>CM042160.1:58792538-58997538 GCA_023376005.1 Doryteuthis pealeii | reverse complement strand
ATAAGGAAGAAAGAGTAGGGGAAAGACGAGAGAGAGGGTGAGTGTGCAGAAGCGATAACACTAATCTGTTTCAATAGAAAATAATGAAAAGATGAAAAAGAGTTAAATCAAGATTATTATACTTTTTACATATTAAACTATTTGGCAATAGCTCTTAAGTAAACATATCAAACGTAATAATTAAATTATCATACTGTGGTATATCCACAGGCCCTGCTAGTGTGCATTGAATAAAATTTGGTCTTTTATTCATTGTTTTTTTTTTTTTTTTTTAACTATTGTTTTTTTTTTTTTGTTTTACTAGTGAATCACAACTTTTAACAATTTTTTTTTTAATAAACTATTTCATGAACTTTACTATTTGTGTTCCACAGCTGCTGCTCCTCCTGCTAATTTGTCTGACATATAAAGAAATTAAGTTAATATATAGTTGTAGTATATATATTATATATATTATATATATATATATATATATATATATATATATATATATATAAGAACATTTTTGCTTTTTCTGTTTGTACATCTGTCTATAAATTCTGCTAGGATAAGAGTGAGGGATCAGTGTAGTATCTGTGCCAATGGAAATCTATATCAACCCTTTTGTTGTGCATTTGGCAATAAATTTAATGCCTGGAATATGCACTTTTTGACCCTAGAACAAGAAAGCTTACAAATTAAAAAAAAATTATTTTCACAAATAAGAATTTTTTATTCACTGATACTTTTAAAAATAATTTTTTTACTAAAGTTTTAGAAGCAATTTCTCTGAATTTTTTTAGATGAGGCTTGATAATTTTTTATTACTATTGTCCTCATCTTTATTGTTATCTACACAATGTTTTGGCCATTATAACTAAGTAATATTCATAATGACCTCTTTTTTTCCATAAATGTAAACTTTGCATTGTTTGGAATTGGTTTATAGCATAAATTATTTTAATCTCGCAAATATATTGATTTCCTTGAAAATGGTGCAATTGTAAACAGTGCTTCCTATTGCCAACTCTTTGGAGTAAATTCACCTGATTTATTGAATGACCCTTGTATTATGGGACAGATAATTTATCTTCCAAAATTTTGTCAGCACCCCCACCCCCACCCCCCAGTTAAAATTTTATTAATAGATGAAGTTATGAAATGATTTAAGTATTTTAAAAACCTTTTGGGGGTTTTTATCCTTAAAATCAATTTTGTACTTTTGAATCTGGTATTTTTTAATCAATTTGGTTTGGGGATTTGATTTGTCAGCTTAACAACACTCCCTCTCACGCTGTAAAATCCAACCAATCAACAATTCTCGTCCCTTTTCTAATATTCCTTAATAATAATAATATTTATTACAATGGAGATTCAGTGTCTGTCTGTCTGTAACCAAAACTATGTCACTACTTACGTCACAAAACCCTCCAGGAATTGTGTAAGTTTATCAATGGGGTATTTAATTTATAGTCAAAATCATTAATACGTAGAATAGATTTATTAATGATGTCTGAAATTCTGAGTTAGATCTGTCTCAAAACTGCATATATATGCCTTATATATCACTAAGAAATAAGGGTTTATATAATATATGGTGTGCTTAATTTGCTTACTGGTTTTAAAAAAGCCAGGTTTGGTAAATAATTAATTGGTGTTATTTATTCTAATATTGTTTTATTCTCCAACATATTAAAATCAATCCTATGAATGATTTTATATAGGATGCAATTAAAATAAGTGTAGTCTTTTTATGTGTTTTCTTACTTAATTTGTTAGTCTTTCTAATTTGATATATTTCATTACATGCAAACTTGAATACTTACACCTGGAGGGAGGCCCATATTTCTGCTAGTCTATTAATAATAAGATTTGGTCTCTATTTGTCTAACCAAAACTATGTCACTGTTTATGCCACATTACTCAAAATCGTCAATACATAGAATAAAGAACAACCTATGAAATTAATTTTAAAAATTGTATTATTACTTTAAATGGAAAAAATTATTTGCACAATTTGTAATTAATTTTTACTCTCACCCTTTTTCCTGTAACAAGGGGTAAACTAAAAAAATTACAAATAAATACCTATGATTTTTGTGTAAAATTTATGTGTAAAATATTCAAAATAATTATTTAATAGATGCATGCAACATTTTCTTAGAGGGGAACAGAAGTAAGTTTCCATTTCAAATGGTTTTATTTTTTTTTCACTCCTTTAATAAATTTGATGATTTTACTTACTTATAATACAAACCCTCTAACATTGAATTTCCAACTCCACCACCTCAAGGAATATCTTTCAAAAATTAGTTTTTACACCGCCTAGAGTGCGTTTTATTTATCTTTTTTTATTTATTTATTTCATTTTATTTTATTTATTTATTTATTTATTTTTTAAAAATTTTTTGCTAGTAATTTTAATAATTATTAAAAGCAAGTGTCACAAATAAACTGGTGTTGTTTGTGTCTAGTTAAAATCTAAACTATTTTCTCTGCTAGTTTGTCTAAAAGATGCTCTCGTCTTTGAGTAATAAAGCACTTAACAATTGATTATGCCAATCATTGACATGATTTTCAGACATGATCATAATTATGGACGTCTATTAGGAAATGGTTTTTATGAACAACTGCTCAGCTGACATATTGGCGATTTTTCTGCATAGGAAATAATCAAACTTGGCCTTGTAATTTATTGTTAGCTGACCTGACTTAGAAGCAGATCACATGATTATTGCCACTGCCGCCCCCCCCCCCCCCCCAAAAAAAAAAAATTGGCAAGGATAGATTTGTTTTGTCTTTTGTCTTTGTTTTATAATTATCAGCAGTTCGGGTGGGGTAGGGGATTGGACTACAAAACGGTCTTTTTAGAATTTTAATACATCTGTTTTGCTTTCTCGTTTTGTGATTGTTTTGATTTTGCTTGACATTGTCGAAAGCATTTTTCTCTGTTTGGTAGATAATTTATAGATTCTCCAATTCTTAATTTCCTTTCAGGTTTTTTTGTTTACTTGTATAGATATACATTTTTATCAATTATCAATAATGAACCTCTGCATTGTCAGTGGAGCCCACTCTGATCAATCAGCTGGTCATGTCAAGCCCTAGCACCTATATGATTGTCCTAATCCTATTGCTCTTATGGCAAGCCCCAACTCTTTTTATCATGTATGTGCTAGAAGGCAATGGCTGAAGGTCTTAATGTCCTGAGTATGATGTTAAACTCTATCTAATGGTGAGGTTCCAATTCTGGAGCTCTGGAGAATGTGGAGTATCTTGTTATCACCATTACCCAAAGTTCATTCTTGCCCAGAGTGGTACTACCTGTTGGGGTTCCATCTATGGGTTAAATAGAAAATAAAATGAGTTGTAAAAAAATATTGAGTACCTGTCAAGAATGAATCGAACAAAACATCTTATAAATTAACCCAACAAAGGTTGACATGCTATAAAATCCAAGCAACCAACCTGTCAGATGGGGTAACTGACTGTATCCCCTGCACAAGCTGTAAGACTGTCACCTCCCCCCAAGGGGGGGGGGATCCTGGGTATGACACTAAACTGTATCTGATGGTGAGGCTCTAATTCTGGAGATCTGGGGAATGTGGAGTATCTCTTCATTGCCATTACTCCCAGGTCCAGGTAGTACCTGTTAGGGTTCTATCTATAGGTCAAATAGTTCTGTACAAGAAAATGAAAAAATTTAAGAAACAACTAAATGTGATTGTGAACATACAATAAATGCGATTCCTTAATCTTTAGGCATAAAATAACTCTAGATTGGTTGACATGCCATTAAAATCAATTGATCAATCAGTAATTCTTGTGGGGAGTCCCTGTAGCGTAGTGGTTAACCTGTTGGACTTCAGGATCATAGTAAGTAACTTGAAACTCCAGAGATGCTATTACATTCACTTTCAGACTAATACCTTTGTGAAAACAGGTGTTCATGGCGTAATGGCCCATCATAGGAAATGGGCACAGTGACAAATCCTGGACAAGGCTGATGGCATTTCACATAGCACTAATACCTTATGCGTCTAAATATTGACTCTTTGGTTTGGTTTGGTTTTACAGCATATCAACCTCAGTGGGTCATTTAATGCCGACAAAGTTTTTAAATAAATTCATTCTTAATGGATAATACAATTTTGTTTATAAATACATTTTTCTATTTAACCCATAGATGGGAAATATTGACTCTAACCTTGGTATGGCAACCAGTCTAGGAGAAGGAAAACTCTGAATTCAAACCTGTTAAACTCTGCTAAATAAATTGACCTTGTGTCACATCCTGCTTGTGTGGAGGGGTTGGTAAATACATACCATTGTGAAAGGTATGAACCCTCTCATCCTCCCTCCAGCTATGGGTTAAATAGTACCACTATTGTTCTTCTACAAGGATGGCTTTAGCACTAAGTAACCCATGAATGTTGATATGCCATTAAACAAAGAAACCAAACCAGTAATTCTTACATTAATTTGTGACCCCTTGAAATAAACTGGGTTCATATGCTAATCAGTATTTGTTATATCCCGAGATGTAGGAATAACAAATAATAATAAAAACAGTGAAATATGTTTAACATATAACAATATTTGTTTTATTCATTCTCACTGACAGGAATACAGTGGGATGAGTTTGGATAGAATTCAACCGTGTGTATCATGTGTGTGGTCACACATGGGCCAGTCCTTTGTCTGCCTGACTCTCTATTTATCAGTTTTCTGTCTCACTGCTAGTCAGTGAGTATATCCGGTGTAGAATCGTTAGGGGAGATAACTCTCCCTAACAGCATTAAAAATACAATCATGATTATTATTTCATTTCCTCCTCTGCCAAAATTGATTCAAGCAAATGAGTTTTGATGTATTTGTTTTATTCAATTTGTGATATTATTAGAAGTTTATATAAATAATTTAATTATTAGCAATCTAAGGCGTTTGCTGATTGGATTAACACCTTCAGTGCCAGTGTGTAAACAAAGATTAGAATAATAGATATTCTTCAGACTAAAAAGCAGGTATTAGTTACAGCAGAGGATAAAATGAAGACAAAGTGTACATTTCAAAAGGGGAATATTTCATTTGGTACTTAACAGATTAGATAGTGAAAATGTTTAAGGCTGAATGTATTAATAACTCTAACCTGTGTCAGGTCACTCAATGTGCTATTGTCGCCCTGTCGGCTGGGGCGTTAGAATGCACTGACTGCACCTCTGCAGAGGGGTAAGACTCCCCCAATGGGGCCACCTGTTGGCCGTGGGTTGCGACCCGTAATACTTAAGGATAGAGCCCAGGTGGATGAGCAGTTCATGACATGCAATACTCCACTTTGGCCCTATCTTGGGCTAGACGGGCGGTCGGAGAGGCCCCATCCGATCAATCGGCTGGTCACGTCAAGCCCTAGCACCTATATGATTTTCCCAACCCTATTGCCCTTATGGCAAGCCCCAACCCCTTTTTATCATATGGGTGCTAGAAGGCGGTGGCTGTGGGTCTACATGTCCTGGGAATGACGTTAAACTCTATCTGATGGTGAGGTTCCAGTTTTGGAGGTTTGGGGAATGTGGAGCACCCCTTCATCACCATTGCTCCCTGGTCCGCTCTGACCCGGAGTGGTAGTATCTGTTAGGGTCCCATCTATGGGTTAAATAGAAAAATGTATTTATAAAAAAAATTGTATTATCCATTAAGATTTGATTTATTTCAAAACTTTATCGGCATTAAATGACCCACTGAGGTTTATATGCCGTAAAACCAAACCAAACAAACCAATCAATGTGCTATTGGTACTATGTAATGTACTACCTGATGACTAAACCAGTAACCCCAAGGATTTTGTTTGGTAGGAGGGTGGCTAAGCACCCTGCAGAACAAAAAACAAAACCTGTAAAAGAGCAGAGGAATCTCTTTGCTTACTGACCATCTAGCACATTATTTCTAGAGTTCATCTCCTCCTCAACGCAGCAGGGCCATGTAAACTTGGTAGTGTCAAAGCTATGCCTTCGGGAACTCAAAATTCCTGGTAGGGTCCCTCAAGGCGGATAGGAATAATACCCAGTAGTATTAGGGCCACAACTTGGCCAAAGGGGCTCTGGAGAAAATCCAAAGGATGTCCCCATTATAGTCAGGAATCAACATCTTTTTGTTTACTTGTCACTGCATCTTTAGAAAATCTGCGGCAGACAAGGGCATCTCCTTCCCGGATATGCATGCAGGGTTTGGGGACCGCTTGTGAATTTCCTATTCCCTCATTACTCATTCCATGTGAATTTGTTAGATGGAGCCAGGCTCAACCTATCCAGGGTGAATGTCACAGAAAATGGAAAAAACTTGTTTTACGGAGGTATCATAGGAAATGGTCACAGCGATCCAAGTTCAAATCCTGGTCAAAGCTGTTTGCATAAAACCAATGGGAAAGATATGCATTCAACTATTCTCCCTTTATCTATGTGTAACTAGTAGGGAAGATTGGGCTCTTTAACCTTAGTATGGCAACCGTTCTAGGAAAAGAAAAATTTTAAATTATAAATTTTCCTTTTTGCCATAAAATTCTCCAATTGTAGATATTAAAGTTTTTCAAATATTTTATAAGGACCCCTTTATTTATTGGGTTGAATTCAATTCTAATATAAAAATCTCATAAATATCTTGTTTTAACTGCAATTAGAAGTGTAATTAATTTGATCTGTTAACATGAATTTACTATTCAAAATATTTTATTTTGAATTCTGTGTTAAAATTATGTAAAATTTTTCTTTGTAAAAGTCTAAATTTCTGTTTAAGTTTATATGATTTACAAACTGAACTTTATTTTATTTTTTATTTTTTTACAGTTCATTTTTACTTTTAATGCACAAAAGAAAATAAATAACCATACAGTTTCACACACACAAAAAAATAACCATACACTTTCATTTAGATATAAAGTAAGAAAAAGTAATGTTGGTAGAGTGACCTATTGTCGGTAGCAGTCAGACTGCGAGGGAGTCTATACCCTTTTTGCTAGCACTAGACTAGGGAGATTGTTTTTGCCGAGCTGGAGTGCCCCACCTACCGTCAGCGCCCCACTTTTCAGCACAGATCAGATTAACCAATCTGTGCTACTAATGCGCTGAGTTGGCGGTATCAAACTAGGAGCCTTGTGATTCTTAGGGTTGTTCTCTACCGACTGGACTAAATATAAAACTATAACTTTACATATTTATTTATATTGAATTAGTAATAGATTAAAAACGAGATTTGATAAGTCTTTATGCTGTTTTGGTGGTGGGTAGAGATAAGTCTCACCAGACTTTAGATAAAGAAATGACTCCTCAAAAGATCGTCCTTCAGAAAATTTGACAAATGATAAAATAATCTTATAATGGAGATAGTGTGTTTGTCTGTCTGTAACCAAAACTATATTACTATTCAAGTCACAATTCCCTTAATTGTTTACGTCACATTCTCCATGATTATTTTATTCAAACCTCAATTATTAATAAAATTGTTTCAGGTTAGCTCAGTTGATAGAGCGTTCGGCTAGAAACCACAAGGTTCCTAGTTCGATCCCGAGCCTCGCCAACTCAGCGTATGAGTAGCACAGGGATCTGTGCGGTAAAGTAAGGAGCTGATGGTAGGTGTGGCGCTCCACCCCAGACACAAAAACAATCTCCTTTGTCTAGTGCTAGTGAAAAGGGGATAGACTCCCTCGCTGATTGGCTGATACCGACTTTAGGCCACCCTGACAACTTTACTTACATTACTAATACTGTTGACCATATTTACATACTAATAACATGCAATTGTATTTATGTATACAACAAAATAGCAATTTACAGTGTGAACGGAAGTCTAATTTGCATATTGATATTAAAAATTTGATTTTAATAAATGTCTTTTAGTATTATTGATTTCTAATTCTTTGTGAATATAAGCAAAAATCTTAAAAGAAATCCATTAACAAGAAGAAATAACTGTAATTTTATTCTTTAGTTCCTAATTTAACTAGTTAAATTAGGAAAATTTAGCAATGAAAGACAGGAGTGATGGAAAATGATGAAAGAATTAGTTTTAAAGTTGTTCTATTTTTCGATTATACCCCTTCTGTTTCAAATCTTTTTATCTGCATTCTTATTTACTTTCATTGGTCTTTCTAATTTAATATTTCATTACATTAAAACGTAAATACTTGCACCTGGCAGAGGGTGCATATTTTTGCTAGTAATAATAATAAATTGAATAACAATATATTGGTCAAGAAATACAACGCAGTCTTTTGTCCAAGGAGTCATTTTTTTTGTTCAATCGTCGTCAGGGCGGCCTAATGTCAGTTTCATCCACTAGTGCTAGACCAAGGAGATTATTTAAGCATCTGGGGTGAAGCCGCACCTACCATCATCTCCTCACTTTACCACACAGATCCCTGCGCTACTCATACGCTGAGTTGGCGAGGGCCGGTATCGAACCAGGAACCTTGTGATTCCTAGCCGAATGCTCTACCAACTGAGCTCCATCCCATAATAATTGTTACATTTAATGATATTTCTATGCAAATTAAGCAGGGGGGAATTTGAAGTTAAATCCTAAGCAGATACATGCAAAATTTACCACAATTTATCAACGTGCTACTCGTGTGATGGCTTGACATCAAGGACAGTTAAAAACGGTTAATATGTCTAATGTCATCAACGGGTGAAAGTAAATGCATTATTAAGAAAATCACAAAATACATTCAACTTTAAACTGCTAAGATGAATGGACGCTATTTACTTATTCATCTATTTGTCTCATTTTATAATTAAAAAAAAAATTATTTTTTAATACCTCTGGCTAAAAGGCTGCTTGGTGGCACTAGGTGTGGTAGTACCGCTTTTAGCCGCCGAAACTGTGTTATCACACCTAGTTAGTAGCTGATGAGGACAGGGTATCGCACATGCTATTTATTATGCGTTGTAGGATTTTTTTTTTTTTAAATTTAAAAAAAAGAAAGCAAATGTATCAACTATGGGACAGATGTAAATATTTTTTATTTTGTAATAGATATTTTTCTTACAAATGATTCTAACATTGGAAAACATTTTTTTCATCCCCCCCCCCTTCAACATTAATAAAATGACATTTTGTTTGTAAACCCATTAAAATAAAAAAATTTGGTACTTAAACTTCTTCCCATGACATGCAACACTCCACTTTGGTCTTTTAACTTAGGCTAGACGGGTGGTCAGAGAAGCCCCTTCTGATCAATCGGCTAGACACATCAAGCCCTGGCACCTATATGATTGCCCCAACCCTATTGCCCTTATGGCAAGCCCCAACCCTTTTTATCATATGTGCTAGAAGGCGATGGCTGAGGGTCTTATTGTCCTGGGTATGATGTTAAACTCTATCTGATGGTGAAGTTCCAGTTCTGGAGCTTGGGGGAATGTGGGGTACCCATTCATCACCATTACTTCCAGGTCCACTCTGACCGGAGTGGTAGAACCTGTTGGTGTCCTATCTATGAGTTAAATAGAAGACAAGGAGTTTTTTTTAAAATGTGTTTTAAAAAATTTGACTACCCTTCAAAAATGAATAAAACAAACATCTTCGACATAAATTGACCCAATGGGTTGACATGCCGTAAAATCCAAACCAACCAACTTTAACTTCTTCATTAACATTTTTAAATGCAAAATGATAAAGTACTGTTATTAAATATAAAACGGTTTTTCTAGCAATTTTGACCTAATTTATTTTATTTGTTGTAGATATGGAATTGAACAAATTTCTTTTTTTTTTTTTTTACTTATTGATTTTATTTAAAAAAAAATTTTCTTCTATTTTTATGTAATTATTTGTTTCAATTGGTTTATTTTGACTTATTAGAAAAACAATTTAGTAAAGCCATTATTACCTGTGTCGAATAATGTCACTCACATATTTTCTGCTTCACATCACTTATCAGGTCATTCTGATCTTTTTTCACTCAATGAAATGAATAGTGTGGGCATTCCTCTTATAATACTATGCATTGGGCATGCATATGTGGCTGCACAGTAGGTGGATATATATATATAATTCTAGGTAGTTATGATACATAGGTAGTAAGTCAAACCACATATATGTGTATGTATGTGGTAGACCGAATAAGTAGTAGTAAAACCCATATATAAGATAAGTATATATGTGTGTGTATGTATATATAGATATAGGTATATATGTGCGTGTGTATATATACATGTGTGTGTGTCTACATATATTGTATGTGTAAAGTAGGGTCAATGATAAGTTAAAGAAACCATTAAAACTCAAGGAAGATCAAGAAGGATGATAATCTCTTCTTAGGGGACAGAGAGTCTAGGTTTTCAATAACTTTGAGAGTTGACCGTAGGTTAGGGGGTCATAAAAAATCATGAGGGTGGTCTTTTAGACAAAGAACCCTTTCAAATCCCGCAGGGTTGATAAGATCTCGGAGGATGAGATTTGGACGAGATTTGATAGTGAGAATTGGGATTCTGGGAGATTCAAAAAGTTTTAGTCAGTTAGTTTCTGGACAGCGAAGAGAGGAGATGAGCCTTGAACACTGAAGAGATAAGATGTTAGATGCCCACTAGAAGCTAGCATTAGAAGAGGTCGCCAAAAGGAACGGGGGGGGGGTGTCCCCCATCTCGACAACCATGGGAGATAGCAGCAGATAGATGCAAGTTATATACCTCCCTGTCTTTTCTAATGTTCACCTTACATTGTCTTGTTGTTTTATTTCCCTTATGACACATGGGTACGTTCGAGACACGGCGTTGGGGTTGTGAGACGATAGATACGGCCAGTGACAGAAGTGACAGAGATGATCCGGACAGACTGCTATTGATCATCAATATTCTCTCCGGACGTCCTGTACGTAACGATCCAGAGTATCGATCTGGGAGACTGCTATTGACTGTGATCGATATTCTCCCAGACGATTTGGACGAGAGCGGTGGAAATGATGTCGACCCGAACTCCATGTGTCATACTCTTCCATTTTGGAAAACAATTTTCTAGTCATATATATCGTATTTGACGGCATATAAGACTCACCCCCATTTCAGCAGGTCAGATTCAGGAAAAAAAAGTTTTTAGTGTATTTAAGCATATATTGTTGAAAACAGTCTAACTGTGCATTACACAAGCAGAAACATAGCTGTATAAAAGCAATTTGGCAGTACAGGCAAGCAATAAGCATCTCAATAGCAGGAAATAATAATAAGAAAATAAAATAAAAAATAAAAATAAAATAAAAATAAAAATAAAATAAAACTTCAAACTTCACCTATGATGTATAAGATGCAGGGCAATTTTTTGAGCCAAAATTTTGGGGAAAAAGTGTGTCCTATATGCCGTCAAATATGGTATATATAATTTCTCTCTCTCTCTCTCCCACTACTCTATTTTGTTTATTACTTTTCAAGCATCTTTTTTATAAAGTTTTATTTTTGTGTCATTTTAAATGGATTTTTTTTTCTTCTCCAAAATAAAAATCTCAATGATTTACACATCTAGACAAAAGGTGTTAAAGATAAAAGTAGATTCTTTGAATTGGAGGGTGAAGGTTACTTTCTCTGTGTGTTGGCAAAATTATTAACATGTAAGGAAAACATAAATGGGGGCATAAAAGATAAAGCTTCTGATATTAAGCGCAGGGGTGGAAGGATTGGCCATGTCTGCATCGTTAAATTATTTTGCCATTAATCATTTATTTTCAACATGTTTTATGCAACCCAGAAAAAAAGAAAAAACTGGACATTTTCCAAATTATCTTTCATATCAGCCCCACTCTCATTGCTAATTATCAAGGAGTCATTTACTCTTAAATGAGGGGTCATTTACTCAGTTTAGCAAAAAATCAAAAGAAATCGGAATTTAACTATCTAGAAATAGTCTGCTAGCCTCACTCGGACCAGAAATGGTAGAATGGTTACTATCTTCTCATATAGAAAAAAACAAACCTTATTTTGAAAATTCTATTATTAAAGCTTTTATTAAACATTTATTCTAATCTTTCTTTTTACAGTTCTTTCTTCTTTTTTTTTCTTTTTTTTTTTTCTTTTTTTCTTTTTTTTTTTTCTTCTTCTCTTTTTTTTCTTTCCAGACAAAAATGTATAATTCTATTAATTTGTTAATTAGACTAAAAGTTATTGGAAGTAACCAGTTTTTTAATTTATTGCTTTTTTTTAACCCTTTGTTTCAGGATTGGAAGTGTTGCATTCCTTGGCCAATATGATAATTATTTATGGATTAATACGGTTTGCTGGAGGAACAAGAATGTCAATGGTGGCTGCCTTCTTTATAAATACAGTAAGATTACATCAGATATTTTCTTTCTAATAATTTTTGTTTTGTATCTGATTCAAATTGTCTTTTTAAAAAATTTTCATAACTAAATTTTCAAGGTTTTTTTTTTTTTTTTTTTTTTTTTTAAATCTAGTCACTTATTATCTAGTTTAATTTTTTATTTATTTTTTTTTTAACTTGATGAAATTCAATTATAAATCTATAATATACATGTAAGAAACAAACTTGAAACTTGGGGTATTTGCTGGCTTATATAATACCTGGTTTCCATTTGATTAACGAGAAAGTTTGGAGGGACTACTACTTAACTCTTTCAAAATCCAGTAACTCTCTACTATGAGTTTCAGTTGATCATCTATTTATTATACCAATACATTTGCATATTGCTTAAAATTTGCTTAGTTTTTATAATTGAATGTCTTATATGCCAGCAAATATGTATAATTAATTGTGCTCTTTTTTCCCAATAATTATAATCCTATATATATATATATATATATATATATATATATATATAGATGGAAGTAAATCTGACAATATGTAATTTTATAAAAAATGAAAAAAAAAAAAACACTAATAATTATTAGATTACATAATGTCAGATTTACTTTCATTTTTTCCTCATATCCTGTCTTTGGAAAAAAAAGAACCTAACAAAAAAAAAGAAATATAAATAAAAATGGATGTTCACTAATAATTTCATTTTCTCTAAACAAAGGCACTGTCGAAGGTTTGTTAAATAAACCGAAACACTGCAGCATCAGCTTATTAAACATCACCTGTCAATAAAACCGTTTTTTTTTTGTTGTTTTTTTTTTTCAATTTTTATAAAATTACACACACACACATAAGTGGGTGATATCAATCATTTACTTGATAGGATTCAACCAAATAAATTCATATATAAACATTGTGTATATATTTTACATATATGGAGTATTATGAATAAATAAATAAAAAGTATATATACATTGTTAGAATATAAATTTATTTATTTTTGTTTTTTGAGGTTGAAGTATTAAAAAAACAAAAATAATAGAACTGATGAGACAATATGTCTAAAAAAAATTTTAAATTCATATTCTAAGCAAGGTGTATATATATATATATATATATATATATATATATATATATATATATAATGAAAAAAAGAAAAAAAGAATGGAAAAAAAGATGAATTTCATCAATTTGTATCCATTCTGTTCTTTTTTATTCATTTTTCCTTCATATTGTTTTTCAATTATAAAAATATATATATATATATATATTTAATATTTATAAGATTGCTTGACCAAAAAAAAAAACTTATTAATATTTTAAAACTTATTGCCAATTAAAAATTTCCTCCAAATTCTTTGAACTTGTGATTGTTTCTATAAAAGATAACTTTATTTATTTTTATGAAGTTAATCTTGTTTTGAGAAATTTCAGTTTTATAGAGAAATATTTTTTTCAATTGAAAATGTTTAACATTTAAGAGATTTACTGTTTTTATTTGGATTGTTAGTAACTAAGCAATAATGAATGCTCTACCATACTCTGAACGCCTTGCTGTGCTGCCCATGGATACATTGAAACTCCAACGTCTGGCAACTGACTTGGTAAACACTCACAAAATTATTAACCATCTTGCCAACAACAAACCTGAGCACTGTTTGGATTTCCCTGTGTCTAACAAAGTCAAAAAACAGCATAGCTCCTATGATTTTCAGAAACATTTTTCTTTACACTGACCAAACTACTTGCCAAGACACTGCATCCTTCAAAAAAACCTGCTTCCTGAAATTCACCAACACTATACCTGATATCCCCCCTATACACATGTACATCAGAACTTATATATTGTTCATTTTCCTGACATTATACATTATTCTATGTAACCTTTTGATGAGTTTTAGTGCACAATAATTTCATTATTATTGTTAGTCCTAATCAAGCAATAATGCTCTGTAATTATTTTAAATATACAACTTTAAACCTTATTAAGAATGTTTGATTAATATAATCAAGCTCTTTTGGCTGGGGCTTTAGAATACACCAACTGCACCTCTACAATGTTGGCCGTGCCCGTGATGCTTAAGGATGGAACCCTGGTGGCTGAATAGTCCATGACATGCAGCACTCCACTTTGGCCCTTACTTAGGCTAGAAGGCAGTTGGAGACACCCCCCTATGATCAATAGGCTGGTCACATCAAGCCCTTGCACCAATATGATTGTTCTAACCTTATTACTCTTATGATAAACCCCAACCCTTATCATATATGTGCTAGAAGGTGGTGGCTGAGGGTCCTGGGTATTATGTTACACCCCACCCCCCACCCAGCTCTTCTTTTCTTTAATTTTTAAAAAATGTCCTTTGATGTTTGGAAATTGAACACTTTCAAACAAACTTTCTGTAGATAAAAGTTTTATTCTTCCCATGAGAAAAAAAAAAAGATTTTTTTTTTTTAAATATCAAGACCCTACCACTGAATTCCAGTATCTTTACCAGATTTGGTAATTTCAAAAGGAACTTTCTACAATCCATCAAAAAAGTCATCGGGGTGGCCTAAAGTCGGTATCAGCCATGCAGCGAGGCTAGTCTATCCCCTTTTCAGTAGCGCTAGATCAAGGAGATTGTTTTGGTGTCTGAGGTGGAGCGCCACACCTACCATCAGCTCCTTACTTTACCACACAGATCCCTGTGCTACTCATACACTGAGTTGGCGATGACCGGTATCGAACTAGGAACCTTGTGGTTTCTAGCCGAACGCTCTACCGACTGAGCTAACCCGGCCCTATACAATCCATCAAAACTCACCCTAATTCAAAGCAACTTCTTTTTTTTAAAAACAATTTTTAATGGTTTTGACAAATTCTTATCTAAACTCTTTTTTGGTATCAATTTTATCTTATCCTTCTGTTTAGTATCATAATTTTCCCAACTCCAATATATTACCTGTTGTCTATAAATTCTTCTGCCACTTCTTTTTCTTATTTGTCATTCAATAGTTTTAAAAGTTTTTTTTTCTCTATATTAAAAGATTTTCTTGAAATTTCAATTTTCTTTGCTAATGCTATATATATATGTATGTATGTATATTTTGTTGAACATTTCTCTTCTCTAAATTCTGACTTTTAAAACCCTTCAAAAGGTTTCAAATGAGCAGAATTTATTATTTTGTATTTTATTTTGGGAAACTTTGTTTCAAAATTCATTATGGCAAATTGAATATATTTAACTGTAGTTTAAAAAGAAGAAAAATATCCTTGTCCACATCTATGCTTTTGTATGTGGAAATGTGGGTTGTTTTTTTTTTTTTTTTTTTTTTTTCAAAGATTATATAAATAACCTTTCCCTTTTATTTTCAGGGTTATTTTCTTATTGGTTGTGCAACCAGTTCTAAAACAGGCGACCAATACCGAATTGAATGGACAACTTCCCATTGTGTATTGATCCTAAAATTAACAGGAGTTGTAGCAGATTTATATGATGGAAGTAAACCTTCGGTAAATTTCTTTTTAGTCTTTTCTTTTTCTTCTTCCCCTAACTCCTATATTAACTTTCTAAATTTACTTTTTTATATTATAAGATTTAAAAAAAAAACAACCCTATTCCTCTCATTTTGTTAATTACCCCCCAAAAAATGTTGAGCCAGAAGTTAAATTTTGGATAAATTCAATTCTCTATCTCTCTTTCATTTTTAATGTATTTATTCTCTTTAGAAAATGTCCTCAATGGAATTTTTTACTTGAATAGTTAGATTTTTGATAGTATTCTTTATTGTAGGTAAGTAACAATAAAAGTATAGATTTGCTAATCATCCTGTTTGTAGAATTCGTTGACTGTGCCATGCAGATGAGTAAGACCTAAACTGTATCTAGTGGTGAGGCTCTTGTTCTGGAGGAGTGTGGTGTACCCTTTAATTGTCATTATTCCCAGGTCAACTTGTCATCAAATTTCCATTCACCCCTCCCCAATAAATTTATTGAATATTAAATTACAAAAAATTATTAATTTACCAATGTTTGGTATAATTTACATGAAAAAAGAATCTGTGAACTATAAATGCAAATGCACTTTTAATTCTTCAATTATTTGTTAATGGAAATGGCATGGGTTTGGTGGGCACTGAGGAGATCACAAATATTAAGTTCCAAGTTTTTGAGCTGCAAATCTGCACATTCAGTGTTCAAATTGTTTGTCTGTTTGCTTAGTAAATAGTGCACATGGCTAAACCCAGATTCCACAATATATAAATTTGGAAAAGCTTGTAAGATGGGTTCAACAGTTGCGCAAACCATAGGATATTTACTCCAGTTTTTGATATCTGGCGACTAGTCTACATGATCTAGCAAATTTAAACTAGTAACCCCCCCACCCCCAGTGGATCTCCTATGCTTTTAATCATCCCCACCCCATCCCAGGGTCTATATGGTCGACTTTAAGAAACCCTGATTTAGAGACTTGAGTCTCATTGTGTATGTGTGTGCGCAACCATGTTCTTGATAGGAGTATATAAATAATACTCCTATCTGAACATGACTGCATACAATCTACCCTTCTAGTCATTCCTAGATACTCCTATCTGAACATGACTGCATACAATCTACCCTTCTAGTCATTCCTAGATACTCCTATCTGAACATGACTGCATACAATCTACCCTTCTAGTCATTCCTAGATACTCCTATCTGAACATGACTGCATACAATCTACCCCTTCTAGTCATTCCTAGATACTCCTATCTGAACATGACTGCATACAATCTACCCTTCTAGTCATTCATAGATCCTCCTATCTGAACATGACTGCATACAATCTACCCTTCTAGTCATTCATAGTTTAAGCAATTAGTCATCTTTGAAAAAGAATGTTATAAAATAATCTTGTCTGAATTTTAATCATCAATCCACATTTAAGAGAATTGAATGATCTTTTAAATTTTTCTACAATAATTTCACTTTGACTAGTGTCTCTTCATTTTATTATATTTACATTTCTTTAACCATTGTAACTATAAAAATTGTAGAATTATAATTATTCTTTCTCATTTCAGAAATATAAACATTTTTGAAGTTATCTCAATTCCTTACTGATTTATTTCTTTATTCTTATTTATTTTATTATTTTATTTATTTTGTGAAAAGGAAAAATTAGGTGCTGACCAAAAAGAAACTGCAATACAAAAAAAACCTTCTTTGTTGGAATTGCTGGGACACTGTTATTTTTTTGGTGGCTTTTTAATAGGACCTCAGGTAAGTGAAACAATTTATTTTAAATGCAAACTTTGTTTCTTCTCATTAAGCAATTTTTAAGTTTAATGCTTATTTAATAAATAGGGGTTTAATAGTTTTTTTTTTTTATTGTTTTTTTTTTCCCTCTCTGGAGTTTGATTTGTAAATTTATTTCTTTTTGAATTAAATGCGAAAGATTTAAAAAAAAACAAAAAAAACTGGCTCTTAAATTTTTATATCAAAATATTTCAATTTCTTTGATTTAAAAAAAAAAAAAATGAGGTTTGATAATTTGGACTATTGTCCTTGTCTTTGTTATCTACACAACATTTCAGCCTCGGTGTGTCCTCTGGCCTTCAAGTATTTCTTGTTGAACTCGTGAGCCTTCATGTCGTAATTGGGACATATGAAATATTTAAATAAGTTAAATAGTCTCCCATTATTAGCATCCTGGAAGCTTGTCTTAAATAGCTGGTGATATCTTAACCAATTCAGTCGGAATTCAATCCACTTTGTTGACAGGGCTTAGAATAGAGGAGAAAAAAAAAATTCCTAGGTATGATGCTAAGTTGCATCTAATGGTGAGGCTCCAGTTCTGGGGAGTGTGGAGTACCGTTTCATTGCCATTACTCCTAGGTTCACTCTGACTTGGAGTGGTAGTACCTGTTAGGGTCCTGTTTATGGGTCAAATAGGTATGTTTAAAAAAAAAAAGTAAAGTCGTCGGGATGGCCTAAAGTTGGTATCAGCCAGACAACAAGGGAGTCTATCCCCTTTTCACTAGTGCTAGACGAAGCTGAGTTAGCGAGGTCCAGTATCAAACCCAGGACCTTGTGGTTCCAAGTCGGATGCTCTACCAACTGAGCTAAACAGGCCCTAATGTTTTAAAAAGAATATTTGTACTAGATAGGAATATTTGATACTATATAACTGTAAATTATTTGTATCAAGAATAGTTACTTTGAAGCTATAATTGTTTACTAAGGATTATTATCAATGGTCAATTTAGGTCAGTTGTTAAAGCATTCACCTAGGAATTGCAAGGTTCTGGGTTCAATACTAGGTCCTGCCAACTCAGCTTATAAGTAGCAAAGCTTGGGTAATCTGATCTGTTAGCTAAAGCACATGGGAACTGATAGTAGGTGTGGCGCTCCACCTCAGTAAAATAATCTCCCTGGTCTAGTGTTAGTGAAAAGGGGATAGACTTCCATGCTGTTCAGCTGATAGCAACAATAGGTCACTCCATAGACCTTATTTACTATTATTAATTACTTGAATCCACATAACTATGTGCAAAAAACCCCCCCAAAAAACAGCACTTAAGAAACAACTAGACAAAAAATGTAAATATAAATGTACAAAGAACACAATTTCCTAACCTAGGCATAAAATAAACCTAGACAGGTTGACATGCCGTTAAAATTAATCAGAATTCAATAGTATTATAAAAAAAACATCAACATAGATGAAATAAAATTATTCAAATAATGAAATACTTGAATAAAAAATATATATATATATTGATGATATGATATATTGAGAACTCAAATGTATATATAAAGATTTGCGTATATATTTTTACATAAATAGATAAATAAATGGATATATACCTTGTTTAGGATAAAAAAGAAAATGGGGGAAAATCACACCAGTGAGACAGTGTGAAATCTTAAAAACAACAAAAATAGGTCTGAAAAGACAATATGTCAAAATAAATTCATATACCAGACTCTGTGTGTGTGTATGTATATATATATATATATATATATATATATAATCTCATTTTTATTTTATTTTACTTTTTTGTTTGGTTTTATTTTGTAGTGCTCTATAAAGCGGTACCTGACATTAGTGGAAGGTGGTTTTTCCAGCAAAGGCAATGGAGTACCTGATAGGTAAGATAAATTTATCTTCTATACATTTTTTAAGGCAGGTTTACAATATATCATTTTTTAAAAAACAAAAATCTTAATTATGCTACAAAGTGATATTTGCATTTTGCTATCGGATCCGAAAATATTCTAATATTTTTCATTTTATTTATTAATAAATGTTTGCCATTTAAAAAACTGTCACACCCAAAATAAATGTCATCTTTTAAACATTCTGTGCACAAAATTTTTTTTTTTTCCAAATACATGTAAACTATTTCAGCTTAGTCTTGAAGGGAAGGATAGACTGGGCTTTTTTAGCCTTGGAAAGGCAACCAGTTTAGAAGGAGGAAAACTCTGTATTCAAACCAGCTGTGTTGATCTTGAATCAGTTCTGGAGAGTGTGGACTACCTCTTCATTGTCATTACTCCCAGATCTACTCTGACCCGGACTGGTAGTATTTATTATGGTCCAAATAAATCCGTTTGAAAATTATTCATATTTGATATTAATTGATATCATATAAAAGTAAATTATTTGTATTAAAAATAGTTATTTGAAGCTATAATTGTTTACTAAGGATTATTATTAGTAACTTGAAACCATATAACTGTGCATACAAATAACTATTAGAAATAATTACTTAAAAACATATAATTATTAGTATTAGATAAGAATACTTGATATCATATAACTGTATGGAAAAAAACAAAAAAAACTTTTAGAAATAATTACACAAAAAGATAGAAATGAAAAATGAGTAAAATTCTCTCACTGCTAAACAAAATAACCCTAGAGGGATTAAAATCAATCATTTGCTCTCCCCTCCCCTTTTTAAAAAATTTAATTCCTTTCTTGGTTGGGATAAGAACCTTTCAGAACTTCCTTGTAATGTATTCAAAGTTCTTTATTTATCTATTTATTTTTAGACATATTCACAAGTTACTTTGATGAGATATTCATTTTTAAATTTTATTTTCATCTATTTTGCAATTATGTATCAAAACTGATTTCTCTAAAAATCTTTCTATTTCAGTGTATTGGCAGGCCTCACTAAATTAGGTGTTGGTCTTATCTACATTGGTAACTTACTGCTGCTAAATTTCCTCGTACCTACTGAATACCTTTTCACTAAAGAATTTCATGTAAGTGAATATTTTATTGCTTAAAATCATTTATATTTTAGTTGCAAATTCAACCTGATTTTACAAGAATGAATTTGAATCGTTATTTATAGTGATACTTGATTATAAGTCTTGTTTAAAAAAAAAAAAAAAAAAAAAAAAAAAATTTCTAAATTAATTCTGAGCCCTGTCAGCTGGGGTTTTAGAATACACTAACTGCACCTCTACGGAGGGGGTAAGATCTGCCCAATAGAGCTACCTGTTGGCTGTGGGTGGTGACCCATGATACTTAAGGACAGAATCTTGGTCGCTGAGCAGTCCAACACTCCACTTTGATCCTTACTTAACCTAGACTGGTGTTCAGTGAGGCCTCTTCCGGTCAGTCGGCTGGTCATGTCAAGCCCTATCACCTATATGATTGTTCCGACCCTATTGCCCTTATGGCAAACCCCAACCCTTTTTATCATATGTGCTAGAAGGCCTTAGCTGAGGGTCTTCATGCCCTGAGTATGACGTTAAACTTATGGTGAGGTTTCAGTTCTGGAAGTTTGGGGAATGTGGAGTCCCCTTTCATCAAAATTGCTTCCAGGTCCACTCAGCCCCTAAGTGGTAGTACCTGTTAGGGTCCCATCTATGTGTTAAATAGAAAATGTGTCTATAAAAAAAATTGAGCCAAAAAATATTCTTCCAAACTATTGCTACAAATCTTTCAAAACTTTGCCGGCATTAAATGGCCCACTGAAGTTAATATGCCACAAAACAAAACAAAAAGGATTTTAATTCCGACACAATATTGCATTATTTCTGTATATATGGACAATCATAATTTCAGTTGATATTTTTAAACGATCCCATTAAAGTAATTGTAAAATGTCTCTGTCAAATACTGCTGTGTGGAGATTTTTGTTTAACAACATTAATCATTATCCTACCCCTGATCCCCCCCCCGTCATGGGGCTTAGAATATGCTGGCTGTATCCTCAACACGGGGGTAAGACCACCCCCAAAATAAAAAAAATAAAAAAAACCTGGTGTTTTGGTTATTACCCTAAACTGCATCTGATTGTAAAGCTCCATTTTTAGAGTGTGGAGTACCCTTCATTGCCATTACTCCCAGGTCCCATCTGACCCAGAGGGGTAGTACCCATTAGGCTTCCATTTATGGGTGAAATAGATGTTTGAAAATTATTTGTATTAGATAGGAATACTTGATATCCTCAAATTATACAAAAACCTCTTAAGAAACAACTACACAAAAAATTGTAAATATAAATGTACAATGAATGTGATTCCCAAACCGTAAGCCATAAAATAACCCTAGACAGGTTGACATGCCGTTTAAATCAATACATCTTAAAATTATGTATGAAATCAACCAATTCTCATTTAAGATGCAGAATAGTGGAGAGATGCCCAAAATGTCTTTACTCCATACTAAGAAGAGAACCTTGTTGAATTTATTGCAAATTTTTAGTTTTGAAATCTTGATTACCTCCCTTTCTGTGTTGAGTATCCAGATTGAGTGTTCAGAATAAATATATGATGAAATTTATTGAGTAGAGTGCTCAGTTGCACCACAACTCATCAAAGACTCATGTATAATACATAGAATAATGTACTAATGACAGAAAAATGAATAGTATACATGTAATATATAATATACGCGCACATGTGAATATTAGGTATAGATTTGTTGAATTATAGGAAGCATTGAGGTTTTGAAAGATGCAGTGTTTCAGCAGCCTATAACAGATGCAGGCAGTTTATTCCATGCCTCAGCAACTCTGAGTGTGAAAAAATATTTCCAAAAGTCATTTAAGCTATGCTATATACGTGTGTGTGTGTGTGTGTGTGTGTGTGTAGCAAATAAGAAAAGTGTATGCATAGAAAAATGCTCAATGCTATAATAGCCAAGCAGTTTTAAAACCTAAAATATAAGAATATGAGACTATATTACCATTGCTCAAGATTCATGTGTATAACACAATTTTTACTATTCTCCTGTCTGAGGATTGTTTAGTCAAGCGTTTGTATATTGTAATGTGTGTTCACATGATTGGGTCTTTGTATGCAAGACTCAAAAATGTGCTTAGGTATTAATGCAAGCATCATTCAGATGTGAAAAAGAGCGAGATATATCTTTAAAATTTTTTGTAAATATGGGAATGTGTATATCTTTTTCATGAAGGGGAGGTATATTATTAATATTAGCAAGAATATTTGCCTTCTAGGCGTAAGTATTTAAGTTTTAATGTAATAAAATATGTTAAATAAGACTAACAGAATTAAATAAGAACACATATCAAAAGATTACACTTGTTTTAATTATATTTTTATTGGTTTCTATTTAAAATCATTCATAGGATTGATTTTAAAATGTTGGAAAATAAAACAATATCAGATCAATAACACCAAGTAACTATTAAACCTGGTTTTGTTAAAACCAGTATGCAAATTAACCACACCATATATAATGTAAACCTGTATTTCTTAGTGATATATAAGACACATTGCAGGATTTTAAACATGCTAATAACATAGGCTGTTTTGAGGCAAATCTCAGATTTTCATTAAATCATCATTAATAACTTAGATTTATTCTATGTATTAATGATTTTTGACTATAAATTAAATTCTCATTGATTAAGTTTACGCAATTCTTGAGGGTATTGTGACATAAGCAGTGACATAGTTTTAGTGATAGACACCGAATCTCCATTATAAGATTCTAGTGTTTGTTCTGGTTATTAATTTATTTATATGGTGAAAGTTTTGTTTTCATTAAATTTGATAGAATCAATTTAGACAAACATTTAAAAATGTTACTCTTCATTTATTGAAGAAAGGAAATTTCTGTTACGTTTAAATCTTAAAACATTTTTCCTTTTTCTATTTCAGGATCTGTGGCTACCTCTAAAATGTCTCTATATTTTAGTGTGGGGTCGATTTGTATTGACACGTTATATTTCCTGTTGGCATATATCTGTAAGTAACAATTATTTTTGGAGACTAGCACAAATTTATCCCCATTAAAAATGGTGGCAATATTTAAATAATTTTGCAATTGCATTGTTGTACTTGTAAAATATCTAGAACTTTGTTCCTTTTATTTTTATGTTTAGGTTTAAGACTTTTTGAATATTAAACTAAAAATAAACAATTGATTCTCTCTCTTGTCTCTTTGCTATAAATGAAAACAATTTTTAATATATGCAACAAGGAACACTTCAGAAGTTAAGCCCCAAATTTATTGTTTTTTTACTATTCATTTTGATTATCTTCTATGATGAGATACCTTTTTTTTTGTTTCTTTTTTTTTATATTTTTAAGGTCACATTTTTATTAAATTAGTCCTAGGCCAATTTTATATGATAAATGTTGCAACAATGTAATTGTTTTAATTTTTTTTTTTTCTGATTTAAAACAAACTTCTTTATTAAATGTTGAAAAAGAATTTAAAAATCTGAAGTTCATCCATACTGTCATTTTTTATATTATTTAAATCAATTTTCCATTACATTGTTTTATTTATAAAACTAGCTATATATATATATATATATATATATATATATATATATATATATATATATATATATATATATATAATTTTCACCTTTAGTTGTCAAAATTCCTAGCATAAAATTGTGCGTGCGCATTATCTGAAATGAACTTAATTGTTATTAACACATTTTATGATATTTTTGTGTTAAAGCATGCAGTTGTATTGTTTTCGAAAAAGTTTAAAAGATTGTTTATTTCGCATGGAGACTTTCAAACTAGCTACCAGCTTGATTCAAAGTGAAAGTCAAGGGAGGTTACTCTGATTACCTTATTTGCTAGGAATTTTGATAACTAAAGGTGAAAATTACCTATATATAATATAATATATATATGATGATAATTTATTTTTTATTTTTCTTCATTTTTGTTTCTGTTTATAATAATTTAAATGTTTTCCCGTTTTGATGAGTAGATATAAATAATTTTTGAAAATGCTTGATATGATTAGCTAATGATTCTAAATTCTTGTTGAATTCCAGGAAGGAATTTGTATTTTAACCGGTTTGACTTATAATGGAATTGATGAAAATGGTAAGAGTAGATGGGATTCCAGTGAAAATATCAAGTTGTATGAATTTGAAACAGCAAAAACACTTTATGATTTAACAAAAGCTTTTAATGTTCAAACAAGCACTTGGATGGTCAAGTAAGTAACATCCTTTCTCTCTCTTTTTTTTTTTCTTTTTTCTTTTTTTTTCTTTTTTTTTCTTTTTTTTTTTTCTTTTTTTTTCTTTTTTTTTTTTCTTTCTTCATCAAAATACATAATGTTAATAATGAAATTTATTGTGTACAGTACTCAGATGCACCACAAGACACAATCAAATCCAAAACTTTGGTTAATTAAAGGAACCTGCAGTGATCCTGCAATTAAACAAGCCCCTTCCCCCTAAAAAAAAAACCCAACTTATCTTAGCATTTAGCAAGATAAATTCAACAATATCATGGAACAACATTCCAACCATCTTTGCATATTTACAGAGAATTCCAAGGACAATGATAAATTGGCATGTGCCACTGTGTTAAACAAGAAAATTTCCAAAAAAAAAATCCAAAAAAATCACTTCCAAACAAAACCTCCATCTTTACATTGCAATAGATTTAGTAGTAACAAAGTAGTAACATAATGAGCATCAGTAAAAAAAACAATATTACATTACATATTATTTTTAATACATGTTATACAATTAAATTTTGCTAAAAAAAAAATTGCCAAGATTTATGTAGTGCTCTAAACAGGGACTGTTTAATCAGCATTTTAAAATTTAAAAAAAGTTTCTTCTTAGAAATCACAAACAAAAAAAAACATTAAATACACTATGTACAGAAAATGACTAAAAAAAAATTATATTAATTTAAACAAAAACTTTTTATTTATTTATTTATTTATTTATTTAATCCAAGATGCTGAAAACTAGAGTTAAAAAAAAATTTAGGATTTTTGTTTACTAAAGACAGTGAGAAATATGTTAAAATATGCGGAGACCCAGTTTGATATAAAACAAAGAATTAAAAAAATTACCAAAAACCAGGGAATTATCTAATTTTAATAAAATTTTCAGTGTTGACTTATTAATCAACCAATTCTTTCTTTTAGATTACTGAATCGTTTTAATCAAACTGATTCAATGGAAATAAATCTAAATTCTTTAAAATAAATATTACAGTTACAGATATCCATACACACTTTGTGGAAACAATTTATATACCTAATTAATAGATAGAATTCATTTGAAATATGAAACTCCTGATTTTAAGTTTCAAATTTCATATTTTTAGATTCTAAAAACAAATATTTATTTAATGACTAGTCTACTTTATTTTTGTTATCTAATAATTTTTGGAGAAAACTCAATTGGAAAGGCCCCCCCCCCTTTTAAACAGAACAAATATCGATATATAATTTTTTCACTTATAAAGACAATTATATACTTAAACAACAGAGTAAAAGAAAGAAAAATTTTAAATTTTTAAAATTTTTTTCTTTTACATTTAATTTTCCATTTTTTTGGTTCCTATTTTCTACCAGACTCTCTACCATAATTTTTTTTTTCTTCTATTCACACCTTCGAAATTTTATCTTTTTATTTATACTGTAATTAGTTTCAAAACTTTCGATATTTTGCACCCACAAAATAGGGGTGGGGGTTAAAGTTAAGTGACCTGAAAAAAAAATCCGAAAATTTTGAAATGAAATAACTGATGCATTATAAAATTCATTAACTGATAAATCAACATTGAAAATTCCATGATTTTTGGTAATTTATTTTTAATCGGGGGGTTAAATTTATTTTGTAAAATATGCCTATGACAACCAAATTGACAGTCCCTAAAACAAACTCTTTTCTCACAGAATGGATTAGCTAAAAAGCATTAACAATAAAAAGAGTGAAATGAATTATCCAAATAATTATTGAACTTTACAAAATAATAGATTAAATTTTAATGTCTCTAAAAAGTTAAATAGGTATATGGAGGGGGGGTGAGCACGTTCCAAAAAGTTAAATGGGTATATGGATAGGGGGTTGAGGGGTTTCTAAAAAATTAAATAGGGATATGGGTATGAGTGGGGTGCAGGGGTTCTGTTATAAAACATTTATATCTTTATTGTTTTATTGTTACATATGAAAAAAATATTTTCTTATTTTCCCATTGTCACTGAATTATTGTTCTTTTAAATTCCAGATATTTGATGAAACGGCTGCGATTCTTAGGAAATAAAGAACTCTCCAAATTTTGTACATTTGCCTACCTTGCCCTTTGGCATGGATTATATTCGGGCTATTTTAATACTTTCTTTTTGGAGTTTTTGATTATTGCAACAGAACCCTATGTAAGTGTTGAAAGTTTTTATTTTTTGGGGGTTTTTGTCTTTCGATTTGTAAATATCTTAATTTTTGTTATATTATCCGAAAGTTTCTGAAAATTTAAAAATTTCAATTTTCTATTCTTCAACTTTTTTTTTTTTTTTCTTCTTTTTTTGTGTTAATTCTTAAGTTAAAATCTTTATAATGAAACCAGTGGAATTTTCCTTTTTTTTTTTTTTTTTTTTTTTTTTTCACTCATAAATCTTTTAATACTTCCATTTTAATTTTGGTTTTGATTAACCCCTTCTCTTTCACTTTCTTTAATTACCCATCCAAAACAAGGCAGGTTTTTTTATTTGCTTAATTATCCCTTTTATATTTAATTAAGTGAATTTGAGAATATTTCTTATAAAATTATCAATATTTTTAAAGTTATATGGGTTTGAAATTTATCCTGTTATTATTATCATCCAAAGTATTCATGGTATAGACATTACACACACACACACACACACATATGTATGTATGCATATATATATATATATATATATATATATATATATATATATATATATACACACACAAAATTGAAGGAAAAACAAAATAAACATCTAAGTTTATTTGTAATTATACCAAAAACTGTTTCATTTCCATTTCTCATAGCATTAGTTTTATAAAGTTAAATTTTACTTTCAAATTAAATCGTTTATATTCGTTAGGAAAAAAAAAAGTTATCTTTTTCTCAGTATCTGTTCAAATTTCAAATTCAAATTTTTAACACAATATAGAAATAAACTAATGAAAAAGTATTCTTTTATATTTTGAAAATAGTAACTAAAAAACACTCACAGAGTACTCAACTCATAGAAAATTAGGAATTATCAGCGAAGAAAGCGTATCGGGTTAGTAAATTTAGTTTTAGTGATAGACCCCAAATACTCAGAATTATAAAAAGATGTTCAGAATACCTATCCCATGAATACTTGAGATAATCAAGGAAAGATTAAATTTCAATAATATTCTCTATCACATGATGATTATACATTTTGTTTGATTCATTTTAAAAATGTAATCTATTTTATGTTTGATTAATTTTTTTTTTTCCTGTTTTTTCAGATGATGGTAATTGCTAGATTCTTTTTATGTGTGTATTTTTTGTTTTTCTTTCTTCACTAAAATTGTTTTTTGTTTTTGTTTTAGATGTTTGGTCAACTAAAGCACATGTTGCCTCAATTTCCTAATGGAAAACTCAATACAGTTTGGTTATGGTTCTTATTTAGGATTCTTTATTGCCAATTCTTTTGGAGTTATGCATTGGTATCTTTTGAACTGTTACAGTTCCAAAATTACTGGAAGGTAAGTTTTTCAGTTTTTTTCTCAAAAATCATTGCAATATCAAAATACACTTTGATTTTTTTTAAATTTCTGGTTTTTTTTTTACTTATAAACAATATCCAGTAAACTTATCGCAGGTACATTTATCACGGATAAATTATTTGTGGCTAAATTTTGAATTTAATCCTTGCTTTTAATAATAATTCAATACAAAGAGATAAAGACCTAGAGAAACTCTATATTGTGATATCGTGACTTAGGAGTGCTGTTTTTGGAGTTATGAGCTGTTTTTTTAATTTTTTTTTTTTTGTGTTGTGACATAAAATTTGAGTTACAAGCAAGCTTCAGATATGCTTATGTATATAAGTTTACTAAAAACATTTAAGTTTGCAAATTTCTTACACCAAAGAAAAATATAATTTATAAAACAAAATAAACATTAAAGCACATAATTCATTACATTCAATCTTATTTTTTAATACAATACAGTGCTATTTTTCTTATTAAAAACAAACAACAACAAAAAGAAATTAGGTTGTTTTGTGGGTCGGGCTGGAATGGGTTAATGGTATTTCAGTTTATTTCAATTGTTTTGATATACAAGGAAATTGAGTTATAAGTGGAATGGATTAAACTCTTAAATCAAGTCCAACTGTATTATTATAGCATTTAATCTGACATAATGAATTTATCTGTGATCAATTTCCTAGCAATTAATTTACTTAGAATCCTTTATAAACATTCAAATTATGAAGTCAATATTTTCTTAGTCATTTCAATTGCTACAATTAAATTACATTGCATGAAATTCTTTCTAAAATAATCTTTTTTTTTATTAATTTTTTTGAATCATTCCTAAATGTTTTTCTACTGATATGACAGAATTTTAGTACCCCCCTTTTTTTTTATCCAGGTTTATTCTTCAATGTATTTTATTGGCCATTTGTGTCATCCCTTGGTAGTTTTAGTGACTTATTTGATTTCTAAAAGACAACCAAGAAAAACAGAGAATGGAATACAGTAAGTATAAGAAATTGTTACTTTGCAAAGATAATTTTAAACTTTTCAATCCATAAACTTTTTTTATTTATTCATTTTTTTTCACAATAAACTGTAAGCTCAATATTTTGAGCCCATATAGATCATGTTAAGTATATTAAACCTTTTATTATTATTATAATTGTTATTATTATTATTTCACTCCTTGTGAATTTTTCAGTCTGAGTGACAAGTCTCCTCAGTTCTCTAGGACTCTTTTGAGTATTCTAGTCGATTTCAACAATGCTGTTGTCTAGATTGTCTCAATTCTTCCTCTGATTTCCAGTTCCTCCTGTCACTTTTCTAAGCTTTTAGGGACCATTCCAACTGCACTAACTACAAGTGGCATCACTTTGTTTTAAATATTCATTTGAAAAAAAATATATATATATATATATATGAGTATGAAAAAGATGGAATGAAAACACCACACAATGCTGTTAAAGAGAAAACAATTTATAACATTACTTCTCTTTAACAGCATTGTGTGGTGTTTTCATTCCATCTTCTTCATACTCATACTGTCGGATTCATTTCCTTTCTTTTAACTTATATATATATATAATATATATATATTTGACCAGATTGAATAATTTTGTGAATGGGGAACATCTCGATCGAAAATGTCAAATTGTTAATGGAAAGAATAATTGGAAGAACCCATCCGATAAAAATTGTTGTATAAACTGAGGAAATTTTGTCTCTCCTGTCCTTATAAGATTTATATGCAAAATGTCTTTGGGAAATGACATGAGTGACAACAAAAAAAAGGAATGGGTGCTGGAATGAGGCTAGCACATGATTCAAACTTCTCAGCTGTACTGTTGTAAAATGTTGCTACATGACTAATACTGTAGCACAAAATTTAATATCTATATAATTTCTCCCTTCATCTCCCTATATATATATATATGTGTGTGTGGTGTGTGTGTGTGTGTGTAAGTCGTCGGGGCGGCCTAAAGTCGGTATCAGCCAATCGGTGAGGAAGTCTATCCCCTTTTCACTTGTGCTAGACCAAGGAGATTATTTTAGCATCTGAGGTGGAGCGTCACACCTACCATCAGCTCCTTACTTTACCGCACAGATCCCTGTGCTACTCATACGCTGCGTTGGCGAGGACCGGTATCAAACTAGGAACCTTGTGGTTTCTAGCCGAATGCTCTACCGACTGAGCTAACCCGGCCCCTGATATATATATATATCTTATTATATTATATAACAGCTCTATTTTATATTGAGCACTCTACCAATAATACTGCCTTTGGTACGCCATTCCAGCAAAAGCTGAAACGGTGACCATTTCACACTATATATATATATATATATATATATATAATATATATATATATATATATATATATAATCTCCATTATGAAACCCCAGATTTTTCTAACTCAAAGGTTGTATGGGTGACCATTTAAGCAACAACAGATATCAAAATGACTGGTGTGAAAGATGAACTTCTTAACTGGTTAAAGTCCTTCGTTCTCAACCGGAGAGAGGTGGTTACAGTTCTTGGGCAACACTCCTCACCATATGAGATGTTATCTGGGGTACCACAGGGATCCGTTCTTGGCCCCCTTTTGTTTGTTGCATATATCAATGATATAGATGATAACTTAAGGAATACCACAGTACTGAAGTCTGCCGATGACATCAAGCTGTACCTTGAAATAAAAAAAAGACAGATCCTGAACGCTGCAGATCTTTCTTGCAGTCAGACCTGGACACAGTGCAGGAATGGATCACTGACTGGCAACTGAAGTTGGCTGTGGACAAATGCACCACCATGCATTTTGGGAGGAAAAACCCATCATACTCATACTCGCTCCACAATACTAATATCAAGGAATCTTCTTGTGAACGTAATCTGGGCATTACTGTCAGCAATGATTTACGTTGGACAAAACACATCTCTAAAATTGTCAAGGAGGCCAAGGGTGTCCTGGCGTCGCTCAGCAAGACCTTTGTCAGATGCTCACTGGCTATCTATTTAAAGCTGTACAAAGCTATGATGCGGCCACACTTGGAATTTGCATCACCAGTCTGGAATCCCTATCTCAATCAGAACATTAACCTCCTAGAAACTGTACAGAGACATGCAACCAAACGAATGCCCTCCATCAAGCATCTGCCATATTCTGAATGTCTTGCTGCCCTGGGAATGGATTCATTGAAACTCCGGCAACTGACCTGGTAAACGCTCATAAGGTCATTAATCATCTTAACAACAGCAACCTTAAGCACCTTTTTGATCTCCATGTTTCTAACACATGTGGGCATGCCTACAAAGTCAGAAAACAGCATAGCTCACATGACTTTCGGAAACATTTTTTCACGCTCAGTTACCGAGGCATGGAATAAACTGCCTGCATCTGTTGTGGGCTGCTGAAACACTGCATCTTTCAAAGCCTCCATGCTTCCTGTAGTCCGCCAACACTATACCTGATACTCCCATCCACACACATATGCACGCACGCGCACACATACATATATATTGTTACCGTACGCTATTCATGTTCCTGACACAAATATATTATTCTGTGTACTAGACATGAGACTTTGATGAGTTGTGGTGCGCCTGAGAACTGTACACAATAAATTTTATTATTATTATTATTAAAACAAACCAACCAACCAATAGTTCTATATATTGAATGACATGGTGTAATGGTTAGCAAGGTAGACTGGCAAACCATGACTAGTGAGTTTGAGCCTCAGTGGGTGCCCCTTACATTCGGCCTTGTGCCACATCTAAGCAAAGCTTAGTAAATAACTATATTGAATGACGTGGCCTTGACAAATTTGGTTGTCTAGGACAAATTTTACCAGTTTTATATTTTATCCTAATAGACATTCAATGTTTTTTTTTTTTTTTTTCTTTCTTTTTTTTTTTTCTTTCCTTTCTTCTTTTTTACTAAATATCCATAAATGTGTGATTTTACTTGTACATATAAGTGGCAATTCCAAAAGGCTTTTTAGGCTCAACTTGAAGAGCTACTCTTTCATATTTAACTACTTGTTAAGTTTTTACATACAAATAAAGTACGGAACACAATGAAAATGCAAGACCAGGTTGTTGGAAATTAACAAGGTTTTATTTAACACCGGGTAGAAAATGCTTCTATCCTAAAAGTGTCTTAATTAGCTCACGTGTTGTGAATGCTTTTACTCAACATGAACCCCAACCAAAAGTCTAATGATGGAAACCCCACTTCTAGGTTCCCACTTTCAAACCCCTACTGATCAGGGGGAGTAACTCTAGATTTCGTCAGGCCTAACACTATTAAAACAAAAAAAAAAAAACCTTTTGCTATTTTTTAATTTTTTAATTTTTATTTTATTTTTTTTTTTTTTTAAGAAAAATTATTAATTTCTTTTTGTTTCTTTCTTTTTAGGAAAGATAAAGAGCTGTGATTTGTCTCCCCTGCTGTAACTCTTTTAAAAAAAAGAAAGGAAACTCAATGATCCTGTTGTGGTGTTCTTCCTTGGACAACATTATTTTTATTTTATTTTTTTTTTGGCTTGGCTTGGCTGACATTAACACACAACAAAACAAAAGGCATCAGATCTATTTTTTATTTTTAACATTTGATTATTTTTCATTCAAACTACAGATGACATTAAAACTCATCTCTAAAATGGAAGAAAAAAATAATTTTATTATAAATTTTATTTTCAATATTGTTACTGTTTCTCTCTGGACAAACTATAAGTCTCCTTGGGACCAAAAAGATGTCAGGTTTTTTTTTTAATTCAGAAATAACTGAAGTGAGGTTAAAACTCAAGCCGGTTCCAAATTGAATACGTAGACAAAAAAAAAAAACCCAGAGTCTTTGTTGGGATTTGGTAGATTTTTTTTTTCTTCTTCAAAAAAGAAAGATATTCCATGAATATCCAACAGAAATGCTCAGTTACTAATTATCACTGACTTTTTCTCTTTCTTTCTAATTCTATAAAAAAAAAAAAATTAAAAAAAAAAGAAATTGTTGTTCATGCACTCTGCAGATCCCATTTAATAATTTCTAAATGAAAATGAAATTTTTAAAAACTTTGTTGCCTGTTTTTGTCAAAGAGGTTGCATAAATTTTTTGAAATCCATAACCAAAAGATTCACATAAAAAGTGAAAATAACACAAGTCGTCCAGAACAGAACTTTGCCAATCTGCTATATTTTGTGTTGTGGTCCATTCTGACTGACTTTTCTTTCTTTTTTTTTTTTCCCCTCCAAATTTTTGGATGAACTTTGGCTACACTTTCATCGTTTGTCTGTTTGTTTTAACCCCCCCCCCAAAAAAAAATCTTCTCGGAAGTGGATCCATTGATCCTGATCCATTGCCTCTCATTGGTGGTTGTGTTTGAAGGAGGCTCAACAACAGCTCCACCCTTTTTACTTGTTTATTTTTCCTAAATTTGTTAAAAAGAAATTTCTTCCTTTTTCAAAAAAAAAAAAAAATCCTGTTCTTGTCTTCAGCTGCTGCTAACATGGGGAAGGGGGGGAGATTTAAAAAAAAAAAAAAAAAAAAGTGATTGCAAATGCGCCCGTCCTTGTGGATTTGGTTAGCAAATTGAATGAAAAATTTAAATATTGTTATTTTTTATTTGGTTTCTGAAATAAATTTAAAACAAAACAAAATTGAACATTTTTTTCCTTGAATCTTAAAAAAAAAAAAAAAAATTTTTTTTCCCTGTTTGTGTTTTTCTTTTCCTTTTCTTTCCTTCTCGATTTTTGTCAGAAGGAAATAAAAGTTGGCAGTGATTTGCCATTCAATCCAAAATCTTTCTGGCAGCCATTTTATAAAATGGCTTCCTATTTCTCCTTCTTACATAACCACAAGACCCAAGGAAAAAAAGAAAAAAAAACTTTTTTAAGATGGGATTTGCTGCCTTTTTATATTGTTTGTTCATTATTAAAAAAAAATTAATATATTTCAATAAAATGGATTTTATAAATACAGATTTGGTTTTAATACAAATTATAGTATTGTATTATATAATTTCATTTATTTATTTTTATTATCTAGATTCTCTTAGTGATGGTTGATGGAACCATCTGAAATATTAGAAAATGTCTCTCAATTCCATGAAATGTATGTCCTTTTGAAACTTAAGTGATATATTTGCATGTCATATATCGGCTTGGATAGAATTGCATAGAACAAATTTTTTTTTAGGTTGGTGTAGAAATAATTATAGTCTTTATTTAAATAGTTTAGTCCAAAATATTTTTCTAAGATGGTAGATTGCTTGGATGTATTTAAGTATGAATTTGACTGGATCTGGTTGGGTCTCTGCTATTCTGAATTGGAGTAGCTGGGTCTGTCTGTCTGTCTGTTAGTCTGGATTGGTTGTTGGGCTGGCATTTTCTCTGTTCTTTGAGTTTGGGAATTACTTGGGATCTTCTTGAGATGTACTTGTCTTGTGCTGTTGATAGTTCTTAATAGCAAGCACAAAACTTCTTTTTTTTTTTTCTTCTTTCAGATTTCATAATTTAATTTACTCCCAAGTAAAAATTCCTTGGGGACACACCCTCATCTTGTGTTTGGAAGTCTGGGATGAGTGTTTGAAGAAAACAATCTCTTCACTTTTTCACCCAATGCTGACCAATCAGAAACCAACAGTTCACCTTTCATACATCATCTCAAAATCTGAAAGTTACCCAGATTTTATTTCCTATAAGTCTAACATAAACAAAAGGGAACAACTCTTGACTGATAAATTAGGGTTAGTTTAATGGGAAAATAAATCGAGTAGTAGTTCCCCTTTGTTTATGTTAAACTTATAGGAAATAACCCTTTCCACATCTCATTATTTTACACCTATAGTTAAGTGGCTGGACATATTCACCATCATTTCCATTGAAACTATATTAAAACTACAGGAAGAGCTTTTAGTCTCTCATAACAGCTGTATATTTCAATTGTCGGCTCAGGCTTTAGAATACACCGACTGCACCTCTGCAGAGGGGTAAGCCTTAGCACCTATATGATTGTCCCAACCCTATTGACCTTATGGTAACTCCCAACTCTTTTTATCAAATATGTGCTAGAAGGCAGTGGCTGAGACTTTTCTAATATACAGGTATTCTCATAGAATTTTTTTTTTTTTTTTTTTAAATCGATTTAAAAATGTTAACACCCTTATAGGAATACCATTAATATATTTTCAAACAGTCTCCACATGTTCACCATCCCTGTCAACATATGCTTAGAATCTCCCACAGGTGATTTTTAAAAAAGATGTTAATATTTCTATGAGAATACCTGTATATTAGAAAAGTATAGGTATACCCAATTTGTCGAAAACTGTGTTTTTACAAAACAAATCACATGGCTTCCTCAAAGTAAAAGAAACAAGGGGAGGTTACTAACATTTATGTAGCTAATGTTCAGATTGCCCTGAACAAGAGGTGCATGGTGTAATGGTTAGAGTTGTAGGAAATGGACTTGTTGACCCGAGTTCAAATCATAGACAAGGCTGTCTACATTTCACAGTGCTAATACCATTTACATAAAAAAAATGATTTTCAGTCATCCCCACAACTTAGCTTCTCAACACCTTAGCTATTAATAGAATTTCAAGAATCGGGTCCATTTAAATTTAGTCAAACTTTCTTAGAAATCTTACAAAATGATTTTTTTAATTAATTTGCTTTGCAAATTATCTACCCAGAGCTCAATGGGTTACGTTTTGTCTCGTAATCCATATAAGACTGTTGGGAGACAAAATAAAATGGTCTCCTTTTTTTTACATTGAAGGAGGGGCTCTTCCACATTATGTGACAAGGCGAACCTTAGGATCACCCTCTTTTAACCAACACGAGGTTGGAAGCCTTTTTGGGTTCCTCAGCAGTGCTATGCACATGGTACCTGTCTTTGTTCTCAGACCTCCTGAAAAATAGTAAGTGGTTTCCACCCCTTTGTTGTTTAAACCTTTCTTCATGTTCCTTGAACACCTTGTGGTTTAGGACAGTAACTTGGTTCCCTATTGTATGTTGAAATAGTGTGGACAAGCAGAAATGCTGATAGGTATGCATCCTGCATCCCTGATGCACATATTTAAAAGGACACTGTAAAATCATATCCATGCATCAGCGTTTTTCTTTTTTCTTCCCTTACCATTTCAAACTAAATACATTTCAATAGTTTCTTAGAAATGAATTACACGGGATAGGCTGACTACATTTCAGGGCTAATACCCTTGGGAAAGGTATGCATCCTCCTTCTCTCCCTCCAGGGCAGACTGGACTTTTTAACTTTGGTTAGGCAACCAGTTTAAGAGAAGGAAAACTCTAAATTCAAACCAGTTAAATTCTGCCTAAAAAATTGACATTGTCACATCCTGCTCATGCAGAGGGGTTGGTAAATATGTACTGAACAATCATCAACTAAGATGATAATGGTTGTACTATTAAGGAACAAGTATTAATGTATAGATATTTTAACAAAATACCTTGTCAATAATGTGACAAATGAAGAGTATTGGTGGGAACCTGCATTCTCTGATCAAAAAAATAAATGTCCAACCGTTTCCCTATTTTCATTGTCCTTCATACCTTAAAATCCTGAGCAGCTTTTTGGGAAAAAAAGTCAATTTTTACAAATGATTACTCTTAACATTTTCATTATAAGGGCCCCCCCCCCCCCCAAAGATGTAGCAGTGTCAGTACTACTGTATGGCTGCACTACTTTGACAAAATGCATAGAGAAAAATCTAGCTAGAATTACACAAACATGCCGTGTTCTGTTTTGAACAATTCCTGGTAGCAGTAGCTGTACCTCCCCTCACCCAAACTATCCAACTAAAACCTGCTGGCCAAGTAAGGACAACCTCATAAGTGATGTTCTTTTATGGATAGGGATGTGATGGCAAGAATGTCAAAGGAATATGTGCAGTCAGAACATTTAATGGTGGATGATTTTTTTTTTTGCTAAGAATTTAATGTTTTAATTTGGAGGAAATTGAATTCTTCTAAATTAGATTTTGGAAAGTTTTAGTCTTTTCCTCTCTCTCTTCCCTATAAATTTCATAACTTCAATGTATAAACAATTATGGGTTAGAAAGTAAAAGAATATAGAGTTTATAACTATGCACCTTGATAAACCTTTCACATTTGCATGTACATACAGAGTAAAAAACAAAACAAAACCAATTAGAATTTATAAAGTTTTAATGTCCAGAACAAAATCTTGAGGAAGCATTGGTGATCTGCGGTGCTGGGAAGCTGTTGACTATGGAAGTGTTACAAAAACTGAAAATGTGTGAAATGAAAATGCCATCTTTCAAGAGTATTTTAACCCTTTTTATGCAGTGGGTAAATATTAACGTTTAGGTCATTTTTAATAACCGCTTTCTTATCTGTTGATTCAAAAAGTTTGTATTAGTTACACAGCTTTTGTTTTGTTTTATAAACTCAAACTACTTTTATTTAATGGCAGAGCATGTGTGAGTTACAAAAAAAAATGGCGACTGTAATAGCCTCGTTTGGAAAGGGAGACAACTTTTGATAGTTTAAATTGTTAGTAGATCTATAGTGGTTTTCCAGCTTCTAAGTAATTTGTTTTTAATGTAATCTATCTTGTGAGAATTTCATTAGTCCAGGTTAAAAGCGTGGTATAAGTAACTTAAAGAGCAAGTTTTTTTTCCCGATGCAGGTATCATTGGGGAACGAGAAAAGTTTTGGTACATGGGTCAATTTGATTTCTTAATAGAAATTTTAGATATGAAATTAGCTCATTTACCAAAACTCTCCCCAATGATACCTGCATCAGAAAAATAAGTTTAAAAATTTATTTGGCTTTGGGTTGACCATACAATGCGTTTAACCTGGACTTTTAAAACGAAAAGTGTAATGAAGAGAAAAAAAAAAAACTTTCTCCTCTCCAACAGTTTTGGTAAATGTTATGAATGTTTTGTTTTTGATTCACAATTTCCATTGCAACAAAAAAAAATCTGCCCAAAATTATTTCCCTGCCCACCAGTCAATTTATAAATTTTATACAATATTAAGAATTAACCATTTCTCTATTACAGTGGGAAAATAAATTTCATGGCATCTAATTGTTAGTGAAAGATACCTCAACAGAAATGGTGTGTGCGTGTGTGTGGGGGGGGACATCCTTTTCAAAAGAAATTATATACTGGACAGATTATTAAACTGCAAATCAACAAGATTTACAAAAAAAAAAAAAAAAAAAATTTATTTTTATTTATACAATTTACCCGAGAACGAATTTTGTTCTCAGACAAATAAAAAAAAAAAGTGACAATCTCAGTTCTTTGGTAAACTTTCAAAAAGATCTTTCCTTTTTCTTTCTTTTTCCCTTCCAAAGAATTAAGCTTGAAGCATTGGTATTATTCATTTTTTTTTATTGTTACTTTTTATACAACTTGTATATTTTTAGGATTAAGTAAGCAGCCTGGATTGGGGTGGGGAGTGGAGCGTCTGATGAGATTTAAATCCAGATTTCTCTTATAATTCTTTAAGAATTTGTCTGACCTGAACAATGCCTAACCAATAAGGCTACGAAAGTTAACCAGTATTCAAAAATAAGACGAAAAATGTCAAATTAATAAAAGATCTTTTTTTGGAGGAGGACCATAAAACAAATATAATAATAATTAGGAAACACTAACATTTTAAACAGAACTGTTAAAATAGTTTTAAACTATTAAAATAGCATCCATAGCAGTGTAACCTTCAACATTTGGAAAAACTATAAAGATCAGATGTTTTTGATAGAATTAATTTCCTATCAACCATCTCTTAGTTTCTCATTAGTTAGCCTCTAAAAACTTAAAAGGAGTTTAAATTAAGAAACCAAAGTAAAATATTTGGTTTAAAAATTAATGAATAGGAATTCTTTTTTTAAAAATGTAAGTTTATATATATCAAATCTTCATCCGTTTAAAAAAATACAAAACTAAACTTACTGCCATTTTTTAAAATATTATTATGGGATTTAAAAAAAAAAATCTTTACTGAGCTTCCAATTATATTCATACACTGAAATAAAATATTAGAATGCATTTCACAGCATGTCATTTAATATAACTGTTAGCTCCTTGTTGTCATTTAAGTGATGAGTTAAATTTAATAAGAGATCAGGCCACTGTTATATTTTACAAACCTTACAATACTTGGAGGGATGAAAGTGGTATAAAAAAAAAAAGAAAATTACAAATTAATATACCACATTTATATTACAATTTATAATACTAATAAATATTGCACAGGTTCTGACAAAGCTCATTCCTGAGCAACACTTGCTTTCATATTTACAAAATGATCGCTTTTTTAATGAATTTGATGAAAACACAACCAACATGTGGAGAGTGGGGGGAAAAAAAGCTGACATTTTAGTTTTTTTTTTTTACTTATTGAGTTTTATCAATTCCTGCCTTCAGTTCTTCTTTTTATTGTTTCGACCAAGGTTTTCATCAGTTTATGAATTGAGTATCAACAGAACATGAAAGCAGATTGTTGCAGTGTAGATTTTTTTTAAAAGTAAAATGTTTGTGTCACAACGCAATGTTGAGAAAATAGCCAGTAATGGTAAGAGAGAGAGTTATCTCCCTTGCCCTGGCAATCTTAAAAATTTTTTTCTTTTCTTCCCTCTGTCATTTGTACAAGAAACAGTTCAAGACTGGAATGTGTCAAATAATAATTCCTCCCTCAGTAGTTTCAGGATAAGAGATATGGAGAGAGGGAAAACTTTTTTTTCCAAAATATCCTCTTTATTTAATTTTCCAATCTGTAATTGCAAGTTTACTCCACTTCGATATGTCCTTCCACCTGGTATTTGAGACGGAGATTACGTGCTCGTATATGTTCACTGTCAATCTCTTTTGTGACTTCAGCTGGAAACCAACCCTTTTCATTATCTTCTGACTTCTCACCATAATACCAACCTACAAGAAAAAAAGAAATAAATCAATGATTGTTTTCCTAAGGTTTTTTTTTCCTGTTTAGTTTAATGACTAAAATTAAATACTAAAATATTCCTTACTTCTGGGATTGAATTATGTTTGAAAAAAATTAATTTTCATCATTTTAATTTGCAATTAAGTCATAAAGTAACCCATCTCTCACTTATCATCTGCCTATCAATTTCACCCCCTCATATATATATATATATCTTCATCACTCTCCCTATTATATTTTAGTATCTCTGAGAAGAATTTGGAAGACTTAGAGTCACTAGCTGACTGCTGGCCATTATTTGACCCCTGCCACCACTAGCAGTCGAGAGAAATCTTTGTTTACCACCCCTTAGCTATAATAACAATCCCCAACTCCTCCTCCTTCCATTTCACTTCTGTCATGGTAAAAATTGTCAATTTTGTTTTTTTAATTTAACTACTGAAGAAGTATAAAAACATTTATTTTCAAGACTTTTTTTCACTACAGTTTTGTTTGTCAAGTAAAATTATGAAGTAAATAAGAGAGGGATTATTTTTAATATTACATAAAATGATTTTCAGTCATCACCACAACTTAGCTTCTCAACACCTTAGCTATTAATAGAATTTCAAGAATCGGGTCCATTTAAATTTAGACAAACTTTCCCTTTCTTAAAAATCTTACAAAATGATTTTTTAAATTAATTTGCAAAGCAAATTATCTACCCAAAGCTCAATGGGTTACATTTTTGTCTCGTAATCCATATAAGACTGTTGGGAGACAAAATAATATGGTCTCCTTTTTTACATTGAAGGAGGGGCTCTCAAACATTACGTGACAAGGCGAACCTTAGAACCACCCTCTTTCAACCAACACGAGGTTGGAAGCCTTTTTGGGTCCTCGGCAGTGCTATGCACATAGTGCCTGTCTTTGTTCCCAGACCTCCTGAAAAATAGTAAGTGATTTCCACCCCTTTGTTGTTTAAACCCTTCTTTTGTGGTTTGGGATGGTAACTTAGTTCCCTCTTTGAAGTAAATAGAAAACATTTAAACATTTTAAAGTGGATGTTTGTTTGTTTTGTTTTACGGCATGTCAACCTCAGTGGGTCATTTAATGCTGATAAAGTTTTGAAATAAATCAATTTTTAATGGATAATACAATTGTTTTATAAATACATTTTTCTATTTAACCCATAGATGGGACCCTAACAGGTACTACCACTCCGGGTCAGAGTGGACCAGAGAGCAATGGTGATGAAGGGGTGCTCCACATTCCTCAAACCTCCAAAACTGGAACCTCACCATCAGATAGAGTTTAACGTCATTCCCAGGACATGTAGGCTCGCAGCCACCACCTTCTAGCACCCATATGATAAAAAGGGGCTGGGGCTTGCCATAAGGGCAATAGGGTTGGGAAAATCATATAGATGCTAGGGCTTGACGTGACCAGCCGATTGATCGGAGGGGCCTCTCAGACCGCCCGTCTAGCCCAAGATAGAGCCAATGTGGAGTATTGCATGTCATGAATAAAGTGGATGTGTGTTATAATTAAATGTTATATTGTATTAATTAACATGTGTTTTTCCCTACCAAATATTCTGCATTAGGTTATCAAATGCATTGTAAGATTACAGGTATTAGCTAGAAGTTAACACATGGCTAATTCTTATAAGACATTTAACACATAGAAAAATATAAGTACTACAAAAATTCACAAAAAATGTCCCAACAGAAGAAATAATGTGGACAAGCAGAGATTCTGATAGGTATGCATCCTGCATCCTTGACGCACAAATATCTACAAGGACACAGTAAATTCATATCCATGCATCCCAGTGTTTTTCTTTTTTCTTCCCTTACTATTTCAAACTAAATACATTTCAATAGTTTTTTTAGAAATGAATTACACAGGATAGGTTACAAGGTAGGAGTTAGATCATAAATACCCTACAATCTATTAAGAAACTTTAGTGGGGACCCATTAATTTTACCACAATGAACTAAATCAAAAAGCTATCAGCATCACTGGACAAGCATATGACTTAACCACATGACGTTATAATTTAATGCTGAGGGGAAATAAAGTCAAAGACAAAATGCCTCTTTTCTATTCAATGAATGTTAACTCTTAACATTCTGTTCAGAATTTTCCAAGTCCAGAGCCCCATTCCTATAAGGATTTATAATTTTTTAAAAATGGCTAAAAATGTCCTTTTCATTTAAAGATACCAGAGATATTTCCCTTCAATCAAAGACTTCTAAATATGTTTAATATTACATTTAAACAAAGGCTTATGTCTGGGGCAGATTAGGACTTCTGGCCGGGTGGAATGAGGTCGTATAGGACGTTAAGAGTTAAGCAAAGTGGATGTGTTGTTATTCAAGTGCAGATTAAAGAAGTCTTATCCAGGATGAGGATGGGTAAAGATTTTGAATTATCACATGACCAATGGACATATGATGTCATAAGACACACCCATAAATCCAAGGGAAGATAATTATTTGTCTCCCTACAACGGTTGAACATTTTTAAATGTAAAAGTAAACTAGTGCTAGACCAGGGAGATTGCTTAAGTGGAACACCATACTTACCACTATAACCCCACTTTACTGCACAGATCAGATTACACAATATACTCATGTGCAGAATTGACGATGACTGGCATCAAATCAGAAACCTTGTGATTCCAAGGTGCGTGCTTTACTGACTGAGCTAAACCGTTTTTTTTTTTAATAATGAGAAAATTTTATAAAATGTATTGAAATGAAAATACTACTTGCCATCATTTAATTTGCGTAATACTGTAACCAAATCATTTTCTTCTAATGAGAGTTCATCACCTTCACGGGCTTCGTATCTGCTGACAGCCTGGACTTGAGGACAATCTATGCAAAGAAAGAAGAGAGGATTCAGAAAAAAAAAAAAACCCGATAATTTCCCCCCGCTTCGCAGTATTCAAGCCTCGATAAAAATTAAGATTTTTTAACTAATAATAATCTTTTGTAAACAAGGTTAGCTTCAAGTAACTATTCTTAATACAAATAATTTAAGAATACTTGAAACCATATAACTATCTAATATTAAATTTTGGTAAACAGGCCAAAGCTGGATTTAGTCACTATTGTTATATACCCCATTGCTGGGTATATGAGAGAGATAGAGAGAGAGAGAGAGAGATAGAGAGATAGAGAGAGAGAGAGAGAGAGAGAGAGAGAGATAGAGAGATAGAGAGAGAGAGAGAGAGAGATAGAGAGAGAGATAGAGAGAGAGATAGAGAGAGAGATAGAGAGAGAGAGAGAGATAGAGAGAGAGAGATAGAGAGAGAGTCTTTGGTTTGGGTGATAGTGAGAGAGATATTAGAGAGAGAGAGAGAGTCTTTGGTTTGGGTGATAGTGAGAGAGACATTAGAGAGAGAGAGAGAGTCTTTGGTTTGGGTGATAGTGAGAGAGACATTAGAGAGAGAGAGAGTTGTTTGTTACTTTTTTCTATCTTCTTCCTTTTGGCTATGATTGTCTAGTCGCTATGTTTCATCTTTACTTCTAGCTTTTGGTTGGTCGTTGTCTAGTCTCTTCTAACTAAGAGCTTCTTTTCAAGTCATGCATTAATTAACTACAAGACTTTGTTTTTCCTTGATCAAAGATTTTATTACTGCATTGCCCTGATTCTTTGTCTAGTGGTTGTTTCATCTTCTTTCTTTTGGCCAGTCGTTGTCTAATCTCTTCTTGTCTTCTTCTAACTAAGGGCTTCTTTTCAAGTCATGCATTAATTAACTACAAGACTGTTTTTCTTTGATCAAAGATTTTATTACTGCATTGCCCTGATTCACCGCACGGTCTGAGTTACAACCTCAGCAGCACATGTCTGTCCTGCCTCATCTCTGGTTGAAAACTGATTACCTAACTAAAACATGTGACATGCAAGATTCCCACCTTTGGGGTCAAGGTTCCCAAATGGTCTGGTATTTTTCCACTTGGGTCCTTTGCATTCTCGCCACAGGGTATTGTTAAAAAAACCTACGCCACCATACAATTATGCAACACTATTCTTTGTATACTCTCCAATCTCAATATTACACTCCAATTTCCATGTTTAAACACTGGCACATAAGCCCGAGATCTTGGAGTTATAAATATTTTTTAAAACAAGATATTTGCCTCTCTTGAAATAAAATTTACAATTATCCCAATAATGGACAAAATATGATTGTCAGCTTTAAAAGTATTCATATTTTTTTTTTATTAGTATTTCTTTATTTTACTCTATTCATAAAAAGGAAGACAAGTTTGGTTGTTAAATGTTACCATGACAACTATATTTTGACATTTGTAAATTATTAAAAAGAATAATTCAATCCTACCCCATGTTGCATAGATGCGTTCATTGCCCTCAACAGTGACTGAAGTGACAACATCCAACCAACGTTCACAATCATTTCTGAAATAAAACAAAGTCAACAATAAATCAATTTTTGTCATTTAAATAAAACTTGTGTGTGTGTGTGTGTGTGTGTGTGTGAATATTCCAGGCAAGCAGCTGAAGCAAATATACAATTCGTACCTTTTTAATAAATATTTAAAAAAAAATTTTTTTAAAAAGCAGTAATGCCCATAAATAAATCTTGCCCATCACAATTTCTTTTTAAATAAAAAGTTAAATTTTCTTTTAAACCAGGAGTGTATAAGTCTTGTGTGACCAATGTGCAATTAGGATATAACTACTTGTACCTTTCTGGATTTTCTTCTAGATTTAAAAAAAAAAATTTTTTTCATCAGGAAGAGTTTGTGTATGTTGTTATTTCAACATTGCCATTTTGTATAGAAGAATTTATTGATTTGGGATTTCAAGTTGACTGGGGGGGGGGGGTTACTTTCAGCCATTTTGGCTGCCAAGTCAGCTTTTTCATTTCCTTTTATTCCAATGTGGATTGAGATCCAGCATAGGAGAAGTTCATTTTGATTGGAAATGGAGTTCAATAATTAAGGGGATCTTCAAGCTTTTTGTTTGTTTGTTTATTTATTTATTGTTGCTTACAGAGAAATGGTGTTAAATACTAAATTTAATGATGGAAACTTTTCACATTAAGTTATCTCCCTTGGATAGTAATATTTGCAAATCTTCCTTTAAAAGTTATCTCCCTTGGATATATTACTATCCAAGGGAGATAACTTTTTTCCCCTAAAAATTCTACGTAAATAAATAAGCTGAAATTTATTTTTATTTTTTTTTATTTTTCACTAGGGCCAAAAGTTTTGCAATATTTTGTTACATACTAGGTGGTTGGTTGGTTGTTTAATTTTACAGCATCCCAATCCTGTTCGGATCATTTAATGCCGAATTAAGTCATTTTGATAAATGATTTGTTTAACTTCATGTGCATTTGCTTAAGACATGACACACAGGCATCAGAATGCTTACAGTACCAGTTATTGCTTAAGTGGTCACCCGTCTAAGCATTAGAACAGGCTCATCACTGCTTAACTTCAGTGATCTAGTGGGAATTGATACATATTATTTTGTGGTGCGTCACTGAAGCTATGATTGGTAGTAATGTAGTAGTCAGTGCACTGACACTGCATGTGTAATTCGAAAGCTGCACAAATGAATGTGCAACATAGTCTAATTTGAGAACTCATGTTTAGTAGTTCTAACAGGGCCATAAATTCAGTGAAAGCAACCAAAAATATTTGGGTTATTTCCTAGTTGAGTAACATGAGTGACCCAGAAAAAACAGAACCCAAATTATTTATTTATTTTCCCATTAAACTAACCCTAAACTCCAACCCTAACCCCTAACCCTTGTTGGACTTAAACTTTAAAAAATTTAAAAAATTTAAAAAATTACAATTAACAGTTTTATTACAAAATTTGTGGGTTCTGTTTTTTCTGGGGGTTAGGGTTTAGGGTTAGGGTTGGAGTTTAGGGTTAGTTTAATGGGAAAATAAATAATTTGGGTTCTGTTTTTTCTGGGTCACCCTATATTATCATGTTACTCAACTAGGAAATAACCAACATTTGTTTTACGAAAGGTGATGGCAAAGTTAATTGCAGTACAGTATCCAGATGGTTGAAGAAATTTTGCTCAAGTTGAATAAAATCCTTAATGATCAGGTAGTTGAGTAACATTCAGAGAGTATCAGGCAAAGACAGCATCAATAGTGAAAAATTTCTGACTAACCCTAGGGAAAAATATGAAATTCAAATTCAGAATACTTACTCGGAATTGTGTCCCAGAACCATTTCGACTCGTTTTTTCTCGCAATTTTCAAACATTACCAAGAGCATGAGGCAGCGGACACCTGGTGGGGCTCCTTGTGGAAGAAGTTTACATTTATCAGGATCTCTGATATGTTGCGAATCCAAAAAGACACGACAGCAGTAATCAATGACATCATAATGATTTCTGGAAAGAGAAAAAGAAAAATTATCATTATTTATCTACCTATCTTACTAAAAGTTGTGTGTAACACATCAAAAATGACATTTTTTTTAGAACAATCTTATTATAATAGAAATTCAGTGTGTGTCTGTATCTGTCAGTTTATGTCACAATACCCTCAGGAATTGCGTAAGTTTATCCATGAGTATTTAATTTATAGTCAAAATCATTAACACATAGAATAAATCTTATTTATTAATGAGGCTTATGAAAATCTGAACTAGATTTGCCACAAAACACCCCATGTTATTAGTATTTACCACGTACCCCACGTGTACGGGTTAGGCACAAGGCCCTATTAATGTGGGACCACCCACGAACCGAAGCTCATTGGTGGCAGGTGCAAAAAATGTGTCGATCCTGTTGGCATTCCCCCTCAAGGGGGGCACCTTAGGCACTGGCAATAAACCCAGCCCTGCCCCTTTAAATTGAGGGGGCAGGTGTTGCCTGGGGGGATAGCCCCCTGGGATCACGCCGTTAATTTCATTAATAAACACAGGCCCTGAAAGGCCATGTTATTAAGTGCATTTAAAATCCTGCAATGTGTCTTATATATCACTAAGAAATAAAGGTTTACATAATATATGGTGTGTATAATTTGCATACTGGATTTAACAAAACTGGATTTAATATATATTTTACTTGGTGTTATTGATCTCTAATATTATTGTTTTATTCTCCAATCTATTTATTCTAAATTAATCCTATGAATGATTTTATATAGAAACCAATTAAAATAAATAATCTTTTTATATGTGTTCTTATTAATCTCCATTATACAAAAAAAAAGGCATTTAAGATTTGTTAAATATTGAAATACTTTAGCAAACAAAATGTCCATTTTGGATACTCACCCTCGTTTTTTAGTTATAAGTAAAATATCATTAAACAAAAATAAGTAAAGAGTATTTTTTGTCGGCTTGGATCGCTTAAAAATGTTTTTGGTATTTGACTCAGAGACGATTTCCAGTACTTCACCTTTCTTGACGAGGTAACGAGAGGCGGAGATGAGTGGAAATTCCTGAAAGAAAAGAGAAGGGAAATTATTATAGACAGAGATGCTAACTAGACAAAAAAAAAAATTTTTTAAATCAACCAGCAATATAGATATTAATAAAAAATAATAATCTCATTATAATAGAGATTCTGAGTGTCTTTCTGTAGCCGAAATTATATTAGTACCCAAGTCACTATTCTTATTCTTATAATTAGTTATTTATGTCACATTCTCCATGATTTTTTTATTATCTAAACCTCAATTATTCATACTGTTGGCCTGATATACATACTAATAACATGCAAGTATATTTATATACAACAAAATAGCAGTTTACAGTGTTAACGGAAGGCCAATTTGCATATCATCTTAAAAATTTGATTTTTATAAATATATGCTTGGTATTATTGATTTCTAAATTGTTTGGTTTTATTTTAATGAATACAAGCAAAAATCATTAACAAGAAGAAATAACCGTAATTTTATTCTTTACTTCCTAATTTAGCAATGAAAGACTGGAGTGATGGAAAATGAGTTAGTTTTCAAAGTTGTTCTATTTTTCAGTTATACTTCTGTTTCAAATTTTATCTGCATTCTTATTTAGTTTCAAGTCTTTCTAATTTAATATATTTCATTACATTAAAACTTAAATACTTGCATCCAGAGGGTGCATAGAATTTGCATAGAGGTTGATAGTAGAATTAATAATTATTTGGATAGAATTTAAAAATAAAAAAATAAAAAAATCTGAATAAAAGCTGCAATAATTTGAAAATGATTGATTTTAATGGCATATCAACCCATCTAGGATTATTTTAGGCTTAGACATTCTTTGTATATTTTATATTTATATTTTGGTTGGTTGTTTTGTTTTATGGCATATCAACCCCCCCAACCCACACACTGAGTCATTTAATGCAGAATCAAATCATTTTTGGTATCAGGTTACAAACAGTATCTGCTGTTGCTTAAATGGTCACCCATCTAAGTACTGAACAGGCGCATTGCTGCTTAACTTCGGTGATTTAGTGAAAACCAATGCTTTCAAAGAAACTTGACTGTAAATCAATTATATTTTGGGTGTAGTTGTTGGTTGATTGGATTTTATGGCATCTCAACCCTTGTTGGGTCATTTTATGCCAAAGACATTTTGTTTTATTCATTCTTGATGGGTTTTCAAATTTGTTTTTTCTTTTCTTTTCTGAAACACATAGGTGTAGTTTTTTTTTAAAGAGCCCTGTTATATGATATTAAGTATTCCTATCCAATACAAATTGGTTCCCTCTAGATAATCACACTTAAATATGAATGAGTCTTTTCAATACTTAACTGAGTGACCACTTAAGCAACAGCAGGTAATGTAAAACAACCTTTGTTTATCAAAAATGACTTGATTCTTCATTAACTGACCCAAAAGACGGTTGATAATGTCATAAAACAAAACAACTAATACAATTAATTTACATATAGTTATATGGTTTCAAGTAACTAATAATAATAATAATAATAATAATAATAATAATACTCTTCTTTCTTAATTTGATCATTATCATCCCGTGTTACATAATTATTAGATACCTAATGATTATGGCAATAGTGTAGAAATCATAATGGCGATTAGCCTTGAGAGTGAGTGACAGCGCTTGACCTCACTCTCACCTTCCGGGGATAAATCGTGAGAACCAGAAGGCATAGAAGACCCTGTTCCGGTTTAAGGATAGAAGTAACTCAGCAGTTAGCAGGTAGGAGCTCGAAGGTGTAAGTCGCATTTCTATGCGCATCCTGTCATCTGCGCAGATTGTCTGGTTGGGGATTTGGAAATAAAGTAACATCAACGTAAATCGAAGTCTTGTGTTTATTACCTAAAAACTAACAATGACACAGGGCTTCTGATAACGAGAAATCCCTAGCAGAAACCAGACCCGAAATCCCCATAGAAGATTCCAGACCAGACCAAGATGATAGATGATCAGATAGAACCAAAGCCGGCCAGAAGAAAAGACGACTAGAAGTAAGAAAAGGGTATGCAACGTTATATCGATTTGGTACTGTGAAAACCATCAGTACGTAACACCTGCAACACCCTCTGGTTAAAAATGAGACTGTCCAAATCATCCAAGATGAAATGCAAAAATGTAAATCCTGCTTATCTGTTTCAATCAAACATAATGAAAAGAAGGAAAGAAAAACTATTTTGTGATAGCTTTTAAGTAAACATATCAAACGTAATAAAATATCATACTGTGGTATATCCACAGGTCCTGCAAGTATATATATATTAATAAGTCATCCACAGACACGTGTTTCGGCTTTTCACGCCTCTTCAGTGTGGCTAGACACAATGACTATCCTTGACTAGGGTTGAACTCCGACTGACTGTTTGCCAGCCTGCATTCTTATCCCCTCGGCCACTGACAGCTGCTGTAGCAGGGCTGGTGTTTAAACTATTAAATACATAGGTTTGTTTATATCTTTTACGATCACAGAGAGATCTAGTTTGTGAGCAAATGATCATTGCTTATATGCTTAGTAGTGAAAGTTAATTAGAGAGCTCATACCAAATTTATGGGAGCATCTAAAGGGTGTCCATAAAGCCCCTTTACCTTGTTCACCAGATCTTAATCCCCTGGATTTCTTTTTATGGGGTTATACTAAAGATATCGTCAATCAAACAAAGATACAGAACATTGCTGACCTAAAGCAAAAGATCACATTGTTTAGGTATGCAACAGTGAAAATGGCAAGAAATAAAGTACCGTCTTAATATGCTTTGTGCAACTAATGATGCCCATGTAGAGTTGTATTAAATGAGGTAAGATATTTATTTATTTATTTGTTCTTGTTTAAGGCATATCAACCTCAATGGGTCACTTAATGCCGACTACGTTTTTGAAATGAATTGGTGATAATGTTTAATTTTCTAAAGGTTTTTTTTGTTTTGTTTTGTTTTTTTTTTTACATATTTTCTTTTGTGAATGAAACTTTTAGATGTTTTTGTTAACATATATTTTTTGTTGTTCATTTTTTGGAAGATTTTTAGATTTTGTTGTAGATGTGTGCTTCTTTTATGTATCCAAGTAGTTTTTCTGGGTTTATTTGGTAGAATATCTGTTTTAGATTTGTTGTTTGGTAGTATTTTTTTGTATTGTTTTAGGTTGCTACATTCTGTTAATATGTGTTTGATTGTGTAGGGTTTTGGCATGGTATGCAATATGGGGCTTCTTCTTTTTTGAGGAGGTATGAATGGGTAATGTATGAGTGTCTTAGTCTGGATAATGAGGTAAAATAAACTTCAATATCTACTCATCATTTTGTAATAATATCCACATATTTGTCTGATCCTTTGCTTTTGTAATCATTTTTTAAAGTTGTAAAGAGACTTTATGGACACCCTGTAATATTAAAAAAAAAAAAAAAAATGTCTGTCTAGGTTTTTTTTTTTTTAAAAAGTTGAAGTAATAAGTACCTTGACTTTAAACTGTAGTTGAGACTTTATAGCAATCAGTTCTTCCATACGTTCCATTTGACGAGCTCCATCATTGCACTGCTTCACGATCTGAAGAAAGAAGAAAAAGACACACCATTACTAGAACATTCAACTTAGGGTGACATTTTGAGAGAAAAAAAATATACAAAAACCATGTTTTTCCTGAAAAAAAAAAAAAAAATCATTAAAAAAAAAAAACAAAACAAAAAACCCTGAAATGTTCATTGTCATATCATCCATTTATAAAAATACATCCTCAGATTATTTTGTTATTTTATGTTATATATAAGTCTTTGTAGGTTTTGCAATAGAAGTCTATAATTCAATGTTTCATAGACTTTGGACATGCTGCCTACAGCATCCACATGTGATGTACTGAACAAAGAAAACAACCTGATGAAGAAAGAAGAAAAAAAAAATAAATAAAAAAATAACATCACATACAGATAATGTTGCATCCTTTTCATATCAGAACATACTTCAAATTGTGAATAATAAGGGTAGTTTCATTGGAGGAAGGTACAGCAGATCTCTTTACCATAGATTAATTAACAATGGTTATTGGTTTAGCTCAGTCAGTAGACTTTTGTTACTTGTAATAAGTTACATTCTCTTTGTTTCTTTTAATGAGAAGCAAAAGGAATGTAATTAAAAAAAAAACAAGGCTTTTATATAGAGGTTTATTTTTGGAGGATATGTGCTTAATTGAAGTCATACCTAATTTTTGAAAATTAATTAGTTAATAATTAATGAATTTAGGAGGGCATATATGTTCAAATGTAAGGCTAAACAGATCGAGAAAATGTCAATGACTGCTCCCATGTCTATAACCTTGCTGATGAGACCTAATAGGTCGAAATGTACATTCAGGGATTGACATTTTCTCGATCTGTTTAGCCTTACATTTTGAACATATATGCCCGCCTAAATTCATTAATTATTAACTAATTAATTTTCAAAAATTAGGTATGACTTCAATTAAGCACATATCCTCCAAAAATTGTCGGCTAAAAGCCATATCCAATAAACACAGTGTTTATTTACATACTCTCATAGAGGTTTATGTTGATTAAATAAAGTCCAACTCCGCCTTACTGTGGTAGGGTGGAGACAACATGGTAGTGTCAGAGCTATGGCATTCTGAACTCAATTTCCTGGTAAGGCCTCCCAAGACAGATTGGTCTGACACACAATGGTATTAGGGCAAACAAGGACATCTCTATTCCCTGAACCATATGCATGGACATAAAGAGCTCTTAATGCAGACTAAGGCAGTAGAACTTTTAAATGCAGAATAAGGGAGCAGAGCTTTTAAATCCAGAGTGAGTGAGCAGAGATTTTAATGCAGAATAATAATCGCAAGGTTCCTCATTCGATACCGGTCTCCGCCAACTCAGTGCATGATTAGCCGAGATTGGGTAATCTGATCTGTGTGGTAAAGTGGAGAGCTGACAGTAGATGTGGCACTCCACCTCAGCAAAAATAATCTCCCCGGTATAGCGAAAAAGGGATAGACTCCCTCGCCACTCTGCCAATTTTACTTACACATAAGCAAGTGTAGGTAGATGGATTTCCCAAGGCTATTAGTTCAAAGGGAAAGGCAAAACAGCCTCATCCAGGGTTTGAACCCACGTTCATGTAAGCAGGTATAATATGGGATTAATAGGTAACAAATTAACCTCTTACCTGATTATCCCAAATATTCACTGGATTGGCATTCTGAACATTTTTTTTTACTATCCCGAGTATTTGTGTTCTATCACTGAAACTAAATTTGCTAGCTTGAGACACTTTGTTTGCAGATAATTTCTTGTTTTCTACGAGTATCGAGTACTTCTTTTTAGCAATTGTGGTGCGTTTTAGTTACTATTTACAAAATATAAAAGAATACTTTTTCACTAGGTTATTTCTGTATTGAGTTAAAAATTCCAAATTGAAATGGATACTGAGAAAAAGATAATTTTTTTTCTAATGAATGTAAATGATTTCATTTGAAAGTAAAATTTCACAAAATTACAAAACTGATGCTGTGAGAAATGTAAATGAAACAGTTTTTGGCATAATTACAAATAAACTTAGATTTCTATTTTATTTTTTCCTTCAATTCTGTATATATATATATATCTTATTATAATGGAGATTGTGTGTTTTTCTGTCTGTAACCGAAACTATATTACTACTCAAGTCACAATTCCCTTGATTATTTACGTCAAATTCTCCATGATTTCATTCTTTTAAACCTTCAGTTATTAATAAAAATTGTTTTACATTATTAATACTGTTGACCATCTCTACATACTAATAACATGCAATTGTATTTATATATACAACAAAATAGCGGTTTACAGTTTGAACGAGAAGGCTAATTTGCATATTGATATTTAAAATTTTATTTTAATAAATATGTGCTTGGCATTATTGATTTCTAATTGTTTGGTTTTATCTTAAGAAATATAAACAAAAATCTCGTGGATAAATCTTAAAAGAAATTTATCTACAAGAAGAAATAACTGTAATATTATCCTTTACTTCCTATTTTAACTAAATAGTTAAATTAGGAAAATTTACCAATGAAAGAGGGGAGTAATGGAAAATGATGGAATAATTAGTTTCAAAGTTGTTCTATTTTTCGATTATACCCCCTCTGTTGCAGATCTTTTTATCTGCATTCTTAGTCAGTTTCATTAGCCTTTCTAATTTAATATGATATTTTATTATATCAAAACTTAAATACTTGCACCCGTATATATATATATATATATATATATATATATATATATATATATATATATATATGTATGTGTGTGTGTGTGTGTGTGTGTGTGTGTGTGTGTGTGTGTGTGTGTGATGCCTATACCAAGAATACTTGGGATAATAATAACAGGATAAATTTCAAACCCATATAACTTTAAAAATATTGATAATTTTATAAGAAATATTCTCAAATTCACTTAATTAAATATAAAAGGGATAATTAAGCAAATAAAAAAACCTGCCTTGTTTTGGACGGGTAATTAAAAAAAAAAGTGAAAGGGAAGGGGGTTAAAGTATTAAATCAATAAAATTAATTTTTTTTAACCAATCAACTCACTTCCTGGAAGAAAAAAAAATGTTCATTGTCATATCATCCATATATAAAAATACATCCTCTGATTTAGTTTTTTTATGTCATATATAAGTCTTTGTGGATTTTGCAATAGAAGTCTATAATTCAATGTTTCATAGACTTTGGACATGCTGCATACAGCATCCACACGTGATGTACTGAACAAAGAAAATGACTGATGAAGAAAGAAGAGAAAAAAAAAAAAAAAAGAAAAAAAAAGGACCATGACATACATAGATTTAAGAGATTAAAGTGTGTGTGTTGGGGGGGGGGTCCAAATTTTGAAAAATTAAAAACTGAAATTATTATATTTTTACCTTGTTTATTTCAGATCGGGCCAATACGGCCGATTTATATCGATCAGAAGAAGAATCAACGCGATGACATATTGAATCGATCAGTAAAGGGATACGGGTAATCCGTTGCATAGGAAGCAATAAAAATGTCTTCATAGGAAGACGTTGGCAGATGTCGTTCCGTTCTATATCCTTCAGGGCACTTACAAATTCAACTCGCTTCCTGGAAGAAAAAAAAAAAAAAAAAATGTTCATTGTCATATCATCCATATATAAAAATACATCCTCTGATTATTTAGTTTTTTTATGTTATATATAAGTCTTTGTGGGTTTTGCAATAGAAGTCTATAATTCAATGTTCATAGACTTTAGACATGCTGTGTACAGCATCCACACGTGATGTACTGAACAAAGAAAATGACTGATGAAGAAAGAAGAGGAAAAAAAAAAAAAAAAAAAAAAAAAAGGACCATGACATACAGATAACACAGTTCAAATGGATTTGGAGCTTAAATCGTTGCCCCCTTGAAATAGTGGTAACGATTTCAGCTCTAAAACCACGTTTGAATTCAGGGTAATCGTCTGAATATGATTTATTTTAAGGTAATTAAAATAAAACACCTAAACAGAGTTCGAGATTACAGTGGCCAGAACGTTGTGTTTATACACAATAAAAATGAGGACAACAGTCCGAAATATCAAAATTATTCACTTTATCTTCCTGTTAGTAAATTTCAAGTGCCACCAGAACCCTCCTCCCTTTTTTTACTGGGAGTACAAACAGTAACCAGGGCTGGTGCTAGGGTCTCACCCTCTTTCTATGATACCCCCCCCCCACATATATGATACAAAGTGGAGGTAGTGGCGTAATGGTTAGAGTTGTAGGAAATGGACTTGTCGACAGGAGTTCAAACCCTGGATAAGGTTGTTTGCATCTTACATTGCTCTAATACTCTCAGGAAAGGTATTAGAATCCACCTACTCTACCTCCAGCTATAACTAAATAGTAGGGCAGACAGGGTTCTTTCACCTTGGTTTTGCAACCAATCTAGGAGAAGGAAAACGCTTAATTCAAACCAGTTAAATTCTGCCTAAAAAATTGACCTAGGGTTGGTAAATATATATATATATATATATATATATACTAAAGCTGAGATTATCAACTTTCTTTTCCTAAAGGTTTTTTTTCTATTTATGTTAGGGACACAATATTTATACTCAGATATTCCTTGGTTTTAGGACTACTCATTGTTTGAAAAAGAATTCAGTTTAATTGGTTTTAATTAGTTGTAATTAGCAATTAAGCTAACAACTGACCTGTCCCTCTCTATCATTCTACATTACTCACACCCTCTCTATGTACGAGTAAGATTGAGAGAGAGAGTAAGTGACAGAGTGTTATTGTGTTAGACATTTACTGTGTTAAAATCAATTTTAATATAGGGGTGAACTGGTAAAGACACAGCTACCCATGGGCTAACAATGGATTGGACCTTTTGAAAACCCGTCTCTCCAGTCAGCATAAAAAGGAGTTTTTTTTGTATTTTTTGCTTGGATGTCGGGGTAGGGGGAAGCAGTTTGTAGTTAGGTACCAGTGTGTTGTGAAATCTGTCTTGTTCAGGCTAACATTTTTTTTTCGGTAAAAGAGTTTATAAGTCGTTACTACTATTTTTTTTTTAAATTTTTTTTAACTGTCCTTTTTTTAACCGACCCTCTTCAACTCGGCGTATGAGTAGAACGGAGATCTGTGTAGTAAAGTGAGGAGCAGACAGTAGGTTTCGCGCTCCTTGGTATAGCGTAAGTGGAAAGAGGATAGACTATCACTGTATGACTGATACCGGACATAGGCCTCCCCTGACGACTTTACTTATCTATTTTTTAAAATTTAATTCATTTTGCAAACTCTTTTTCCCTAATTCCCGGGACTGCCAATATGTTGTCTCCTTTTCCTTTTAAAAAGGAATCAAGTTAATTAAATCGATTATTTTTGTTGGTGCATATCACATAAATGCGTCCTTGCCTCCTGCCCTAAAAAACGCTATGCGGTGCCTGCTGAAAATCTAAGTTGGTCAATGTACATCTTTTCACACAGGCATGCCTGTGATAGTTTCCATAGAAAAATGTTACTTCCGAGTAGTGCAGTAGCAATGATATAACTAGGGCTTGGAAGAAAACCTTTTTCAATTAAAACTTGTGGGGGGAGTCAACGTTTGCTCACTTGAAGAAAATTCCATAAATTTTAAATATCTAGAAAATACATTAACTATTTTTTTACTCGACATGAAATATTTTTAAAGATTCATCTGATGTATTAAAATAAAGAAAAAAGTTTAATAATCATGGTATATTAGACATGTTTTCCGAATTTTCATTTTGAATTTTTTTATCTTTTTTTTTGGTAAGTTTTAACTTCTAACTAGAATGTAGTTAAATTTTGTGTTTAGCTCTGTGCGAGCAAACGTTTTCTTTTTTTTCTACTTGATTTTGTTTAATATATTTTTGTTTTCGAAACTGTCATATTTACTTAACCCTTTTTTATGGTTGTTTTGAATAAAAAGAAAAAAGAATATTTGCATTTACTTGTTCGTAAAAAACAACTTGGGGTGGTTAACTTTTATCACCTTCCAACCACTAAAAGTTATTAGTCGATAAAAATGCTTTCAAACCGCAAAAAAATATTTTAAATTTGGGAGGGTGCTTAAATTTTTTACAAAACACGTCTACTCCCGCCCACCCGATTGAATAGAAATTAACAAAAATCTGGGAATTATCCGATTTTAATGAAATTAACAATGAATGAATTTAATAATGCATCAGCTATTTTCTTTCAAAAGTTTCTGATTTTCTTTTTTATGTCCTTCAACTTTGCCCCCCCCCACTGATTTTTTGGGTGGGGTTATATACAATGTTGCGTCCCGGTCTCCCGCCTTAAAGTCTAGGCGGTGATAAAAACAACTCCACCTACGAATAAAGTCCCCCAAATCTGATGTGGTGCCTGCTAAAAAAAAAAAAAAAAAAATCGCGCTTAGGGTGTTTTTTATGAAAAGTTAACGCAGTATTTTGCTCACTCAGTCTTTTTTTCAGTCGAAAAGATGACTTCAATCTGCTAATTTCTTTTTTTCAGTTTTTCATTTTTATTTTACTATATTTCCAAACAATTACAAATAGAAAATCAAAATACTTAGATATCCTTTTTTTGTATTTTAACTAAAAACAAGGCCTTAAACTAACATAAATAAAAAAAATCTGAAGATTTAGATATTCTTTTGTATTTTAATAAAAAAAATTATGGTATCGCAATTGTACGATCGAAATACGTCACGTGATCAGTTTAGGACATATTGAAGAAACGCAATAACCTTTTCCTGATAATTTACGTTTTCTTTTTTTAATTTTATTATTTTTTGTACAGTTTATAATACAAAACAAAAATCCAATTCTATGCTTCAAAATTATAGTCATATTGTTTCATTAATTTTTTTTTAAGAAAAATTATAGCTGATGCAAATTTTTTTTATTCGTTTCCAGTAATTTTTTAAAAAAAGTAAAGTCGTCGGGGTATCCTAAACTCAGTATCAGCCAGACAGCAAGGGAGTCTATCCCCATTTTACTAGCGCTAGACCAAGGAAATTGTTTTCTTAGCGTCAGAGGTGGAGCGCCACACCTACCATCAGCTCCTAACTTTACCATACAGATCCCTGGGCTATTCATATGCTAAGTTGGTGAGGGCCAGTATCGAACCAGGAACAGTGAGGCTTCGAGTTGAATACTCTACCGTAGTCTGCTGTAAATGAGAACAATCGTTTGTTAAAAAAACTTGAATATATAAAAATTCGGAAAACAGGTCTGGTTTAACATGATTAGTAAGCTTGCCTTTTTTAATAATCTAAATCAGAGTATTATTTCAAAACAACTTATTTGCGAAACTCGGTCATATGTTTAAAATTCGTGATAGTTGTTTTGAATTAAGATAAAATCAAAATACCGAAAAAATAAAAGATATTTTTAAAGGAGTGTGTGTGTATACATTTGCTTGTCGATAAAAAAAAAACCTGGAGGTTGCTTACTAATGCCTTCAAGCCACTTAAAAAGCTATTTGTCAATAAAAACAACTTCAAACAGAAAAATATATTCTAAAGAAAGGGAGGGTAAAATATTTACATTTACTTGTCCTGAAAAGACTTGGGGGTGCAAAACATTGCTTTAATTTTTCGGGAAAATACCTTCAAACAGCTAGGGAGTTCATAAGTAGCACGGGTTGCATTTTAAGCAGGCACCGTTTTGTGTTTTTTTTTTTCTTGGTTTATTTTATTTTATTTTTAGACCAGGAGGCCCGAATGCATTTATGCTATCTGCACCAAAATGTTAACTTATTTTCAATTTAAAAACGAATTAAAATTATTTAAATTATTATTTGAGGTCAGATTTTTGTTTTAGTCGAGAAGTAGTAACATAATGGGCATCAGTAAAAAAAAAAAAAAAAAAAAAAAAAAGCTACTTAAAATGACATATCTAATATTCTTAATACTCTTTTAAACAATTAAATTCGTCCCAAAAGGCGTTTTTTTTTCTGTTTAGGTTAATTACCCTAAAAAGCTGTAGCACAATCTTTTTTAAGAAAAATCATAGCTAGAGCCGACTCTTTTTTTATTTGGCTTTCAGTAATTTTTCTATATTCTGAATTTTTATTTCTTCTTCTTTTTTTAATTAAGGATTTTTCTAAATAAATAAGAAAAATCCTTAGTTAAAAAAAGAAGAAGAAATAAAAATTCAGAAAACGTTTTATTTAACATGATTATTACACTTTATTTTTTGTAAATAGGTTAGATAAATATTTAATTAAAAATATTTCCTGTTGAGTGAAGGTAGTTACTGAGTTTTTCTAGATATTTAAAAATTATGGAATTTTATTCAAATGAACAAACGTTGACTCCCCACCCTTTAAGTGAAAAAAATACTTCCAAGCCATAGTTGTATTATTGCTACTGTATGACTGCACCACTTAGACACTAACATATTACCTAGAGAATGAGCTAGATGTGAACTGCTCAAGAATGCAGTATGTAATTTTAAACAAGTTGTGGAAACAACACCCCACGAGAAAGTAGCTATATGTCCACTTGCCACATCACACAAACCATCCGTATAAGATGAACAAGACATGCTGGACACTGCTGAAGGATTTAGGACAAACTTGTGACATTTTACTATGGCAACCAGCACACAGGCATGCCAGTGTGGACCGTTTAGCAAAGACGTACATTAACCAACTCTGCACAGATACTGGATGCTGTGTAGAGGATCTCCGAGAGCAATGAATGATAGGGTAAGTTTGGCAAGAGATTGTCATAGATATTCATGATTAAAATATTGATTACCTGTAATTAAAAATTAATCAAATAAGTGACCTTCTCTTGTTTTTTCCTTTGGTCAAATGAAAATGTTTATCCACTTTAACTAACTTATTTGGACAGTTTGGGAAAATTTTAAATTAATGAAATTATTTTATCATATGATTTTTCCAACAATCTAACCCGGGCTCAATGGGTGACCCAACCATTACACCATGATAGAACATTGTTATATATCCAAAAGGTAGGATGTGACATAAGGTTGCAAGCATGAAGCATCTAGCAAGAATTGAACTCGCTATTCAATAGTAATGGATTTGCGAGACCAGCTTGCTAACCATTACACCATGATAGGACATTGTTATATATCCAAAAGGTTTTTCTAGTATATATATAAAACTGTCCTGTTATGTTGTGGATGCAGCTACATGACACACCAGGTTATAATAGTGGCGAGTTTCGTGTGTGGCGTGTCAGGTGGCCTAGAGGTAGAGTCTCTGACTCTGCGTTCTAGGTTTGATCTCTGTCGGGAGGGTGGGGGAGATCGTAGGTATACACTGCTGATGACACCTAATTAGGTTGAAACAGCTGTACAGTGTTTCACATGTTGCACACAGTATTTGCCAAGTTTGACTGATTATTTCAATTATATATAATTTTCTCAATGATTCTTCATATATATATATATATATATATATATATATATATATGAATGATAAAAAAATTCACTCTACTACATCTCAATTTTCATAAAGTAGTATTCATAGAAAATATATGAAATCCACCCTTCTCGTATCCTTGGGAAGTTTGGGGTTAGTATATATATATTACCAACCTCTCCGTACGAGCAGGATACAACAAGGTCAATTTCTTAAGCAGAGTTCAACAGGTTTGAATTCAGAGTTTTCCTTCTAGATTGGTTACCTAGCCATGGTTAAAGAACCCAGTCTGCCCTGCTATTTACCCATAGCTGGAGGGAGAGTAGGATTCATACCTTTCCCAAGAGTATTAGCGCTAAGTGAAATGCAATTACCACGTCCAGGATTTGAACTCGGGGCAACGAATCCATTTCCCATGACTTTAACCATTACACCACGTGTTTGGGGTTAGTATATGCCAGTTTTAACAGTAACCATTAGCAGATGATTAAAAAAAAATTTTTTTTTTTTTGAGCTAACTACTTGTAAATTGTAATCGTACAAATCTCGTAAGAGAAAAAGAAATAAAAACTCCAAACTCACAGTAATTTGGTGTACATCCTTTCTTGGTAAGTCATATTTGTACAATATCGGATGTAGACTTTAAACGTGCCATCACGAACATGTCTTGTGATGATGTCACAAATGTCATGGATCAATGGCGATTTTTTCCATCGTTTTTCCAAATCAGCAAGTAACCTAGAAAAGAAAGAAAAAAAATAATATTGGTTTCATTTTTATTGAAAAAGAAAAGGGGGGGGGAGAGAGAGAGGGGTATATAACGAGAAAAAAAAAAAAGGAATTTTTTTTTGGAAAATAAGATTGTGAAATACCAATGGTTATCGGTTTAGCTCAGTTGGTAGAGCATTCACCTAATAATAGCAAGGTTCCTCATTCGATACCGGTTCCCCCCAACTCAGTGCATGAGTAGCACAGATTGGGTAATCTGATCTGTGTGATAAAGTGGGGAGCTGTCGGTAGGTGTAGCACTCCACCTCAGCAAAAATAATAGAGGAAGAAAGAATACATAGCAATAGATGAGGGGGTGATAAAAGAAGATGAACGAAGAGGAGAGAAAAAGGAAAGATGAACGAGAGAGGAGAGAAAAAGGAAAGATGAACGAGAGAGGGATAAAAAGGAAAGATGAACGAGAGAGGGAAAAAGGAAAGATGAACGAGAGAGGGGAGAAAAAGGAAAGATGAACGAGAGAGGGGAGAAAAAGGAAAGATGAACGAGAGAGGGAGAAAAGGAAAGATGAAGGAGAGAGGGAGAAAAGGGAAAGATGAAGGAGAGAGGGGAGAAAAAGGAAAGATGAACGAGAGAGGGGAGAAAAAAGGAAAGATGAACGAGAGAGGGATAAAAAGGAAAGATGAAGGGGAGAGAGTGGAGAAAAGGAGAGATGAAGGAGAGAGAGTGGAGAAAAAGGAGAGAGTGAAGGAGAGTGGAGAAAAAGGAGAGAGTGAAGATGAAGGAGAGAGTGAAGATGAAGGAGAGAGTGAGATGAAGGAGAGAGTGGAGATGAAGGAGAGTGGAGAAAAAGGAGAGAGTGGAGAAAAAGGAGAGAGTGAGAAAAAGGAGAGAGTGGAGAAAAGGAGAGAGCGAAAAAAAGGAGAGAGAAGAAGGAGAGAGCGAAGATGAAGGAGAGAGCGAAGATGAAGGAGAGAGCGAGATGAAGGAGAGAGCGAAGATGAAGGAGAGAGCGAAGATGAAGGAGAGAGAGATGAAGAGAGATGAAGGAGAGAGCGAAGATGAAGGAGAGAAGAAAAAGGAGAGAGTGAAGATGAAGGAAAGATGAAGTAGAGAGTGAAGAAAAACAAAAAAAAAATGGAGTTGGGGGAGGGGTGAAATAAGATCGTGATTGCTTACTTTTCACTGGTTTCCCGTACAGCACCAATGTTGGAAAAGAGTTCATGTCTCTCCTGTCGAGTTAAAACACTTTTGTCCGATTTATCAGAAAATTGAGGACTGAACAAAAATGTATTCATCAGAATGTTTAGACTTTTCAGATATGACGCTTCGGAAGTAATTACTTCAAATATTGCCTGAAATAGAAATGAAAAAAATACATCTATTAAAACAAAACATTAAAAACAAGGAAATTTTATATATATGACAAAACATGACCCATTGGGTCACCCATTGAACTCTGGGTAGATAATTTGGATTAACTCTTAACATCCTGTTAAAAATTTTAAGTCCAGAGCCCCATTCCTATAAGGATTTATCAATAAATGGCTAAAAATGGCCTTTTCATTTAAAGTTACCTGTTATTTCCTGTAAATCAAAGACTGCTAAATATGTTTAATATTATATTTAAACAAAGACTATCATTTGGGGTAAATTAGAAAAATAAATGTGACTTCCGACCAGGTGGATGTTAAGAGTTAAGGAAAAGTGACATTGCAAAACGAATTAAGTTTTTTTTTTTAAATATAAATAGAGAATCTAAAAAAAATAATAAATAAATAAAATAAAAAGAATAAAAATCATTTTGTAAGATTTATAAAAAAAAGGGAACATTTGACCTAATTCAAATTTATTGAGAGCTATTTTGATTTTTCGGAATGATAGCCTCATCCATATTGTTATGTACATAATGTTTTGGATGATGTCTCCAAGAAGGTCAGAGGGCACATAGGCTAAAATGTTGGGTATATTACAATAAGGATGAGGACAACAGTATTTAAAAAAAATCTAAACAATACAAATCCAACCCTTTTGCATGAGTAGGATGTAACACAAGGTCAATTTCTTAAGCAGAATTTAACAGGTTTGAATTCAGAGTTTTCTTTCTCCTAGACTGGTTACCTAACCAAGGTTAAAGATCCCAGTCTGCCTTACTATTTACCTATAACTAGAGGGAGGATAGTTGGATTCATACCGTCCCCAAGGGTATTAGCGCTATGTGAAATGCTAACAGCTGCATCCAGGATTTGAACTTGGTTTGCCATGTCCATTTCCTATGACGATAACCATTACACCACACACCTCCACGAACAATAGAATTGTAGTTCCATTGAAGATTGGTAAAAACAGACATCCTTTTACCACTGATTTTTTACCAACATGTAAAAGTGAGTATATTTCAGATTGGTCAATATTACCATTACAAAGACTTATGGTTAAATACTGAATTTATGGGTTGGTATTTACCCAACCACTCTACTACAAGTAGGATATATATATTTACCAACTCCCCTGCACGAGCAGGATACAACACAAGGTCAATTTCTTAAGCGGAGTTCAACAGGTTTGAATTCAGAGTTTTCATTCTCCTAGACTGGTTACCTAGCCAGGGTTAAAAAATCCAGTCTGCCCTGCTATTTACGCATAGTTGGAGGGAGAGTAGGATTCATACCTTTCCCAAGGGTATTAGCGCTAAGTGAAATGCAATTACCATGTCCAGGATTTGAACTCGTGGCGATGAGTCCATTTCCCATGACTTTAACCATTACACCATGCGCTTCCTAAAACAAGTAGGATATAACATAAGGTTGCAAAGCATGAAGCATCCAGCGAGGATTGAACTCGCTATTCAATAGTAATGGATCTGCGAGACCAGCTTGTTAACCATTACACCAGGATAGGACATTGTTATATATCCAAAAGGTGTGACATAAGGCTGCAAGCATGGAGCATCCAACAAGAATTGAACTCGCTATTCAGTAGTAATGGATCTGCAAGACCTGCTTGTTAACTATTACACCACAATAAGACGCCCCTTTTTACCCAACCCTTCTACGACAGGTAGGATGTGACAAGGTTGCAACTATGGAGCATCCAGTGAGGATTAAACTCACTATTCAGTAATAATGGATCTGCAAGATTAGCTTGCTAACCATTATGCCGTGATGGGATGCCTTTGTTACTGTGTGCAAAGTATGAAACTGGGTATTCTATAGTGTTGAGCGTTTTTGACAAAGTATGTAATAGATAGGAGGTAAGTGGCCATACAGTTGCTTTTTTTTTTTTGTAGGGTATCAATTCCAAAATTATTTAATGGGTTATCCAGTGAAGATCAAACTCTCTATTCAGTAGTAATGGATCTGCAAGATTAGCTTGCTAACCATTACACCACGGTAAGATGCCCTACTGCGATCCTACCATAAACTGTTGACAGAAGGGCTCAGATTACAATAATAACGGGACTTTATTGAAAGAGAATGAGTTCTGAGGTGAATAATGAACTTTGAAATATCCCATCATACAGGTAAAAAAAAAAAAAATACCAATAAACTTTGATACAGCTGTGGGAAATTTTGGTAGGCAAAGAGTTAAACTGCTCACAGCGGCTCTCTCCACACCCAATCAAAGTACAAAAAAAACTGGTGGTTAGTTCATTATAATTGAGGAGAAGGACCTGATTACAATAATACTAGGACTTTATTTGAATAGAATGAGTTCTGAGGTGAATAGTGAACTTTGAAATATCCCATCATACAGGTTGAAAATACCAAGAAAATTTGGCTCATCTGTCGGGGTTGAGGGTGGGGGTGATTTGGTAGGCATCCATTTGTTAATATTTTTATATGTATTAATGATTTTGACTATAAATTAATATTCATTGATAAACTTAACACATTTGTTTAAGTTGATTGATCCGAATCGGCAAGTCGAAAATGTATTTAAATCTGACTTTGAAAGACTGACGAGCAGATACAGTGGTGACATTGCAGAAATCACAGACAGCCGAGTCGTTAAAGATTTTAAAATTATCAAGATAGATTTTCCAAATTTTTTCTGAAGTTATCAAAAAAAAAAAAAAAAACAACAAAAAAAAAAAAACTTACCTCTTGACATTTTCTTTCTGAATCTGAAATCGTATCCAAAATATTAGAATTCTTCACCTACAAAAGATACAAAAAAATAATGAAACTAAATAAGAACGCATATAAAAAGATTACACTTATTTTAATTATATTTTAATTGGTTTCTATAAAGTCATTCATAGGATTGATTTTAATACATTAGAGAATAAAATAATGATATTTGAGATCAATAACACCAAGTAATTATTTATTAAACCTGGTTTTGTTAAAACCAGTATGCAAATTAACCATACCATATATTATAAAAATCTTTATTTCTAAGTGATATACAAGATACATTGCAGGATTTTAAATGCACTAACAACATGGGCGGTTTTGAGACAAATTTAACTCAGATTTTCACAGAGACATCGTTAATAAATAAGATTTTTCTATGTATTAATAATTTTGGCTATGAATTAAATATTCATTGATAAACTTAACACAATTCCTGAGGGTATTGTAATGTAAGTAATGACAGTTTTGTTTAGACAAACTGACAATGAATCTGCATTATAATAAGATAACATAAAAGAACAATCTTTAGAAAAGAAAAAATATTTTCAAATAATTTTTTTGTCTTTAATCTTTGAATTCAAAGATCAATTTTAAATTCATCAAATGTTAGAAGTTCATTCCCAATCAATCAAAGAAGAAAAAAGAAGAAAGAAAGAAAGAAAAAGAAAAAAGAAAAAAAAAAAAAAGAAAAGAAAAGAAAAAGAAAAAAGAAAAAGAAAAAAAGAAAAAAAAAGAAAAAGAAAAAAAAAAAAAAAAAGAAAAAAGAAAAAAAAAAAGAAAAAAAAAGAAAAAAGAAAAAAAAAAAAAAAGAAAAAAAAGACAAAAAAAGACAAAAAGACAAAAAAGAAAAAAAAGACAAAAAGAAAAAAGAAAAAAAAAAAAAAAAAAAAAAAGGTAAATAGAAATTTACTTACTTGAGGCATTTCATGCCACAATGTTCTTTGCGAATTTGACCGAAGAAATTCACAACCCAACTGAGACTTTTTCGATGTAGGGGAATCTTCTGTAATTGAAGGAATTGTAGTTGGAATCTCTTCACACAGAATTTCTTCTTCTTCCTCTGTTTCCCCAATTTCACAGTAAATATGAGCTGGAAGAAAAAAAAAAGGAGTAGGGGGTTAAACACCATTACGAAACAAAATGAAGTAAAAACAAAATTGTAATACTTAATAAAGTCCATTTTTATTGTATCATAAGGTTTCACTAGAAATAATAAAATCCAGGTATTTTTGTTTTAGAAAATTAACTTTTTATAAAAAAAATTGCTGGGGGGGGGGACTCATTTATGGGTGATATTATAATATTTAATAACATTAATGTAACAGTACGGTTTACTAGAAAAAAAAAAAATGAAGCTGCTACAATAATCTCATAAATTCACAATCTTTGATTTCTTACTTTAGATGAGGATTCTGTTATCCACACCAACACACAAGAAGTAAAGATTATAACAGGGTGTCAGGTCCTTTGTTGTCACACATGCAAAACATGTAGGAGAACTGCCCCCCACCCACGTCCACTCGCCTGTTTTTTAAAATGTGTTGCTGCCATCTTATGCAAATAAGTTTGCAGCATAAAAATGTCAGTTTGGCGAACAGCTCTCAGAGAGTAGATTGACATGCGGGACAGCGAACACGTTTAGCTCCCAGTAAGTCACTGTCACTTCTATTACAATTAATTTTGATTGTACAATGTTCCATTATGTTATATGCACAAATAAAGATATCTCCCGATTCACAAAAATTCTCCAAATTCAATACGCCCACACACCTCAATACAAAAAGTTAACCGGATGTTGACAGAGCCGTCACTTTTAACCAAATGAAAAAGAGCCGTCACTTTTAACCAAATGAAAAAGAGCCGTCACTTTTAAAATGAAAAAGAGCCGTCACTTTTAACCAAATGAAAAAAGAGCCGTCACTTTTAACCAAATGAAAAAGAGCCGTCACTTTTAACCAAATGAAAAAGAGCCGTCTGTGCATAATAGGATCGATGCACGCGGGAATCTTTAAAAAAAATAAAGTAACAAATATATTCAGAATTTGCATTTTTCGTCCAATCTGTATCATTCCCAGGTAAAAATAAAAAATGTTTAAGTTGATCCGAATCGGCAAGTCGGAAATGTATTTAAACCCGACTTTGAAAGACCGACGAGCAGATACAGTGGTGACATTGCAGAGATCACAGACAGCCGAGTCGTTACAGCTAACTGAAAGACAGTTGATTTCACTGACTCCTCTTCCACACCCCTCAAGGGCCAAGCTTTGCAGTCAAAATTGGCCTGACAAGGCACCATATGATGATACCGCCACAGCCACTTACCCTGATCGACTGACAAAGTCTTAAAGGGACAACTTACTACCAGTGAAAACCCGTCAACAATCATCACCCATCAACTGCCAACTTCCTATCAACAAAACACCTGAATTTCTACATTACATCACTACTAACAGCACAACCGACTTGGCCACTAAGCATCAGATTCTCTGCCCACATTACAACCAACATCTTGACCACCAAACATTAGGCTTTCTGCCCACATTACTACTCACACCACAACTGACTCGATCATCAACATCTGACTTTCTTCTTATATCATTTCCAACATTACAACCGTTTCTTGTTTTTAATACAAATTGTTGAACTTAAAACCTGTGTTTTTTTTTCCTTCGCCACCATATACTCATACTAACCTCCTTGTTTATAACAATTATAAATAATAAAATGCTGGTATCTTCGAAATTAACTTTTTATCTAAAAATATGGGAGGGGTATACCTATTTATGAGCAATATTATAATATTTAATAACATTTTTAATTGTATAATGTTCTACTAAAAATAATTAACTCCTTTCATCTCGAGTTTAGAAGAAAATCAACTTTTTAAAAAAAATGTTTTTAGAGATGTACTTATTTATGGTTGATATTGTATCTACCGTTGTTCTATACCAAAAGTGTGGATAGTTATTGCAGAACCCTTTTAATTATGATAAGGAGGTAATGATAGGAAAGAAAGAAAAGAAAGTTATTTGATAAATTACTTACATCCTCTGTTGGAAAGGCGTTCCTTTGTTTTCTTTAATGTATCCGTTCCACAAAATTGATAGAGAGGTTCCATCTCAAAACAAGAACAATATCGATCCTCGCTCACCCCATAAAGGCTTTCTTCATTCTGAAAAGATTAATTCAGTTTTAGAAATTATCGACGATAAAAAAAATAAAAAAATTAAGGGCCAATTCCAAGCAATTTCACTTTCATGTCGTACTTAGCTGTTAATTGTATCCAACGATGACACAATTCAAATTTGTTTTCTTCATTTGATTCAATCTCAGGTTGCGTCTTGCCAACTGTATTTTACACATTTTCTTTTATTCAACACCCATACCACCAGTGCCAAATTCACATCCCCACCAAGCGTATGTGGGATCAAAGTTTAGGTACCAGACATGCATGCCGAAAACTCGCATTGTGGAATATCCGGACAATGCTCGACAGACCCAACTCAAATAGACCAGAAAGAAGGAGCACCATAATATCCAAAGAGCTCCAATAATACAATATCAACATTGCTGTTCTGAGTGAGCCTCAAGAGAAACCTGGAGAACTTGCACATCTCCATTGGCAGTTGGCAAGACGCAACCAGAGATTGAATCAAATGCAGAAAACAGATTCACATGGTGTCATCATCAGATACAATCAACAGCTAAGTACGACATGAAAGTGAATATATTTGGAATTGGCCCTTAATTTTTGGCTTTGAGTAAAATATGTTTGAGTACATTAGGGGAGGTTGACCCCCCCCCCTTTTAAAACATCAAATTCTCTCAAACAGCAAAAATTGAATGTTGCTATAATAAATACTGATACCAAAAACTAGATCTCTTACTTGAACTATTATTTGAGGAAATAGCATCAAAGATCATCAGTTAAAATGCAATAAAAGTCATTGTTTTCACAACATTTGGTCCAAAAATTGGTTAGAAAATTTAGCAATTTTAATATTTAAAACAAATTTATTTTACTAAGATGAATCAAATAAGATATAACTAGAATTAAAATTGAAAATATGTCCCCATCATCGCTGAAACCTTTGATATGCTGCTTTTTACCTCATTAATTAAACTGTAACAGGGATAGCATTTTAAAAGACTGAAATCAATTTCCTCAAACGAGGGCAAAGTTTTGAAGAAAAATGTTTTGTGTGCTAATTCTTTATGTTAATTTGCAACTTTCACCACATGGGAGATGTTACAGTTCCAAAATTGACCTACCCTAGTGTACATTGCTTGTAGCATAAAATGGGATTATACTAATTGAAGCACCCGGATTTAGTGCGACCACCTTTAGAGGGTTTATTTCCGAGAAGAAATACGGTTGAATACACCAACTCAGATAAAATACTGTTAGTCATACGTTGCTCTTAATCTGCTCTCCCAGCTCCAAGAGCTGGCTGTTAAATAGTTCTCTGACTAGTCCATCTGTGGGGATAGTCTGTCTACTCCATAACATTATATATCACAATGAAGATGAGGACAACAGTTCAAAAAAATCTAAATAATACATATTAAGCCTCATCTATAAAATTTATAGAAATAAAATTAAAAAAAGTTTATCCATTTATTAAAATTTCAGAAATGTAGATAGAAACAAAATTGAAATAATTTTTCATGTTCAGAATCCATGACAAAAAAAAACATCTACTTACATAATCCGGCTGCAGATCTGGTAATGGAGGATTCACACTATAAAAAAAAAAAGAGTTTGAGTTTTGTTTAATGGCACATCAACCTATGAGGGTAATTTAATGCCAAAAAGGGTTAAATAGAATTTGTTTTTCATATGGGTTTCAGGCTTTAGAGTATGGGGTTTTATGGTGATATTTGGGGACCATATGACCCTTAGGCACCACTTTTGCTTTACATTTTTTTCATTTACACTGTCAACATCCGGTTGTTGGTTAGGGTTAGGGTTAGTTTTATAATTAAAAAAAAAAAAAAAAATCATCTGTTAACAAACAACTGGATGTTTACGGTGTAAATGAAAAAATCTATTTATGAATCAGCAAAGCAAATGGGGTGCCTAAAAGTCATATGGTCCATATTTGGTTATGGGTAATTTGAACATTAGCTACATAAATGAGAGTAACCTTCCCTTGTTTATTTCACTTTGTGTTTTGGTTGGCATTTTCATTTCACCGTAAATCTACACTGAAAATACGAATTTGTTTGAATCAATACAACTGCATGTTTTAACACGAAACTATCATAGAATGTGTTTTAATAACAATTAAGTTAATTTTAAATAATGCGCAAGGACAATTAAGAATACAAAGTGAAATAAACAAGGGGAGGTTACTCTCATTTATGTAGCTAATGTTCAGATTACCTGGTTATGTTTGGTCAGTTTTAGTGAAAGGGTTAATTTGATTAGATCTTGTTGAAAAGGTGGGGTTTTTTCTTCTTCTCTTTTTTAAAGAAAATTCAAGATGTCTTCTGGTTTGATATTTTTGAAGAGTTCTCTTAAGTTGTTTGTCCGGTAATATTGGTGTGGGTTTATCTGAGACTGTTGCAGTTTAGGAAAAAGAAAAGAAATATAAAATAAGTAAAATCGCCTATTGTTGGTATCAGCCAAACAGCGAGGGAGTCAATCCCCTTTTTGCTAGCACTAGACTAAGGGGATTAATCATGCTGAGACAGAGCACTACACTTACCATCAGCTCACAGTTGCTTTACCCACACTGGATGGCAAGCCTCTAAAATTAGTAGACCAGTTCACATACCTAGGTAGCAATATCTCATCTACAGAAAGTGATGGCAATATATGCATAGGAAAGGTATGGACTGTCATTGACAGGTTATCGATCATATAAAAATTGATCACCATGATAAGATAAAGAGCTGGTGCTGTATCAGTACTATTGTATGGCTGCACCATTTGGACTTTAACAAAACGAATCAAGAAAAAGCTAGATGGAAACAGCACAAGGATATTGCACAGTCTTGGACAAATCCTGGAAAACCGCCCCCCCCCAGCTGTACAGTCACTTACCTCCTATCACACAAACCATCCAAATTAGATGAGCTAGACATGCTGGAGAAGTAAGTAACGAACTCATAAGTGATGTTCTCCTGTGGACAACTACACACAGCACACCAGTGTTGGCTGACCAGTAAAAACATGCATTGATTAGTTATGTATGGATACTGGATGCCGTTCTGAGGACTTGCCAGTAGCAATGACTGATAGGGATGGTTGGCGTGAGATAGTGATGGGGATCTATGCTGTCAGCACAACTTGATAGTGATGATGATGATAGATATACTAAAAATTTTATTGTCATGTTACACATATAGATAATTAACCCTAAGAGTTACCTTTCTTAGCGGCCTATTTTAACCGGTGGGACACTGTTTTTGTTGCCCTTTTGCCACCTGAACCCTTCCATGCTAGACATCGTTCAAGAAGCACAAAGATTCTTTCTCTTCCACTTCGCCTATATCTGGACCTAGAAGCTTTTACTCTTTCAAACCACAAGTTCGATACTGTCCCTCGCCAACTCAGCGTATGAGTAGCACAGGGATCTGTGTGGTAAAGTAAGGAGCTGATGGTAGGTGTGGCGCTCCACCTCAGACGCTAAAATAATCTCCTTGGTCTAGCGCTAGTGAAAAGGGTATAGACTCCCTCGCTGTTTGGCTGATACCGACATTAGGCAACCTTGACGACTTTACTTTAATTTATAGTGAATAAACCTGTCTCTATACCCACACGGTAGTCTTCAGTCATTGCTGTTCAAAGTAGTTAACCTACACGCCGTAATACACGGTGCCAACACTTTGAGAAAGAGAAGGACTGTATATAGTGAAGGTTTGTTTGTTTGTTTTGTTTTACAGCATATCAACTTCAGTGGGTCATTTAATGCTGATAAAGTTTCGAAATAAATTCATTCTTAATGGATACTCAATTTTTCTTATAAATACATTTTACTTTTTAACCCCTAGATAAGACCCTAACAGGTACTACCACTCCAGGTCAGAGTGGACTAGGGAGCAATGGTGATGAAGAGGTGTTGCACTTTCCCCAAACTTCCAGAACTGGAACTTCACCATCAGATAGAGTTTAATGTCATTCCCAGGATAATAAGACCCTCAGCCACTGCCTTCTAGCACCCATATGATAAAAAGGGTTGGGGCTTACCATAAGGGCAATAGGGTTGGGGCGATCATATAGGTGCTAGAGCTTGACGTGACCAACTGATTGATTGGAAGCAGCCTCTCCGACCGCTTGTCTAGCCTAAGTAAGAGTCTAAGTGGAGTGTTGCATGTCATGGACTGCTTAGCCACCAGGATTCCATCCTTAAGCATCACGGGCCGCCATTCATGGCCAACAGGAGGCCCCATTGGGGTTTTTACTCCTCTGCAGAGGTGCAGTCAGTGTATTCTAAAGCCCCAGCTGACAGGGCTGTATAGTGGAACTGTGATACATGCAGTTACTGTATTTGATGGCATATAGGATGCACCTTTTCCCCAAGATTTTGGCTCAAAAAAGTGTCCTATGTCTTACACATCGTAGGTGAAGTTTGAGACCACCCGTAGGCCTAGGTTAATATTCTCTATGATGCTCACTAACCCACCTTATGCTCAGTACATTTATCTACTTGTGTATGCTTATTGCCTACCTGTACTGCCAAATTGCTTTTATACAGCTATGTTTCTGTTTGTGTAATGCACAGCTAGACTGTTTTCAACAATATATGCTTAAATACACTAAAAAACTTTTTTCCTGAATCTGACCTGCTGAAACGGGAGTGCATCTTATATGCCGTCAAATACGGTACATTTTTTTTTTTTTTTTTGAAGACACTCAATTTCGACCATTTAAAAAAAAAAAAAAAAAAAAGGTTAAAAATAAAAATCTAACAAAAAACCATCAAAGACAACTTTTACTAAAATAGAGAAGGATGTTTACCTGGGGTCTGGAAAACTTGGTCCAGACATACAGAGATAATCGCCAGAATTTCTGCTTGAAAGTTTTCTACCATCCACTTCACCTAAAACGACAGAGAGAGAAACGGTTATAATATTAATCAAAGAAATTTCAAAAAAGGCAACAAAAAATTTAAATGCATAAAAAAAATATTAAAAAAACAACAAAAAACAAACATAAAAAAACTATAAGTTTGTTTTACAGCATATCAACCCTTTTCGGGTCATTTAATGCCAAATTTATAGTGGCTAAATTCAGAATTTAACCATTGCTTTTAAAAATTTAATAAAAAGAGATGAAGGTTTTGTGACGGAGAACGAAAAAGAGCAAGACTTTGTCTTGCCTGCCGGGATTGAACCCGTGCCCTCCCGCATGCAAAAACAAATGCGATTTAGGCACTGGATGGACGCGAGGTGCAATTAAGGTGCCCGGATGTTGGCGCCTACACGCGTCCATCCGAATGCACGTGAATTGTGCGTTGCACGGACGCGAGGTTCGACTGATGTACCCAGATGTTGGGGGACTGTGCCCATAAAAACCAAGTGAGTGGAGCAGTTAGCAGAAGCAGTTGACCAACGCGAGACGGCAGTCAGCGACAAAGCGCTTTGTGAACAATAAAGAAATTGATTTTTATTCAACAAAGGTTTAGGGTTAGGGAAAGCCTATATCATAAGAGCAATTAACCTAATACAATGAATTTCTGTCCTGTCAGCTGGGGCTCTGCAGAGGGGGGGGGGAATCACCCTAATAGGGCCACTTATTGGCAGTGGGTGATGAATAAAGATAAGATGAAGGTTTAGGGTTAGGGAAAATCCTAAATTATAAGAGTTATAAATTCACCGGTAATAAATTCACCACACAATGGATTTACCAATGAGTTTACCACAACATGCATTTACCAATGAATTTATTTGAACATCAAATTCTAAGAAAATAAAGTCCAAAAACAAAAGAGGAAATTTTTCAAGTAAAGAAAAAAGAAAAGAATTTAAAAATAGCTTAGAACATTCAAAACATTAAATAAATCTGGAAAAAGCAAAGCTATTAAAACATTTTGACCAACAAAATCCCCTGTAAAATAGGTTGGTACATTTTTGTGTAGGAAATTTTTAAGACAAATAAGACAACTTATGAACCCGTGTGGGTGTCTGTTGTAAATGTAAACCATGATGGAGGGGGGGGGGAGTTTAAAGAGGCAGCTATTTATATTTACTTACTAGGTTACTAGAAAACTCATTAACCGATTAGATCCATGATGATATTGATGCTTCTATTTAGGAAGGAGTGAGGGATTATAATTAGCAATTTCATAGTTAACATCTGTCCATGATGATATTGATGCTTCTATTTAGGAAGGAGTGAATAATTATAATTAGCAATTTCATAGTTAACATCTGTCCATAATGATATTGATGCTTCTATTTAGGAAGGAGTGAATAATTCTAATTAGCATTTCATAGTTAACAGCTATCCATGATGATATTGATGCTTCTATTTAGGAAGGAGTAAAGGATTATAATTAGCATTACATAGTTAACTGCGGTCCTTGATGATATTGGTGCTTCTATTTAGGAAGGAGTGAAAGATTTAAATGAGCATTTCATAATTATCTTTGTTATATTAAGGATTAAGAAAAGCGACATTCAACATAAATGCAGACCCCATAAAATTATCATTCAGTTGAAAATTAAACTAAAAATTGTTTCATTCTCTAAATTAGATGATTTTAAATGTAATTAAAAATCTGGCTATATTGGGCCATTTTTTTCTGCGTTATGGTTCATCCATTCATAAACATACAAAATCTTTAATCGTGTAAATTGTTCATGTAATGGAGTTAATGATGAAATTCTATTTCACTCCTTTATAGAAGGAAACATAATTAGCATTTTAGATAGACAGGTATATAGATGAATAGGTAAATAAACAGATAGACAGGTAAATAGATGAATGGATAGATAAACAGATAGACAGGTAAATAGATGAATGATAGATAAACAGACAGACAGGTAAATAGATGAATGGATAGATAAACAGACAGACAGGTAAATAGATGAATATAGATAAACAGATAGACAGGTAAATAGATGAATTTATAGATAAACAGATAGACAGGTAAATAGATGAATGGATAGATAAACAGATAGACAGGTAAATAGATGAATGGATAGATAAACAGATAGACAGGTAAATAGATGAATGGATAGATAACAGATAGACAGGTAAATAGACAGTAAATAGATGAATGGATAGATAAACAGATAGACAGGTAAATAGATGAATGGATAGATGACAGGTAAATAGATAAATAAACAGATAGACAGTAAATAGATGAATGGATAGATAACAGATAGACAGGTAATAGATGAATAGATAGATAAACAGATAGACAGGTAAATAGATGAATAGATAGATAAACAGATGAATAGATAGATAAACAGATAGACAGGTAAATAGATGAATAGATAGATAAACAGATAGACAGGTAAATAGATGAATAGATAGATAAACAGATAGACAGGTAAATAGATGAATAGATAGATAAACAGATAGACAGGTAAATAGATGAATAGATAAGATAGATAAACAGATAGACAGGTAAATAGATCAATAGATAAACAGACAGGTAAATAGATGAATAGATAAACAGACAGGTAAATAGATGGACAGGTAAATAGATGAATAGATAAATAGATAGGTAAACAGACAGATAGGTAAATAGATAGATAAACAGACAGATAGGTAAATAGATAGATAAACAGACAGATAGGTAAATAGATAGATAAACAGACAGATAGGTAAATAGATAGATAAACAGACAGATAGGTAAATAGATAGATAAACAGATAGATAAAAACAATAGACAGGTAAATAGATAAACAGATAGGTAAATAGATAAGTAAACAGATAGATTGATAAATAAATATACAACTATTTTAATCGCCTAAATTCTTGATATAATGGAGCGAACGATAAAATACTATTTCACTTCTTTATAGAAGCAAACATCACAAGATTTTTTAGATATAAAATGGATTTTTTTTTTTTCAAAACAAATATAACAATTAATAAAATACATAACGGAAAATAGATACTCGAAAATTCTTTTTGGTTATTTTACAGGAATTAGGAGGTTTTGTTTATACAAGTTTTAATATTGTCAAAATTCTTACAAAAATTTATTCTGGTGATCCAACAGTGTAGTAAGTTTATCTTGTTATTGAACGTCTATTATACTATAAAAGTCGAAGTAACTAACCGTCGAACATAATCAAATCTGGTCACTAGTTTAACAAATCGATTGACTGAAACCGAGAAAACAAGAACGGCATCATTGAGAATTTCTTGTGGTTTTTTTTTTTTCAATAACTTCAAAGGCAAATTTAAATTAAAAAAAAGGTTTACCCACCATAGCTTAGTTTTTAATTTTCTGGGCCTCCAAAAAAAATAAATCCCCAAACCACTAGGAGTAACATTTTTTTGCTAAAAATATGTCATGTTGTTTTTAAAGTTGTAAGAAGAAAAAAAATAGTTATACAACACGAGATGACAGACATTGTAACAGCAGGAGACACCTGTGTACGTACACCTGTCAGGATTTCAGTTCTACATATTCATTCTACTACCACCACCAGTACTTTAGAGTCACAAGTCCAACGTTATTGTGACCGAAATCAATGCTGTATTGATTAGGATATATTCACAAAATACTGTGTCAACCACCTGCTAAACGAGGACAAAAAAAAAAAAAAAAAAAAAAAAAACACACACAAAAACCCCAACCCCCACCCACAAATTGTAGCGGAGATAAGTATAATAGATAATCATCAGTTAAAAATATAAGTTCCAGGTAAAAAGATAAGTTCCAGGTAAAAAGATAAAAAGCAAACATTTTAAAGAACTACCACTGGGTGACAGACCAATCCACCATGGAAGGCCCGACCAGGAACTTGAGTTCTGAATGCCATTGCTCTGACACTACCATATTGTCCAATGGTTGTGGCCCTAATACCCAGTGGTATTAGGAGCCACTTACTTACTACACACATAAACCCCCAAATTGGCCCTGGTTGTTAAACCATCTAGGACCAGGAAGAGCGTTATAAAACCATTGCTGCTGAGCAAAAGGGTAGGGGAGTAAACCCTGAAAACAAATCCAGAGTCAGAGTCCCTAAGGTCGAGTAACACCAGTGTTACACAGCAACTCCTTTGGCATTGCCAAATTTCATTGGTTTTAAACCTTTCCTTTGGACCACAGTGGCAGTGTAGCAAGGAGGGATCTGCTGCTTAGGCAACAGCACATCCTCCATATCAACCCACCCAGGCTAAATGGAAATGACGCCATTGTGTTTTGTAGATGAAAGGTTGCCAACCCATTAGGAACCACAACCTGGCTAAAGGGGCCCATGGGAAAATCCAAATGGTGTCTCCATTATCGTCAGGAATCAACGGCTTTTGGCGTATTTGTCACTGCGTCTGTGGAAAAATTGTGGCAAACAAAGGCATCTCCCTCCCTTGACTGGGATATGCATGGTTTTGGTGACTGCTTGTGAATTTCGTATTGATAAATAAATATACAACTATTTTAATCGCCTAAATTCTTGATATAATGTTATTCTTGATATTCTTGATATTGTTAGTACCCTAACAATTATGTAACACTTTATATTTTAAAACTTTATGTAGCACAATCCAGTGGGCATATGCTTATCAGTGTATAATATAAAACTGGCAAGCTAGGTTCAAATCCCAGCCTAGGCAAAGGCATGAATCTATTTTTTCTCTATCCACCCAAAAATCTAGAGGTAAAACAATAAGGCAAACTGGGCTCTCTAGCCTTGATGAGCAACCCATCTAGGAGAAAGATCTCTGAATTCAAGCAGATCTGTTAACAGGGATTAAAATATGTTAATTGTATCCCTTGCAGAGGAGTAAGACCCCCCCCCCACAGATCACTATTATATACAGACTTGAAAACATCATAGGCCAATGTAATAGGAATGAACTTAATAATAATCAAAGGGAGATAACTACGATTCTGAAATGTTTGGATCTTGAAATATAATTTTGGTTTTATTTTTACTACAACAGAAACTTTCAAAAAGATACTTGTAAAATCAACTTATCATACACACCTTAACAGAAGGCCATCCCCCCAGGCAGTACCTGCCCCCTCGTCTAAAAGGGGCAGGGCTAGTTTGGATTGCCCAGTGCCTGAGGCACCTGAAAACAGGAATACCGAGAGGATTCACATAATTTTTTAAACACTAACCACGCATGAGCTTCGGTTTGTGCATGATCCCCTATTATAACGATGCTTATGTTTGACTTACATGGTGGGATGTCAGTAAATACTTACTCACCTTCACAGGGTTAGCTGTAACTAGCATCCAGTTACCAGACAGGTTATGAACATCCCTGGTGACCATAGTTGATTCGGGGTGATGTTTGAGCATACCATGCAATTAGCCCTGATTTTGCGAATTGAGGCATCCATCCAGGGTCAATACACAGGTCAACGTTGTACCCCTCTGCAGAGGTGCAGTCGCTGTATTCTAAATCCCCAGCTAACTGGGCTCTAAAACTGTGGATTCCGAGGTCGTGCTCCAAGCCACAGAAGCAAATCCTGTGAGTAGCACTTAGAGAGTATCAGGAGAGCTTGGCGTCTCACAATCCACTTTTGTTTGTCCCCTGCGTGACCTCAGCAAAAGTTATTCAGGGGTGTCGAATTGTGCCTCACATAACTAAAATATTGCAAAACTTACGACTCACCCCATTATATCTAAACATTATTACGGAGACATGTATAAGAATTAATGTTGTTATGACTGTTGATGTTGTTGGGATTGTCTGCCCTTTGCCTGGAAGAGTTATCTTCCCGCTGGGTTTCCGTTTCCGACCACCAGGGGTCTGTAGTATTTAAGCGCCTGATTCAAACTCTCTCTCTCTTGTCTCCTTCTTCTCGGGCTGAACAACATGGGTTAGACATTTGTGTCTACACCCCACCCTCGTGGAGCCTTTAGTCCCCATGTATGGACTAAGTCAGTAAGTGACTTCAACCCTATGGACCTTCCATAACCTCTTCTATATTTTATATGTACATGTACATAACTATTGAATGTGTCGTTTTATTATATCTTATTTGTATTATCAACTATGTATCTTGTATTCCATGTTATATGTTATTCCATGTGCTTGTATTAAAGTCCATCTTGTTATATGTTTAACACCCTTGTCGGAGTTTGTTCGTTTCAACAAGTTATAACATTATTATAACCTTCAATCTTACAATGTCATGGAACAAAGATAACTTGAGTTATCTTTTTTTTTAAAAACTCTTCTCTTTTAAGAAACCCTTTTCATGTGCTGAGCGTTCTTGACAACGGACATTTAGACGTTGAGAAGTGAAGCGAACGGAAGTTGAAATAAACAACCTGAATACATTTATTTGCGTTAGTGTTGGCTGTTAATTGTCTCTTTAATTTAGCGTGTTTAACAATGACTTCTGTTGCTAAAACCACTTCTTATAATACATTAGGAGGCCTCAGAAAAGCCTCCGAACCAGGCCCCGACACTAACTTTTTTCATGACTGTCCCGAACAAAAATTATCAACTGTCCTGAATGGGGTTTGGACCGTCCGAAATCAAAATATTTTTGTTTAATTCATTAGCATCATCTATACTAGGGTGGCTCCAAAAAATCATTTGCTATGTTTTTAAAAACGAATTAAAATCAAATCTATTATTTAAGGTCAAACTTTTATTTGTAGTAATAACTTTTAGGAAAATTTTTTTTACTGTACCCGGCAAACTGTCCCGGATGACATATTGATCGTCCTGGATGTAATTTTTATCATCCCCGGGATGACGGGACGGCATTAATGTCGAGCCCTGCTCCGAATGTATGTAAATATATATATACAACAAAATCCAACAAAGCGGAACATAACAAAATACAGACTTTATTGTCTGAGCAACATTTAACAATGATACAAGACAGCTAGGATGAAAGCCCTAAGGAAGAAGTTCTTGCAGAGTTAACAAAGAGATAAAGATTATACTTCAAAAGGTTATCACTTACTTCATACAGTTAACAGAGATAGAGTATAATAGTGTCAGTTGAAAGCATTCATATAACCCTATAGTTGCCCCCCCCCACGTCCAACAGACAGAGACACAACTAGTGCATGTCTGGAGATCCCAGATTAGAAAGAGAATTTTCCCGGCCTGAATTTAAATAATCAGGTTGAAACCTCCTCTAGTTGCAAACCCTGGCGACAAGAGAAGATAACTCTTTTCCAATCTCAACCTATTCCAACCAGGGAAGACAATCGCTACACATACATGTCATTCTTGATTTTTTTCTTAATTGTCACTCACTTTCAGAATGTCAATCTTTCAATATATATATATTTGATGTCATATTTCAAACCGTTCATTTTTCTCAGACTTCAAATTTTAAACAGACCGATAAACAAGGACTATTACTCGCCTTTCTCCTTATTCTGAGATAAAAAAATTTTATCACCTTCCACATACCAACAAAAGCCCTGAAGATGATTTAATTAATAGATCGAAACACTGCAGTGTCGGCCAATAAACTCACCACTTAACTCATTTAAACCTGTGTTTTTTTTTCAATTTTTTATTATATTACATACCGTCGGATTCACTTGCTTTTATTCACATATATATATTTCAACAAATATATTTACTTACTTTTTTTGTTCCTTGGAGGTACCACTGGTGCTGAACTCACACTTGATACACTCTCGCTACTTGAAGAATCAATGATTTGACCATGGAGATAACTGGGGAAAAAGAGAAAAAAAGGAAAATAAGTTGAAGATTAACCTGTGCATGTATCTACCACATACTTCTAAAATCTATATCATTACTCTCAGGCGTTCACACCGTATTCCTCTTCACCAAAGGGTGCGTTCATTATTCGTCAGATCTGTGCAGACACTGGATGCCGTTTAGAGGACTTACCAAGAGCAGTGTCTGATATAGACGGATGGTGAGAGAGAGTCAAGGGAATCCTTGCTGTTGGCATGCCATGATGTTGATGATAATACGGAGGGGGGAATGGCTGAAAAGTTTTGGGCCCAAGTAAGAGAATAACTGGGAAAGAAGAAAAAAAAAAAATTTTTTTTCTTTTTTAATACTGAATATTTCTTAAAGACAAGAATGAAAATAATTTTTTTTTTTACTGAATATTTCTTTAAAGAGAATGGCTGGAGGGAAAAAAATTTTAAAAAAATAAAAAATAAAATTTTTTAATTTTTTTTTTTTTACTCAATATTTTTTTAAGACAAGAATGAAAAAAAAAATTTTTTTTTTTTTTTGAATGACTGGAAAGAAGAAAAAAATAAAGAAAAAAAAATTACTAAATATTTTTAAGCCCCTACCCCCTCTCCTCTTAAGAAATGATGTGCCAAGTGCGCTGAACTACAAATGTCAACAACCACTTGACGGCCATTATTGAAGTGTGGCGCACAACTTGAGAAGGTCGCTAAAGAATTAACAATTTAACACCAGTTCAACGTTTGGCACCAAACTGGAAATTTAAAAACTCAACAAATGAAACATAGCACAACAAACAACAACAACCGTTTCAACAAATTCACTTATTTGGTTTGGACCTCTTATATGAAAAATCCAATTTGCAGTAATCTCTTTTCACATGATGATACTTCTCAATGAAATATGGAGGAAATTTGAATACAGACTACAGTAAGCAAATATCACTAGCATTCAGCTCCTGCTGATTTGATGAAAGAGAAAATAAGCCAATACACATAGCATTTTATTATATTTTTTGCTCAAAAAATCTATGCCTAAAACAGTGGATTTCAAGGTTGTGCTCCAAGCCATAGAGGCAAACTCAGAGAGTATCAGGTGAGCTTGGCAATTCACAGTCTATTGTGCTTCATCACCTTCAAAACTTGGCAAAAGCATACACAGCTGTGTATCTTTGCCTACTTTAAACAACTCACAGTGGCTCTCCCACCAGTGTGATGAGTACAAAAGCTGATAGTTCATTATAATGGAGAAGAAGGACTCGGATTACAATAATAATAATAGGACTTCATTTGAATATAATGAGTTTGAGGTGAATAGATAGCGAACTTTGAAATATCCCAACATACAGATAAAAACTACCAAGAAAATTTTGTACAGCGATGGGGGTAATATGGTAGGCAAAAACTTAAACCTACTTTAATGATGTGTGTGTGAGGGTTTATCACTGTAGTTCAAATTCTAGACAAATGCGGTTTCTGTTTTACTTTGTGCTAATGCCCTCAGAAAAAGAATCACTCACCAACTAGAGATGAATAGTAGGTCATGTTTAGTTCTTTAGCCTTGGTTAGGCAACCAGGTAATCTAAACATTAGCAACATAAATGAGAGTAACCTCCCCTTGTTTATTTCACTTTGAGGAAGCCATATATTTTGGTCGGCCAGTTTCATTTCACCGTAATCAATACAACTGCATGTTTTAACACGAAAATATCATAAAATGTGTTCTTAATAACAATTAAGTTCATTTCAAAAATGCACAAGCACAATTAAGAATACATTTTATGATATTCTCGTGTTTAAAACATTCAGTTGTATTGATTCGAACAAATTCGTATTTTCAGTGTAGATTTATGGTGAAATGAAAATGGCCAACCAAAATAGAAGCTTCCTCAGAGTGAAAGAAACAAGGGGAGGTTACTCTCATTTATGGAGCTAATGTTCAGATTACCCTTTAGCCTTGGTTAGGCAACCAATCTAAGAGAAGGAAAATTAAATACAAAACAGCTTTGGCTCCAATCCAGCTATGGGTAAATAGTACTGTAGACCAGGCATGTCAATAAGCACAGGTACGGCCCGCTCTCATACAATGTTTTGACAGTAACCCAGGGTTTGTTTTTTTTTGTTTTTTTAAAATTTTCCAAAAATTCTTGCCCAATTATTTTTGGAAAATTTAAAAAAAAAAAACCCAAAAAAACCTGGGGGGGTACTGTCAAAACATTGTATCATTTATGAAGCTAATGTTCAAATTACCCTTTAGCCTTGGTTAGGCAATCAATCTAAGAGAAGGAAAACTGAATACAAAACAGCTTTTTCCAAAAATTCTTGGGCAAGGTGTTATTAAGAAACAGTCTGTTATCAACTCATTATTTCTCACTCCTTCTTTTGAGTTGCAGAAGGAGGAGGAGACTAACTCAGTCAATGAAAGGGAGTGAATCTTTCCTCTTACCATCTCCTGCTTTAGATAAACACATGGCAATAATTGAAAGTGACAGTGACACTTGTATGTTTTATTATTTGAACTCAGTCAGTAATAGTCTTTTTCTTTTCTTTAAAAAAAAAAAAAAGTTTTTAGTTTTTAATAAAGTTTAATTTAATTTAGTTGGCTTTTAGTTGATAATAAAGAAATTAATGACAGCAATCATCACTTTGTTCTGCTAATGAATAAGGATTTAAAGGCTTAGATGTCATGTGCGGCCCTCATAACAGACATATGTAATCCATGTGTCCCTCATGACATACATGTGTAATCCATTGATCCTAGAGGGCTACTCAGTGTGACATGCCTGGAGTAGACAGTTTTTTTTTTAACTTTGTTAGGCAACCAGTCTAAGAGAAAGAAAACTCTGAATTCAAAATTCAAGTTGCCAATGGTGGAGGGGTTCGGTAAGTATGGATGCTGCTTTAAAGCTGATGGTGAAAAAAGTGTAATTATTTTTGCACAGATTTGATAAGATTTTTCTGAAGAAGAAAAAAAATTCTAGTTGTTAAATTGGTGGTGCACTTAGTGTAATGGTTATCATCATAAGAAATGGAATCTGCGATCAGAGTTTGGTTTGGTTTTATTTTACGGCATTTCAACCTCGGTGGGTCATTTAATGCCGATAAAGTTTTGAAATAAATCAATTCTTAATGGATAATACAATTTTGTTTATAAACTCATGTTTTTCTATTTAACCCATAGATGGGACCCTGACAGGTACTACCACTCCGGGTCAGAGTGGACCAGGGAGCAATGGTGATGAAGGTGTGCTCCACATTCCCCAAACCTCCAGAACTGGAACCTCACCATCAGATAGAGTTTAACATCATTCCCAGGACATGAAGACCCTCAGTCACCGCCTTCTAGCACCCATATGATAAAAAGGGGTTGGGGCTTGTCATAAGGGCAATAGGGTTGGGAAGCGATCAGAGTTCAAATCATGGATAAAGCTGTTTGTGTTTCCCTTGGCTCTATTATCCTTGGGAAAGGCATGAATCTATCTCTTCTCTACCAACTATGTGTAAATAGTTTGAATTTTGTTTAACGGCATATCAACCTCTGTGGGTCATTTAATGCCAAAAAGGTTAAATTGGTTTTGTCTTCCATGTGGGTTTCAGGCTTTAGTTGACATCCTTCCGTCTGCAAAAGACGATGGCATAGTGTTTTTTTTTGTTTTTTTTATACAACTACATAGCCTGGGCAGGTTGATATGGAGGTTGTGCTGTTGCCCAAACAGCAGATCCCCCTCTCCACTGTCGTTGTGGTCCAAAGGAAAGGCAAGAAGCCTGTGCAGTTTGGCCACAGCAGTGTTGCAGGAATTTCTGTGTAGCACTGAAATTCAGCATTACTCCACATTAGGGACTTCTGGATTTTTTTAGGATATGGGTTTTTTTTTACGGTAATATTTAGTTATGTTTAGTTGGATTTTATTAAAAGGATTTGATTTGGTCAGATCTTGATGAAAAGGTTTACCCCCTCCCCCTTTATAGCAACCTCATATCCTCTGGTATAGTGTTTTTGAAAGGCAACCAGTCTAGGAAAAGGAAAAAAAGATTTCAAAGCAGCAGTACTCTGCTTAAAAATTGACCTTGTGTTACATCCTACTCATGGGAGAGGGATTTGGTAAATATGTACAATAGTTAAATAGTAGGATAAAATGTGTTGCAAGCCTTGAAAAGGCAACCAGTCTAGGAAAAGGAAAACTGAATTCAAAGCAGCAGTACCCTGCTTAAAAATTGACCTTGTGTCACATCCTACTGATAGGGGGAGAGGGGTTTGGTAAATACATACAATAGTTAATATTCATTAAAAAAAAAAATGAAAATAAAAAATTAAAAAAAATATCTGTATTACTCACTTGTCATTTTTGAATATCTGTGAGCCACGTGGTGGTACGATAGTCCTGAGGCTAATGGAGTCTTCATGTTTCCTGGGTGGCAGTGGAGGGGCTTCTGATATCCGGTCGCGGGGCGGAATCGGTGGTGGCCCACCATTCATTTCTTCACCTTTCCTCATCGTAGAATCTATGATAGAATTTTCATAAATTACCAAGTCCTTCTGTGCAAAATATTCTGAACGCATTACTCCCGACACGGCTTTTATGGCTGTTTTTCTTCTAAAGGTGTGTGAAGCAATGTCACAATCATCGTATTCTCCAGGTGACAATTCCTCTATATTATCATCAGCTGGTAATAATAATTATATACAATAAGTAAATATGAACCTCCAAGCAAAGTGTGTGTGTGTGTGCGCGTATATGTATGTGTGTATGTATGTGATATGTGTGTATGTATGTGATATGTGTGTATATATATGTGTGTGTATGTATGTGATGTGCATGTATATATATATATGTGTGAGTATGTATGTGATGTGCGTGTATATATATGTGTGTGTATGTATATATGTATGTATGTGGTGTGTGCGCGTATATATATGTGTGTGTATGTATATATGTATGTATGTATGTGGTGTGTGTGCGTGTGTATATATGTGTGTGTGTGTGTGTTTGTATGTGGTATGTGTGTTTATATATATATATATATATATATATATATGGTAGAAATGTGAGGAGAAAAAAAGATGAATTGATGCTGATGTTAATCGTTACGGTTTATGAAAAACCTTCCAAGTCATTTAAAAACATACATCACTGTTTGAACAAAAAAAAATTCCTTTTCTCTTCTATTACATTGTCCTGAGAAAGGTTTTACATAAACCGAAACATTTAAACATCAACATCAAAATAAATTCATCTTTTCATTTCCATGTTTTACTTATTAATATTATTAATTAATATCATTAATATTACCATGTTTATGTATGAGTATGTGTGTGTATATATGCGTGTGTATATACGTGTGTGTGTGTTCTAAATGCAGGTATGGGCACAGGTATAAAAGCATTTAACAATAAACATGCAGGAGATCCTGGGTGCCAATTCTTGAATATGAAAATCTTTTTTATTCTAATTTTTTTTTTTTGTATAGACAAAATGGCAAATATAGGAGGCAGCACTAATGACACTTTAACTTTGGTATGGCAACCAGTCTAGGAGAAGGAAAACTGAATTTAAACCAGTGGTAGAGAGATTGGCTCTACCTGACTATATGTTTTTTGCCAATTATTATTATTATTTTTTTGTGTGGTATAGAACAAGATACAGTAGGAGGCACTCTTTGTGTAACAGTTATCGTATAGGGAGTAGATTCAGCTGCCCAAGTTCAAATCCTGAACAAGGTGGTTTGCATTCTACATTGCGCTAACACCCCAGGAAAGGTAAGAATCCGACTATTCTCCCTCCAGCTATGGGTAAATAGTAGGGTAGACTAGACTCTTTAACCTTGCCATGGCAACTGGTCTAGGAAAAGGAAAACTCTGAAATCAAACCAATTGTAAACCCGGAGAGGGAGGGACCATTTAGTTATTTTCATATCTAAATATGTTAATGTTAAGCATAAATGTAACCGTGCATACTGTTATGCAATTTCAAATCCCCAATGCACAATTCCTTTTGTCTATATCTTTGAGTTTTTCCAATTTCTCAAAATCTTTCTTTTCCTGCTGATGAGCGCTCTGTTTAGACGAGCATAAAACCAAATGGTAGCAGATAAGCATCCAAGAAATTATATATATATATATATATATATATATATATATAATACACAGCAAAATTAATGTATATTATTATTATTATTATCATTATAATTGCTCTATCACAGATATTGAACACTCTCCTAATAATGCTGTATATATTGACTTACTACTGTGTCATCAACCATACACTGGTTATATATATATATATATATATCCACTCCATCAGAAAGACAGGACAAAATGAATGTGTGAGAAATATATGCAAAGAACTTTTGGGGGTTTACACAGATATGATTAAGTTTAAAGGCAAATCAACCTGTCCAGGGTTATTTTATGCCTGGAGGTTAGGGAATCATGTTCATATTTACATTTTTCTGTAGTTGTTTTTTTTTTTTCACCCCACATGGTTCTATCGAGGCTGGTTTAGCTAAGTCGGTAGAGCGTCTGCCTAGGAACCACAAGGTTCCTGGTTCGATACTGGCCCTTGTCAATTCAGCATATGAGTAGCACAGGGATCTGTGCGGTAAAGTGAGGAGCAGATGGTAGGTATGGCACTCCACCTCAGACGCCAAAACAATCTCCTCAGTATAGTGCTAGTGAATAGGGGATAGACTCCCTTGCTGTCTTTAGGCCCCCCCGATGACTTTACTTGACCGTTACATAGATAGGTCCCTAACAGGCATTACCACTCCCGGTCAGAGTTTACACACAGCGAGTGAGGGAGGGAGGGAGGGAGTGATTTATAATGCAAATAAATCAACGTATAATGGTTACAAAATGAGGGATAACTAATTTGTATTGTATTATTTGAATTATTTGGACTATTGTCCGCATCTTCATTGTTATATACACATGGCGCAATGGATATAGGTGTTGGGCTAATACAGTTCTAAGTGACAGTCATCTCTGGGCTGTAGGTTCAATTCTGGCCAAGGGTGACAGTAATATAGAATAATTAACACAGTTTAATTCTTGTACTTGGTCATGGTTAACGGAATGAGAAGTCTACCCCTGTGGAGTGAATAAAGGGTTTGGGTCGAAGTTCTATGAAGGCTCCAAATTACAAGATTTGTAACAAGCTGACAAGAAACACTTGAAGAAGGCTGGAGAGCACATCAGCTGAAATGTTATGTGTATATAACAATGAAGATGAGGACAATAGTCTAAATAATCCAAATTATCAAGCCTCATCTCAAAAATTCAGAGAAATAGTAACTAATTTGTAAATAAATAACTTTAAGAATAAGCACCCAAGTTCAATTAAATATAGCAAAAGCGTAAAACATACAGAAAGAAAAAAAAACAAAAAACATACAAAAAAAACAAACAACATATACATGGGATATATTTATAGGGCTGTTAGGAAAGAAATAGATATAAATCCGACAGTATGAATGTGTAAAAATTTTGAAAAAACCGAGTCAAGTTGAAAATTGACACTTCTTAAGCCGACACTATAGTGTTTCAGTTTTTTTATCTAAACCATCAACAGGACTTTTAATCATTAAAATCAAGGCTTTCAAGCTTTTGCTTGTCTATAGTTTTCCTTTTATATGATTCATGAGTAAATGCCCAGTTTATGGTTTAAATAAAAAAACCGAAACGCTATAGCATTTGCTTAAGAAGTGTCAATTTTTGACTTGACTCCAGTTTTTTCAAAGTTTTTATACATTTATAGGATTGTTGTGAAACATGCGATGAAAGAACCGATATCATTCTAAAAGTGATATAAAACTCAAATTATTTGATTTATTTTAGTTATAATAATTGAAAAATTGAAATTAACAAAAAATAAGGTACAATATCAAAGACAGGAAGACAAAGATAAAACAAACAACAACAAAAAAAAAATGGGGTGGAATTTGGTTGGAATGAAAGTTGTATCACTTATCATGCTGTGATAACTTTACCAATTGTACACATGCAGAGAGACATTTTTGTTGTTTGACTGTAGCTCAATGTAAGGTATTTTCCTATTGGTGGCTTGTTGACCAATTCAATGTTAATGTATAGAAATATCGCTAGGATTGTGTAAAGATTGCTTTGCAAAATATCTTAATTAAAAAAACAATTTATTGTTTCTTGCTATTATACTATGACACACAATTGCTGTTGTTTTTTTTTTAATATATATATATATATATATATATGATTAATTGTCTTATTTGAACATAGCTTCTAAATGTTTGTTGTGTAGCTCAATGTAAGGCATTTTCTTATTGGCTGCTCATTGACCAATTCAATGTTAAAATATAGAAACATCACTAGGAGACCCTACTGTGGTGTAGGATTGTATAAAGGTTGTTTTTGGTAGCTCAATGTAAGGCATTTTCCTATTGGCTCCTTGTTGACCAATTCAATGCTAATATATAGAAATATCGCTTATTTAATCATCATCATTGTTAATAAAATTTTAAAAAAACACTGCTTGCTATTTGTCATGATCTATAAAAAAGAATTTTCAATTTTTGAATTGAGTCACAGCCCACAATTACATATGGCCTCACATGTCACGTAAGTAGGCAGATTCTTAACAGGCTGATTTGTTTTATAGTCAATTTATGTCTGTTTTGTTTGAAAAATGTTAAAACTACAAAAATACACAAACTGGTTATTTTTTAAAAATTATTTTTCTTCAGAAATCAAAAAGATTGTAAACAAAAAAAAAAAAAAAAAAAAATAGTTATTAAAAAAATTTTGCAGTAATACAAAACAAATACTAGTAATAAAAATCTCAAACAAACTCTGCCATTTGCCTAGATGGAACCTTAAGTCCCCTTAGAGAAATACTACTTTTCTGTAGCATCATCACTATCATTGCCTGCCATGACCAGGGAAGACATTTCACATTGAAAATGTTTAATTTTTTTTGTTGTGATATAACCTAAAATCATAGAGAAATTGTAGGTAAGTATCCGCTTTGTATTACTGCATAATTTTTATTTGTCTGTTTCCAATCTTTTATTATTATATTTCTGAAGAAAAAAAAACAACCAGTTTGTGTATTTTTAAACATTTTTCAGATAAAAACAGACATAAATTGATTATAAAACAAATCAGCCTATTAGAAATTTGCCTGCTTATGTGACATGTGAGGCCATATATAATAGTGAGCCATGATTGTGTCAAGTAAATAATTTATGAGAAAATGACGGCAGATAAAATTTGGAATAACAACCAGGTGCCAATTCCCAGGAATTATCAAAGACAAAATCAATAATGGGGATTATTTTTTCTCTTTTTTTTCATCATCTTATCTGAATTTGGCATTCTATCGAACTTTCTTTTCATTCCATTTTTATTCGTTATTTTTTCTTTTGTGGATTTTTTATGAATTATTTCTTTCAAAATGCATAAAAAATTTAATAACAGAAATTCATGGGGCTTTAAATTCCGCAGAAAAAAAAAAGTATTTAAAGTCCCATGAATTTGTTTACCATTTTCAATAAAGTTAGTGGTCTGAAGAAACTCATAGGTATACACAGATAGCTGTGGGTAGTAATAGATCTATAACCGCAAAATGGACAATTTTCAAGCCTTTTTCTTTAACAAATATATATATTATCATATCATTATGAGAGAGAGAGAGAGGAATAGAGTATCCTGAATAGAATCATTCCCAACACGAACTTATCTGAGATATATATATATATATATATATATATATATATATATATATATATATATATATATATATATATATATATATATTGCTTAATTGAAGTCATATCTAATTTTGAAAATTAATTAGTTAATAATTAATGAATTTAGGCGGGCATATATGTTCAAATGTAAGGCTAAACAGACCGAGAAAATGTCAGCCTTACATTTGAACATATATGCCCGCCTAAATTCATTAATTATTAACTAATTAATTTTCAAAAATTAGGTATGGCTTCAATTAAGCACATATCCTCCAAAAATTGTCGGCTAAAAGCCATATCAAATAAACACAATGTTTATTAACGTACTCTCATATATATATATATATATATATATATTAGATAGATAGATAGATAGTGAACATAAAGTAAAATTAAAAGTGTAATATAAGAGTTAAGCAACATGCAACAAGCGGTGACAATATAAGGAAGGATTCTAAGGATTTCAAGTTTGACATTTTACTTACATTATTAGTTGCTGAATGTCACACTCATCAAAATTTTATAAGATTACTTGTATTTTCCACAAAACAGAGAAGTTAAAAGTGATTCTCCAAAACAATGTACAGTATCACCCCTAAATAAATGGCCTTGTGCTAAACTAGGTATTCTATATAATACTGACTATAAATAAATACACTAACATTTTTTTTTTTTTTTTTAAATAAAAAGTTAATTTACCTAAATTAAGAATTTCATTATTTCTTTCTTTTCGGAGTGGCCTATTGTCAGTATCAGCTGGACAGAAAGTGAGTCTATCCAGGAAGATTGTTTTTACATCTGAGGTGGAGCACCACACCTACCATCAGCTCTCCCCATTACCATAGATAGGTTGGATGCTCAACTGAATGAGCTAAACTGATTTTTAGTGAAATATTATATAAAACTGATATTATTAGGTATTATTTATTAAGAAACTATGGCATTGGTTTGCTTTTGTTTGTTTGTTTTGTTTTACGGCATATCAACCTTGGTGGGTAATTTAATGCCGACAAAGTTGTGAAATAAATTCATTCTTAATGCATAATACAATTTTGTTTATCAACTCATGTTTTTCTATTCAACCCATAGATGGGACACTAACAGGTACTACCACTCCGGGTCAGAGTGGACCAGGGAGCAATGGTGATGAAGGGGTGCTCCACATTCCCCAAACCTCCAGAACTGGAACCTCACCATCAGATAGAGTTTAACGTCATTCCCAGGACATGTAGACGCCTTCTAGTACCCATATGATAAGAAGGATTGAGGGTTGCCATAAGGGCAATAGGGTTGGGGCAATCATATAGGTGCTAGGGCTTGACGTGGCCAGCCGATTGATCGGAGGGGGCCTCTCCGACTGCCCGTCTAGCCCAAGAAAAGCCTAAAGTCGAATATTGCAAGTCATGAGCTGCTCAGCCACCAGGATTCCATTCTTAAGCATCAGGGGTCGCCACCCACGGCGAACAGGTGGCCCCATTGGGGGAGTCTTACCCCTCTGCAGAGGTGCAGTCGGTGCATTCTAACGCCCCAGTCGACAGGGCGGTTGGTTTGCTTTGGTTTCTTTGATTAATAGCGTATCAACCTTTGTGGATTATCTAATGCCAAAACCATCCTTGTAGAAGAACAGTAGTAGTAGTAAGGTAGACGGGGGTAGACTGTTCTCATTCCATTAATGGAGTCTATTCTCGTGGATTGAATAAAGGGTTCAGTTCGAAGTTCCACGAAAGCTTCCAAGAAGGTTCCATAGTCCAACAAGAAACAAGAAGGCTGGAGGACGCATCAGCCGAAATGTTGTGTATGTAACAATGAAGATGAGGACAATAGTCCAAATAATCAAATAATACAAATTATAAAGCCTCATCTAAAAGATTCAGAGAAACTGAATAAAGCTCTTATATACATTCACGTCTTTTTTAATTACAGAGTTTTATGCTGTCACAGTACTTCTCATAGGTTGTCCACCGGACTGGTGTCGGTCTGCAAGTACCACACAGGATTAGTTTATATTGACAAACGATTTCTGTATTAGATAAAGCTAATTTTAACATGCCTGCATAAATACGTTTTATTCAAAGTTTAACAAATTCTTTAATTTTATACACCGGTCCGTACATCGATCAAAGAACTTCTGCAACTTCCAAAAGTTTGAGAAGCACTGCTGTAGAGTTTGGTGATAAATAAGAACAGTTTTTGTTGTATAATGTTCTACTAAAAATAATAAAATCCTACTATATTCAGTTTAAAAGAAAATTAACTTTTAATTGTTTTTTTTTTTTTTTTAATTGTGAGGAATGTACTTAGTAATGGGCAATATTATACACAATACCTAGTTTAGCACAAGGCCACTTATTTATGAGCGATACTACATATTGACTTCCAACTCTGTTTATATTGTAAAAAATGGTGTAAACAGTTTAGAACCTGATTTTTTTTTTTTCAAATATGCTTGGATTTTCATATACAGAAAGGTCCAAATTGACCTGATTTCATTAGGGTGTAAAAACAATGCCACCCTGCTTCCATATATAATTAGTATTACCAATTTAATATTTTGCTAAATCAAACATTGGGTAAAAATTGTTTAAAAAATCCGAAAAACAGTCATTTATATTAAGAAAACAAAAACAGCAATGCATAATTGATATAAAAAATTGAAAAAAAAATGTACACAAATTTTTTCCCAAATTAAATCATTTTAATATAAACCAATTATAGTTTTTTTTTTTTTTAAACCCAGCAGAATTATTTGTGGTAATTTTTTATTTTTAAATTTCTTTAACCCTTTATCTACCAGAACACGCCAAAATGCACGATTATCAAAATGCCTGACCACTTGAAAACACCCAAAAACAATAAATAAAAGTATTAAAACATCCTTGTAAATTATCATCCCACCTTATTAAAAAAAAAAAATACTTCAAGGGAGGCAACTTTTAATTATCTTAGTTACTTCCCTTTTATTTTGTAGAAAATTCAATCACTATTGCAGATGGCAGTGTTAGATAAAGGGTTAATGAGCAGAGTATTCTTTCAATATTAATGTATGCCTAATTTAAGATTGGTACAAATATATGGGAAAACCTTTGTCCTCTTTAGGGTAGATGGACGGAATCTAAAATGCAAAATATAAACATTTGTGTATCCTTTAAATGAACCAGTGGCGCCTGCTGGGTTAACAAATTGAAAAAGAAAATATTATTCCAGAACATTTAATTTCAGAATTAATAAAATTCAAATTAAGAACAATTAATTTTTATTTCTAAGACAGATTTTGAAATATTCTTAATAAATTGAATAATTTTTCTTTTTTTTCTGAAAATGTTTTCATGATTCTAAATTGTCTATAAATCATATGAATTAATGGGACATGCCAAATTAAATTATTTCATAAATTATACAACATACAGAAAATGTTTATGTACTCAGTATAAAGAGTGTTTCAAAAACATTTGATATTAATTAAGATGTACAATTTCAGAAAAAATTATGGTTATTTGCTATAAGCCTAACATAAACAAAGGGGAACCACTCTTGACTGATAATTTATTCATTTATTCTCCCATTAAACTAACCCTAAACCAGTCTTCTTTTTTCCTAGTAGATCAATAAATAAATAAATGATTTATCAGTCAAGAGTGGTTCCCCTTTATGTTAGACTTATATAACTAAAAATATATTAATTCGTAATATGATAACTTGACCAATTCTCATTCAAATGATCTAAAATTTCAACAGCATGTTGAAAATTCTATGTTTAATGTTTCTTTTCTTTTCAGGTATAGAAATTCCTCATTCACTTAAAAAAGCAAAGAAATTTTAACATAGAATTTGTAGTTGTTTCTACACATGATATCAAAATTTGAGATCATCTGAATGAGAATTGGTCAAATTATTAAACTATGAAATGATATCAATCTTTTCTGAAACACTGTACATCACAAATGATATCAAACTTTAACAACTCAAAATTTTATGTCTAATATTTAAACACTTTTTTTCTTTTCTAGTGTTGGGCATTTCTATACCTGACCCCAACACGAACTTATCTGAGATATAATATAATATATATATATATATATATATATATTATTAATTATATATATATATATATATATATAATAATATTTTGCTTAATTGAAGTCAATCTAATTTTTGAAAATTAATTAGTTAATAATTAATGAATTTAGGCGGGCATATATGTTCAAATGTAAGGCTAAACAGACCGAGAAAATGTCAGCCTTACATTTTGAACATTATATCCCGCCTAAATTCATTTAATTATTAACAATTATTTTTCAAAAATTAGGTATGGCTTCAATTAAGCACATATCCTCCAGAAAATTGTCGCGCTAAAAGCCATATCAAATAAACACAATGTTATTAACGTAACTCTATATATATATATATATATATATATATTAGATAGATAGATAGATAGTGAACATAAAGTAAAATTAAAAGTGTAATATAAGAGTTAAGCAACATGCAACAAGCGGTGACAATATAAGAAGGATTCTAAGGATTTCAAGTTGACATTTTACTTACATTATTAGTTGCTGAATGTCACACTCATCAAAAATTTTATAAAACTTGTATTTTCACAAAACAGAGAAGTTAAAAGTGATTCTCCAAAACAATGTACAGTATCACCCCTAAATAAATGGCCTTGTGCTAAACTAGGTATTCTATATATACTGACTATAAATAAATACACTAACATTTTTTTTTTTTTTAAATAAAAAGTTAATTTACCTAAATTAAGAATTTCATTATCTTTTCTTTTCGGAAGTGGCCTATTGTCAGTATCAACTGGACAGAAAGTGAGTCTATCCAGGAAGATTGTTTTTACATCTGAGGTGGAGCACACACCTACCATCAGCTCTCCCCATTACCATAGATAGGTTGGATGCTCACTGAATGAGCTAAACTGATTTTTAGTGAAATATTATATAAAACTGATATTATTAGGTATTATTTATTAAGAAACTATGGCATTTGGTTTGCTTTGTTTGTTTGTTTTGTTTTACGGCATATCAACCTTGGTGGGTAATTTAATGCCGACAAAGTTGTGAAATAAATTCATTCTTTAATGCATAATACAATTTTGTTTATCAAACTCATGTTTTTCTATTCAACCCATAGATGGACACTAACAGGTACTACCACTCCGGGTCAGAGTGACCAGGGAGCAATGGTGATGAAGGGTGCTCACATTCCCCCAAACCTCCAGAACTGGAACCTCACCATCAGATAGAGTTTAACGTCTTCCCAGGAATGTAGACGCCTTCTAGTACCCATATGATAAGAAGGATTGGGGTTGCCATAAGGGCAATAGGGTTGGGGCAATCATATAGGTGCTAGGGCTGACGTGGCCAGCCGATTGATCGGGAGGGGGGCCTCTTCCGACCGCCCGTCTAGCCCAAGAAAAGCCTAAAGTCGAATATTGCAAGTCATGAGCTGCTCAGCCACCAGGATTCCATTCTTAAGCATCAGGGTCGCCACCCACGGCGAACAGGTGGCCCATTGGGAGTCTTACCCCTCTGCAGAGGTGCAGTCGGTGCATTCTAACGCCCCAGTCGACAGGGCGGTTGGTTTGCTTTGGTTTCTTTGATTAATAGCGTATCAACCTTTGTGGATTATCTAATGCCAAAACCATCCTTGTAGAAGAACAGTAGTAGTAGTAAGGTAGACGGGGGTAGACTGTTCTCATTCCATTAATGGAGTCTATTCTCGTGGATTGAATAAAGGGTTCAGTTCGAAGTTCCACGAAAGCTTCCCAAGAAGGTTCCATAGTCCAACAAGAAAAAGAAGGCTGGAGGACGCATCAGCCGAAATGTTGTGTATGTAACAATGAAGATGAGGACAATAGTCCAAATAATCAAATAATACAAATTATAAAGCCTCATCTAAAAGATTCAGAGAAACTGAATAAAGCTCTTATATACATTCACGTCTTTTTTAATTACAGAGTTTTATGCTGTCACAGTACTTCTCATAGGTTGTCCACCGGACTGGTGTCGGTCTGCAAGTACCACACAGGATTAGTTTATATTGACAAACGATTCTGTATTAGATAAAGCTAATTTTAACATGCCTGCATAAATACGTTTTATTCAAAGTTTAACAAATTCTTAATTTTATACACCGGTCCGTACATCGATCAAAAGAACTTCTGCAACTTCCAAAAGTTTGAGAAGCACTGCTGTAGAGTTTGGTGATAAATAAGAACAGTTTTTGTTTGTATAATGTTCTACTAAAAATAATAAAATCCTACTATATTCAGTTAAAAGAAAATTAACTTTTAATTGTTTTTTTTTTTTTTTTTTTAATTGTGAGGAATGTACTTAGTAATGGGCAATATTATACACAATACCTAGTTTAGCACAAGGCCACTTATTTATGAGCGATACTACATATTGACTTCCAACTCTGTTTATATTGTAAAAAATGGTGTAAACAGTTTAGAACCTGATTTTTTTTTTTACAAATATGCTTGGATTTTCATATACAGAAAGGTCCAAATTGACCTGATTTCATTAGGGTGTAAAAACAATGCCACCCTGCTTCCATATATAATTAGTATTACCAATTTAATATTTTGCTAAATCAAACATTGGGTAAAAATTGTTTAAAAAATCCGAAAAACAGTCATTTATATTAAGAAAACAAAAACAGCAATGCATAATTGATATAAAAAAATTGAAAAAAAAATGTACACAAATTTTTTCCCAAATTAAATCATTTTAATATAAACCAATTATAGTTTTTTTTTTTTTTTTTAACCCAGCAGAATTATTGTGTAATTTTTTATTTTTAAATTTCTTTAACCCTTTATCTACCAGAACACGCCAAAATGCACGATTATCAAAAATGCCTGACCACTTGAAAACACCCAAAAACAATAAATAAAAGTATTAAAACATCCTTGTAAATTATCATCCCACCTTATTAAAAAAAAAAAATACTTCAAGGGAGGCAACTTTTAATTATCTTAGTTACTTCCCTTTTATTTTGTAGAAAATTCAATCACTATTGCAGATGGCAGTGTTAGATAAAGGTTAATGAGCAGAGTATTCTTTCAATATTAATGTATGCCTAATTTAAGATTGTACAAATATATGGGAAACCTTTGTCCTCTTTAGGGTAGATGGACGGAATCTAAAATGCAAAATATAAACATTTGTGTATCCTTTAAATGAACCAGTGGCGCCTGCTGGGTTAACAAATTGAAAAAGAAAATATTATTCCAGAACATTTAATTTCAGAATTAATAAAAATTCAAATTAAGAACAATTAATTTTTATTTCTAAGACAGATTTTGAAATATTCTTAATAAATTGAATAATTTTCTTTTTTTTCTGAAAAATGTTTTCATGATTCTAAATTGTCTATAAATCATATGAATTAATGGGACATGCCAAATTAAATTATTTCATAAATTATACAACATACAGAAAATGTTTATTACTCAGTATAAAGAGTGTTTCAAAAACATTTGATATTAATTAAGATGTACAATTTCAGAAAAAAATTATGGTTATTTGCTATAAGCCTAACATAAACAAAGGGGAACCACTCTTGACTGATAATTTATTCATTTATTCTCCCATTAAACTAACCCTAAACCAGTCTTCTTTTTTCCTAGTAGATCAATAAATAAATAAATGATTTATCAGTCAAGAGTGGTTCCCCTTTATGTTAGACTTATATAACTAAAAATATATTAATTCGTAATATGATAACTTGACCAATTCTCATTCAAATGATCTAAAATTTCAACAGCATGTTGAAAATTCTATGTTTAATGTTTCTTTTCTTTTCAGGTATAGAAATTCCTCATTCACTTAAAAAAGCAAAGAAATTTTAACATAGAATTTGTAGTTGTTTCTACACATGATATCAAAATTTGAGATCATCTGAATGAGAATTGGTCAAATTATTAAACTATGAAATGATATCAATCTTTTCTGAAACACTGTACATCACAAATGATATCAAACTTTAACAACTCAAAATTTTATGTCTAATATTTAAACACTTTTTTTCTTTTCTAGTGTTGGGCATTTCTATACCTGAAAAGAAAGAAATAACATTAACATAAAATTTTGAGCCGTTTCTAAAATGCTGTTAAAATTTGAGATCATTTGAACAAAAATTTGTCAGATTACAAAATGATATCAATTTTCCTGAAACAACCTGTATTAACAGTACACGGCACCATTGAGTCCTGTTTCGGGTTTTACTCAGTAAGTTTTTAATGCTAGTTTAAACCCATTACATCATTAAATAGAGCACGTTGAAATCTTTCTTTTACCTATAAAATATATTATTTATCTCCCAATAACTTCAAAGCATTGATGCTTTTTAAAAAAATGGTCTCAATGATGTCGAGGACTGTAAAGAAAAAACAAATTTATTTTTTCTTAAGATTTTTGGATGTTTGTTTATTTTAGAAACGTTGCTGAATAAAGTATATATTAAATTTTTACTTGAAGTCACTTACAACGCATGTATCGCATATTTCTTATAGAAAATGAACTTGACAAGTGTAATCACAGCAAAGGATGGCTCGGTGTGTAGAATACCGTACAGACTGTTTCGACTTTATTAAGTCTCATCAGCGGTATATACTAACGATTTCCCTCCGACAGAAATCGAAACCGGGACTTCAGCAGACACAGTGAAACACTATATCGCCTCGGCAACAGTACACAGCTGACCATCCCAGTGAAATTAAGCTTGTCAAATGATACTACACACCTCTACCATAATAGGTAAGGGGGGCGTTTTTGAGAGAATAATAACAACAAACAGACCGTATGCCCTTCGGCGAAGTGAATAAGATTTTTGGATGTTTGTTTATTTTAGAAACGTTGCTGAATAAAGTATATATTAAATTTTTACTTGAAGGCACTTACAACGCATGTATCGCATAAAATTATTATTTTTTCTTGGTATCGCATAAAATTATTATTTTTTCTTGTTTTAATTTACTTTTTATACATATACAACGAGAGATCAATAAGTCTGTAGTTTGAGACAGTAGGTGAATTAGGATCTAAAATGTTCACAGTATAATGTCCTCCCCAGAGATGTAGCTGGGAGAAAGAAGAGGTTGAATTGAGTTTGTTTTGCTTTATGGCATATCAACCTGAAGGGGGGGGGTCCATTTAATGCCAACAAAGTTTTGAAATAAATTCATTCTTAATGTTTTTTTATAACTACATTTTTTCTATTTAACCCATAGAGTGGACCCTAACAGGTACTATTACCATGGATCAGAGTGGACCAGGGAGCAATGGTGATGAAGGCGTGCACCACATTCCCCAGACCTACAAAACTGGAACCTCACCATCAGTTAGAGTTTAACATCATACAAGGACATGAAGACCCTCAGCCACCACCTTCTAGCACCCATATGATAAAAAAGGGTTCGGGCTTGCCATGAGAGCAATAGGGTTGGGACAATCATATAGGTGCTAGGGCTTGATGTGACCAGCCGATTCATCGGAGGAGGCCTCTCCCACCGACCCTCTAACCTAAGTAAGGGTCTAAGTGGAGTGTTGCATGTCATGGACTGCACATCCACCAGGGTTCCATCCTTAAGCATCACAGGTCACCACCCACGGCCAACAGGTGGTCCCATTGGAGTGGGGCCTTACCTATCTACAGAGGTACAGTCGGTGTATTCTAAAGCCCCAGTCGACAGCTGGGAGAAAGAGGAGGTTGAATTGAGAATGCTGGATACATTTAAATGGCATGTCAATCCATTTAGGGTTATTTTATGCTTAGCCGTTAGGAATTACTAACATTTTTTGTGTAGTTTCTCAAGTTTTTTTTTTGCACACGGTTATATATCAAGTATTCCTATCCAATAAAAATAATATTTAAACAAATCTATTTGACTCATAGATGGTACCCTAACAGGTACTACCACTCCAGCTCAGTGGACCTGGGAGTAATGACAAGGAAAAGGAACTCCACACTTCTCAGAGCTCTAGAACTTAAGCTCATCATCAGATGTTTAGTGTCATACCCAGGAAATGCTTTACCCCTCTGCAGGGCAATCCAGTCAAATTTTAAGTCAAGGGGACTTAGATTAAGTTAACAGATAGTAAACAAAATCTCACTAAACGGTAAAGGCAGCCCCAACCCCATAATGGAGCTAAGCCCTACCCAAACTCCCTAGCTACCTTCCTTATAACACTCTACCTGGACTCTAACGAAGCGCCTGGAGAATAAGCTAGATGGGACTTGCACGAAAATGCTGTGTGCAATATTAAACAAGACATGGAAACAAAACCCATAAGAAAACAGCTGTATGGCCACCTGCCCCATATCACACAAACCATCCGTGTGAGGCAAACAAGACACGCTGGGCACTGCTGGAGAAGCAAGGATGAACTCATAAGTAATGTACTTCTGTGGAAGCCACCACATGGGTGCACCAGAGAGGGTCGCCCAGCAAAGATGTACATAAATCAGCTCTGTGCGGATACTGGATGCTGCGCAGAGGACCGACTGGGGGCAATGAATGATAGGGAAGGATGGCAAGAGATTGTCATGGATATCCAGCACGACAGGATAATGATGACATTCCTTATAATGTTTAATTTATACAAATATTTACCACTAAATAAAATGTATTAGTCAAGAAAGGAGATTATGTTCAAAAAGATTTATGTAAAAAATTTTTTATATTTTATTAGGCTACAGACTTATTGATGTACATAAACCCTTGTGCAAATTAATTGAAATAACTGCTTTAACTTCCTTTCTTTCATAATACAGTCGGTTTTAGACCCACTGGAGCGGCAGGGTGTAATCGGTTTATATTTTAACCTCTGATTAGGTCATTCGAAGTGGCGTGCAAGAATATTAATATTTTTGGGTGTATGCTGAAATTTGTTTGGCCTTGAGAAATATCATGTCATCGTGATTGCATCAGATTTTTATCACGCCCAGACTCTATTGTTTCAACTGTTAATTGGTTGTCCTACATCAATTGTCTGCGATGGACATAACTCCAAGGAAGCATACAAAAATTGTAGCGCAGCATGAACACACTGACAAGCCTTGCTGAGAGATCACGGGTATTATAATAATAATGGAATTATTTGTTTTCTTTCAATTAATTTGTGCAAGGGTGTATAGAGACCTGAAAAAATTTAATTTGTTAAATATATAATAAACATTATTAATAATGTATGAGATCAGCTTGAGAAAGTTGAAATGACATATGTTTAGAGTTAAGATAAATAAATATCATGACTTAAAATAAAAACAAACAAAATAATGGTTACATTCCACAACTGACATGAAAAATTGAAATAAATTCTGAAAGAAAATAATAATTCAAGTTAATTGATAACATAAAAACTATGAAAATGAACTATCTACAAAAATGTTTTCAAATCTGTGGGTATGGACATTTGTGATAAGAGAAATTTAGAGGTTCACATTTATTGTGGCAGTGTTTCTCAACAGCGTCCCCCCCCCCCAGGATCACTGGGGTTCTGCAAGAAACAGTCATAAATAGTCTAATTGCAATAATATATATATATATATATATATATATATATAAATTAATAATGGAGATTCAGTCTCTATTTGTCTGTAACCGAAACTATGTCACTGCTTATGTCCCATTACCCAAGCATGCAACCTTAGACGGTCCCGATTGTTTTTTTAAAACAAGTTTTAATAAATACATCCCCGGTATTATATATCTATATATAGTTTGTTTTATTTTAATATATATTTAAAGTTATCAAAACTAAGTTTCCATTTAAAATTGTTTTATCATTTTTTTTACTCCTCTAATAAATTTGTGAATTTACTTATGGTACAAACTTGAATTTTTAACTCTCACCTCCCTCAGGCAATATCTTTTAAAGATTAATTTTTACATCGCCCAGAGGGTGTTTATTTTTATTTTATTTTTTTTTGCTAGTGGTATATAATAATGTAGGGGTGTTCCTTGAGAGTATTTCAATAATTCCACAGTGGTAACAAGGTGGAGAAAAGCTGATCGAGGGATGTGGCTATCTGCAGGGTACTAATGTGTATGCAGAAAAAAAAAAAATATTGCAAAGTTTCAACCAATGGATATTATATATATATATATATGTGAAGAAAGAAAGGAATATAAAATCCAACAATGTAAATATATATATAAAGTTTGTGAAAAAACAAGAAAATATGTCAAACATTGACAGGACTAATAGTTATTAATCATATGAATGAAAATGACTTAGTCCTGTTGATGGTTTAAATAAAACCGAAACGCTATAGCACTGGCTTCAATAATGCCAATGTTTGACATTTTCTTGTTTTTTCACAAACTATATATATATATATATATATATATATATATATATATATATATATATATATACAGGGATGCTGATAGCTTTTTAATTTAGTGCATCCTGGGATGCACGTATTTGATTTGAATGAGTCCTCTGGAATTTTTATGGGTCCCAACTAAAGTTTCTTGGTAAATTGTAGGGTTTTTATTTATGAACTGGGAAAACAACTAAAGCCGTTTAAATCCTATCTTCTCCCCACCCCATATAATTCGTTTCTAAGAAAATATTGAAAAGTATTTACAGTTAGCTTGAAATGGTCAGGGGAAAAAAAACACCTGGACACGTGGATAAAATTTTACAGCATCTTTTTAGATTTTTATGCTTCAGGGATGCAGGGCGTGTATATATATATATATATATATATATATATATATATATATAATGTAATGAAATATATTAAATTAGAAAGACTAATGAAATTAAATAAGAACAAATATAAAAAGATTACACTTATCTTGATTTTAATTGAATTTTAATTGTTTGTTTTTTAAATAAAATTATCAGATTTTCATAGAGACATAGTTAATAAGATTTATTCCATGTATTAATGATTTTGACTATAAATTAAATACTCATTGATAAACTTATGCATTTCCTGGGGTTATTGTGACATAAGCAGTGATGTAGTTTCGGTTACAGACAGATAGACACCAAATCTCCATTATAATAAGATTAGTCGTAGTAGTAGTAGTAATATTATTAAAGCCCAGATAAGTTAACATGTAAAAAAACAAAATAAACACTAAGTTTCACTTCAATTCACTTTCATTTTCTGTCTAATTCGATAAAGAAATTTTAATAACTTCAATGTCTTTCCTTTTGGATTCAGGTCAGTTTAAAAGGGTAGACAAAGAAACTTTAATAGAAAGCATATTTAACAGTGACATTAAGATACATTCCTCTTTTGAGACCCACAAACAAACCAAGGAACAAGGGTAAACTGTGAATTGAGGGCGTAAATTTTTATCATAGGCTTTTTAAAAAAATGACGCAACAATAAGTTGACAACTGAAGTTACGTTAAGTTTCATTGATTTTTTTCTGAGTTTTGCTGAATTTTAATTCATTAAAAAAAATGTTGGCTATACTACCTTTCCGGGTATACTGAATTGAGGGGAGTTTTTTGCATAGTCCACCGGACAGTTATTAGTGGAATATAAAATGAAGTCCAATGTATATATTTTTCATTTCTCAACTGGGATTAATACTTTTAATAAAAATGAAACTCTATGGAAAACATAACTTAAAACGTTAATTCATTTATAAGTTGTCTTTTTTTTTTTTTTTTAAAATTAAACAAATTAATCGATGTTGTATAGATTTAAAGTTGTTGCGTAATCATTCAGTTATACACTTTTTTTGACCTCAGCATTGTTATTTTAAGAGAATTGAGATTATAAACTTATCAAGTCCTATACTGAAATAAACTGAAAATTAATATTCGCTGGCAAATTTTGCCGAGTATTAACGATATTTCTATTTTAGAGTAACAATAACAATATATATAAAAACTTAATAAAAAAAATTAAAACAGTTAATTTTTGCAGTTCTGAGGTCAAAAAATGTATAACAGAATCACGACGCAACAAATTTAAATCTACACAACATCAATTAATGAATTTAAATGAATTAACGTTTTATGTTTTACTTAGTTTCATTTTTATTAAAAGTATTAATGCCAGTTTAGAAATTAAAAATATATACATTGGACTTCATTTCATATTTCACTATAGTAAAAAATTTACGCCCCTCAATTCACAGACAACCAGAGAGAGTTTTGATTTTAACTAGATTAGATCCTAAATATTAGCATTTAAATTTTAAGCATATCTTTCACTGAAAATAAACATTAAACTTACGTTTTTAATCCGGTGAGGTCACAGTATATACCAGGTAAATGATTATAAAGTTTGAGTTGTTTTTACCTTTAAATTGCAATATAAGAAAAGTAGCTCATCAAACGTATTTTCCACATGTCAAAAATATACAAGGTGATTGAAAAGTAACTCCCTGTTTTAAACTATGATTTTTTTTAATATGCAGTTACATTTTTCTTAATTTATTTTTAAATGTATGTTTTTTTAATATATGACAATTAAATCTGTGTTGGTTTTTTCTTTTCAGATTGTTTTTTTTTTTTTTTTTTTTTTTTCAAAATTCAAAAGATATCCGGACGTTTAATTTTAATCGTAATTACCGAGCGACTTGAGAGGCTGGAGGCAAATGCTGGTACCCATATAGAATTTTAAATAAAACTTCATGTTATGCGTGTTCTTTTCATATTAATGTTTTTGTAAAAATAATGATTCAGAAATAAATTATAAGATGTTTAAAACAGGGTAGGGTGTTACTTTAAAATCACCATGTATATGCGTCCGTCAAACAATAGTTCGTCCACTTCTGTCATATAAACTATTAGACATTTTCTTATTTGCTGAAAAATATCCGAGTATTGACTGCCGGTCTGTATATTTTAGGGGAAAAATGTTTTTGTTTTATAATTCTATCAAAAAGCTTGGAAGAAAAAGAGTTAGTCAGCACACAAAAAAGTTGTTTCGCTTGAGAATAGTGTGGTATACATTAGGCTTTCCCCTCTACCTAAAAAATAAAATAAAACCGATTACAAAAGAGAAAGAAAGAAAAAAAACTTACCTGAATGTTGATATTTTACACTGTAAGGCTCTATCAATTCATAATGATCGCAATCATCTTCCTAGAAAGGCAGAAATATATATATATATTAAAAATAATGATATCGGTGCTTGTCTAGTTTAAAAGTATGGACATTCAGCTTGACGATAAGTGTGGCACAAGGCCACAAAAACAGGGCTCCTTGTAGTAAGAATCAACAGTGCTGCTCGCCAGACTAGCTTATACGGACTAACTAATCCTCACAACGAGGTACCCGTTAAAAAGCGTGAATATATACACAGCGGAAAACTTCTGTATATCCTAAACTTTAAACATCTGAGCCAGAGACCCAATCTGGGGTAAAAAATATAAAATATAAAAAAAAAAAACTATATATAAGAAAAAAAGAAAGAAAAAAAAGTAAGGTTGTTGTTTTCGTTGGCTGAAAGTGGAAGTTACAGTGGTTTTTTTTTTCATACATTCCATCCGTTTAGAAAAAGCAAGCAGAGGGTAGGTTGAATGTAAGAGAGAAATCTAGCCCTAGCCATTCATTTAAATATCTTCAGTCCCTCAAGGGAAAAAAATAAACAAATAAACAATAAAAAATAAATAAATAAATAAAAGCTTTGTTCACTTTCCCAGGCTTTTCAATTCATTATATTGGAGTTTAGAATTATCATTATCATTATTGCTATTATTATTACTAATATTATTGATATTACTATTATTAATATTACTATTATTATTATTTATTATTATTATATTATTACTACTATTATGACTTATTATTAATATTACTTCTATTATGACTAATATAATTATTATAATATTAGTAATATTATTATTAATATTATTACTATTATTATTAATATCATTCATATAGAATATTTTAACTATTGCGTTTTTTTAATCATTTGTTTGTCTTTTTCTCCCTCTTTTAGTTGATTGCATCCTAAATAGGCTGGAACTGTTGTTCTCATTTTCCTCCAGCTCTGGGTTTTTCAAATATGGAGTAGGAGGGAACAAAAAAAAAAAAAAAAAAGAATAGAAAAAAAGGAAAGAAAAAAGGCATCTCTATTTCACTCACCCAGCAAAGAAATTGATATCTTTTGACATAGTTGTTGTTTTTATCAGTCAAATAAAGAAAAAGAGCTTAAAATAATACAATTCGCTAATCTTTTCTTTTTTTTTCCGCCTCCAACAAAATGACAGCCTTTAAGGATTTTGATAATAATGATAATAGGGCCCTTATTATAATTATCAAATCCCTTAAATCCTTCTACTGTGAAAGGTGTTTTTCTTTACACACTAGACAGTCCGACCCTTTAAATTGTTGTTTCTGTAGTGATATCAGTCCATAATGATATTGATGCTTCTATTTAGGAAGGAGTGAAGGGTTCTAATTAGCATTCCATAGTTAACAGATGTCCATGATAATATTGAGGCTTCTATTTAGGAAGGAGTAACGGATTAATTAGCATTCCATAGTTAACAGCTGTCCATGATGATATCGATGCTTCTATTTAGGAAGGAGTAACGGATTCTAATTAGCATTCCATTGTTAAAAGCTGTCCATGATGATATTGATGCTTCTATTTAGGAAAGGAAGGAAGGATTCTAATTAGCATTTCATAGATAACAGCTGTCCATGATTATATTGATGCTTCTATTTATGAAGGAGGGGAGCAAGGATTCTAATTGACATTGCATTGTTAACTCCATTATATTGAGCTTTTGGAGGATTACAAAATAACAGTGCGTGTACAGACCCCACAAAACTATTATTCAATTGCAAATTTCCCTGAAAATAACTTTACCCTTGTTCGAGTATTTTTAAGTGGATTGCTGTAATAAAAATCTAGCTACGATGTAACATTTTAACTGGGTTATGTTAACATACATATAGATGTAAGCATTTTAGTAATATAGGTTAAATAGATGCTAGTATCTAATTGATATATGAAATATCGAATAGATAGACACCGCTGTCCTATAAAAGAGATTAGGTGAATGAAATTCAAATATAACAAGTTTTATAGACAAAAGTTGCTATTTTCATATTTATTAGTAAGAATATGTGTCCCCTCCAGGAGTAAGTATTTAAATTTTAATATAATGACATTAAATTTGAAAGACTAACAAAATTAAATAAGAACGCATATAAAAAGATTACTTATTTTAATTATATTTTAATTGGTTTGTTTATAAAAAAATATTCATAGGATAACGTTGGAGAATAAAACAATAATATTAGAGACCATGTAATTATTTATTAAACAAGGTTTTGTTAAAACCAGTATGCAAATTAACCACATCCTATATTACGTAAACATTTATTTTTTCGTGATATATAAGACACATTGCAGGATTTTGAACAATAATAACATGGGCGGTTTTGAGGCAAATCTAACTCAGATTTTCATAGACATTGTTAATAAGATTTATTCTATGATTTTGATTATAAATTACTTATTGATAAACTTACGCATTTCCTGAGGTTATTGTGACATAAGTAGTGATGTAGTTTCGGTTACAGACAGACACAGAATCTCCATTATAATAAGATTTTAAAGAAACTTCAAATCTAATGCTTTTGTTGTTAATAGTCCTGAACTATTCCCAAACGAAGATATTATCACAATGGATGACTGGTTTATTAGTTTTACGGGATGTCAATACTTGTTGGGTTATTTTATGCTAAAGTCAGTTTAACAATTATGGTCTCTAGGGACCCCCCCCCCCCAATTCGATATGTAAATCTATTCCCTTTATCTAGCACAATAAAACTTGAATAAAAGGTTAATATTATTATCAAAGTTTGATCCTTAAATTTACTGTTCTAAAGTTTTAGTTTTATGAACTTTTTATGTTGATACTTTTTTGGGGGGCGGTGGGGTTAAAAAAAATTGAAATGAAGCGTTGACAGTTGCGTCAATATAGCATAAACTGATCACATGTCTTTTTTTGGGGGGCCCTAATGGGCTCCCATTACACGATAAAAATTGTTTTCCGATTTTTCAGAACATTGTGTCCAATGGCTTCGGCCACTGAACTGGTCAGAAATTAATAACAGCGTGGTCCCAGTGGGCCATCCCTACAGGCAACACATGCCCCCTTGTTTTAAAGGGGCAGGGCTGGGTTTATTACTCGGTGCCTGAGGTGGCTCAATTGAGGAATGCCGAAGGGATCCGCACAATTTTTTCACAGGCTACCCATGAGCTGCGGTTTGTGCATAGTCCCCCACGTTAATGGTCCTTGTGTTCAACTGGCATGGTGGGGTGCAATAACTATGCTCAATAATTTTATTTTCATAATTATAACTGATATAGTTTATAACTTTATACTACCTTATATAGTCGCGTAATTGGCACCTCACGTTGTGTAATGGTTAGCAAGCTAGATTTGCAGACCATTGTTAGTGAGTTCAATTCTCACTGGGCGCCCATATTTCTGGAATTGTGCCATATCTAAGCTAAGCTTAGTAAATAACTAAATTTCACGGGGAAATGAACGCCATTTTAAGACCAATTTTTTCACCTCAAAAGTAAGAGGTTATTCATTATGCAAGATCGGTTAAAATGGGGGTGGGGTTTAAGGTTAGTTTAATGGGAAAATAAATAAATAATTTGGATTCTGTTTTTTCTGGGTCACCCTAATTTGACACCTTTGTGCAAGTTCAGCCACTTTAGGTATGTCCGAAATTTTACTTTTTTTTTTTTAACCCTCCTCATGAATTAAAAAAAAAAAAAAAAAAAAAAGATCAAAACTCTGAATAACATAATTTTTGCTGTATTATCAAGAAAGGGTTATTTCCTATAACTCCAACATAAACAAAGGGGAACCACTCTTGACTGATAAATTATTTATTTATTTATTGATCTACTAGGGAAAAAGAAGACCGAGTTAGGATTAGGGTTTAGGTTTAGGGTTAGGGTTAGTTTAATGGGAAATAACCCAAGACAGATTTTTTTAATCACATGTAAAAATTATTTGTTTTACAGTCTTTAAAACTTTAAATCTTTATTTGTTGTTGTTGTTGTTTTTCCCTTTATTAAAGATGTGTTCTTTTTTACTGTGATTTATTTCATTGTTATAATTAGGAAAATTCATAGAAAACTTTATATGAAAGTTTAAGCTCTGTTCATAAAGAAAAAAAATGAAATAAAATAAAATTTACAATTTTAATTTTTTAAAATAAAAATTCAAAGAATGGAGGTGGGGTGGGGGTGAGTGCCATCATACCGAAATTTTAGGTATAATTACTAAACTAACATATACAAAAAGATTCTGTAAATTTCTAAATTATAATAATGAAATAAATCACTTTAAAAAAAGAACACATTTCAAGAGAAAAAAAAAAAGCAAAATATGTCATTTTGAAAGATTTTCAAAGAATAATATGATGAAAGCAGATTCCAAAAATTAAAAAAAAAAATCACATAAAAAAAAAGTTGACAATTGAAATTACATTAAGTTTCATTAAAAAATAAAAATAAAAAATAAAAAACATAAAACGTGAAATGTTAGCTATTCAGGTAGACTGTGAATTGAGGGGCGTAAATATTTATCATAGTCTACCGGACAGATGTTAGTGGAATATGAAATTAAGTCCAATGTATATATTTTTCATTTTCTCAACTGGGATTAATACTTTTAATAAAAATCAAACTCTAAGGAAAACATAAATCAAAACTAAAATTAAATTCATTTATAAGGTTAAAAAAAAAAAATCAAAACCACAGCATTAATTGATGTTGTATAGATTTAAAGTTGTTGCATAGTGGTTCAGTTATACACTTTTTTGACCTCAGAAATGCAAAAGTGGACTGTTTTAATTTTTTTATTATTATTATTATTATTATTATTATTATTATTATTATTATTATTATTACTCTGAAATAGAAATATCATTAAATACTTGGCAAAATTACCAGCGAATATTAATTTTCATTTTATTTCAGTATAGGACTTGATAAGTTATAAACCTCAATTCCTTAAAATGACAACGCTGAGGTTAAAAAAAAAAAAAAAAAAAAAAAAAAAGTTCATAAGAACTGAATCACTACGTAACATCTTTAAATCTATACATGAATTAATGCTGTCTTTTAATTTTTTTTTTAAATAAATAAACTTATGAATGAATTAACTAATTATGGTTCCCTTGGAATCTCATTTTTATTAAAAGTATTAATCCCAGTTGAGAAATTACCAGTCTGGGTCAGAGTAGACCTGGGAGTAATGGCAACAAAAAAGTACCCTACATTCCCCAGATATTCACAAAATGGGAGCCTTACCACTGAATGCAGTTTAGTGTCATACCCCGAGCGTCTCATCGTGGTGTAATGGTTAGTAAGATTGTTTCGAAGATCCATTACTACTGAATAGCAAGTTCAATCCTTGCTGGACGACCCACACTTGTGACCTTGTGTCATATCCTATCCGTGGTGAATGGGTTGGGTAAATCTCTACCCAGGAATGATATCACTGTCCAATTGAAAGCACCAATTCCGACCAGATGTCTGAATGACTCTGCTGAGCAATTAAGATGTGTGGCCGTTTAAGCAGCCACACATTTTAAATTGCTGGTACTGTAAGTAACCTTAGACTTGTAATTCTTAGTATTTATTTACTAAGTTAGTAAATAAACTATTTCCAAAGGATAAATAAATTTGCTTGGATACACAAAGATTTCTGAATACAAATGAGTGATATACAAATATAAATAAACACTTTCCCTAGTCTATGAATAAACAATATTTATCAATAAAGTTATTATGACTAAAAATAAGTTATTCATTAGTAAAAAGGTATTTATTTAAAAATTAGTTATTTACTATTTAAATTTATTCATTCAGAAATTAGTTATTTACTACTTAAATTTATTCATTCAAAAATTAGTTATTTACTATTTAAATTTATCTATTTTAAAATTAGTTACTTAATTTACATTTCTATTAAAATTAGTTACTTATTATTTACATTTATCTATTTTAAAATTAGTTACTTATTTTACATTTATCTATTAAATTAGTTACTTATTATTTACATTTATCTATTTTAAAATTAGTTACTTTATTATTATTAATCTATTTTAAAATTAGTTACTTATTATTTACATCTATTTTAAAATTAGTTATTTATTATTAATTTTTATTTATTATTTTAAAATTAGTTATTATTATTTACATTTATCTATTTTAAAATTAGTTATTTAATTATTTACATTTATCTATTTTAAAATTAGTTACTTATTATTTACATTTATCTATTTTAAAATTAGTTATTTATTAGTAAAATTCATTTATCAATAAAGTAATTATGATTAAAAATTAGTTATTTTCAAGATATGCACTTTTGATTTATAAAAAAGGAATATGGTCCTTTAAAATTAGCAGCAGGAGTCATCTGAATCCTGAAATGATTTTCTTTAAGAATGAATTATTTTGGGCATTTAAAAAAAAAAAAAAAAAAAAAAAAAAAAAGAATCTTCAAATTTATCATTTACTGAGAAAGCAGATCAAAAAGAGTGTATGAGGCTGGTTCCCACTACCAATTTGAAGGGAGTGTTTTTAAAAGAAAAAGAAAAAAAGAAAAAAGAATGAAAAAAAAGAAAAAGAAAAGAAAGAAAAAAAGAGAAAAAAAGAAAAAGAGAAGAAAAGAAAAAGAGAAGGAAAAAGAAAAAAGAAAGAGAAAAAAAGAAAAGAAAAAAAGAAAAAAGAGGAAAAAAGAAAAAAAAAAGAAAAAAAGAAAGAAAAAAGAAAAAAAGAAAAAAAAAGAAAAAAAAAGAAAAAAAAGAAGAAAAAAGAAGAAGAAAGAAAAGTTAAAAATTGTGAAAGTGCTTATCTTAACAATACCTAAATTAATCATCATAGTTCTCAAAATATCAGCTAAAAATTATATCAGCTGTTGAGATTGTATTAACCCAACACCACCTCATATTTATTTACTTTATAATTTTAGGTTTTGCCACTGAATAAACCAATAACAGCTGAAATCCATACACACAAATAACAGCTGATAGATTAAGGCTGTTTTGTTTTTTTGTTTAAATTTTAGTTTACACAAAAATGTCAGAAATAATGTTTATAATAAGCTAAAATTTCACTAAGAGAGCCAGATAAATATTTAGTGAAGATTTTAATAAACTCATGAATATTAATATGGCCGCTGCCATCTTTTCATAAGCTAAATACCAAACATTTATTGACCAACCCCTCTGCACAAGTAGGATGTGACACAAGGTCAATTTCTTAAGCGGAGTTCAACAGGTTTGAATTCAGAGTTTTCCTTCTCCTAGACCGGTTGCCATACAAAGGTTAAAGAGCTCAGTCGACCCTAATATTTACCCATAGAGGGAGAGTAGTTAATTTGTACATTTCCCAAGGGTATCAACGCTATATATTTACCAACCCCTCCACACAAGTAGTATGTGATACAAAGTCAATTTCTTAAGTAGAGTTTAACAGGTTTGAATTCAGAGTTTTCCTTCTCTTAGATTGGTTGCCTAACCAAGGTTAAAGATCCCAGTCTGCCCTACTATTTACTCATAGAGGGAGAATAGTTGTCATACCTTTCCCAAGGGTATTAGTGCTATGTGAAATGCACTCATCCAGGATTTGAACTTGAGTCACCGAGTCCATTTCCAATGATAACTAAGTAGAGATGTACAAAAAAAAAACGGACAAAAAAAAGTAGAGAATGTGGAGTTACACCTTCATGGCCATTACTCCCAGGTCCACTCTGAACCAGAGTGGTAGTGGACCTGGGAGTAATGTCAATAAAGGGGTAACTCCACATTTACCAGATCTCCAGTACTGGACACTCACTATCAGATACAGTTTAGTGTCATACTCAGCACACCCATTTCTGAGGTGAGGGGGGGGGGGGGGTTAGCAGAGGATACTGACAAGACAGGAAGGAAATAGGAGTGAAATTGATTGATAATGGTGTTGTCATGTTATACATAATAGATTAAGATCCCTTAAGAGTTACCTCCCTTAACGGCTCTTTTTAACTAATCCCTAAATTGGACTAATCCCTAAATTGTCACTGGTCTGGAGTGACATCCAGTTTTTCTTCCTTTTCAATCGCAGACTTCAACATGGGAGCTTATTAGAATTTCAACCTTCTCAAGAGTTGACTTAATAACAGACCTAAAAGTTTTTACACTTTTCTATGGTGAATATTATTATTATCTATTACTAGCAAATATATGCACCCTCCTCGGGTGCAAGTATTTAAGTTTTAATGAATAAAATATGTTATTAAATTAGAAAGGCTAATGAACTAAATAAGAATACAGATAAAATGATTTGAAAACAGAGGGAGTATAATAAAAGATTTGAAACAGAGGGAGTATACATAAAAAATGGAACAACTGAAACTTATTCTTCCATCACCTCTCGTCTTTTCATTGTATTTTTTTTCTAATTTAAGTATTTAGTTATAAGAGGCCAGTAAAGAAATAAAGAACAGTTATTTTATCTTGTTAATGAATTTCATTTAAGATTCATATGAAGAGATTTTGCTTATATTCATTAAATAAAACGCAACAGTTAGAAATCAATATACTAAGCACCATATTTATAAATTGCGATTTTTAATATATATGCCAAATTAGCCTTCCCGTTCACATTGTAAAGCGCTATTTTTGTTGTATTTAACACATTCCATGTTATTAGTAGGTAGATATGGTTAACAGTATTAATGATGTAAAACAATTTTATTAATAACTGAGGTTTAAATAAAAATAAAGAGATATCAATGAGGATGATCCGATGTAAAATAACAAAAGGATTGTGAGACTTGTATACGTAATATAAGTTTCGGTTACAGAAGACAACCCACATCTCCATTTATAATAAGATATTAATTATTATTATTATATCATTCATTCTCATTACTTGCTGTCCATCATATCCAATGATGATACCCTGCAAATCTGTTTTTCTGCCCTTGATTCATCTCTTGTTGCATCTGCAACTGCCTATGGGGATGTCCAAGTTCTCCAGGTTCTCTTGATGTTGTCTTGTACCTGAGCTTTAGGTATAGCTGTATTCAGCACATGATCGATCAATTGCCACTCTCAGGTTGAGAGTACAGAATTGTTGATCTTGGCAGTCCAGGTAGTGGATCCAACTCCATCTCAGGTTGCACTAGACCAGTGGCATGTGTGCATGCAGGGAGTCGGTTCTCTCCATGGACGATAGACGTGAATAACCTTGGTCTGATAATAGCGCAAATTGTCGTCGCGATCAGAGTCTGCGTCCAGGGTAGCATAGAGTAGGGGGGTGGGCAATTGGCCCGGAAATAAGGCCGTGCCGTCCTTCGAGGGTTGTACTGAGGGTTGCCCCCTTTGAGGGGGATATCACAATGGATCAACATTTGGTATTGCACCCACGCTCCCATGTAGCTTCGGGACTGTGTGTAGGCAGTCCGTACTTAATAGGAGCCTTATGCTAACTCGTACAACTTGGGGTAAAGTGTAATAATCACATTCTCAGTACCTACGACCATTGGCGATAGAGTTGTGTCCTAGACTATATGTGGATGTATCTCAGATGAGTGGACACGTGCAGTGTCGCCGAGTGGTCGTCGATGTGTGGTGACCTTCTGGCTGAGTGATGACATGACAAATGCTGATGGTATTGCTGTGAGGAGAGCGGGCTGGTTATACCTGAGATCCATGCAGTTTAGACGGAACGACTGGCGACCAAAGGCGATGACTGGGGATACCAGATCACAGGTGATTTCGCGAGTGGGGGACTTGGACTGGCAGAGGAATTTTAGCCGAAAGAAGATTTAGCTACGCAACCAAAATGCTTCAAGAAACTAGGATTGTTTATCCAAAGATGGTGAATACTCGGAGATGAATTCAGTTTCTTCGCTTTGGCAATCATTCAATGGTTTTGTTTGATTTATACTTTGACTTATGAAATTAACCCCCTTGAGACGTTAATGGTGATATTTTTTATTACCCCATATCCATAGCAATGATTTCCTGGTGTTGCGGAGATCACATACAAACTGAAGTGGGTAAATTTAGGCTCAGGTGCTTGCCAGGGGGGTTAATAATTTGAAGCTTGGGCAATTTTCCCAGTCATCAATGTTTCTCAACTTGAAAATAAAAATATAGAAGCCATGATTAACAATTTAAAAATGTAATTTATTTAGATCAATAGCATAATGGTTAGCAAGCTAGTCTTGCAGATCAATTACTACTGATAAGCGAGTTTCATCCTCCCTGAATACCCCAATACGTGCAACCTGAGTCACAATTATCCATAGAGAAGGTTTGGATAAAATAGGAGTGTCCCATTGTTGGTGCAGTGGTTAGCAAGCTAAAGTTTGCAGATCCGTTACTGACTGAAAAATAAGTCAATCCTTCACTGGATGCCAATATACTTGTGACCTTGTGTCAATCCTACTTGTAAGGTAAATAATCCTATTTTTGTTTTAGATGTATTGCCCCCCACCCACCCCACTTTTTATGGGGCATAATAAAAGTTCTTTTAAAGAATATACTTATTTGTCAGCCCCCATAATCGTGGGGGTGGTGGGGGGTGCAGGTTTCAAAATCAGAACAAGGAAGGGGAAAAGAAAAAAGAAAAGCGCCAATTTTTTGACTACTTCTTATATAAAATGCAATATGATTGTTTGGGTTACAAAATTGTTTTAGGAAAATGTTTTGTTGTTGGTTCACAAAGGGGATTACTTGAGTAAAGCTGAAGAAGACCATAGCTAACATATGGAACAGGGTGGGAGGAGGGGGAGGTTTATGGAAATTGAAAAGAATGAAAGAAATAAAAAGTGATGAAAGGAAATGGGAAGAAAAAATATATAGAGATATATAGAGAGGAGAGAGAGGGGAGAAAGAAAAGAGAAAGAAAAGAGAGAGGGGGAGAAATACAGAAATATTAAAAGGAATGAAAGAAAAAGATGAGATATAAAAAGATATAAAAGAGAAAGGAGGGGGAGAAAAGGAAGAGAAGAAAGAGAAAAGAAAAGAAAAAAGAAAAAAGAGAAAAAGAGAGAAGAGAAAAAAGAGAAAAAGAAAAGAGAAAAAAGAAAAAGAGAAAAAAGAAAAGAGAAAAAAGAAAAGAGAAAAGAAAGAAAAAAGAAAAAGAAAAAAGAAAAGAGAAAAAAGAAAAAGAGAAAAAGAAAAAAGGAGAAGAAAAAGAGAAAAAAGAAAAAGAGAAGAGAAAAAAGAAAAAGAGAAGAGAAAAAGAAAAAAGAGAAAAAAGAAAAGAGAAGGAAAAAGAAAAAGAGAAGAGAAAGAAAAAAAAAGAAGGAGAAAGAAAAAAAAGAAGAGAAAGAAAAAAAAGAAATGAGAAAGAAAAAAAGAAAGAGAAGAAAAGAAGAGAAGAAAAAGAAGAGAAAGAAGAAAGAGAAAGAAGAAAAAGAGAAGAAGAAAAGAGAAGAAGAATAAGAGAAAAAGAGAAAAAAAAAAGAGAAGAAAGAGAAAGAGAAAAAAAAGAAAGAAAGAGAAAAAAAGAGAAGAAAGAGAGAAAGAAAAAAGAAAGAAAAAAGAAACAAAAAAAAGAGATGAGAAAAAGAGAATGGAGAAAAAACACGAAAGAAAGAGAAATAAAGGAAAATAGGGAAAGGGAAAAGAAAAAGAGGAAAAGAGCTAATTGCCAATCCATTGGTAAATGATCCCTTTTTTCTATGACAGGAATATGCTTTGTTTTGAAAATGAACATTAAGGGAAAATAAAGTTAACACTTCATTTACATACTGAAATAAGAATAAGACCAGAACCCTGAAATAATTTGGTTTGATTGAAAAGTCACTCCCCTTTTTTCTTTCTTTTTTTCAGATGTAATGAAGTGTTAACTTTTAATTTCCCTTAATTTCATTTTTCAAAAAGCATATTTCCTGTCATGAAAAAGGATCATTTACCAATGGATTGGCAATTAAGCTCTTTTTTCTCTCTTTTTCTTTCCTTTCCCTATTTTCCTTTATTTCTCTTTTTTCTTTCTTTGTTGTTTTTTTCGGATTCTTCTTTTGGTTCTCATATCTTCTTTTTTTTGTTCTCTTTTCTTCTTTCTTTTTTCTTTCTTCTTTTCTTTCTTCTCTTTTTTTCTCTTTTTTCTTTCTTTTTTTTCTCTTTCTCTTTCTTCTCTTTTTTTCTCTTTCTGTTCTCTATTCTTCTTTCTCTTTACTTTCTTTCTCTTTTCTTCTTTCTCTTTTTCTTCTTTCTCTTCTTTTTCTTTCTCTTCTTTTTCTTTCTCTCTTTTTTTTTCTTTTCTTCTTTTTTTTCTTTCTCTCTTTTTTTCTTCTCTTCTTTTTTTGTATTCTCTTCTCACTTTTTCTTTTTTCTCTTCTTCTGTTTCTTTTTTCTTTTTTTTCTTTTTTCTCTCTTTTCTTTTTTTCTCTCTCTTTTTCTTTTTTCTCTTTCTTTTTTTCTCTTTTTCTTTTTCATCTTTTCTTTTTTCTCTTTTTTTTCTCTTTTTTTTTTCTCTTTTTCTTTTCTCTTTTTTCTTTTTCTCTTTTTCTTTTCTCTTTTTCTTTTCTCTTTTCTTTTTTTCTCTTTCTCTTCTCCTTTTTCTCTTTTTTCTTTTTTCTTTTTCTTTCTCTTCTCTCTCTTTTTTCCCCCCCTCCTTTTTTCTCTTTTTATATCTTTTTTTTATATCTCATCTTTTCTTTCTATTCCTTTTAATATTTCTGTATTCTCCCCCCCCTTCTCTCTCTCTTGTTCTTTCTCTTTTCCTTTCTCTCTCCCCCCCCTCTCTCTCTCTCTATATATCTCTATATATTTTTAATCTTCGCCCAATTATCCTTTCATCACTTTTTTATTCTTTCATTCTTTTCAAATTTCCCATAATACCTTCCCCCTCCTCCCACCCTGTTCCATATGTATGCTGTCTTCTTCAGCTTACTCAAGTAATCCCTTTGTGTAACCATAACAACAACATTTTTCCTAAAACAAATTTTTGTAACCCAAACATCATATTGCATTTTATATAAGAGTAGATCATAAAATTGGCGCTTTTCTTTTTTCTTTTCCTCCTTCCTTGTTCTGATTTGAAACCTGCACCCCCCACCCCCCCAATCCGATTATGGGGCTGACAAAATAAAATATTCTTAAAAGAACTTTTTATTATGCCATAAAAATTGGGGGTGGGTGGGGGGCAATTACATCTAAAACAAAAATAGGATTATTTACCTTACAAGTAGGATTTGACACAAGGTCACAAGTATATGGCATCCAGTGAGGATTGAACTTATTTTTCAGTAGTAACGGATCTGCAAAACTAGCTTGCTAACCACTGCACAACAATGGGACACTCCTATTTATCCAAACCTTTCTCTATGGATAGAATGTGACTCAAGGTTGCACGTATGGGGTATTCAGGGAGGATTGAACTCGCTTTTCAGTAGTAATTGATCTGCAAGACTAGCTTGCTAACCATTATGCTATGATCTAAATAAAATTACATTTTTTAAATTGTTAATCATGGCTTCTATATTTTTATTTCAAGTTGAGAAACATTGATGACTGGGAAAATTGCCCAAGCTTCATTAATTAACCCCCCTGGAGCACCTGAGCCTAAATTTACCCACTTCGGTTTGTATGTGATCTCCGCACACACCGGTAAATCATTGCTATGAGATATGGGGTAATAAAAATATCACCATTAACGGTCTCAAGGGGTTAATGTTCATAAGTCCAAAGTATAAATCAAACAAAATCCATTGAATGATTGCCAAAGGAAGAAACTGATCATCTCCGAGTATTCACATCTTTGGATAAACAATCCTAGTTTCCTTGAAGCATTTTGGTGCTTAGCTAAATTCTTTCTTTCGGTAAAGATTCGATATTTACCACTTACCCCAAGTGTACGGGTTAGGCATAAGGCCCTATTAATGTGGGACCTACCACCAGCCGAAGCTCATGGGAGGTGGGTGCAAAAAAATGTTGATCCCATTGGTATTCCCCCTCAAAGGGGGGCACCTCGTAAATCGAGGAGGCAGGTATTTCCTGGGGCAATGCCCCCCCCCTACTCTTATCTACCCTGGACCAAGACTCTGATGACGAATTGCTATTATCAACCGGTTTATTCACCATTCTGGAAGAGAACCGGACTCCCTGGCATGCACCACATACTTGTCTAGTGCAACCTGAGATGGGCTGGCCACTCTGACTGCCAAATCAAATTCTGTACTCTCAACTGAGAGTGGGATCATGTGGAATCAGTATACCAAAGCTCAGGTACAAAGACAACATCAAGAGAAACCTGGAGAACTTGGACATCCCCATAGGCAGTTGGCAAGATGCAACCAGAGATTGAATCAAAGGGAGAAAACAGATTTGCATGGTATCATCATTGGATATGATGGACAGCAAGTAATGATAATGATGATAATAATAATAATAATAATAATCTTATTATAATGGAGATTGTGGGTTTGTCTGTCTGTAACCGAAACTATATTACTATACAAGTCACAATTCCTTTTGTTATTTACATTATATTCTCCATGATTTTATTTTTATTTAAACTCAGTTATTAATAAAATTGTTTACCATCATTAATACTGTTAACCATATCTACCTACTAATAACATGGAATTGTTATTTATATATACAAAAAATAGCGCTTTACAATGTGAACGGGAAGGCTAATTTGCATAATAATATATTAAAAAATTCGAATTTAATAAATATGTGCTTAGTATTATTGATTTCTAACTGTTTGGGTTTTATTTTAATGAATATAAGCAAAAATCTCTTCAATGAATCTTAAATGAAATTCATTAACAAGATAAAATAACTGTCATTTTATCTTTTACTGGCCTCTTATAACTAAATACTTAAATTAGAAAAAATAACAATGAAGACGAGAGTGATGGAAGAGAATAAGTTTCAGTTGTTCATTTTTTATTATACTCCCTCTGTTTTCAAATCTTTTATTATAACTCCCTCTGTTTCAAATCATTTTATCTGTATCTTATTTAGTTTCATTAGGCCTTTCTAATTTTAATACAATATTTTATTACATTAAAACTTAAATACTTGCTCTCCCCGGAGGGTGCATATATTTGCTAGTAATAATAATAATAATATTCACCATAGAAAAGTGTAAAAACTTTTAGGTCTGTTATTAAAGTCAACTCTTGAGAAGGTTGAATTCTATAAGCTCCCATGTTGAAGTCTGCGATGAAAAGGAAGAAAAACTGGATGTCACTCCCAGACCAGTGACAATTTAGGCATTAAGTCCCAATTTAGGGATTAGTTAAAAGAGCCGTTAAGGGAGGTAACTCTTAAGGGATCTTAATCTATTATGTATAACATGACAACACCATTATCAATCAATTTCAAACTCCTATTTCCTTCTGTCTTGTCCAGTATCCTCTGCTAAGCCCCCCCCCCCCTCAACCTCAGAAATGGGTGTGCTGAGTATGACACTAAACTGTATTGATAGTGAGTGTCCCAGTACTGGAGATTGGTAAATGTGGAGTTACCCCTTTATTGACATTACTCCCAGTCCACTACCCTCTGGTTCAGAGTGGACCTGGAGTAATGGCCATGAAGGTGTACTCTCTACATTCTCTACTTTTTTTTTGTCTTGTTTTTTTTTGTACATCTCTACTTAGTTATCATTCGAAATGGACTCGGACTCAAGTTATCAAAATCCTGGATGAGTGCATTTCACATAGCACTAATACCCTTGGGAAAGGTATGACAACTATTCTCCTCTATGAGTAAATAGTAGGGCAGACTGGGATTTTAACCTTGGTTAGGCAACAATCTAAGAGAAGGAAACTCCTCAAATCAAACTGTTTTAAACTTCTACTTTAAGAAATTGACTTTGTATCACATACTACTTGTGTGGAGGGGTTGGTAAATAATAGCGTTGATACCTTGGGAAATGTACAAAATTAACTACCTCTCCTCCTATGGGTAAATATTAGGGTCGACTGAGCTCTTTAACGGTTGTATGGCAACCGGTCTAGGAGAAGGAAAACTCTGAATTCAAACCTGTTGAACTCCGCTTAAGAAATTAACCTTGTGTCACATCCTACTTGTGCAGAGGGGTTGGTCAATAAATGTTTGGTATTTAGCTTATGAAAAGATGGCAGCGGCCATATTAATATTCATGAGTTTATTAAAATCTTCACTAAATATTTATCTGGCTTCTTAGTGAAAATTTTAGCTTATTATAAACATTATTCTGACATTTTGTGTAAACTAAATTTAAACAAAAAAACAAAACAGCCTTAATCTATCAGCTGTTATTGTGTGTATGGATTTCAGCTGTATTGGTTTATTCAGTGGCAAAACCTAAAAATTATAAAGTAAATAAATATGAGGTGGTGTTGGTTAATACAATCTCAACAGCTGATATAATTTTAGCTGATATTTTGAGAACTATGATGAATTAATTTAGGGTATTGTTCAAGATAAGCACTTTCACAATTTTTAACTTTCTTTTTTCTTCTTTCTTTTTTCTCTCTTTTTTTTTTCTTTTTTCTTTTTTTCTTTTCTTTTTTCTCTTTTTTCTTTTTCCTCTTTTTCTTTTTTTCTTTTCTTTTTCTCTTTTTTTTCTTTTTTCCCCTCTTTTTTCTTTTTTTTCTTTCTTTTTTCTCTTTTTTTCTTTTTCCTCTTTTTTTCTTTTCTTTCTCTTTTTTTCCTTTTTTTCTCTTTTTTCTTTCTTTTCTTTTTTTTTTTTTCATTTCTTTTTTCTTTTTTTCTTTTCTTTTTTAAAAAACACTCCTTCAATTGGTAGTGGGAACCAGCCTCATACACTCTTTTTTGATCTGCTTCTCAGTAAATGATAAATTTGAAAAGATTCTTTTTTTTTTTTTTTTTTTTTTTTTTTTTTTTTTAATGCCCAAAATAATTCATTCTTAAAGAAAATCATTTCAGGATTCAGATGACTCCTGCTGCTAATTTTAAAGGACATAATTCCTTTTTTTATAAATCAAAAGTGCATATCTTGAAAATAACTAATTTTTAATCATAATTACTTTATTGATAAATGAATTTTACTAATAAATAACTAATTTTAAAATAGATAAATGTAAATAATAAGTAATAATTTAAAATAATTATAAATGTAAATAATAAATAACTAATTTTAAAATAGATAAATGTAATAATAATACTAAAATTTAAATAGATAAATGTAAATAATAAATAACTATTTTTAAAATAGAATAAATGTAAATAATAAATAACTAATTTTTAAATAGACTAATGTAAATAATAAGTACTAATTTTAAAATAGACAGATGTAAATAATAAAGTAACTAATTTTAAAATAGATAAATGTAAATAATAAGTAACTAATTTTAAAATAGATAAATGAATAATAAGTAACTAATTTTAAAATAGATAAATGTAAATAATAAGTAACTAATTTTAAAATAGATAATGTAATAATAAGTAACTAATTTTAAATAGATAATGTAAATAATAAGTAACTAATTTAAAATAGATAAATTTAAATAGTAAATAACTAATTTTTGAATGAATTAAATTTAAGTAGTAAATAATTAATTTTGATGAATAAATTTAAATAGTATAACTAATTTTTTAAATAAATACCTTTTTTACTATGAATAACTTTATTTTTAAGTCATAATAATTTATTGATAAATATTGTTTAATTCATAGACTAGGGAAAGTGTTTATTTAATTTGTATATCACTCATTTGTATTCAGAAATCTTTGTGTATCCAAGCAATTTATTTATCCTTTGGAAATAGTTTATTTACTAACTTAGTAAAATAAAATACTAGAATTCAAGTCTAAGGTTACTTAAGTACCAGCAATTTAAAATGTGTGGCTGCTTAACTGCCACACATCTTAATTGCTCAGCATAGCAGAGTCATTCAGACATCTGGTCGGAAATTGGTGCTTTCAATTGGACAGTGATATCATTCCTGGGTAGAGATTTACCCAACCATTCACCACGGATAGGATATGACACAAGGTCACAATGTGGGTCGTCCAGCAAGGATTGAACTTGCTATTCAGTAGTAATGGATCTTCGAAACAATCTTACTAACCATTACACCACGATGAGACGCTCGGGGTATGACACTAAACTGCATTCAGTGGTAAGGCTCCCATTTTGTGAATATCTGGGATGTAGGGTACTTTTTTGTTGCCATTACTCCCAGGTCTACTCTGACCCAGACTGGTAATTTCTCACTGGGATTTAATTTTAATAAAAATGAGATTCCAAGGGAACCAATAATTAGTTAATTCATTCATAAGTTTATTTATTTAAAAAAAAATTAAAAGACAGCATTAATTCATGGTATAGATTTAAAGATGTTACGTAGTGATTCAGTTCTTATGAACTTTTTTTTTTTTTTTTTTTTTTTTTTTTTACCTCAGTGTTGTCATTTTAAGGGAATTGAGGTTATAAACTTATCAAAGTCCTATACTGAAATAAAATGAAAATTAATATTCGCTGGTAATTTTGCCAAGTATTTAATGATATTTATATTCAGAGTAATATATAATATAAATAATAATATATAATTAGTAATAATAAAGAAAATTAAACAATCTCCACTTTTGCATTTCTGAGGTCAAAAAAGTGTATAACTGACCACTATGGCAACAACTTTTAAATCTATACAACATCAATTAATGCTGTGGTTTTGATTTTTTTTTTTTTAAACCTTATAATGAATTTATTTTAGTTTTGATTTATGTTTTCCTTAGAGTTTGATTTTTATTAAAAGGTATTAATCCCAGTTGAGAAAATGAAAAATATATACATTGGACTTAATTTTATATTCCACTAACATCTGTCGCGTAGACTATGATAAATATTTACGCCCCTCAATTCACATCTACCTGGAATACGCTAACATTCACGTTTTATGTTTTTTTATTTTTTAATTTTTTATTTTTTAAATGAAACTAATGTAATTTCAATTGTCAACTTTTTTTTTCTATGATATTTTTTTTTATTTCGAATCTGCTTCATCATATTATTCTTTGAAAATCTTTCAAAATGACATATGTTTTGCTTGGTTTTTTTTTCTCTTGAAGATGTGTTCTTTTTTTAAAGTGATTTATTTCATTATTATAAGTTTTTAGAAATTTACAGAATCTTTGTATATGTTAGTTTAGTAATTATACCTCAAAATTTCGGTATGATGGCACTCACCCCACCCCACCTCCATTCTTTGAATTTTTATTTAAAATTAAAATTGTAAATTTTATTTTATTTCATTTTTTTTCTTTATGAACAGAGCTTAAACTTCATATAAAGTTTTCTATGAATTTTCCTAATTATAACAATGAAAATAAATCACAGTAAAGAACACATCTTTAATAAGGAAAACAATACAACAAACAACAAATAAAGATTAAAGTTTTAAAGACTGTAAAACAAATAATTTTTACATGTGATTAAAAAATCTGTCTTGGGTTATTTCCCATTAAACTAACCCTAACGGCCTAAACCTAAACCCTAGATCCCTAAACTCGGTTTCTTTTTTCCCTAAGTAGATCAATTAAATAAATAAATAATTTATCAGTTCAAGAGTGTTCCCTTGTTTTGTTGGAGGGGTGTATAGGAAATAACCCTTTCTTGATAATACAGCAAAATGATGTTATTTCAGAGTTTTGATCTTTTTTTTTTTTTTTTTTTTTTTTTGTTTTTTTAAAATTCATGAGAGGGTTAAAAAAAAAATGTAAATTTCGGACATACCTAAAGTGGCTGAACTTGCACAAAGGTGTCAAATTAGGGTGACCAGAAAAACAGAACCATTATTTATTATTTTCCCATTAAACTAACCTTAAACCCCACCCCCATTTTAACCGATCTTGCATAATGAATAACCTCTTACTTTTGAGGTGAAAAAATTGGTCTTAAAGGCGTTCATTTCCCCGTGAAATTTAGTTATTTACTAGGGCTTAGCTTTAGATATGGCACAATGCCAGAAATATGGGCGCCCAGTGGAGAATTGAACTCACTAACAATGGTCTGCAAAATCTAGCTTGCTAACCATTACACAACCGTGAGGTGGCCAATTACGCGACTATATAAGGTAGTATAAAGTTATTAACTATATCAGTTATAATTATGAAATAAAATTATTGAGCATAGTATTGGCAACCCCACCATGCCAGTTGAACACAAAGGAACCAAATTACCGTGGGGGGACTATGCACAAACCGCAGCTCATGGGTAGCCTGTGAAAAAATTGTGCGGATCCTTCGGCATCCTCAATTGAGGCCACCTCAGGCACCGAGTAATAAACCCAGCCCTGCCCCTTTAAAACAGGGGGCATGTGTTGCCTGTAGGGATGCCCACTGGACCACGCTGTTATTAATTTCTGACCCGTTCAGTGGCCGAAGCCATTGGACACAATGTTCTGAAAAATCGAAAACAATTTTTATCGTGTAATGGGAGCCCATTAGGCCCCCCAAAAAAGACATGTGTATCAGTTTATGCTATATTTGAGCAACTGTCAACGCTTCATTTCAATTTTTTGTGTTAAACCCGCCCCAAAAAAAGTATCAACATAAAAAAGTTTCATAAACTAAAACTTTAGAACAGTAAATTTAAGGCAAACTTTGATAATAATATTAACCTTTTATTCAAGTTTTATTGTGCTAGATAAAGGGAATAGATTTACATATCGAATTGGGGTGGGGTGGGGTCTCCTAGAGACCAATAATTGTTTAAACTGACTTTAGCATAAATAACCCAACAGTATTGACATCCGTAAAACTAAATAACCAAGTCATCATTGTGATAATATCTTCGTTTGGGAATAGTTCAGGACTATTAACAACAAAAGCATTAGATTTGAAGTTTCTTAAAATCTTATTATAATGAGATTCTGTGTCTGTCTGTAACCGAAATACATCACTACTTATGTCACAAAAACCTCAGGAAATGCGTAAGTTTATCAATAAGTAATTTATAATCAAAATCATAGAATAAATCTTATTAACAATGTCTATGAAAATCTGAGTTAGATTTGCCTCAAAACCGCCCATGTTATTATTGTTCAAAACCGCAATGTGTCTTATATATCACGAAAAAATAATGTTTACGTAATATAGGATGTGGTTAATTTGCATACTGGTTTAACAAACCTTGTTTAATAAATATTACATGGTCTCTAATATTATTGTTTTATTCTCCAACGTTATCCTATGAATATTTTATAAACAAACCAATTAAATATATTAAAATAAGTAATCTTTTAATCGTTCTTATTTAATTTTGTTAGTCTTTCAAATTTAATGTCATTATATTAAAATTTAAATACTTACTCCTGGAGGGGACCATATTCCTTACTAAAATATGAAAATAGCAACTTTTGTCTATAAAACTTGTTATATTTGAATTTCATTCACCTAAATCTTTTTAAGGACAGCGGTGTCTATCTATTTCGAATATTTCATATATCAATTAGAATACTAGCATCTATTTAACCTAATTACTAAATGCTTACATCTATATGTATTAACATAATCCAGTTTAAAATGTTACATCGTAGCTTAGATTTTTTTACAGCACCACATTAAAAATACTCGAACAAGGGTAAGTTATTTTCAGGGAAATTTGCAATTGAATAATAGTTTTGTGGGGTCTGTACACGCACTGTTATTTTGGTAATCCACAAAAGCTCAATATAATGGGATTAAACAATGCACATGTCAATTAGAATCTTGCTCCCTCTTCATAAATAGAAGATCAAATATAATCATGGACAGCTGTTATCTATGAAATGCCTACTTAGAATCCTTCTTCCTTTCCTAAATAGAAGCAATCAATATCATCATGGACAGCTTTTAACCAATGGAATGCTAATTAGAATCCGTTACTTCCTTCCAACTATAGAAGCATCGATATCATATGGACAGCTGTTAACTATGGAATGCTAATTAATCCCGTTACTCCTTCCTAAATAGAAGCCTCATTATTATCAGGACATCTGTTAACATGGAATGCTAATTGAACCTTCATCCTTCCTAAATGAGAAGCATCAATATCATTAATGGACTGATATCAACTACAGAAACAACAATTTAAGGGTCGGACTTCTAGTGTGTAAAGAAAAACACCTTTCAACAGTAGACAGGATTTAAGGGAATTTGATAATTATAATAAGGGCCTATTATCATTATTATCAAAATCCTTAAAAAGGCTGTCATTTTTGTGGAGGCGGAACAAAAAAAGAAAAGATTAGCGAATTGTATATTTTAGCTCTTTTTCTTTATTTGACTGGATAAAAACAACAACTATGTCAAAAGATTATCAATTTCTTTGCATGGGTGAGTGAAATAGAGATGCTTTTTTCTTTCCATTTTTTTCTATTCTTTTTTTTTTTTTTTTTTGTTAACCTCCTTAACTCATATTTGAAACCCAGAGCTGGAGGAAAATGAGAACAACAGTTCCAGCCTATTTAGGATGCAATCAACTAAAAGAGGAGAAAAAGACAAGCGAAATGATTAAAAAACGCAATAGTTAAAATATTCTATATAATGATATAATAATATAGTAATAATATTAATAATAATATTACTATATTAATAATAATATATTAGTCATATGAAGTAATATTAATAATAAGTCAATAATAGTAGAGTAATAATATAATAATAATATATATTAATAATAATATAGTATATTAATAATAGTATATCAATATAATTAGTAATAATAATAGCAATATGATATGATAATTCTAAACTCCAATATAATGAATTGAAAAGCCTGGGAAAGTGAACAAGCTTTTATTTTTTATTTATTTTTTATGTTATTATTTGTTTATTTTTTTCACCTTGAGGGACTGAAATATTTAAATGAATGGCTTAAGGGCTAGTTTTCTCTCTACATTAACCTACCTCTGCTTGCTTATTTCTAAAACGGATGGATGTATGAAAAAAAAAAACACTGTAACTTCACTTTCAGCCAACGAAAACAACAACCTTACTTTTTTTCCTTTCTTTTTTCTTATATATAGTTTTTTATTTTTTTATATTTTATATTTTTTTACCCGCAGATTGGGTCTCTGGCTCAGAGTTTAAAGTTTAGGATATACAGAAGTTTTCCCGCTGTGTATATATTCACGCTTTTTACGGGTACCTCTCAGCGCGTTGTGAGGATAGTTAGTCGTATAAGCTAGCTGGCGACACACTGTTATTCTTTACTACAGGAGCCCTGTTTTTGTGGCCTTGTGCCACACTTATCGTCAAGCTTGAATGTCATACTTTTAAACTAAGACAGCACCGATATGCATTATTTTAATATATAATATATTTCTGCCTTTCTAGAAGAGATTGCGATCATTAGAATTGATAGAGCCTTACAGTGTAAATTCAACATTTCAGGTAAGTTTTTTTCTTTCTTTCCTTTTGTAATCGGTTTTATTTTTTTTTTAGGTAGAGGGGAAAGCCTAATGTATACGCACACTATTCTCAACGAAACAACTTTTTTGTGTGCTGACTAACTCTTTTTTTCTTCCAACTTTTGATAGAATATAAAACAAAAACATTTTTCCCCTAAAATATACAGACCGGCAGTCAATACTCGATATTTTTCAGCAATAAGAAATGTCTAATAGTTTATATACAGAAGTGGACGACTATTTTTGACGGACGCATATACTGGTGATTTTAAAGTAACACCAGCTACCCTGTTTTAAACATCTTATAATTTATTTCTGAATCATATTTTTACAAAACATTAATATAAAAGAAACACGCATACATGAAGTTTTATTTAAATTCTAATGGGTACCAAGCATTTGCTCCAGCCTCTCACGTCGCTCGGTAATTACATTAAAATTACGTCGGATATCTTTGAATTTTGAACAAAAAAAAAAAAAAACAATCTGAAAAGAAAAAACCAACATAATTTAATTTTCATATAATAAAACAATACTTTAAAAATAAATTGAGAAATGTTAATTGCATATTAAAAAAAATCATAGTTTAAACAGGGAGTTACTTTTCAACACCTTGTATATTTTTGACATGTGGAAAATACTGTTTGATGAGCTCTTTTCTTATATTGCATTTAAAGGTAAACAACTCAAACTTATATCATTTACACTGGTTATATACTGTGACCTCAACGGATTAAAACGTAAGTTTAATGTTTATTTTCAGTGAAAGATATGCTTAAAATTTAAATGCTATATTTAGGATCTAATCTAGTTAAAAAAAAACTCTCTCCGTTGTCTTGGAATTGAGGGGCGAAATTTTTTACTATAGTGAAATATGAAATCGAATCCAATGTATATTATTTTTAATTTCTAAATTGGCATTTAATACTTTAATAAAAATGAAACTAAGTAAACATAAAACTTATATTCATTAATTGATGGTTGTGTCAGATTTAAAAATTTGTTCGTTGTGATTCTGTTATAACATTTTTTGACCTCAGATACTGCACAAATGAACTGTTTTAAATTTTTTTTTATTAAGTTTTTATATATAATATATATTTTTTGTTACTCTAAAATATAAATATCGTTATAATCTAGCTCGGCAAAATTTGGGCAGCGAATATTAATTTTTCATCATTTCAGTATAGACGTTGAATAAGTTTATATCTCAACTCTTAAAATGAACAATGCTGAGGTCAAAAAATTGTATAACTGAATGATTACGTCACAACTTTATAAAATCTATACAACATCGATTAATTTGTTTAATTTTAAAAAAAAACAACTTATAAAAGTGAATTAAACGTTGTAAGTATGTTTCCGCTTAGAGTTTGTTTTTATTAAAAGTATTAATCCCAGTTGAAGAAAATGAAAAAATATACTACAATTGGGACCTTAATTTATATTCCGACTAATATGCTGTCCGGTGGACTATGCAAAAAATTTACTCCCCTAAATTCAGTCTACCCGGAAAGGTAGTATAGCCAACATTTTTTTTAATGAATTAAAATTCAGCAGGGAAAACTCATGAAAAAAATCAATGAAAACTTAACTAACTTTCAGTTCTCCAACTTATTGTTTACGTCATTTTTTGAAAAAGCCTATGATAAAAAATTTACGCCCTTCAATCACAGTTTACCCTTGTTCCTTGGTTTGTTTGTGGGTCTCAAAAGAGGAATGTATCTTAATGTCACTTGTAAATATGCTTTCTATTAAAGTTTCTTTCTACCCTTTTAAACTGACCTGAATCAAAAGGGAAAGACATTGAAAGGTTATTAAAAATTTCTTTGTATCGGAATTAGACAGAGAAATGAAAGTGAATTGAAGTGAAACTTAGTGTTTATTTTGTTTTTTTACAGTTAACTTATTCTGGCTTAATAATATTACTACTCAAAAAAACTTTTTAACTTTACGGGGACTTAATCTTTAATATTAAGGGAAAGGATTTTTTAGGGTGTTCTATCTGCTCTGTAACCGAAACTACATCACTGCCTTATGTCACAATAACCCCAGGAAATGATAAAGTTATCAATGAGTATTTAATTTATAGTAAATCTTAATACATGGGAATAAAATCTTATTAACTATGCTCTCTATGAAAATCTGATTAATTTATTTAAAAACAAACAATTAAAAATTCAATTAAAATCAGATAAGTGTTTAATCTTTTTATATGTTTCTTATTTAATTTCATTAGATCTTTCTAATTTAATATATTTTCATTACATTATATATATATATATATATTTATATATATATATATATATATACACGGCCCTGCATCCCTGAAGCAAAAAATCTAAAAAGATGCTTGTAAATTTTATCCACGTGTCCAGGTGTTTTTTTCCCTGACATTTCAAGCTAACTGTAAATACTTTTCAATATTTTTCTTAGAAACGAATTACATGGGGTGGGGAGAAGGATAGGATTTAAACGGGCTTAGTTGTTTTCCCAGTCATTAAAAAATAAAAACCTACAATTACCAAGAAACTTAGTTGGGACCGATAAAAAATTCCAGAGGACTCATCAAATCAAATACGGTGCATCTCAGGATGCACTAAACTTAAAAAGCTATCAGCATCCCTTGTATGTTATATATATATATAATAATATATATATATATATAATATATAGTATATATAGTATATTACTATATACTTATATATAATGTGTGTGTGTGTGTGTTATATATATATATATAATATATATATATATATATATACTATTATAATATATATATATATATAGTTTGTTGGAAAAAACAAGGAAGAATGTCAAACATTGGGCATATTGAAGCCAGTTGCTATAGCTGTTTTCGGTTTTATTTAAACATCAACAGGACTAATCATTTTCATTATATGATCTTAATAACTATTAGTCCTGTCAATGTTTGACATATTCTTGTTTTTTCACAAACTTTATATTATATATTTACATTGTTGGATTTTATATTTCCTTCTTTCTTCACATAATATATATAGTATATATCCATTTGGTTTGAAACTTTTGCACAATATTTTTTTTTTTTCTGCATACACAGATTAGTACCCTGCAGTACCACATCCCTCCGATTCAGGCCTTTCTCCACCTTGTTACCACTGTGGAATTATGTGAAATAACTCTCAAAGAACACCCCTACTATTATTTATATTACCACTAGGCAAAAAAAAAATAAAATAAAAGAATAAAACACCCCTCTGGGCGATGTAAAAATTAATCTTTTAACAAGATATTGCCTAGGGAGGTGGAGAGTTAAAATATTAAGTTTGTACCATAGTAAAATTCACCAAAATTATTAAGGAGTAAAAAAAATGATACAGACACCAATTTTAAATGGAAACTTAGTTTTGATAACTTTAAATATATATTAAAATAAACACAAAACTATATATAGATAATATAATACCGGGGATGTATTTATTTTAAAACTTGTTTTTTAAAAAAACAATGGACCGTTCTAAGGTTGCATGCTTGGTAATTTGGCGACATAAGCAGTGACATAGTTCGGTTACAGACAAATAGAGACTGAAATCTTCCATTATTAATTTATATATAATATATATATATATATATATATTATTGCAATTAGACTATTATTGACTGTTCTTGCAAACCCCAGTGATCCTGGGGGGGGGGGGGGCTGTTGAGAAAACACTGCCACAATAAATGTGAACCTCTAAATTTCTCTTATCACAAATGTCATACCACAGATTTGAAAACATTTTTGTAGATAGTTCATTTTTTCATAGTTTTTATGTGTATCAATTAACTTGAATATTATTTTCTTTCAGGAAATTATTTCAATTTTTCATGTCAGTTGGGAAGGTAACCATTATTTTGTTTGGTTTATTTTAAGTCATGATATTTATTTATCTTAACTCTAAACAATATGTATTTCAAGCTTTCTCAAGCGTGATCTCACTACATTATTAATAATGTATATAATTTAACAAATTTAAATTTTTCAGGTCTCTTATACACCCTTGCCACAAATTAATTGAAGAAAACAAATAATTCCATTTAATTATTATGAATACCCGTATCTCTCAGCAAGTCTTGTCAGTGTGTTCATGCCTGCCGCTACAATTTTTTGTAAATGCTCCTTGGAGTTATGTCATCCAGACAATTGATGGGTAGGACAACCAATTCTAACAGTGAAACAATAGAGTGCTGGGCGTGATTAAAAATCTGATGCAATCACGAATGACATGCATATTTCTCCAAGGCCAAACAAATTTCAGCATACACCCCAGAAAATATTAATATTCTTGCCGCCCACTTCGAATGACCTAATCAGAGGTTAAAATATAAACCGATTTACACCCGCCGCTCCAGTGGGTCTAAAACCGACTGTATTATGAAGAAAGAAGTTAAACGCAGTTTATTCAATTAATTTGCACAAGGGTTTATGTACATCAATAAGTCTTGTAGCCTAATAAAATATAAAAAATTTTCTACATAAATCTTTTGAACATTAATTCTCCTTTCTTGGAACTAATACATTTTATTTAGTGTAAAATATTTTGTCATAAATTAAACATTATAACGGAATGTCATCATTATCCTGTTCGCCGCTAGGATATCATACAATCTCTTTCCATCCTTCCCTATCATCATTGCCCCCAGCTCGGTCCTCTTGCCGCAGCATCCAGTATCCGCCACAGAGCTTGATTTATGTACATCTTTGCTGGCCGACCCTCTCTTGGTGCACCCATGTGGTGGCTTCCACAGAAGTACCATTAGTTATGAGTTTCATCCTTGCTTTCTCCACAGTGCCAGCGTGTCTTCGTTTGCCTCACACGATGTTGTTGTGATATTGGGGCAGGTGAGCCATACAGCTGTTTTCTTTATGGTTTGTTTCCATGTCTTGCTTTATATTTGCACACAGCATTTCGTGGCAGAGTGCCCATCTAGCTTGTTCTCCAGGCGCTTCGTTAGAGTCCAGGTAGAGTTAAAGGAAGGTAGCTAGGGAGTTTGGTAGGGCTTTAGCTCCATTATGGGGTGGCATGCCTTTACCGTTTAGTGAGATTTTGTTTACTATCTGTTAACTTAATCTAGTCCCCTTGAGCTTAAAATTGACTGGATTGCCTGCAGAGGGGTAACGCATTTCCGGGTATTGACACTAAACATTCTGTGATGATGGGAGCTTAAGTTTCTAGAGCTCTGAGAAAGTGTGGAGTTTCCTTTTCGCTTCATTACTCCCAGGTCCACTTGAGCTGCGATGGTAGTACCTGTTAGGTACCATCTATTGAGTCAATAATTTGTTTAATATTATTTTTATTGATAGGAAACTTTTGATATATAACCGGTGTGCAAAAAAAAAAACTGAGAAAACTACCCACAAAAAAGTTATAATTGCCTAACGGCTAAGCATAAAATAACCCTAAATGGATTGACATCCATTTAAATTGTATCCAGCATTCTCAATTCAACCTTCCCTTTCTCCCAGGGCTGCTCACGGGGCTTTAAGAATACACCGACTGCACCTCGTAGATATAAGGGGCCCCCCAATGGGACCACTGTTTGGGCGTGGGTGCGGACGTGATGCTTAAGGATAACCGGTGGATGGCAGTCTCATGACATGCAAACTCCACTTTGCCCTTACTTGGTAGACGGGCGGTCGGAGAGGGCCCCTCCAATCAATCGGCTGGTCCATGTCAAGCCTAGCACCTATATGATTTCCCAACCCTATTGCTCTATGGCAAGCCACAACCCTTTTTATCATATGGGTGCTAGAAGGGGTGGCTGGGGTCTACATGCTCGTGATGAGTTAAACTCTAATGATGGTGAGTTCCAGTTTTGGGTGGGGAATGTGGAGCACCCTTCATCACCATTTCTCCCTGGTCCACTCTGACCAGGATAGGTACCTGTTAGGGTCCACTCTATGGGTTAAATAGAAAAATGTATTATAAAAAAAACATTATAAGAAGATTGATTTATTTCAAAACTTTTATCGGCATTAAATGACCCCATGATATGCCATAAAACCAAAACAACTCAATCAACCTCTTCTTTCCCAGCTACATCTCTGCGGGAGGACATTTACTAGTGAACATTAGAATCCTAATCTTCACCTACTGTTTCTTCAAACTACAGATTATTGATCTTCTCGGTGTATATTATAAAAGTAAATTAAAACAAGAAAAAATAATAATTTATGCTCGGATACCAGATTAATAACAAGAAAAAAATTAATAATTTTATGCAGGAACCAAATTTTTGGTTGTAAGTGCCTGCAATAAAAATTTAATATACTACTTTATTCCCAGCAACGTTTCTAAAATTAACAAACATCCAATATATTTATTCACTTCAGCCGATGGCAACGGTCTGTTTGTTTTATTATTCTCTCAAAACGCCCCAGACCTACCACCTAACCCAGTATTATGGGTAGAGGGTGTGTAGTGATCATTTGGACAAGCTATTTCACTGGACTGGTCAAGCTGTGTACTTTTGCCGAGGCGATATTATGTGTTTCACTGTGTCTTGTGAAGTCCAGGTCGATTCTGTCGGAGGGAAATCGTTATATATAACCTGATTGAGACTGAATAAAGTCGAAACAGTCTGTACGGGTATCTACCAACACCGAGCCATCCTTTGCTGTGATACACTTGTCAAGTTCATTAGGATCACACACACACATTATCGAATACATCAGTTTGTAAGCGGACTTTCAAGTAAAAATTACATATATACATTTATCAAGCAACGTGTCTTAAACCGAAACAAACATCCAAACAATCTTAAGATAAAAGATAAATTGTTTTTTCTCCACAGTCCTCGCACACATTGAGACCATTTTTTAAAAGCATCCCAATGCTTTAGAATTATCGGGAGATAAATAATAATTTTATAGGTAAAGAAAGATTTCATACGGCTCACTTTAATGATGTATGGGTTTAAACTAGATAAAAACTACTGAGTAAGAACCCGAAACAGACTCAATTGTGCCGATTATCTCTGTTATATACAGCGTTTTTCCAGGCAAAATTGTATCATTTTGTAATCTGACAAATATTTGTTCAATGATCTAAATTTTAACAGCATGTTGTTAGAAACGGCTTCCTCAGAATAATTTTATGTAATGTATTCTTTCTTTTCAGGTATAAATGCCCAACCACTAGAAAAGAAAAAAGTGTTTAAATATTAGACAATAAAATTTGAGTTGCTTAAAGTTATATCATTTGTTGATGCTACAGTGTTTCAGAAAAGATTGATATCATTTCATACGTTTAATAATTTTGACAATTTCTCATTCAGCATGATTCCTCAAATATTTGATATCATTGTGGTAGAAACAACTTACAAATTCTTATGTTAAAATTCTTTGCCTTTTTTAAGGAATGAGGAATTTCTATACCCTTGAAAAGAAAAGAACATAACACATAGAATTATCAACATGCTGTTGAAATTTTAACTCATTTGAAGAGAATTGTCAATCATCATATACAAATTAAATAATTTTTAGTTTGATATAAAATCTAACATAAAGGAACCACTCTTGACTGATAAATCCATTTATTTTTATTTATTTTGATCTTCTAGAAAAAAGTAAGACTGGTTTAGGGTTTATTTTAATGGAGAATAAATGAATAAACATATCCATCCAAAGACAACGTGGTTCCCCTTTGTTTATGTTTAGGCTTATAGCAACATAACCATAATTTTTTTCTGAAATTGTACATCCTAATAATATCAAATGTTTTTTGAACACTCTTTATACTGAGACATAAACATTTCCTTGATGTTGTATATAATTTATGAAAGTAATTTAATTGGCATGTCCATTAATTCATATGATTATAGACCAATTTTAGAATTTCATAAAACATTTTTCAGAAAAAAAGAATCTGTCGCAGTAATTATTCAATTAATTTAAGAATATTTCAAACGTCTTAGAAATAAAATAATTGTTCTTAATTTGAAATTTTATCTAATTCTGAAATTAAATTTCCTGGAATAATATTTCTTTTCAATTGTAACCCAGCAGCTGCACTGTTCAAAAGGATACACAAATGTTTATAATTTTGCATTTAGATCCTCCATCTACCCCTAAAGAGGACGAAAGAGTGTTGTTATTTGTTACATTCTTAAATTAAGGCCATAACATTAATATTGAAAGAATACTCTCTCATTAACCCTTTAATCACCACTGCCATCTGCAGCCATCCAGTAGTGATTGAAATTTTCTACAAAGATAAAAGGGAAGTAACTAGATACAGTTAAAAGATTGCCTCCCTTGAAGTATTTTTTTTTTTAATAAGGTGGGATGAATAATTTACAAGGATGTTATTGTAATACTTTTTAATTATTGTTTTTGGTGTTTTCAATTGTCCAGCATTTTTGATAATCGCTGCATTTTGGCCGTGTTCTGGTAGATAAAGGGTTAAGTGAAATTTAAAAATAACAAAATTACCACAAAATAATTCTGCTGGGTTTTTAAAAAAAAAAAAAAAAACTATAATTGTTTTATCATTAAAATGATTTAATTTGGGAAAAAATTTGTGAAAAAACACATTTTTTTTTCAATTTTTTATACTCAATTATGCATTGCTGTTTTTGTTTTTCTATTTAAATGACTTGTTTTTTCGGATTTTTTTAAACAATTTTTACCAATGTTTGATTTTACGTGTCAAATTATTAAATTTTGGTAATACTATATTTATATATGGAAAGCAGTGATTGTTTTACACCCTGAATGAAATCAGTCAATTTGGACCTTTCTGTAGTATGAAAATCCGCATATTTGTAAAAAAAAAAATCAGGTTCTAAACTGTTTAACACCATTTTTACAATAGTAACAGAGTTGAAGTCAATATGTAGTTATCGCTCAATAAATAAGTGGCCTTGTGGCTAAACTTGAGGTATGTGATAATAATATTGGGCCCATCTTACTAAGTACATTGCCTCACAATTTAAAAAAAAAAAAAAAAAAACAATTTAAAAGGTTAATTTTCTTTAACACTTGAATATAGTAGGATTTATTATTTTTAGTAGAACATATACAACAAAAACTTGTTCTTATTTATCACCAAACTCTACAGCAAAGTGCTTCTCAAACTTTCTGGAAGTTGGCCAGAAGTTCTTTTGACTCGATGTACGACCGGTGCTTATAAAATTAAAGAAACTTGTGCTAAACTTTGAATAAAAACGTATTTATGCAGCATGTTAAATTACTTTATCTAATAACAGGTATAATCGTTTGTCAATATAAACTAAGCCTGTTGTTTTGGTACTTGGCAGACCGAACCAGTCCGGTGGACAACCTATGAGAAGTACGTGACAGCATAAAAGTCTCTGTAATAAAAAAGACCGTGAATGATATTAGGAGCTTTATTCAGTTTCTCTGAACTTTTTAGATGAGGCTCTTATTTAATTTGTATTATTATGATTATTTGGACTATTTCCTCATCTCGATTGTTACATACACAACATTTCGGGCTTGATGCGTTCCTCCAGCCTCTTCGTTTCTTGTTGGACTATGGAAGACCTTCTTGAAGCTTCGTGTGAACTTTCGAAATGAACCCTTTATTCAATCCACCTCTTCGGGTGCAGTGGAGACCTGGAATGCGTGGCCGGTAATCTCAGTAAAGGGATATTGTAGTGTGTGTGTGTGTGTCGGTTACGCAGTAACAGTCTGTTTATGAGAAAGACTCCATTAAGTTGGAATGAGAACAGTCTCTCCGCGTGTGCTCGTTACTCTGTGTCTTTATCTTCACTACTACTGTTCTTCTCACAAGACTCTGTTTGTCTATATGGTATTGATTAACGACTTCTAAGCAAAAGGTTTGATAGCGGCCTATTAAATCAAAAATAAAAACCAAAGCAAAACAACCGCCCTGCTCGACTGGGCGTGTTAAGAATGCACGACTGGCACCTCATGCAGAGGGGTAAGATCCCCCAATGGCCACCTGTTCGCCGTGGGTGGCGACCCTGATGCTTAGAATGACTCCTGGTGTGAGATTTTCTTAAGAGCAGCAGTTCATGATCTTATGCATTTACGACTTAGGCTTCTGGCTCTAAGAGCGGTGCAGTCGAGAGGATGTGTCTCCCCCCCGATCAGTATCGGCTCTGAGCTCTCATTGTCATATGCCCTGAGCACCTATATGATTGCCCCAACCCTATTGCCCTTATGGGAACCCTCATCCTCTTATCGATATGTGTGTGAACTAGAAGGGCCGTCTCTTATTTCATTGTCCATGGGTGTAAATGTATATAGGACTCTGTCTAAACTTAATCATCTGTTATTTTGGACGTGAGGTTCCGGTGTCTCGCAGATGGGAAGATGTCGTGTTGAACGCACCCTTATCATTGTCCCTTGGTTACTAGATATACAGGAAATGAGATAGACATAAGATACGTGCTCGCCATCTTATGGGTTGAATAGAAAACTGTATTGTTGATTAAACCATAATTGTCATCCTATATGCATTAAGAATGAATTTATTTCACAACTTTGTCGGCATTAAATTACCTCAACTTAACTGTGTCTGAGCTATGCCGTACACACAAAGAGCAGAACTACAAAAAGACGAGAGTGACCACTAGGTCTTTGAATAATATTAATACCTAATTATAGAATCAGTTTTATATAATATTTCACTAGAGATAAATCAGCAGGTTTAGCTTCATTAAGTTTAGTCGTTATGTGCTTGATGTAATGGGAGCAGAAGATAGATGGTAGATTCGTAGATGCTCCCTACTATATTCTAAAGAAACAATCCTTCGTCTGGATAGCTCATCTTGTCCTCTGTCTCATCGCTGAACTACTGAAACAATGACGGCCATAACACGAAAAAAGAAGAAAATAGAAATAGAAAAGAGTTAGCGTTAAATATAATAGATAAATGAGGTAATAATAATAAATAAAAAAAAAGAATAAGTAAGCAGAATGTATTCCTTACGTCGTGCTATGAGTAGCATTTATAGTCGAGTATAGTACAGTGTAATACCTAGTTTTTATTGCGGAGCAATCATGGAGTCTCTCATATTCTATTTGTTAGCGGGTTGACGCATGCTCGTACATTTGTTATTTGTAGGATCACTGTCTTAATTCTCGCTCCTTTTGTGGAAAATACACAGTAATCTTTATAAAAATTTGATGAGAGAATAAGATTATATATATATATTATGAGTAAATGTTACATATCACTTTGACAATCACTAATATAAGTAAATAACACTAATACTATGTAAGTGGTGTTTTCCGGACGCCGATTGTATGTTCTTTGTTGTTTTGGTCTTATGAGCTGCGTGGATAGTATACAAATCTTCTGAGTTATATACCTCTTTATGTTCCACTTTGCTACCTCGATATCTATCTATTTTTTATATATATTTATTATAGATATATAATGAGTGAGCATTAATACGTTAATAATACATTGTATGTTTATAATATGAATATTGGCTTATTAAGATCCGTGACAATTTCGATGGATATGTTATGATATCACACTGAGAGCACCCCATACATAACCTATTTTGAAAATTAATATATTATAGTTATTATTAATGATTTTTTAGGCGGTAATCAATTAATATGTTCAATATTGTAAGGCTTAAGACATTTTCTAATCGGTACTGTTATGTACCTATACAGTTAGTTGAAAGTCATCATGTGAGGGTGGGCCGCCTAAATTCTATATAATTAATAATTAAGCTTAATTAATTTTCAAAAAATTAGATATGACTTCAATTAAGCAAAATATAACTATATAATAAATAATTAGTCTTGTTATCCAGTATAATAATTAATAATGACGTATATATTATATATGAGGTATATAAGTCTATTACTATTTTTATATATTGGTCATACTATGTTATCTAGTAATAAGTTCGTGTTGGGACATGATTTCGTATTCAGGATTATGCTTACATAAGGATTCCAGTCTCTCCTCTTTACTCTATTTTTAATGATGAGTCTGATGATTGATATAAGTATTTGTTGAGAGAGGAAAAGAGGCTTGAAAAGTTGTAAGTCCATTTGCTAGCTTAAGATATTCAGTCTCATCCTTATGCTCTTCCACACTAATCATTGGTGTTGATACCCATTAAGCTGTTTCTATTATGACCAACACGTGAGCCATATGCATATTGAATAATGTTGGTAGAACAAATTGCATGGCACTCTTTAAATATACTTGTATTTTGAATTTTCTGCGCGCACATTGTGAGAAGCCCATGATTTCTGAATAACTATAAATATAAATACCTTATGTGCGATTTTGTTATAGACAGAGAAAGCGCTAACCCGAACTAGTAAGATATAATCCACAATTAAAATAATCCACAAATAAGAAAAATAAATATAATAACGTAATAAATTATAAATATAATATAATATAATAATGGATACATAGAAATAGATAAGTGTTTTACTAGATAATAGTAAATGACTCAATAAATGATAATTAAATATCAGTAAATTAATATGAATGATAAATAAAATAAGATGAATAAAAATAAATAATCCCCATTATTAAATAAATGAAAATATTATTGTGTTCTTAATGAGCATAATTCCTTGAGGATATATTGGCACCTGTGAGTCTAATGTTATTTCCAAATTATCTGCCTGTTCATTTTCTTCATATAATTAATATAATATTAATATCAATTAATGGAACACAATCCTATAAGTAAACTACACTATTATATATGGCCATCACATTGTCACATATATGACAGGATAAAAATTTCTTAATATTTAAGGGTATAAAATATACTGATAAATTTGTTATTATTAATCTCAAATTTGATTGTCTATGTCTTTTATTCTTGTATAAAATGTAAAAATACACTAAATAACTGGTAATGTAATATTTTTTTCAATTTCAGTAAATATATCCAATAATAAAAGATGTGGTGAGAAACTAGACAAATAAAATAATTGATGCATAGTAATACTCAAATAAGACGGATTATACTTATACCTATCTAATTTCTCTTTGATAGATGATATCTCAAACATAATAACAAATAATAATATTAAATACATTATGTTTCCAATTACTGGAAAAATGGTTATACCTCAATCTACTAATAAATAGTGGAAGTGGGATTTTGCATGGCATAGAGGGTCATAATGAATAGTGAATGATGTCATACAGAATAAAAGTAAGTATTTTTACTCTAAGGGACTAAGTTCCATCCTAGGTGCAAAAGGCCTGATAGTTATTGTTTGTGAGATTTTATTACTAGTATTTGTTTTGTATTTTACTGCTCAAATAGATTTTTTTTTAATAATACATATTTATTTTTTTTTATTATTATATTTATTAGTTTATCGTAGTTTATTATATACAATCTTTTTTGATTTCTTAGTTAGTAAAATAAATAATATTTATATTTAATATAATTAATTGATAAATATATCATATAGTCTAAAGTATATTTGTTAGTTAGTATTATTATTAATATATATTAGTATATATGTTAATAGTTTCTATAAATAATCATTTTTCTAAAAATTACTATAATAACAGATATACATATTATAAATTTGAATCATATTAATAAATATATATAAGCAGCAACATTAACTATCCAAGAGGTTAAGGTTGAGGAAAAAACAAATAACCCTCAAATGGTGTCTTCACAATAAAAGTGGAATTAGAGTCATCTAAATTTTGATTTTAAGAATAGAAATGAGCTAACTTTACTCCGAGTTTTTTCATTCGATTTAGATTCTTTTCCAGGTTACCTCTTTTTAACATATTATCGACGGTGTATTAAGGATTACAAATCCATTGTTTGGTGTTAATAACGCCATGCGTTGAGAATGTGGTGGAGAGGCTTAGGTGATGTCTAGTAGTGGTATAGTACTCATTTTCCATTACTTTCTCAAAAAAATATTGTGTAAGAAATTAATATTTCTTTCGTTTATAGTAATCTAATGAATCATAAAATTATACATAAGCTAATAGGTTGTGTGTTTGTGTTTATATATATGGTAATTTTAGTGTGAGACTCTATTTAGTCGTATGATAGGTGTATTGTACACACTACAACCGAGTATTATTCTATATCGTGAGTAGTAATTAGTAGCATATTAACGAATTAAAAATATGGGTCAATCAGAGTATGTGGAAGACTCATATATGGCAAAATAGCCTATTAATTGGTCTTTTCACCTCACTAAACGACACCACAACCTCTATAATCCAAACCTCCTACACACCGAGATAAAGAATAATAGGACGACTCTCTCCTTTAATATGACCTCGTTTCTAAAGTAATAAGATATTAATACAACATTGCAAGAATGTCAAAGAAAATGAAAGACAGACAAACCTAGCAGAGAATTAATTTAAGCACTCTACTCAATGTGGCAAATGCTCACACCAACGAATATACATATTCTGAACCCGGACTACTCGTCCCCAACCATAAGGAGGCAATTAATTGCAAATAGCTTACAGGTAAGAGTTATTAGAATGAACCAATCTATATATATTATATTAAAAAAAAACACAGCAAGTGTGATTAGTATAATAGCAAGAAACATATAAATATACAAGAGTGCTTTTATTTAAGATCTCCAGGATAAGATTCTTGACAAAGCATCTTAATACTCAAACGAAATCACATAGCTGATAATACTTTGATTAACGTTCATATAGCAATATAACATGAAAATTGGATCATTCACAGTCTGAGAGTGTCGGGCATTCTGAATTTATAGGGTTATCGATAATATAGTCCAACTACCCTACATTGTGAGGCTAGCTCCAATTAATATAACATGAGAATGTGCTCTCTGGCATGATGATACTATTGCGTATATAAGAAACAGACAATGAAAATTAGAGTTTGATACTATAATCACTATATCTCTACAAAGCGCATTTCTCGACCACTATATTTCTCTATTTTTTAGTGTTGGTTGTAATTTGTTACTAATATTCTTGTTGGTGATACTTCAACTGTCTCTATTGATATAATGTATAACCCCTCATATAAGAATGGGTACCTCTTAAGTTTAAGGATCTTTCAATTTTCGTGTCCAGCGATGGTAACTATATAGAGCGTAGACAAATAGATGTCATAAGAATAGAATTGGAGTCTCTTACACTAATTTCCACTCTATTAACCTCCCGGAAACCTGGAATCATATCTCGAGATTCCGATGTAGTCATCGCATGTTTCACAACAATCCTATAAGTGCTATAAACAATTAAAACCCCTTGCATATACCCAAGGAACATTGGAGTAGCAGTGCATCACCACCGAACCTTCTGTATCATAGCTTCCCACTTAATCAATTTGCATAATATAAGGGGCTGTGTACGGCGTTCTTTCTTAAGTAGTTAAATTAATAGGTTAGCGTGGGATTGAGCCATCAATGTATGGATGCCTCAAGTAGGTAAAAGCGTATAAACAGATAGCATACTGACCTACTAGACAAGAGTGAAAAGAACTATGTATAAAATAAGTCACTTGATATATTAATATGATTAATAAAGTACCTGTATGTATTAGTGTTTTTATATGAAATATAAGATAAAAAGATCTGAATGATAACAACATACCATAAGTGTTGCTGGTTTTTAAGAGTAGATCCAAAATTTTTATACTTGTGACTCTTCTGATAGGTTTTTATATAATACAAAATTTAACACCAGAATATATATTTCTATTCGACTCTGTCTATGGATATAAAATATAATCTCCTTTATAGTGCCTTTGTTCCATATACCCGATGCCCTAATTATAATATATCCAGTGCTGTAGTGTTGAGATTGTTAGGTGGAGATATAAATTTCTTTTGATGACTTATCGGTTCTTCCTGTATTTTTTGCTGGTCTCTCGTCCTCGTTTTACGCATTTTGCTATATTTATTGAACAGTATTATAAGCGAGAGCTCTTGAGTGGATCTTGGTTATTTTTATAATAATCTAGGAAATAATTGTGTCATAATAATCAAGCTTATTAATGATATTATATATATATAAATGATATCTACCACTAGACCTATGCTATCTCGTGTTGTAATCATTATTCCTTTCTTGTCTAAAAACTCAATTTTAATTTATGAGTATAATATGATAGTACTATTATAGTAATAATTTGCGATTTAATTTTATGACTATTAATTATTGTATATACTCATTCATCTTTACACCAGTTGTTAGAGAATACTCACATAAAATATTATAAACACCTAAACTGATGTGGTGCTAACTCACATCCTTCCATATGTGTTTCTGTCAGCCTTGTTGAGCAATTAAGAGGGATGCTTAATTGTTTATAATGATATTGAGAGTGACAACTTTAACATAATAATTAAAGGCATATACCGTCAAGGCCTATTTCGCCAAACCTGGCTCTTTATTTTTCACTCACATCATAAGCGCCGTCACATCTCTCGAGTCTGCAAAATTAAGTAATAAGCTCAGTGTGATCGAGATGCATAAGAACAAGTTACATAGTAACCGATGGAAGGCTGGTCGAGTGAGAATCATAATTCAATATAATATACTGAGAATGCAGCCACATTAGACCACCGAATTGAACGCGTGACAGGCGCTATATAATGATATGACACTCCGCTTCAACTATGAACGACGTGTATTGAGTGTACGCGCAACTCAGCGCTCACCATCACATAATCTCTGCATCTTTGATATGTCCTATTGTGATACATATCTAGAACATTATGTAAAGATCGCGGTCCGGAGCAATAGTTTACCTCAATAATACTTAGATTCAAATAAGTATTACAATCCGGACAAAGTAGTTATCTCCATTAAAAAGGTGACACCATTTTATGATCGTTTGTACCTCTTATTTGCTTTAAATTATATATATATAATCTCAACTTCCCTCGCCTCCCTCCCCTCACTAATCAGCTGTGTGCGTGAATACTTACATGTACCTCGTTGTACGATTAGTGTGGTAATTAAAATAAAGTCCTTTTTAGGGACCTATCTATGTAACGGTCAAGTAAAGTCATCGGGGGGCCTAAAGACAGCAAGGGAGTCTACCCCTATTCACTAGCACTATACTGAGGAAGATTGTTTTGGCGTCTGAGGCGGATGGAAGTGCCATACCTACCACGCTTTCCTGCACTGTTACCGCACAGATCCCTGCTGCATACTCATATGCTGAATTGGACAAGGCCAGTATCGAACCAGGAACCTGTGGTTCCTAGGCAGACGCTCTACCGACTTGTAGCGTAAACAACCAGCCTCGATAGAACATGTGGGTGAAAAAAAAAACATACTACAGAAAAATGTAAATATGACATGATTCCCTAACCTCCAGGCATAGAAATAACCCTGACAGGTTGATTTGCCTTTAAAACTTTATATCATATCTGTGTAACCCCAAAAGGTTCTTGCATATATTTTCCACAATTTCATTTTGTCCTGTCTTTTCGATGGAGTGGATACTATATATATATATATATATAACCAGTGTATGGTTGATGAACAGTAGTAAGTCAATATATACAGCATTATTAGGAGAGTGTTCAATATCTGTGATGAGAGCCAATATATAATGATAATAATTAATAATAATATACATTAATTTTGCTGTGTATTATATATATATATATATATATATACTATATCATATCAATTCTTGGATGCTTATCTCTACCATTTTGCGTTTTATGCTCGTCTAAAACAGAGCGCTCAATCAGCAGGAAAAAGAAAGATTTTTGAGGAATTGGAAAAAACTCAAAGATATAGACAAAAGGAATTGTTGCATTTGGGGATTTGAAATTGCATAAAACAGTACGCACGGTAATTTATGCTTAAACATAACATATTTAGATATGAAAATAACTAAATGGTCCTCCCTCTCCGGGTTTACAATATGCGTTTGATTTCAGAGTTTTCCTTTTACCTAGACCAGTTTCCATGGCAAGGTTTAAGAGTCTAGTCTACCCTATCTATTTACCATAGCTGGAGGGAGAATAGTCGGATTCGTTGCCTTCTCTGGGGTGTTAGCGCAATGTAGAATGCAAACCACCTTGTTCAGGATTTGAACTGGGCAGACTGAATCTACTCCCTATTGACGTAACTGTTACACAAAGAGTGCCTCCTACTGTTATCTATTGGTTCTATACCACACAAAAAAAAATATTAATAATAATTGGCATAAAAAACATATAGTCAGGTAGAGCCATCCTCTCTACCACTGGTTTAAATTCAGTTTTCCTTCTCCTTAGACTGGTTGCCATACCAAAGTTAAAGTGGTCATTAGTGCTGCCTCCTATATTTTGCCATTTGTCTATACAAAAAAAAAATTAGAGAATAAAAAAAGATTTCATATTTCAAGAATTGTGCACCCAGGATCTCCTGGCATGTTTATCTGTTAAATGCTTTATACCTAGTGCCCATACCTCATTTAGAACACACGACACACGTATATACACACCATATATACACACACATACCATACCATAAACATGGTAATATTATGATGATTAATTAATAATATTAATAAGTAAAACATGGAAATGAAAAGATGAATTTATTGGAGTGATGTTAAATGTTTCGGTTTATGTAAACCTTCTCAGCGAACAATTTGTAATAGAAGAGAAAAGGAATTTTTTTTTGTTCAAACAGTGATGTATGTTTTTAAATGACTTGGAAGGTTTTTTCATAAACCGAACGATTAACAGTCAGCATCAAATTCATCTTTTTATTCTCCTCCACATTTCTACCATATATACTATATTATATATATATATAAAACACACATTAACATACAAACACACACCACACACACAGTATATACACACGCACACACACACATTACATTACTACTATATACCTATTACACACACATATATATACGCGCACACACCACATAACATACATATATTACATACACACACATTGATGGTGTGTAGTATAGTTATTATATGTGTGAGTATGTATGTGATGTGCGGACGTGCTATATATATGATGTGTATGTTATATATGTATGTATGTGGTGTGTGCGCGTTATATATGTGTGTGTATTATGTATATATGTATGTATGTAGTGTGTTGTGTGCGTTTGTATATATGTGTGTGTGGTGTTGTTTGTATGTGGGTATGTGTGTATATATTATATATATATTATAATATATAATGCGTAGAATTGTGAGGTGAAGAAAAAAAGTTATGAATTGATTGTCTGATGTTAATCGTTACGTTTATGAAAAAAACCTTCCAATGTTCATTTAAAACATTACATCACTGTTTGAACAAAAAAAAAAATTCTTTTCTCTTCTATACATTTCCTGAGAAAGGTTTTAACATAAACCGAGAACATTAAACATCAACATCAAAATGAAATTCATCTTTTCATTTTCCATGTTTTTACTTATTAATATATAATTAAATCATTAATATTACCATTTTATTATGAGTATGTGTGTTGTATATGCGTTGTTATATACGTGTGTGTTTGTTCTAAATGGCAGGTATGGTCACAGTATAAAGCATTTAAACAATAAAGTATGCAGAGATCCTGGGTTGCCAATTCTTGAATATGAAAATCTTTTTTATTCTAATTTGTTTTTTTTTGTATAACAAAAATGGCAAATATAGGAGCGAGCACTTAATGACACTTTAACTTTGGTAGGCAACCAGTCTAGGAGAAGGAAAAACTGAATTTAAACAGTGGCTAGAGAGATGCTCTACCTGGACTATATGTTTTTTTGCCACTTATTATTATTATTTTTTTTTGTTGGTATAGGAACAATTAAATACAGTAGGAGGCACTCTTTGTGTAACAGTTATCGTTTCATAGGGAGTAGATTCCAGCTCTCCAAGTTCAAATCTCTGAACAAGGTGGTTTGCATTCTACCATTGCCCGCTTAACACCCCCAGGAAAAGGTAAGAATCCGACTATTCTCCCTCAGCTTATGGGTAATAGAGGGTAGACTAGGATTCTTTTAACCTTGCCATGGGCAACTGTCTAGGAAAAGGAAAACTTGAAATCAAACAATTGTAAACCGGATAGGGAGGACCCATTTAGTCTTATTTTCATATCTAAATATGTTAATGTTTAAGCATAAATGTAACCTGCATACTGTATGCAAATTTTCAAATCCCCAGATGCACAATTCCTGTTTGTCTATATCTTTTGAGTTTTTCCACATTCTCAAAACTTTCTTTTTCCCTGCTGATGAGGCGCTCTGTTCTGCACGAGCATTAAAAACCAAAATGGTAGCAGATAGCATCAAGAAATATTATATATATATATTATATATATATATATAATAAATACACAGCCAAATTAATGTATATATTATTATTATTATCATTATAATTGCTCTATCACAGATATGAACACTCTCCTAATAAATGCTGTAATATGACTTTACTACTGTGTCATCAACCATACATGGTTAATATATATATATATATCCACCTCCATCAGAAAGACAGGACAAAAATGAATGTGTTGGAGAAATATATGCAAAGGGAACTTTTGGGGTTTACACAGATATGATTAAGTTTAAAGGCAAATCAACCTGTCCAGGTTATTTTATGCCTGTGAGTTAGGGAATCATGTTCATATTTACATTTTTTGTAGTTGTTTTTTTTTCACCCCACATGTTCTATCAGGCCTGGTTTAGCTAAGTCGGGAATTAGTAGCGTCTCTTCTTCCTAGGAACCCACAAGGTTCGGTACGAATTACTGGCCCTTGTCAATTCAGACATATGGGTTAGCACAGGTATCTGTTAGCGGGTAAGCTGAGGAGCATATGGTAGGTTATTTGCACACTTCCACCTCAGACGCCAAAATCAAATCTCCTCAGTATAGTGCTATGGTGAATAGCCGGGATAGACTCCCTTGCTGTCTTTAGGCCCCCTCCGATTGACTTTTATGACCGTTATCATAGATAGGTCCTAACAGGCATTACCACTCCCGGTCAGAGTTACACACAGCGAGTGAGGGAGGGAGGGAGGAGTGATTTTATAATGCAAATAAATTCAAGTATAAGGTTACAAAATGAGGATAACTAATTGATTGTATTATTTTAATTATTGACTATTGTCCGCATCTTCATTGTTATATACACATGGCGCAATGCGATATTATAGGTGTTGCGGCTAATACAGTCTAAGTGACAGGTCATCTCTGGGCTGTAGTTCAATCTGGCAAGTGACAGTAATATAGAATAATTAACACAGTTTAATTCTTGTAACTTGGTCGATGGTTAACGGAATGAGAAGTCTACCCCTGTGGAGTGGAATAAAGGGTTTGGGTCGAAGTTCTATGTAAGGCTCCAAATACAGATTGTAACAAGTCTGACAAGAGAAACACTTGAAAGAAGGTCTGTGAAGGCACATTCAGCTGAAATGTTATGTGTATATAACCCAATGAAGATGAGGACCAATAGTTCTAAATAATTCCAATGTATCAAGCCCTCATCGCCAAAAATCAGAGAAATAGTAACTAATTTTGTAAATAAATAACTTTTAAGAATAAGCACCCAAGTTCAATTAATATAGCAAAAGCGTAAAACATTACAGAAAGAAAAAAAAAAACAAAAAACATTACAAAAAAAAACAAACAACATATACATGGGATATATTTATAGGTGTTAGGAAGAAATAGATATTAAATCAACAGTTCATGAATGTGTAAAAATTTGAAAAAAACCCGAGTCAAGTTGAAATTGCACTTCTTAAGCCGACCACTATAGTGTTTCAGTTTTTATCTAAACCATCAACAGGAACTTTTAATCATTAAAATCAGGCTTCAAGCTTTTGTTGTCTATAGTTTTCTCTTATATGATTCATGAGTAAATGCCCAGTTTGATGGTTTAAATTAAAACCGAAACGCTATAGCATTTGCTTAAGAAGTGTCAATTTTTGACTTGACTCCAGTTTTTTTCAAAGTTTTTATACATTTATAGGATGTGTTGAAACATGCGATTGAAAAGGAACCGATATCATTCTAAAAGTGATTTATAAAACTCAAATTATTTGATTTATTTAGTCTATAATAATTTGAAAAATTGTAAATTAACAAAAAATAGAGGTACAATATCAAAGACAGGAAGACAAAGAATAAAAAAAAAACAACAACAAAAAAAAAAATGGGTGTGGGAATTTGGTGTGGAATGAAAGTTGTATCACTTATCATGCTGTGATAACTTTACCAATTTAACATGCAGAGAACATTTGTTGTTTGACGTAGCTCAATGTAAGTATTTACCTATTGGTGGCTTGTTGACCAATTCCAATGTTAATGTATAGAAATATCGCTAGGATTGTGTAAAGATTGACTTTTGGCAGAAATAATCTTATAAAAAAAACAATTTATTGTCTTGCTATTATACTATGACACACCAATTGCTGTTGTTTTTTTTTAATATATTATATTATATATATATTATATGATTAATTGTCTTTTTATAATTGAACATAGCTTCTAAATGGTTTTGTGTTAGCTCAATGTAAGGGCATTTCTTATTGCTGCTCATGACCCAATTCAATGTTAAAATATAGAAACATCACTAGGAGACCCTACTGTGGTGTAGGATTGTAAAAGGTTGTTTTGGTAGCTCAATGGTAAGGCATTTCTCGGCCTATTGCTCCTTGTTGACAATTCAATGCTAATATAGGAAATATCGCTTAATTTTAATCATCCATCATTGTTAATAAATTTTTAAAAAAACCATGCTGCCTATTTGTCATGATCTATTTAAAAAAGGAATTTTTCAATTTTTGATTTGAAAGAAGTTCACAGCCCACAATTACTATGCCTCCACATGTCACGGTTAAGTAGGCAGGATTCCTTAACAGGGCTGATTGTTTTATTAGTCGAAATTATGTCTGTTTTGGTTTGAAAAATTGTTAACAACTACAAAAATACCAAACTGGTTATTTTTTTAAATTATTTCTACAGAAATCAAAAGATTGTAAACAAAAAAAAAAAAAAAAAAAATAGTTATTAAAAAAATTTTGCCAGTAATAACAAAACAAAATACTATAATAAAATCTCAAACAAACTCTGGCCATTTGCCCTAAGATGGAACCTTAAGTCCCCTTCAGAGAAATACTTACTTTTCTTCAGCATCATCTACTATCATTGCCTGCCATGACCAGGGGAAGGACATCACATTGAAAATGTTTATATTTTTTAATGTTGTGTGACTATAACTAAAATCATAGGGAGAAATTGTAGGTAAGTATCCGCTTTTGTATTTACTGCATAATTTTTATTTTCTGTTCCAATTTTTATATTATATTTCTGAAGAAAAAAAACAACCAGTTTGTGTATTTTTAACATTTTTTCAGATAAAAAAGACATAAATTGTATTAAAAACAATAAATCAGCCATTAGAAATTGCCCTGCTTATGTGACATGTGAGGCCATATATAATAGTGAGCCATGAGGTGTCCAAGTAAATAATTTATGAGAAAATTGACGGCAGATAAAATGGAATAACAACCAGGTGCCAATTCCCAGGAATTATCAAAGACAAAATCAATAATGGGCGATTTATTTTCTCTTTGTTTTCATCATCTTATGCTTGAATTTGGCATTCTATCGAACTTCTTTTCATTCCATTTTTATTCGTTATTTTTTCTTTTGTGGATTTTTATGAATTATTTCTTTTCAAAATGCCCTAAAAAATTTCAATAAACATGAAAATTCATGGGGCTTTTAAATCCGCAGAAAAAAAAAAGTATTTAAAGTCCCATTGAATGTTTTACCATTTTCAAAAAGTTAGTGGTCTGAAGAAACTCATGGGTATACACAGATAGCGATGTGGTTAGTAAAGATTCTATAACCGCAAAATGGAAACAATTTTTCAAGCCTTTTTCTTTAAACAATATATATATTACATATCATTATGAGAGAGAGAGAGAGAATAGAGTATCCTGAATAGAATTCATTCCCAACACGAACTTATCTGAGATATATATATATATATATATATATATATATATATATATATATATATATATATATAATATATATATTATATATAATTTGCTTAATTTAGTCATATCCTAATTTTTGAAAATTAATTAGTTAATAAATTAATGAAATTAGGCGGGCCATATATGTTCAAATGTAATCTTAAACAGACGATGAAAATGTCAGCCTTACATTTTTGAAACATTATTAATGCGACCGCCTAAATCTTATATTATTAACTAATTAATTTTCAAAAATTAGGATGCTTCAATTAAGCACATATCCTTCCAAAAATTGTCCTGGCCTAAAAAGCCATATCAAATAAAACAATGTTTTATTAACGTTATCTCATATATATATATTATATTATATATATTAGATAGATAATTAATATATAAAGTAAAATTATAAAAAGTATATAAGAGTTAAGCAACATGCAACAAGCAGTAGTCGGTGACAATATAGGAAGATTCTAAGGATTTCAAGTTTGACATTTTACTTACATTATAGTTGCTGAATGTACACACTCATCCCAAAAATTTTTATTAAGATTATTGTATTTTTCCACAAAACAGAGGAAGTTAAAAGTGATTCTCCAAAAAAACATGTACAGTATCACCCCTAAATAAATGCCTTTGTGCTAAACTAGGTACTATAATACTGACTATAAATTAAATACCACTAACATTTTTTTTTTTTTTTTAAATAAAAAAAGTTTAATTTTACCTTAAAAATTAAGAATTTCATTATCTTTCTTTTCGAGTGAGTGGCCTATTGTCAGTAATAAGCTGGAAGAAAGTGGTCTATCCAGGAAAGATTGTTTTTACATCTGAGTTGGAGCACACACCTACCATCAGCTCTCCCATTACCATAGATAGTGGATGCTCAACTGAATGAGCCTAAAATGAATTTTTAGTGAAAAATTATATAAACTGTATTATTAGGTATTATTTATTAAGAAACTATGGCATTGGTTTGTGTGGTTTGTTTGTTTTGTTTTACGGCCATATCAACCTAGTGGTAATTTTAAGCCGACCAAAGTTGTTGAAATAAATTATTCTTATCATAATACATTTTGTTTATCAAACTCATGTTTTCTATTCAAACCCATAGTGGGACACTAACAGGTTACTACACTCCGGGTCAGAGTGGACCAGGGACAATGGGTGATGAAGGGCGTGGCTCCAACATCCCCAAACCTCCAGAACTGGTAACCTCACCATCAGATAGAGTTTAACGTCATTCCCAGGACATGGTAGACGCCTTCTAGTACCCATATGATAAGAAGGATGGAGGGTTGCCATAAGGCAATTAGGTTGGGGGGCAATCATATAGGTGCTAGGCTTGACGTGGCAAAAGCGATTGACGGAGGGGGCNAGAGAGAGATAAAAAAATTAAACCACAGCATTATTGTGGTTTGTATAGATTTAAAGTTGTTGCATAGTGGTTCAGTTATACACTTTTTTTGACCTCAAAATGCAAAAACTGGACTGTTTTAATTTTCTTTATTATTATTATTATTATTATTATTTATTATTATTATTACTCTGAAATAGAATATCATTAAAATACTTGGCAAATTACCAGCGAATATTAATTTTCATTTATTTTCAGTATAGGACTTGATAAGTTAATAATTTCATTCCCTTAAAAATGACAACGCTGAGGTTAAAAAAATTTTTTTTTTTAATTTAAAAAAAAATTTAAAAAAAAAAAAAAAAAAAAAAGTTCATAAGAACTGAATCACTACGTAACATCTTTAAATCTATACAACATCAATTAATGCTGTCTTTTAATTTTTTTAAAAAATAAATAAATAAACTTATGAATGAATTAACTAATTATGGTTCCCTTGGAATCTCATTTTTATTAAAAGTATTAATCCCAGTTGAGAAATTACCAGTCTGGGTCAGAGTAGACCTGGGAGTAATGGCAACAAAGAAGTACCCTACATTCCCCAGATATTCACAAATGGGAGCCTTACCACTGAATGCAGTTTAGTGTCATACCCTGAGCGTCTCATCGTGGTGTAATGGTAGTAAGATTGTTTCGAAGATCCATTACTACTGAATAGCAAGTTCAATCTTGCTGGACGACCCACACTTGTGACCTTGTGTCATATCCTATCCGTGGTGAATGGTTGGTGTAAATCTCTACCCAGGAATGATATCACTGTCCAATTGAAAGCACCAATTCCGACCAGATGTCTGAATGACTCTGCTGAGCAATTAAGATGTGTGGCCGTTTAAGCAGCCACACATTTTAAATTGCTGGTACTGTAAGTAACCTTAGACTTGTAATTCTTAGTATTTATTTACTAAGTTAGTAAATAAACTATTTCCAAAGGATAAATAAATTTGCTTGGATACACAAAGATTTCTGAATACAAATGAGTGATATACAAATATAAGTAAACACTTTCCTTAGTCTATGAATAAACAATATTTATCAATAAAGTTATTATGACTAAAAATAAGTTATTCATTAGTAAAAAGGTATTTATTTAAAAAAAATTAGTTATTCAAATTTATCAATTCAAAAAATTACTTATTTATTATTTAAATTTATCTATTCAAAAATTAGTTATTTACTATTTAAATTCTTCATTCAAAAATTAGTTATTTACTATTTAAATTTATCTATTTCAAAATTAGTTATTTACTATTTAATTTTAATTTAAATTAGTCTAATTTCTTCATTCAAAAATTAGTTATTTACTATTTAAATTTCTTCATTCAAAATTTAGTTATTTACTATTTAAATTTCTTCATTCAAAAATTAGTTATTTACTATTTAATTTATTTATTTCAAAAAATTAGTTATTATTATTTAAGTTTATTATAATTTAAAAATTAGTTATTTATTTATTTACATTTATCTATTTTAAAATTAAGTTATTCATTATTACATTTACTATTTTAAAATTAGTTATTCATTAGTAAAATTTATTTATCAATAAAGTAATTATGATTAAAATTAGTTTATTTTCAAGATACGCACTTTTGATTTATAAAAAATGAATATGGTCCCTTCAAATTAGCAGCAGGAGTCATCTGAATTCTGAAATGATTTTCTTTAAGAATAAATTATTTTGGGCATTTAAAAAAAAAAAAAAAAAAAAAAAAAAAAATCTTTCAAATTTTATCATTGACTGAGAAAGCAGATCAAAAAAGAGTGTATGAGGCTGGTTCCCGCTACCATTTGAAGGAGTATTTTTAAAAAAGAAAGAAAAAATAAGAAAAAAAAGAAAAAAAAGAAAAAAGAAAGAAAAAAGAAAGAAAAGAAAAAGAAAGAAAAAGAAAAGAAAAAGAAAAAGAAAGAAAAAGAAAAAGAAAAAAAAGAAAAAGAAAAAAGAAAAAAGAAAAGAAAGAAAAAGAAAAAAAAAAAAGAAAAAGAAAAAAAGAAAAGAAAAAAGAAAAGAAAAAGAAAAAAGAAAAGAAAAAGAAAAGAAAAGAAAAGAAAAAAAGGAAAAAGAAAGAAAAAAGAAAAGGAAAAAGAAAAAGAAAAGAAAAAGAAAAGAAAAAAAAAGAAAAAAGGAAAAAAGGAAAAAAGGAAAAAGAAAAAGGAAAAAGAAAAAAAGAAAAAAAAAAGAAAAAGGGAAAAAGGAAAAGAAAAAAGGAAAAAGAAAAAAAAAAGAAAAAAGAAAAAAAAAGAAAAAGAAAAGAAAAAAGAAAAAAGAAAGAAAAAAAAAAAAAAGTTAAAATTGTGAAAGTGCTTATCTTGAACAATACCCTAAATTAATCATCATAGTTCTCAAAATATCAGCTAAAAATTATATCAGCTGTTGAGATTGTATTAACCCAACACCACCTCATATTTATTTACTTTATAATTTTAGGTTTTGCCACTGAATAAACCAATAACAGCTGAAATCTATACACACAAATAACAGCTGATAGATTAAGGCTGTTTTGTTTTTTTGTTTAAATTTTAGTTTACACAAAAATGTCAGAAATAATGTTTATAATAAGCTAAAATTTCACTAAGAGAGCCAGATAAATATTTAGTGAAGATTTTAATAAACTCATGAATATTAATATGGCCGCTGCCATCTTTTCATAAGCTAAATACCAAACATTTATTGACCAACACCTCTGCACGAGTAGGATGTGACACAAGGTCAATTTCTTAAGCGGAGTTCAACAGGTTTGATTTCAAAGTTTTCCTTCTCCTAGACCAGTTGCCATACAAAGGTTAAAGAGCCCAGTCGACCCTAATATTTACCCATAGAGGGAGAGTAGTTAATTTGTACATTTCCCAAGGGTATTAACGCTATATATTTACCAACCCCTCCGCACGAGTAGGATGTGACACAAGGTCAATTTCTTAAGTGGAGTTCAACAGGTTTGAATTCAGAGTTTTTCTTCTCTTAGATTGGTTGCCTAACCAAGGTTAAAGATCCCAGTCTGCCCTACTATTTACTCATAGAAGGAGAATAGTTGTAGTCATACCTTTCCCAAGGGTATTAGTGCTATGTGAAATGCACTCATCCAGGATTTGAACTTGATGGTTTGGTTTGTTTTGTTTTACAGCATATCAGTGGGTCATTTAATGCCGATAAAGTTTTGAAATAAATCAATTCTTAATGGATAATACAATTTTTTTATAAATACATTTTTCTATTTAACCCATAGATGGGACCCTAACAGGTACTACCACTCTGGGTCAGAGTGGACCAGGGAGAAATGGTGATGAAGGGGTGCTCCACATTCCCCAAACCTCCAAAACTGGAACCTCACCATCAGATAGAGTTTAACGTCATTCCCAGGACATGTAGACCCGCAGCCACCGCCTTCTAGCACCCATATGATAAAAAGGGGTTGGGGCTTGCCATAAGGGCAATAGGGTTGGGAAAATCATATAGGTGCTAGGGCTTGACATGACCAGCCGATTGATTGGAGGGGGCCTCTCCGACCGCCCGTCTAGCCCAAGATAGGGCCAAAGTGGAGTATTGCATGTCATGAACTGCTCATCCACCTGGGCTCTATCCTTAAGCATCACGGGTCGCCACCCACGGCCAACAGGTGGCCCCATTGGGGGAGTCTTACCCCTCTGCAGAGGTGCAGTCGGTGCATTGTAACACCCCACCGACAGGGCGGGATTTGAACTTGGATCACAGAGTCCATTTCCAATGATAACTAAGTAGAGATGTACAAAAAAAAAAAAAAAAAACGGACAAAAAAAGTAGTGAATGTGGAGTTACACCTTCATGGCCATTACTCCCAGGTCCACTCTGACCCAGAGTGCTAGTGGACCTGGGAGTAATGTCAATGAAGGGGTAACTCCACATTTACCAGATCTCCAGTACTGGACACTCACTATCAGATACAGTTTAGTGTCATACTCAGCACACCCATTTCTGAGGTGAGGGTGGGGTGGGGGCTTAGCAGAGGATACTGACAAGACAGGAAGGAAATAGGCTACAGTCCCAGACGTCAAAAGAGGCTTAGTTTTCGAATTACGTAGCTAAACAATGTCTGGAAATAATTTTAACGTAATTATTAATTAAAAATCAAAAAAGGCTAATAAAAACTTTTCGCAATCAGTGCCATTCCTTGATATTATGCGAAAAGTACCATTTAAATGGGCTACTTTGTAGTAAAATACGTATAAAAAACGGAGTAGCTCCGAAATCAGAATTAGCCAATGAGAATCGTGTATTCGAAATATAATCTGATAGCGTAACGAAATAAACATTACCTTACAATAATCCATTTACAAATTTTCTTCAGGAAAAAATTCAAAATATAATTTTCAATTAAAAAATAAACTGACTTTTTAGAAAAAATAAAAAATAATAGTATTTCGCATCATGCGACAACAAGTCACTCTAAGAAACGTAAATAAAATAACGAGTAATAAGCGAATTTGCTTTTTAGAAAAAATAAAAAAATAATATTATTTCGCATATATGTGACAACAAGTAAATATTTATTGTTTAAACTTTAAACAATCTAGTGCTTCGATCGCATAATTTTTTTTTATTTCTATTCATAACTTCGGTCTTTTATCTCTTTATTTATACTGTAATTAGTATTGAAAATGACCAACTCGCAAAACATTTTACGCCCCCAACATAAGGGGGGTCAAAATTAAGTGACCTGAAAAAAATGAGAAAGTTTTGAAATAAAATAAATAATGCATTATAAAGATCGTTCATTGATAAATAAACAGTGAAAATTTCATTAAAATCCGATAATTCCCTGATTTTTGGTAAATTATTTTCTGTAGGGGGGCTAAACGCATTTTAGGCTCATTTTGCCAGTAGCTAGTATAAACAATAAGCATTTTTAATATCTGTATACGAAATACTATTCATTTTTTTCCCACCCAATTTCCTAAAAAGCCAGTTCTTTAATTGAAAATTATATTTTGAAATTTTTCCTGAAGAAAAAAAATTGTTTGCTTTAGTTACTAAAGCATTATTATTGTTTGCTTTAGTTACTAAAGCATATTATTAGGGATTTTTTTTTTTTTTGGGGGGGGGGGGGTCATTCTAAATTAATATTTTTTTTTTATTTCATAAACACAGAACATCAGCTGATGTTTACATTCCAGATAAAATCTGTAATCTCATTGACTAATTTGAATTCGGAGCTAGTTTCGTTCTATACGTATTTTAATCACTTAAAACTTATTTGATTAATTCTTGATGCAAGAAACCTATGTGCGAAAAAATAATTGTAATTTTGGGGTGATATCATTTTAATAATAAAGGACAATTTATCTGGTGACTTTTACATCCGACAGAACTGAACGATAATCGGGTTGGGACTGTGGCCTAAAATAGGAGTGAAATTGATTGATAATGGTGTTGTCATGTTATACATAATAGATTAAGATCCCTTAAGAGTTACCTCCCTTAGCGGCCCTTTTTAACAATAGGACTAATCCCTAAATTGTCACTGGTCTGGAGTGACATCCAGTTTTTCTTCATTTTCATCGCAGACTTCAATATTGCATATAGAATTTCAACCCTCTCAGAGTTGACTTTAATAACAGACCTAAAAGATTTTACACTTTTCTATGGTGAATATTATTATTATTATCATTATTATTACTTGCTGTCCATCATATCCAATGATGATACCATGCAAATCTGTTTTCTCCCTTTGATTCAATCTCTGGTTGCATCTTGCCAATTGCCTATGGGGATGTCGTCTTTGTACGTGAGCTTTGGTCTACTGATTCCACATGATCCCACTCTCAGTTGAGAGTACAGAATCTGATTTGGCAGTCAGAGTGGCCAGCCCATCTCAGGTTGCACTAGACAAGTATGTGGTGCATGCCAGGGAGTCCGGTTCTCTCCAGGAATGGTGAATAAACCGGTTGATAATAGCAATTCGTCTTCAGAGTCTTGGTCCGGGGTAGATAAGAGATGGGGAGCATCGCCCCAGGAAATACCAGCCTCCTCGATTTAAAGGGGCAGGGCTGAGTTTATTGCCCAGTGCCCGAGACGCCCCCCTTTGAGCGGGGAATACCAATGGGATCAACATATTTTTTTGCACCCACCTCCCATGAGCTTCGGCTGGTGGTAGGTCCCACATTAATAGGGCCTTGTGCCTAACCCGTACACTTGGGGTAAGTGGTAAATATCGAATCTTTACCGAAAGAAAGAATTTAGCTAAGCACCAAGATGCTTCAAGGAAACTAGGATTGTTTATCCAAAGATGTGAATACTCAGAGATGATCAGTTTCTTCCTTTGGCAATCATTCAATGGATTTTGTTTGATTTATATTTGGACTTATGAACATTAACCCCTTGAGACCGTTAATGGTGATATTTTTATTACCCCATATCTCATAGCAATGATTTACCGGTGTGTGTGGAGATCACATACAAACCGAAGAGGGTAAATTTAGGTTCAGGTGCTCCAGGGGGGTTAATTAATGAAGCTTGGGCAATTTTCCCAGTCATCAATGTTTCTCAACTTGAAATAAAAATATTAAAAAAATGATCAACAATTTAAAAAATGTAATTTTATTTAGATCATAGCATAAATGGTTAGCAAGCTAGTCTTGCAGATCAATTACTACTGAAAAGTGAGTTCAATCCTCCCTGAATCCCTCATACTCGTGACCTTGTGTCACATTCTATCCAAGGAGAATGGGTTGGGTAAATAGAGGCATCCCATTGTGGTATAATGGTTAGCAAGCTAGTCTTGCAGATCAATTACTGAAAAGCGAGTTCAATCCTCCCTGAATACCCCATACGTGCAACCTTGAGTCACATTCTATCCATAGAGAAAGGTTTGGATAAATAGGGGTGTCCCATTGTTGTGCAATGGTTAGCAAGCTAGTTTTGCAGATCTGTTACTACTGAAAAACAAGTTCAATCCTCACTGGATGCCGTGACCTTGTGTCAAATCCTACTCGTAGGGTAAATAATCTTATTTTTGTTTTAGATGTAATTGCCCCCCACCCCCCAACTTTTATGGCATAATAAAAAGTTCTTTTAAGAATATTTTATTTTGTCAGCCCCATAATCGGATTGGGTGGGGTGTGGGGTGCAGGTTTAAAATCAGAACAAGGAAGGAGGAAAAGAAAAAAGAAAAAAGAAAAGCGCCAATTTTATGATCTACTCTTATATAAAATGCAATATGATGTTTGGGTTACAAAAATTTGTTTCAGGAAAAATGTTGTTGTTATGGTTACACAAAAGGGATTACTTGAGTAAGCTGAAGAAGACAGCACACATATGGAACAGGGTGGGAGGAGGGGGGTATTATGGGAAATTGAAAAGAATGAAAGAATAAAAAAGTGATGAAAGGAAATGGGAAGATAAAAATATATATAGATATATATAGAGAGAGAGGGAAAGAAATGAAAAGAGAAAGAACAAGAGAGAGGGAAGAAATACAGAAATATTAAAAGGAATAGAAAGAAAAGGATGAGATATAAAAAAAGATATAAAAAAAGAGAAAAAAAAGATATAAAAAAAGAGAAAAAAAAAGAGAAAAAAAAAGGAGGGGGAAAAGAAAAAAGGAGGGGGGGAGAAAAAATGAAGAGAAAAAAGAGAAGACAAGAAGAAAGAGAAAAAAGAAAAAAAGAGAAAGAAAGAAAAAAAGAGAAAGAAAGAAAAAAGAGAAAGAAAGAAAAAAAAAAAAGAAGAAAGAAAGAAAAAAGAGAAAAAAGAGAAAGAAAGAAGAGAAAGAAAGAAAAAAAAGAAAGAAAGAAAAGAAAGAAAGAAAGAAAAAAGAGAAAGAAAGAAAAAAAGAGAAAGAAAAAAAAGAGAAAGAAATAAAAGAGAAAGAAAAAAAAGAGAAAGAAATAAAAGAGAAAGAAAAAAAAGAGAAAGAAAAAAAGAGAAAGAAAAAAAAGAAAAAGAAAAAAAAAGAGAAAGAAAAAAAAGAGAAAGAAAAAAAAAGAAAGAAAAAAAAAAGAAAAGAAAAAAAAGAGAAAAAAGAAGAAAGAGAAGAAAAAAAAAGAAAGAAAAAGAGAATGAGAAGAAAAAAAACAACAAAGAAAAAAGAGAAATAAAGGAAAATAGGGAAAGGGAAAGAAAAAGAGAGAAAAAAGAGCTTAATTGCCAATCCATTGGTAAATGATCCTTTTTCTATGACAGGAAATATGCTTGTTTGAAAAATGAACATTAAGGGAAAATAAAAGTTAACACTTCATTTACATCTGAAATAAAGAATAAGACCAGAAACCCTGAATAATTTGGTTGATTGAAAAGTCACTCCCCTTTTTTCTTTCTTTTTTTCTTTTTGAAAATACAATATGCTCTGTTAAATATGGAAAAGATGTGATCAAGAGGATAAAAACGAGAAATATTTAGGAAAACTGGGTTACATTGAACCAGGGATTGGCAAATTCTACCTCCAAAGACGTTGACTCCCGGAAACATCAAAAATCCGTTTGACAGGAAATAGGAAATTCCATTGAACCATCATTTAATTCAAAAATGGACATTTTGTGAAATGAAATACCATTTTTTATTTGTATCAAAGGATTGTTTTATATAAATCTGATATCAACAATATAAGGAGTGATTTAGGCTTAACCATCAGTTTATTAATACATATTAAGTTATTTCTACCATTTCATTAATACACATGAAGTTGGTAAAAATTATTTCAATATTTTTGAACAGAGCAATATATTTGGTTAAGAAACAGACTTAAAAAAATCGGCCATTTTAGCAGTAATAGATCCATTTCTACCCATAAATATGTGTATATAAAAAAAATATCTTACCATGCTATAACTGTTGTCGATGAAATCTCCATTTGTTTCCGCTCCAAAATACCGTGAACTACAAATAGAAAAAAAAAAAAAAAAATTAGGATTTCATCAAAATACAAATAATTTATTGACAGAGACACATTATGTAATAACTAGCAGGACCTGTGGATATACCATAATATGATAATTTAATTATTACAACATTTGATATGTTTACTTAAGAGCTATTGCCAAATAGTTCAATATATAAAAAGTATAATAATCTTCATTTAACTCACTCTTTCTTTCTTGCTTGCTTTCCTTATTTTCATTTTTTTTCATTATGTTCAATTGAAACAGATTAGTGTTATTGCTTCCGTGCACTCACCCCCTCTCTCGCTATCTTTTCCCTATTCTCCTTCTTTCTTTCATATATTTTTTTTCTGTGTAGCATGTCCTTTTTCTTACCTTCCTTTATGATAAAAACGGAATGGTCCATTACATAGCTGAGGTGACAATACTCATAAGAAATAAGAATTTGGCAGATAAGCAACACCAGATTTACTTTGGCCTTTCATCTTGGACAGTCTTATTTTAACCAGACGGTGTTGCAAGATAACATTCGGAAGATTAAGGAACAAGAGTACTCTTTCTTTCTTATATTTTTTCTGTGTAGCATGTCCTTTTTCTTCCGTTTCTTTCTTTTATAATGAAAACGGAATGGTCCATTATTTAGCTGAGGTAATGACACTCATAAGAAATAAGAATTCAGCAGATAATCAACCCCAGATAATCAGGATTTACATTTTTGCATTTCATCTTGGAAGATTTTGATGGTCTCATTTTTAACCAGAGGGTGTTGCAAGATGATAACATTTAGAAAATTATAGAACAAGAGTATTAATATAGAGATTGTGGTTTATAACTAGATGAAATTGATGGTAGTAGAATTAAAAATTTTAAACTTAAAAAACAAAAGCAAAACAATTTGTTTAGTAACCATTTCATACATTACATAGCATTTATTGGTTAGTTAGGACTAACAATTGGGGGGTGTAAAATAATTACATAGCATTTATTGCTTAGTTAAGACTAACAATTAGGGGATGTAAAATAATTACGTAGCATTTATTGCTTAGTTAGGACTAACAATTGGGGAGGGGGGTAAAATAATTACATAGCATTTATTGCTTAGTTAGGACTAACAATTAGGGGATGTAAAATAATTATGTAGCATTTATTGCTTAGTTAGGACTAACAATTAGGGGATGTAAAATAATTACATAGCATTTATTGCTTAGTTAGGACTAACAATTAGGGGATGTAAAATAATTACATAGCATTTATTGCTTAGTTAGGACTAACAATTAGGGGGTGTAAAATAATTACGTAGCATTTATTGCTTAGTTAGGACTAACAATTGGGGGGTGTAAAATAATTACGTAGCATTTAGGGGTTAGTTGGGACTAACAATTAGGGGGTGTAAAATAATTACGTAGCATTTATTGGTTAGTTAGGACTAACAATTAGGGGATGTAAAATTATTACTTCTCATTATTGTTTAGAATGAATTACCAATGCTTTTCCACTAAGGACGGGATGTGACATAAGGTCAAGGAAAAATGATTGAGTTCAAATCTGGGATGAGGCTTTTTGCATTTCAAATATTGCTAATAACCTTGAGAAAAGCATGCATCCAACTATTCTCCCTCCAGCTATGAGTAAATAGTAGGGCAGATTGGGTTCTTTAACCTTGGTTAGTGTCATATAGTACCTAAATAACGAGAATAAAATCATCTGTTTTTCCTATAAATAATATCTGGTGAAACCTCAGAAGGGAGAAACAAGATCTTACAGGACTTGTTAATTCAACCTAGCTATTGCTAATTAGTTTGTTCACCTTGTATCTTTGCTTAGTAAACCTTTTCCCCTATCCTTAATAGTTGTTGTGTTTCTTCCTATCATTTCTCTATTAACTTTGATACTTGAGTTACAACAGTCACCCACGTTTTCCTCCTAAAGTTTTTCTAATTGAACAATTTTCATGGCATTTATGATTGTCTAATATAAAAAAAAGTATAATATAATAAATATATAATATTTATAATATAACATAACAATATATAATATAATATATATATATAATATAATATAACAATATAAAATATAACAATATAAATATAATATAATATAACAATATAAGATATAATATAAATATAAATATAATATATAAATATAAATATAAAATATAAAATATAAAATATAAAAATAATATAATATAAAATAAAATATAAAATATAACAATATAAATATATAATATAATATAAATATAATATAAGATATAAAATATAAAATATAAAATATAAAATATAAAATATAAAATATAATATAATATAATAAATATAATATAATATAATATAACAATATAAAATATATATATATATAAAATATAATATAAATATAATATAATATAATATAAAATATAAATATAAATATAATATAAAATATAACAATATATAATATAATATAAATATATATAAATATAAATATAATATATATATAAAATATAACAATATAAATATAATATAATATAATATAAAATATAATATAAATATAATATAATATAAAAAAAAAGTCATTCTATTAATGGTCACAAAATAAAGAGGAGATTTTTTAGGTGAATCATAGAAAATTTGTTTGATATTTGCATCAAATTATTTGCAATTACTGTTCATGTCAAAATGAATATCACAGGACATAATTAATATCTGCCTTAGTATTTATAATACTGAAAATTCTTTTCTATACTTTTATGTATTTATGAGATGAGGCTTGATATGAATAATTTCTCAGACGTTAGAGCACCCACTTTGGAATTGCAAGGTTCCTGGTTCAATAGCGGTCCCTGCCAACTCAGAAACGCATGTGGGTGCCTGTTGTACCTCGAGTATCAGAATTAACAGAGAAATAGTAGGAAGAAATACAACAACTATTAAGGATGGAGAAAAGGGTTTACTAAGTAAAGATACAAGGTGAAAAGAGTAATTAGCAATTGCTAGGTTGAATTAACAATTCCCGTGAGATCTCATTTCTCTCTTCCAGGGTTTTGTCTGACATTATTTATAGGAAAAAAAGACAATTCCATCATCATTATTTAGGTACTATAGGTGGGTTATATTATCCAAGTTGTTTTATCTATTTTCTTTATGAGTTGCTATAGCCAGGTTAGTGCAATTGTATGGCTGCAGCACTTGGACTAACAAAACACTTGGAGAAAAGGCTAAATATATATTTACCAACCCCTCCGAACGAGCAGGATGTGACACAAGGTCAATTTCTTAAGCGGAGTTTATCAGGTTTGAATTCAGAGTTTTCCTTCTCCTAGACTGGTTGCCTAACCATGGTTAAAGAGCCCAGTCTGCCCTACTATTTATCCATAGCTGGAGGGAGAGTAGGATTCATACGTTTCCCCAAGGGTATTAGCGCTAAGTGAAATGCAATTACCACGTCCAGGATTTGAACTCGGGGTGACGAGTCCATTTCCCAAGACATTAACCATTACACCACGCTAAATAGGAACTACACAAGAATGCTGCATGCTGCCATGAACAAATCTTTGAAGTAGTATCCCATAAAAAAGCAGCTGTATGGCCACTTGCCTCCTATCACATGAACCATTCCAATAAGACAAACACGACATGCTGGACACTGTTGGAGATGCAAGAATAAGCTCTTAAGTGACATTCTCCTATGGACACCTGCACATGGACATACCAGTGAAGACCAAAGTGGGGTGTTGCATGTTATGGACTGCTCATCCACCATGATTCCGTCCTTAAGCACCACAGGTTGCCACCCATGGCCCACAGGTAGCGGGGAGGTCTTATCCCTCTGTAGAGGTAATCGGTGTATTCTAAAGCCCTAGCTAACAGGGCTGACATACACATTGAAAAAGCATGGACTGCTATAGACAGGTTATCAATTATAAAGTAGATTTTAAAATCTCCAAGCTTTGAAAATTCCAGAGAATGTCACTAATTCTTCTTTGTGGAAAATTTCATTAGAAAAGTGCAGGTGGATTATTTTTGACAACCCACAAAAGAGAAAAAGAAATTTAAAAAAAAAAAAGATTTTAAAATACTTACAAATATTAGAAAGTACAACCGATGTTGTGAGTCAGAAAAAGAAAGAGACAAAAGATTTTACCACTGACTCGATTCACAAACGCATTACAAATGATTACAAGATCAAATTCCAATTTGATTTGCAATCAACTCCTCCTCTTCCCCTCTCCCTCTCCAGTCATTAACCCTTCTCTCGTTCAGAATGATTTCAACTACCAGCCAGACCAGTGTTTCTCAACCTTTTTACCCTTGCATAATCCTTAAAATAAATTACATGTCTCAAGGAAGCCCTGCACAAAAACAAAATTATATACCATATATTTCTCGTTTTATTTCCAGTGTAGTTCATGTGGTAAATATCATAATATATATTTTTGAATAACTGATTTAAGGAAAATTGAATTTTTCTTTGTCAAATTTTTCAGTAATGCTAAATAGAATTCATACTGTTCATTTATAATACTTCACCAGGGAGTTTTCATTCACATAAAAAAAAAAAAAAAAAAAAAAAAAAATATATAAAAGATCTAAACTCAAATGTAAAAAATAAACATAATTTTTGTTTTGTTTTGTTTTACGGCATATCAACCTCAGTGGGTCATTTAATGCCGATAAAGTTTTGAAATAAATCAATTCTTAATGGATAATAATTTTTTTATAAATACATTTTTCTATTTAACCCAAAGATGGGACCCTAACAGGTACTACCACTCTGGGTCAGAGTGGACCAGGGAGCAATGGTGATGAAGGGGTGCTCCACATTCCCCAAACCTCCAAAACTGGAACCTCACCATCAGATAGAGTTTAACGTCATTCCCAGGACATGTAGACCCACAGCCACCGCCTTCTAGCACCCATATGATAAAAAGGGGTGGGGGAAAAAATAAACATAAGTAACCAATAACTTATGACTATAATATAAAGTGGTCGGGTTAGCTCAGTCGGTAGAGCGTTTGGCTAGAAACCACAAGGTTCCTAGTTCGATACCGGCCCTCGCCAACTCGGTGTATGAGTAGCACAGGGATCTGTGCGGTAAAGTAAGGAGCTGACGGTAGGTGTAGCGCTCCACCCCAGACACAAAAACAATCTCCTTGGTCTAAGCGCCAGTGAAAAGGGGATAGACTTCCTCGCTGATTGGCTGATAATGACTTTAGGCCACCCCAACGACTACAACTTTATAATATAAAATAAACAGATAATTGCTGCATCAGGTTTATGAATATTACATATATGAAATTAAATAAAAATGTCAAAAGTGTATTAGCTTATCTCACTTGTTCTTGCAGAACATAACAATTGTACCATTGTGTCTTTTTTCCGAGCGCTAAAAACTATAACTGTAACATGGCGGCAGTGATATATTCACGGTACTAAAAATGTCTTCTGCCCATAGTGGTCACTTGTTGATAAAAATTACAACGCGAGAAATATGTAGTCACAACTGCTAGCCTTTATTATCGTGCTCGTCTAGTGGGCTCGTACCAGAGAGGAGGAAAGGCAAAGAGAGAGAGAGAGAGAACACTACTTGATTACTGTGACCACATACTAGCCACTAGAGGCCCGATCCGTACCCTACGAAGGCGGAAGGCAAAAAGAGGCCGATACCTTTCTTCGTTGTTCCACGTCACCCCGAAACTTCCGGTTCCGGTCAACACCCGATTTCCGGTTGACTCTCCATTCGGGGTCACGCTACGGTCAAACCATTGTTCATCCTGTTTTGGCTCATCACTATTTTTTAAACCTTTATCATCTCTTATTTCTTCCTCCTCCTCCTTTTCTAATAAGTTCTCGCTCAATGCAATCTTGCTACAAAATGAAATGCAAGTCTCCCTCACTAGTCATTACTTCCAGGTCCACTTTGACCTGGAGTGGTATTACTTGTTAGGTTAAATAGTTAAAAAAATGAGTTTAAAAACATTTGAATACCCAATCTATATATCAATACTCATGTGCCGGTAATTTTCACCTTTAGTTGGCTAAATTCCTCGCAAATAAAGCAATTATAGTAACCTCCCTTGACTTTCACTTTAAAACAAGCCGGTAGCTATTTGAAAGTCTCCGTGCGAAATAAACAAATCTTAGAAACTTTTTCAAAAACAATACAACTACATGCTTTAACACAAAAATATCATAAAATGTGTTCTTAATAACAATTAAGTTAATTTCAGATAATGTGCACACACAATTTTATGCTAGGAATTTAGCCAACTAAAGGTGAAAATTACCCACGTGCCTTAAAAGTATGACTGTTATCATCTTGTAATTCCCATTTGGTTCAAAATCAAACAGTCCAAATAATCCAAGATTAAATGCAAAAATGTAAATCCTGATTATCTGTTATTGCTTACCCACCGAATTCTTATTTCTTATGAGTGTCATCACTTCAGCTAAATAATGGACTGTTCTGTTTTTATCATAAAAAAGGGAAGAAAAAGAACATGCTACTAAAAAAAAATATAAGAAAAAAAGTAGGGAGAGATAGAAAGAGGGGGAGAGCGTGGAACCATAACGTTAATATGTTTCAATCAAACACAAGGAAAAGATAGAAAGAAAGAAAAAAAGAATGAAAGAATTAAATCAAGATTATTATACTTTTTACATAAGAGCTATTGAAAAATAGTTCAATAAGTAAACATATCAAGTATTGTAATAATTAAATTACATACTGTGGTATATCCACAGGTCCCACTAGTTTAATTCTATTACTGTATATACTAGTGGATAGGTCACACATCTAATTTGTGGTTTTTAAAGTGGGTATTTGTGGCTGACCCACAGATAGGTTGCATTATAATCTGGTTACACAATCTATTCTAACAAAACTTATCAAATATTCACCTTTGTTTCAAGACTTTGCTTACAAATATTAGATCTAGAATACTTTGTCATAGACTGTGATTAATTTTTTTATGGAAAAATATTTCAAAAGGTTTTTCAGCCTTTTAACCAATTTTCATTTTTTTTAAATGTATATAAATAGTGTTTCTTAGTACTATAAGCGTAATTGAGCCAGTTTAAAAAAGCGTAATAACCGGCAGTATTAGGTCAGTTTTAAACAATGAATCGATAGGAATCTTTCATACATATATTTTGTATATACGAAAAGCTTTGAAAGCTTTCAAATGCATACTGTATGCATTTCGAGTCATTGCAATCGCTTATTGCAACTTAATGATAAATAAAAATTAAAGTAGTGCCCTTTTACATGTCAAATTGGTAGATTGCATCACTGATTTCGATGGAATTTTTGGTTAAAAAAAGTATGACCTATGAATATATATTACTATTTAAAGGTTGCAGTATATAAACTAGGATAGCAAAGGCATAAAATTAATGGCGCTGTGGGAGTGAAAAGGTTAATATCTTTTTCTCACAGACTGAAATTTTACCTAATTAATGATTTTTTATAATTACAACTATATACCCATAATGCATTGGTCAGTTAAAAATAATCTCCCCCTTTACTTTCTTCCTTGCTTTGTGATATTGGCATTCTCCTCGTTTGTATCTAACTATTTATCTATATATATTTTATGTGTATGTATTGCTCCTAATAACAACCAAAAAATTATGGAAAATAAATGGAACTTAAAACATAATATTCAACACAGTTTTTAATTTATTTTACACATTTCTTTCATTCTTCTAATAACAACCCAAAAATTATTTTCCCATTAATATATAATATAGACATCTTATGAGGCCATTTTTTTTATCTTTGTAAAATCTTGAAAAGAACATACAATTTTACATAAGAATGCCAAGTTTCATCAAAATTGTTCCAAAAATTTTTAAAAATGGTAAAGAAATTACTGAATTTCTAGTTTTGAATTGGTCCGTGATTTGACATTTTTTAAACAAAATCATGTCCACTTTTGTACCCCCAATTTCGGGGCTTTAAATTTTCATAACTTTTGAACCACTGGGGATATTTGCATAATTCAAACAGTTTTGAACTCCATTTACACAGCTCTATTTAACTAATATAATCAAATAACAATAACCTCAAATAAAAAATCAACAGGGAATGCTATGTCTGCATACACAAACACACAATTATATATATATATATATATATGACTTTGAAACCAATTTTAACAATCACACCTTAAATGTATTGAACTCTATAACAATATATATATATATATATATATATATATATACCAATGTGTAAGGTTAACACTATCACACTTGAAGAGACAGTAGTAAGCCAACCTACAGTATTATTAGGAGAGTGCTCAATATCTGTGATAGTATGATATTAATAATAATTTTTTTTTTTTTTCACCACTTAACTCTTAACATCCTGTTGAGAATTTTCCAAGTCCAGAACCCCAATCCTCTAAGGATTTATCAAAAAATGACTAAAAATGGCCTTTTCATTTAAAGTTACCTGTTATTTCCCTAAAAATAAAGACTTCTAAATATGTTTATTACATTTAAACAAAGGCTATCATTTGGGGTAGATTAGATAAATGAATGTGACTTCCGACCGGATGGAATGAGGTGGTATAAGATGTTTAGAGTTTAACAATTAAGTAGCATGAAACCAAGCAGACTGGTTTCCATACAAATAAATATATACAAAACATATATATTTATTATTATAATAATTATATGTGTTGTTATGGATCCAATAGGAGAAAATTAAATATTTTATAAGAAGGCCAGCAAAATGGTTTGAATTTTGTTTTTTTTCAAAATTCTTCTTCGGGTTTGTTCAATTACTTTATTCCATATATACATATATATATTTTGGTCCATCTCTCCTTTTTTTTTTGTCCATCCCTAGATTTGGGGGGGGGGGGGAGTGGACTCCTTCAAGTTTCTTTGATTTATCAACAATATTGTACATCTGTGTATGTTTTGTTTTTTTAAATTGAATCATCCATCTGTATGTGTGTGTATTTTGTTTTCAGGTGTCTGTGTTTAGATGTAGAGTAGACACCATGTGTGACAAAGCAAAGGGCCACTCCTACTGACCACCAGGGATGGACATCCACACACACACACACACACACACACACACTAATGGATAATTAATTTTTTTTTTAAAAACACACAGATGTACATTATTGTTGATAAATCAAAGGAACTTAAATTACCCCACTCCTAATCACCCTCCTGGAATAAAGAGATGGACAAAAAAAGAGAGATAGGGGACATAGACATATATAAAGTAAGTAAGTAAAATTAATATATAAATACATGTAAATTATAATATAGAATATAATATATATTATACTATATAAAAAATATTATAATATATAAATACTATTAAACTTATATAGTATAAGTATATAAAGTTATGAAAAGTTATAAGTACATAAAAAGTTTTTCTTTGGCTGTTAAGCATTTATACAAACTGATGAGAGAATGGTATTATAAAAATTCATATAATTCACTAAATGTTATGTATACTGTATTTCTTACATTTCATCCTTTGTAATGATACAGTATTTGAAATGTGAAATATAAATACGATAAAATTTGTTCAGAAAAATAAACAGTTATAATCTATATATCAATATGCGTGTTCCTAAATCTTCCATCTGTTACCATCTTGCAACACCCTCTGGTTAAAAATGAGACTGTCCAAATTTGTTCATGATGAACTGCAAAAAATGTAAATGCTGATTATCTGGTGGTGCCCATCCGCTGAATTCTTTCTTATGAGTGTTGTCACCTCAGCTAAATAATGGATTATTCCGTTTTTATTAGAAAGAAAGGACATGCTACTCATAAAAATATAAGAAGAGAGAGGGGAGAGGGGGAGAGAGGGGAGAGGGGGAGAGGGAGAGAGAGGAAAGAGAGAGAGAGAGAGAGAAAGAGAGAAAGAGAAAGAGAAAGAGAAAGAGAGAGAGAGAAAAGAAGAGAGAGAGAGAAAGAGAGAAAGAGAGAGAGAGAGAGAGAAGAGAGAGAGAGAGAGAGAGAGAGAGAGAAAGAGGAGAGAGAGAGAGAGAAAGAGGGGGAGAGGGAGAAAGAGGGGGAGAAAGAGAGAGAAAGAGAAAGAAGAGAGAAAGAGAAAGAGAGGGAGAAAGAGAAAGAGAGGGAGAAAGAGAAAGAGAGGGAGAAAGAGAAGGGAGAAAGAGAGGGAGAGGGGGTACTGAGAATGCGAAAACAATAACGCTAATCTGCATCAATCGTAGATGTAAAGAAAAAGAAGAAAAAAAAATGAGTGAGAAGTTAAATTAAGATTATTATACTTTTTACATATTGAACTATTATGCAATAGCTCTTAAGTAAACATATCAAACGTTGTAAGAATTAGATTATCATACTGTTGTATATCCACATGTCCTGCTATTAACATTCAAAGTAATTTTTTATTTTTTTATTTTTAATATCTATAAAAATAAGTAAGTAAAGTCGTTGGGGCAGCCTAATGTTGGTATCAGCCATGCAGCGAGGGAGTCTATCCTCTTTTCTCTAGCACTAGACCAAGGAGATTATTTTAGCATCTGAGGTGGAGCGCCACACCTACCTTCAGCTCCTTACTTTACCGCACAGATCCCTGTGCTACTCATACGCTGAGTTGGCAAGGACCGGTATCGAACTAGGAACCTTGTAGTTTCTAGCCGAACGCTCTACCGACTGAGCTAATCCGGCCCTATATCTATAGTATGAATTCATTATAGGTAAATTTTTATATATCATTCAAATTTAATTAATAAGAATAATTATTTCTTATGATTATTAGCAATATAAATTTCTTAATTATAGTTTTATTTGTTTGTTTTTTTTTTGTTTTTTTTACTTATGTTATCCTTTTAAAATCATGCATAGAATTGCTCTTGATACATTTGAGAATAAAACAATAGTATAAATCAATAACTTCAAGTAATTAAGAATAATTATAATATTATATATATAATACTATATATTAATATAGATATAGGGCCGGATTAGCTCAGTCGGTAGAGCGTTCGGCTAGAAACTACAAGGTTCCTAGTTCGATACCGGTCCTCGCCAACTCAGCGTATGAGTAGCACAGGGATCTGTGTGGTAAAGTAAGGAGCTGAAGGTAGGTGTGGCGCTCCACCTCAGATGCTAAAATAATCTCCTTGGTCTAGTGCTAATTATAGTTTTATTTGTTTGTTTTTTTTTTGTTTTTTTTTACTTATGTTATCCTTTTAAAATCATGCATAGGATTGCTCTTGATACATTTGAGAATAAAACAATATTATAAATCAATAACATCAAGTAATTAAGAATAATTATAATTTAATAATATGGCCGGGTTAGCTCAGTTGGTAGAGCATTCGGCTAGTAACCACAATGTTCCTAGTTCGATACCGGACCTCGCCAACTCAGCGTATGAGTAGCCCGGGGACCTGTGCAGTAAAGTAAGGGGCTGATGGTAGGTGTGGCGCTCCGCCCCAGTCGCCAAAAACAATCTCCTTGGTCTAGTGCTAGTGAAAGGGGATAGACTCCCTCGCTGATCGGCTGATACCGACTTTAGGCCAACCCGACAACTTTACTTTTTTTTTTTTACTTTATAATATAATAAGAATATAATTATATAAGAACACGAGCTAAAAAATGTTTTGATATCGCATGTGTAATGTTAAAAAAATATGTATTTGCAATATGAGTGCACATTAACGAATATATCTCAAAAAAAAAAAAAAATATATATATATATATATATATATATATATATATATATATATATAGAGGCATTGGCCTCTGTGAATTTATTGTATGAGTCTATTATAGTTAAATTTTAATATATTATTCAAATTTAATTAATAAGCACAATTATTTTAACTGATAATTAGTAATATGAATTTCTTAATTATAGTCTTATTTGTTTGTTGTCCGTTTTTTTTTTTTTCTTATGTTGTCATTTTATAAACGAGTATTTACTCAATTCCTAAAAAGTACTAATCATAATTGTCGCTAGATTTTAAGGTATTAATTAAAAGAATAAAGAAAAAAAATGTTTTTATATAAGGTTACCTTTATGAATGTTTTCAGGTGTAACATATCGAATAATCCTGGGTTACCTAATGTATATCTTGTAGATATAAACAAATAAAATTTAAACCAATACAGTTGGAAGGATTCAAGATAGGGAGGGGAGAGGGGCAGGAGAGAGAGAGGAGATAGAGAGAGAGAGAGAGAGAGGAGATAGAGAGAGAGAGAGAGAGAGGAGATAGAGAGAGAGAGAGTCAAAAAGAGAGAGAGTCAAAAAGAGAGAGTCAAAAAGAGAGAGAGAGAGAGTCAAGAGAGAGAGAGAGAGAGAGAGAGAGAGAGAGACACACACACACACAAGAGAGAGAGAGAGACACACACACACACACAAAGAGAGAGAGAGAGACACACACACACACACAGAGAGAGAGAGAGACAACACACACACAACACACACACACAAGAGAGAGAGAGACACACACACACACACACAAGAGAGAGAGAGAGAGAGAGAGAGACACACACAAAGAGAGAGAGCGAGACAAAGAGAGAGAGAGAGAGAGACTTCAGGTGTTGGTCAGTAAGTTTACCTCCCAATGACTAAGTGATCAAAAAACATCTAGGTTACATTCCAGCTTTTTAGTGGGTGGCCATCTTAGTGTGTGTGCGTGTGTGCGCGTGTTGTTCAGTTGTGGTAACAAGGCTCACCGGTACATACTTATTTTCAGACACAGATTATCTACCTGTCTCGTCTATGATAATAATCACCAACGGTACTTAACCATCAGGATAATCATTAGTCAGTAATATACAACATAGTCATTTTGCATATCAAAAATATCTTTATAGCCTAGAATTCTACAAAAGAATAGATTAGTCTGTATTTGTCCAGAATAGCCCACCAATGAAAAATTATTTTATTTTTGTAGTAGGCTACTAAGAAAAACTTATATAGAAATATAATAATTACTAGCATGACCTGGGGATATACCATAGTATAATAATTTAATTATTACAATGTTTGATATGTTTACTTAAGAGCTATTGCAAATAATTCATTATGTAAAATGTATAATCATCTTGATTTAACTCTCTCACTATTCTTTTCTTTCTCTCCTTTTGTTCATCTTTTTATTATGTTCGATTGAAACAGATTAGTGTTATTGCCACCACATGCTCACCCCCTCTCTCTATCTTTCCCCTACACTCTCTTTCTTATATTTTATCTGTATAGCATGTCCTTTTCATTCCCTTTCTTTTCTTTTCAATAAAAATGGAATGGTCCATTATTTACCTGAGGTGATAGCATTCATAGAATTTGACGGATGAGCAACACCAGATAATCAGGATTTACATTTTGCATTTCGTCTTGGATGATTTGGATGGTCTCATTTTTAACCAGAGGGTCTTGCAAGATGATAACAATCGTACTTTTAAAGAACACGAGTATATAGATTGGGTATTCAAATTTTTTAAACCCATTTTTTAACTGTTTAACTTAATATCAATCCAGGTCAGAGTGGACCTGGAAGTAATGGCTATTGAGAGGTACTCCACAATCCCCAGAGCTACCGTATTTGAACCACACCACTAGATGCAGTTTAGCATCTTACCCGGACACTAAAAACACAACAGAGGACAGTTTGGTTTATTTCTTGAATGGCATATCAACCTTTATAGGTTATTTAATGCCAAAGCCATCTTTGTAAAAGAACAGTAGTGGTATTATTTAACCAATATCTGAACGGATGGGAGGGGAGGTTCATACCTTTCCCAAGGGTATTGATATGAAAATGAACATAATAATGCAACTGTAGTTACTAAGGTGTTTCAGTTCAACACGTTAGCCACTACGCCATAGGAACTCACTTCGACAAGTAGTTTCACTAACGAACCTTTGGTTAGAATTCAGTTTTCCTTATCCTAGACTGGTTGCCATACCAAGGTTAAAGAGCCCAGTCTGCCCTACTATTTACCCATATACAACGTGGGTTGAGTCATTTAGCAGGCAAAACTGAAAACTGATGATAATCCTGCTGAAAACGTAAACAAAAGTTGCAGCATGATGTCATGAATGTATTTTTAGACAAGAGAAAAATTGGGAATTTAGCAAGTCACTTATCTTTGTCATTTATCTATGCCAGTATAGGTTGGTTAGTTGGTTTGGTTTTACGGCATGTCAACCCCTGTTGGGTCATTTTATGCCGAAGATGTTTTGTTTTATTCATTCTTGATGGATACTCAATTTTTTTAAACACATTTTTTTTAAAACTCGTTTTAAAGTAAAGTAGTAAGGATCTGTAAGTAAGGGCCAAAGTGGAGTGTTGCATGTCATGGACAGCTCGGTAACCAGGGTTCCATCCTTAAGCATCACAGGTCACCACTAACGGCCAACAGGTGGCCCTGTTGGGAAGGGGTCTTGCAGAGGTGCAGTCGGTGTATTCTAAAGCCCCAGTTGACAGGGCTGAGATCCATACAGGAGTCAGTGATGGAAAGTTAGACAAAGTGAGTCATTCTCTTGAATTAATTTAAAGTTCTATTCCAATTATTAATCTTTTTTGTGCATCAGTTAATCAAATTTTAGAGATGTTTTTTTTTGTCATATATATATATATATATATATATATATATATATATATCTAACTAAAAAGATTTTCATCTCCTGTCACATATAAAAACATCCATCATTTTCTTCACCCCAAGATACATCCTGATGAAGGTTCAATGTAACCCAAATGTTTAAACATCGATAATTAAATTCATCCCATTTTCGGAACACTTGTTTTTTCAAATATATATATATATATATATATATATATTATTGATCAAAGCCTGACTCAATGATACCAGAAGATCTGAAACACGTGTTGTATATGTAATATAAAAAGAATAATTTTTTCTGAAAACATAATACACTTTGCGGACCTTCTTTTTTATAAAATATTGAATTTTCTCCCGTTGGAACCAGAACAACATTTTATATATATATATATATATATATATATATATATACATACACACACACACACACACACACACACAAACACACATATAGTCATCCACAGACACCATGTCTCGACGTATCACCCCTCTTCAGTGTGGCTAGACATTTGTAGGCTACCTCCAGCCGAGATGGAAACCCAATCGATTCATCATCAGTCAGGCTGCTTAACCATATATCTCACTTGCCGATACAGAAACAGCATAGATGAGTAGCCACCCCTACACCACATTCAAACCCTACTGACAGGAAAAAGGAGGTTACCAATAGTCAGACAGAATACTTGGTGCCCCTTTGTGGTGTAATAGTTAGCATGGTGGATTGGCTGGGTAAATACCTACTACTACTGTCCCATAACATTTGTTGTTGTTGGCTGGCTGGCTAGCTGGTTGAATTTTACAGCACATCAACCCTTGTTGGGTTATTTTATGCCGAAGACGTTTTTTGCTAGTGCTAGACCAGGGAGATTGTTTTTGCTGAGGTGGAGTGCCACACCTACCATCAGCTCCTCACTTTACCGCAAAGATCAGATTACCCAATCTGTGCTACTCATGCGCTGAGTTGGAGGGGAATGATATCGAACCAGGAACCTTGCGATTCCTACGTTAGTGCTCTACCAACTGAGCTAAACCGGCCCCTTAGGTAATAAGAGTGTCCCATCATGGTGTAATGGTTAGCAAGCTAGTCTTACAGATCTATTACTACTGAATAGCGAGTTTAATCTTAACTGGATGCCCCATACTTGGGACACATCCTACCCGTGGCAATCTGATTTGGCAAATACCTACTTGACGTAATATTTTTTTCTCTATCAAGTTTTAGCATGAAATGAGTCGTTTCCAATCGACATTACTCAACTTATTTATTTATTGGGTGGGGTGGGTGGTGGATTAGAAGCAATAAAGATTTCAAAAATAAAACAATTAACGACAAAGTATATATATATATATATATATATATATATATACACACACACACATATACATACACACACACACATTCACTATCACTAGGTATTGGTTTTTGAGCAAAAATAATGAAGATTCTATTTATATTTGGGAAGATATTTAAAAATTAAAATGTGTATAGTAACAGAAGTTAATTGAAATATGATGTTGATTGATTGAATTAATTACCTCATTTATATGTTTTTTTTTTAATTTATTGGGTGGGGTGGGTGGTGGATTAGAAGCAATAAAGTTGGCGGAGTGGCCTATTATTGGTATCAGCTGTACAGTGAAGAAGTCTATCCCCTTTTCTCTAGAGCTAGACCAGGGAGATTGTTTTTGTTGAGATAGAGCACCACACCTACTGTCATCTCCCCACTTTACCACACCGATCAGATTACACATTCTGTGCTACTCATGCACTGAGTTGACAGGAACCAGTATCAAACCCAGAACCTTAAGATTCCTAGGCTGGTGCTCTACCAATTGAGATAAACCAGTCTCTTTTAAAGAAATAGTCTAATTGAATATGCGCCATAAAGACAAAAGAAAATATGTACAAAAATTTACTAATGAAGACATTGTTTAATTGATAATGGATAATGAATGATTATCTATACATATATAAAGGGCAGTTGTGTATATGTATATGTCCGGAGGAAACTACGAAAATAAAACAATTAACGACTAAGTAAATATATATACACACATTCACTATCACCAGATCTTGGTTTTTGATAAAAAATAACAAAGGTTTTATTTATATTAGTGACGATGATTAAAAAATGATATCTAAATGATAACAGCATAGAATTTTTTTTTTTTTTGATTTGATATTTTAAATAGTAGACAGGAATTTTTCTTTTCAGAGTGGCTGGATCAATGCACAGTTTTTTAATGGGGCATCCAACTCATGATTCAGTAATTATGGATCTGCTAGACAAATTTGTTTTTTTACTCCCTTTCTACCAGGTGATGATGGGTAGTCACTTCTAGTACATATATAAAGGGCAGTTGTGTATATGTGTATGTCCGGAGGAAACTTCGAAAATAAAACAATTAACGACAAAGTAAATATATATATATATATATATATATATATATATATATATTATATATATATATATACACACACACACACACACACATTCACTATCACCATGGCTTGGTTTTTGAGCAACATAATGAAGATTTTATTTATATTTGGGAAGATATTTAAAAATTAAAATTTGTATAGTAACAGAAGGTAATTGAAATATGTTGATTGATTGAATTAATCATCTCATTTATATTGTTGTTTTTTTTTTTAATTGTAAATTATTGAATTAAAATTTCTTACTATATTGTTATATATTTACGTGGGGATTTTATGGAGCAACCAGCGAGGATTTAACTTGTGATAAGTAATAATGGATCTGCGAGACTAACTTTTAAAAAATCCCACCCCTCTACCCAGGCGACGCCGGGTAGCCACTTCTAGTTTAATAATATTGTTTAATTTTTAATTATGTGCAGATAAGTAGAAAAAAACGTTTGGTAAAAACAATAAAAACGCTTTAATTTAATTTTGGAACATTTGTAACACAGCTTGAAGTGTTATTTACAAAATCTCACAATAATTCATAAAAATTCTTTTTTTTTTTTTCTGTCTGCCATTTCATTGTCCAAAGACAGCTTGAGAGCTATGGTCATCAAATAATGGGACGATAGTACATGATTCTGGGACATTAAAAATTTCAGATTTAGTTTTAAGTTTTTAGAGACAATTTCAATTTACAAAGTATTGTATTTTAGTGAGGGGTTCAATTTATGATCTAGATATTGTATTAATTAGGGGTCATTTTTTTTTTTTGGGGGGGGGCTAGTGGGAGTTCAATTTACAATCTAAGTATTGTATTTAATGAGGGGTTTCAGTTTACGATCTAAATATTGTATTGAGAGATTTTTCTTTTTTGATTTGTGGGAGTAAATATGAAGCTGTTATCTCTATTAATAATGGAGATTGTCTGTATTTCTGTCTGTAACAAAAACTACGTCATAGCTCTACGTTACAATATTCTTATGCTATATACACCCAAAATTTGAGTAAGCAATTTTACAAATTGTTTTTTTTACTCTAGTCGCCCTTTTTTTTTTTTTTTTTTTTTTTTTACAGTAACAAGAAGTTAACTAAAAAGTTTACAAATAAATAAATAAAACCTACGATTTTGTGGAAATTTATGTGGAAAATATTCAAAATAATTGTTTGATTATTACATGCACGCAACATTTTATTTGAGAGGGACGGGGCTCAGTTTTCATTTCAAATTGTTTTTTTTTTTGTTTTCTTTTACTCCTTTAATAAATATGAGGATTTGTCTTACTAATGATACAAATTCTCTGACATTGAATTTTTAACTCCCCCCCCTCTAAGGCAATGTCTTTCAAAAATTAATTTTTATGACACCCAGAGGGTGTTTTCTATTGCTAGTTATAATTAATAAATTTTATGAGTTTACTAAACAATACTAGCTATTATTCTTCACTAAGATCACTGTGACACAAAGTTTCATCAGATCTGATTTTAACAGCGCTATTTTCTGGATTGATTGTCCAGATTATTCCAAAGAAAATAGATATTGATCGGAAGGATTGATTGGATGTCCAAGTGTAAAATCCTTCCACCCATTCCTTACACTTTGAAATGGATTGTTCCATTCTTAGTTTTCCCCACCACCTGGTTTGTTGAGGCCGAATTTTCCGAATGATGTACTCACAAGGAAACGTAATTTATTGCAGACTGAAAAGCAAGGAGACTAACGCCTTAAAGGAACTGAGGTTTGGAAGTTCAACTTGACAAGCTGATAGATAAACCACCAGAAGCAATGGAGTCATTAGACAGGTCCTGGGTAGTCCTCCATGCAGCATCCAAAATCCGCACAGAGCTGATAGACACCAAGAGCAGTGTAGTCATTAGTCAGAATTTATATTTTCTACTACATTTTGATTTTGAAATAAGATGTAATTACTGTTACATGGAATTTCTATTTGGACCTGGGTGGTCCTCCATGCAGCATCCAGAATCTGCACAGAGCTAATAGACACGTGTTACATGGAATTTCTATTTGGACTTGGGTGGTCTCCATGCAGCATCCAGAATCTGCACAGAGCTAATAGACACGTGTTACATGGAATTTCTATTTGGACCTGGGTGGTCCTCCATGCAGCATCCAGAATCTGCACGAGCTAATAGACACGTGTTACATGGAATTTCTATTTGGACCTAGGTGGTCCTCCATGCAGCATCCTGAATCTGCACAGAGCTAGTAGGTACTTGTTACATAAAACTTCTATTTGGACTTGGGTGGTCCTCCATGCAGCATCCAGAATCTACACAGAGCTAGTAGGTACTTGTTACATAGAATTTCTATTTGGACTTGGGTGGTCCTCCATGCAGCATCCAGAATCTGCACAGAGCTAGTAGGTACTTGTTTCATAGAATTTCTATTTGGACTTGGGTGGTCCTCCATGCAGCATCCTGAATCTGCACAGAGCTGGTAGATACCTGCTACATGGAATTTCTATTTGTGTTCATGTGGGTGTTAAATTATTTACACTTTTTTTATTTTTTAAAAATATCAAATTCTCTCAAACAGCGAAAGTTTTATGTTGGTATAGGTAATACTGATACCAAAAACTAAATCTCTTCCTTGTACCTATGTTCGAAGATATAGTATCAAAACTCATTAGTGAAAATGAACTAAAAATCCTTGTTTTCGCAACATTTATCTCATAAATTCTTTTAAAAATTTAGCAATTTCAATATTTAAAACAGAAATTTATTTTACTAAGATGAAATAACTAAAATTAAAATATCTCCCTATCATTACCGACACCTCCGATATGCTGCTTTTTCCCTCATTAATTAAGGGATAACATTTTAAAGATTAAAATCTATTTCCTCAAATGAAGGCAAAGTTTTGAAGGAAAAAAATTTTGTTTGGTAATTCTTTGATAATTTGCAACTTTTGCCACATGGGAGACATTACAGTTCAAAAATCAACCTACCCTATTGTACAAACATCCAGACAGGCACACAGAATCTTTCATCTAAGTTGTTTCAATTATTGTTGATAGCTGAAAACCTTTCCTACAGCAGGGATCTTAAGCTTAAAATCCCTGCTATAGAAAAGTTTTTCAGCTACTAATACGAATTCTCAATTTATAATCAAGCAGAAAATATCGTAAAAGCAATTTAATTTTCTGATGTTCATAATGCGGCTTTCAAAATCAATTAAAAACTGTCAGTAAATACCGGTTAATTAAAAAAAAGAAATTTTTTTTTCACCAGCTAATATCACAATTAAAGTGGCATTTCCTATGCAGTAATTAAATGCAAGAAATTGGTAATTTAGTCATCAATAAAATTGAACCTCGGTGAATACTAATGCAAAAAAATTTCATCTAAGTTGGATCAATTTTGACATTCTTCACAAAAAAAATGCTCTTGAGGTCGATCTTCGCCAAAAGAAACGCTCCCGAGGCCGATCTTCGCCAGAGAAATGCTCCGAGGCCGATCTTCGCCAGAGAAACGCTCCGAGGCCGATCTTCTCAAAAGAAACGCTCCCAAGGCCGATCTTCTCAAAGAAACGCTCCCAAGGCCGATCTTCACAAAAGAAATGCTCCCAAGGCAGATTTTCGCCAGAGAGACGCCTCTAAGGCCGATCTTCGCCAGAGAGACGTTCCCAAGGCCGATCTTCGCCAAAGAAACGCTCCCGAGGCCGATCTTCGCCAAAGAAACGCTCCCAAGGCCAATCTTCAAAGAAATGGTCTAAGGCAGATCTTGAACAATATACTTGAAAGCCCTTTTGGCATATTGTAAGCCTCCACTGGGTTGTATAATAATTTGAGGAATCTAGAAAATTACTTAAATATTTTGACATCAATATTCATATGGTCATTTTTTTTTTTTTGTTACTTTGTTATATTCATGAGAATTTAAAACCTGGGTTGGTTGGTTGGTTGGTTGGTTTTAAAGTATATCAACACTTATTTGATGCCAAAATCAGTATATATATATATATATAGATATATATATATATATATTGATGGGACCCTTACAGGTAGTACCACTCAGAGTCAGAGTGGACTTATGGGTAATGGCAGTGAAGATTTGACTCCAAACTATCCAGAACTGTAGCCTTGCCATCGGATACAGTTTAGTTTGATATTTAAGACACCATTTTAAAACTAATCCATTAAGTAAAAGCCCAACCATGACAAACAAGAAACACAAACAAGTAATTCAATGAACTAGTATTAATTAATCAGTTTAATTAGTATATACAAATAATATTAAATCAATTAATTTATATATAATAATAATAATGAAATTTATTGTGTACAGTGCTCAGGTGCACCACAACTCCTCAAAGTCTCATGTCAAGTACACAGAATAATGTATTAGTGTCAGGAACATGAACAGTTTACAGTAGTAATATGCATGTATGTGTGCGCATGTGTGCGGAGAGGGGCATCAGGTATAGTGTTGGCAGACTACAGGAAGCATGGAGGCTTTGAAAGATTCAGTGTTTCAGCAGCCTACAACAGACACGGGCAGCTTATTCCATGCCTCCACGTGAAAAAATGTTTAATATCAGCCAGACAGCAAGGGAGTCTATCCTCTCTTCAGTAGCACTAGATCTATAATAAATGACTTAGGACAGATAGTGAATATGTGCCAAGCCAAAGAAGTGGAAATCTTGCAAACCTATCATCTCCTCACTTTATCTTGCTATCCATGCACTGAAACAAAACAAATATAAAATGTTGGGGTTTTTTTTTGTGTTTTATTCTTACCTGGCACTCAGTTTCTGATGCCGTTGGTGTTCATTTCCTGAAAATAGAAAAAAAGAAATTTAGCCATTTTGAAATTAAAATGTCTATGTAAATCCTATACACTAAATGGATCAAGTATCCAATAAGCACCCCAGCTGCGAGCAGTTTTGAAAAGAACAGCTTTTGCTTTTCACCGGAAACTTCCGGTTGTTTGTAAACAAAAGCAACAGATTAATTTTTTTGACATTAGAATTTCACTGTAAGATTTTTAAAAAGTTTGTTCATGTTTATTTACAAATCAAAGATATGTTTTTATACTAAAAATTATTCCAAGTGTTGAAGAATATTCATCAACTTCTGATTAATAAGCAAAACTTATGATTCATTAAAGTAATGCCTGGGTCCCAGATATCTCAAATGGATTCCTATTCTGATTAATAAAAACTATTTTAATATAAAATTCTGTCTTTCATTTAAAGTTTTATAATTAACAAAAAAAAAAAATTAACAATATTAGTTTAACATATGTTCAAAATTAATTTTTCACATACGCTAACAACAACATGAAATAACTAATATTTTTTATTAAAATCAAAAAACATTTTAGTATAAAAACGTCTTTGGTTTGTAAATAAACATTAACAAACTTTTTAAAGAATCTTGCAGTGAAATTCTAATGTCAGAAATATCGTCTGTTGATTTTGTTTACAAACACCCGGAAATTTACGGTGAAATGCAAAAGCTGTTCTTTTTAAAACATCTCACAGCTGGGGTGCTTATTAGATACTTCATCCCACTAAATTTAACAGCTATGAAAGGACAGGGGTAATAAATCATGAACCAGTTGACATATAAAATGAATATTGATAATTTAACAAATTTAATGAATTCTGAGTTAATACTTTCTTTAATAATACAACCAATCAATCATGTGTCACTAGGGGGACAGTCTGTTCAAATAGTTCAGCCCCCCCCACCACCACCACCACCACCCATAATAAATCTGGGATTATTAAAATGAAAATCTTCAACTTAGTCCAATTATGAAAACTTCAAACATTATGTTGGAATTATTGTTCAGTACTAATTCAACTTAGGACATCTTCATCATTAACCACTATTTTTATATGAAAGGCACATTACACACATACATACACAGTATATATATATATATATATATATATATATATGGTGATTGTCACTTCTTGACAGAATAAGGCCATTTCTACAAGTTCGGCGGTGATTGCGCGGTGCCCAGGCGTTCAGCTTTGTTTTTATTTGCTGTTATACATATGAGCCTCTTCCCCGGTTTCCTCTCGTGTGCGACCGTACATGACTAAGAAACCCAGCCTTTGTCAGGCAGGCCCTGCCACACGCATCACATATATAGTCCGGCTTAAATGTAGGAAATGTATCCATGATGTTTGTCATGTGCCATTTGCGTAGGGACCGCTTCAGGATGGAGTGTTTGAGCTGTTTTACCTCAAAGCCCTTGCAGCTATCATAGACAAGTTTTCTCCATCCTGCGCGATATATATTTTTTTTTTTTCTTAAAAAGAAAAGTGAGGGTACCCTTATTAGATTTAAAATCTAAAATAAATTGATCTTTTTTTTCAATGCTCATCAGAGAAAAAGTACATTGAAAAATGGTGTTATTGTGGGTTTGTTTTGTTTTTTGTTTGTTGTAGACGATGGAATAGTCAGAGAGAAAACGAGAAAAGGATTTTTTTTTTCTCAATAGGACAAAGAATTCGTAAAACTAAGAAAAGTACGAACCAAAACGGGGGGGGGGGATCTAAAATTGCGAGTCCCTCCGTTGGATAAGTTTAGGCTCACTTTTCTTTTTAGGAAAAAAAAAAAAAAAAAAAAAAAAAAATTATTTTACAACATGCATATGCTTTTACGCGTCCTTTTTAAATTCAGTACTGCATAAACTTTAATATATATATATATATATATATATATATATATACATATATTAATTTTATACTTTTTAAAAATAATATATATTAGACACATACACACACACAATTTTTTTAAATTAAAAAAGATAAAGAAACTTTCATCTGTCTATCTTATGTTTTTGTTTTTTTTAAATGTACAGTATTACAATTACTATACAGGTGTCGCCTGTGGTGTAATGGTTATCATCATAGGAAATGGACACAGCAACACAAGTTCAAATTCTGGAAGAGACTGTTTGTATTTCACATTGCGCTAATACCCTTGGGAAAGGTATGTATCCAACTATTCTTCCTCCAGCTATGGGTAAATAGTAGTGCAGACTGGGATCTTTAACCTTGGTATGGCAACTAATTTGGGAGAAAGAAAACAACTCTGAAATCAAAGCTTAAACTCCGCTTAAGAAATTGATCATGTGTCACTTTCTACTAATGAAGAGGGGTTGGGTAAATACATAGAATTACTACACATTGATCTAAAACAGTATACTAGTGTTATATTCTAATTCTAGGCAGAAATACTGATCCTGATACAAGCAAAAAAAAAAAGAAAAAAAAAAAAAGTAAAATATGCAGAGTGACCTATTGTCAGTATCAGCCAGATAGCAAGGGAGTCTATCACCTTTTCATTAGTGCTAGACCAGGGAGATTGATTTTGCATCTGAGGTGGGACACCACACCTACCATCAGCTGCTCACTTTCACCGCACAAATCCAAGCCATGCTACTCATGTGCTGGGTAGGCGAAGGCCAGTATTGAACCCGGAACCTTACGGTTCCGAGCCAGATGCTTTAAGTTAAATCAGCCCAGATCCTGATATAAATGGCATTTTTTATGGGAATTATGCACGTAAATAACCAGTGTCTCATCCGCTTTGTTGTGTATAAAACCCTTCGGTTTTCAGTAATCAATCCAATACTCAAGATATAAAGAGAAGACATTATTACAAAGAGAAGAGACGACGACGACGACGCACGGTGCAAGTTGAAAAACGATGTCCAATTCTGTCGATGAGTCATAAATCATACAACACTGCTGCACTTCTAATTGACACATTTTGCCTTAGGGCTCCCAACACTGCAGAATAATCCAGCCTCTCCTAAGGTATAACACCCCCCCGCCGCACCCCTCCAATGCTATACCTCCACCCCCACCCCTGCCAATTCGTACAAGAAATAAGTAGAAATAAAAGCAAGGAAACGGAATGGGGATTTGAGCAGCCAATTGATTTTTCCTTAAAAAAAAAATAAATAAATAAATAAAAAAAAATAAAAAAATGAAATAAATAAATATTTAAAGATAAGTGAAAAAAAAAAAAAAAAAACAACCTATAAACCCGCAGGCAGATATTCAGGTTCAAAAGATTGAGTGTTCATTAGCATAAATACAATATTAAATGGTATTTTCATTTTATATCAATCCTAGTTTATTTTTCATTCTTATCTAATAAGATATTGTTTCTCTATTATTAACCATGTCCCATAAGATGAGTTATGGTCACACTGAAAGCACCGGTTCCCACTAGATCACCAAAGTTAAGCAACAATGAGCCTGTTCAATATTTAATTGGGTGACAAGCAACAGTACGTACTCTAAGTAACCAGAGTCCCATGTTTATCAAAACGACTTGATTTGACATTAAATGACCCCAAAAAAGGTTGATATGCTTTAAAACAAAACAAAACCTACTTCAACCTGTTCATATTTATCTTATATATTTGCATATATATTTCCTGCATTAAATTTGATAATTATGGGATAGAAGTAGTATTTAAAACCATTGTGCAAATTAATAAGTTTTGTATGTTTTTTTAATTTATATGAAACACTGCAATTAAACACTACATTTTATTTATTTATTTTTATATATATATATATATATATATATATATATATAAAATGAACTATACTTAAGGGTTTAAATTCTTTTCATCCAAAACCTAATGAAATCATGTTATTATGCATATAACTATTACCATTTAATTCATTGGAGTTTAGAATTACCAATTATTATGGCTGTTCTATTAAGTGCCTAACCCAGGCAAAACAATTTTGAAAACGGAAAACATATCTTTGTTACTGGTACCATGTAACCAGTTACTTGGAGAGGACATGAGCATTCCAAAAGTTAAGCAGCAATAAGCCTGTTCAATACTTAGATGGGTGACCATTAAGCAACACCAGGTACTGTAAGCAGCCTGATATAAAAATGACTTGATTTGGCATTAAATAACCCGAATAAAGTTACTTGGAGAGGACGTGAGCATTCCAAAAGTTAAGCAGCAATAAGCCTGTTCAATACTTAGACGGGTGACCATTAAGCAACACCAAGTACTGTAAGCAACCTGATATAAAAATGACATGATTTGGCATTAAATAACCCGAATAAAGTTGATATGCCATAAAACAAAAACGATGAACCAACCTATTACCCAGAGAGAGAGGTCATGAAAAATAAAACTGTATCACATGGCAACCCAAAGGCCTGAAAAATGTTGGTTGGGTTTTACAGCATGTCAACCCTTGTGGGGTCATTTTATGCCAAAGACACTTTTTTTTAAAAATCCATTCTTAGTGGGTATTCAAAATATTCTTTTTAATCTAAATTTTTTCTATGTAACCCATAGATGAGACCCTAACATGTACTACCACTCAAAATCAAAGTGGACATGGGAGTAATGGCAATGAAGGGGTACCCTCATTCCCCAGAGCTCCAAAATTGGAAATTCACCATTAGATGCAGTTTAACACCATGCCCAAGATACTAAAACCTCAGCCACTGCCTTCTAGCACACATTGATAAAAAGGGTTTGCCATAAGCAATAGGGTTAGGACAATCATATATATAATATTACCAACTCCTCCGCACCGAGCAGGATACGACACAAGGTCAATTTTCTTAAGCGGAGTTTAACAGGTTTGAATTCAGAGTTTTCCTTCTCCTAGACTGGGTTACCTAGCCATGTTAAAGAAACCCAGTCTGCCCTGCTATTTGCCCATAGCTGGAGAGAGAGTAGGAATCATACCTTCCCAAGGGATTAGCGCTAAGTGAAATGCAATTACCACGTCCAGGATTTGAACTCGGGGCGATGAGTCCATTTCCCATGACTTTAACCATTTCACCACGGGCTTTGTTAGGACAATCATATAGGTGCTAGGGCTTGACATGACAAGCCAATTGATTAGAGAGGGCCTCTCCAACCTGACTGCCTGTCGAGCCAAAGTGGAGTTGCAGGTCATGGACTGCTCAGCCATCAGGGTTCTGTACTCAAGCCCTGAAAAAAGTTTTAGGACAATAATATATATATGAAAATATAAAATTTATAAAATAGGTTATTTCCGATAAGTCCAACATAAACAAAGGGAAACCACTCTTGACTGATAAATTATTTATTTATTGATCTACTACGAAAAAAGAAGACAGGGTTAGGGTTAGGGTAATGGGAAAATAAATAAATAATTTATTAGTCAAGAGTGGTTTCACTTTGTTTATGTTGGACTTATAGGAAATAACCAAGAGTTATTTATTAAGCTTTGCTTAGTTATGGCAAAAGGCCATGTATATTAGTATATTTACCAACCACTTTGCATAAGTAGGATGTGACACAAGGTAAATTTTTAAGCAAAGCTTAACAGGTTCAAATTCAGAGTTACCTTTTACTCAACTAGTAGCCATACCAGCCATTCCTGGTAAAAATTGGCCAATGAGAGGTGAAGACAGGAAGCATTAAGATCATTGGCGACTGTGCTCAAAATAATTGCTAAATTGAACATTGTTTGTGCCGTCAAAAAAATCTTTAGGCAGCTGAAAATCCGTCATCTCGTAAAATCTTCAGCAACTCAACTCCTGCCGTCACCCCACTTCTACTTATACTAGTTTCCCCTTAATATCCGGGTGTCTGCGCCCCACACGCGAGATTGTCGAGCCAATCCCTGCCGCTGGAATCCTCACAGCTATCATCGGGCACCTGGTGCTTACATACAGGACTGTAGCATCTCGACTTCAGTGCCAATGTCGCCCATTCACATCTGAAGGATGCGGGTTTGATTCTACAGTCCTACATGTAGGCAAAGCCTAGCCCACTTGCCCTCGAGAATACGGCATGCCTTGACGTTCGTCACTCACCTTGTGTTCTCTGTCACATAGACAGATTCTTAAGACAAGTTAAAAAGACCTGCTAATCTCGTCGTTTGTTTTGAATTCTCCAGTATTCAATTTTTTTATTACTTTTTATACATATTTCAGTTTTATACTCTTTGGCCCAAACTTCCCCTGGCTTATTGCACTCTGAATGGAGAAAAGGACTTACAACTATTGATAGTTACAAAAAGAAAAAAAAAAATATCTGCCATGAACACAACAGTTGCTACTAAAAATCCAAATTATGTAACTCCGGTTTGCTAGCATTGTCAGGTGCAACTCTGGGAAACTGCAAAATAACCCCACATTAAAAAAAAAATTTATGGGGCCCTAAGTGAAATTTGATTCTGACGAACATCTACTAATATTAGCCTTTTTATCATCCCCCCAGAAAATGGTTGTCTTTAAAAAAGGAGAAAGAAAAAAAAAAAAAGAAAAAAAAAAAAAAAAAAAAAAAAGGTCTAAATCCTAGTTGCAAAATCTAAAAGGGTTAATATCAAAAATTCGGATCATCTACAAATAAAATCCAAACATGGATACTTACAAAAAGCTGAGCCTTCAAAACATTTCATTACCAACCTTCATACAAGCACCTGAAATTAATCTTTAAAACCAAGGATTTTTTTTTTTGGAGGGTGGTTCATTGAGAAAATAAAATACTTAAAAGAATCTTGATAAACCCAACTAAAAAGGAAATACTATTATAAAAAAAATTTTTTTTAAATAAATAAAAATAAAAAATCGTTTAAAAAATAAAAATAAAAAAAAACAGGTTTTATGATAATAAAAGGGGATTTGATTGGCCTCTTCATTAACTGAAGGCGGCAAAAAAAATTTACAAAAAAAAACCCCACCAAATTAATGTATTGCAGCAGCGGAATGAAAGCAAACTCAATAAACGAAAAAAAAAAAAAAAAAAAAAAAAAAAGGAAAAGCAAAAAGAAAAAAAAAAAAGAAAAAGCATCTGATATCCCATGTTAATTCTCTTAAGCTTTTTTATTCTACTTTTTTTTAAAACTGCATATTAACGAGGTCGGTGTACATATTACAGAAGCAATGGGCACATATTAGTGCAGTTAGAAAACCAACTACATTTCCCTTAAGAAAGTATTTTTTTTCTTTAAATAAATATTAAAAAAAAAAGAGGAAGAGGAAGAAAGCTGTGGATGAGGTGCGGTGGGGGTTATGATGAGTGAAATTTCATATGCAGCATCTTCTTTCTCTTTCTGCCAACGCTGATAGGATGCTGGAATTTTTGTTTATCAGATTTAAAACCAAAACCAGTGATGAGAATGTAAAAAGCTACCAAACCCACTAAGAAAAAAAGAAAAGAAAAAAAGGCAGAGACAAGACAGAGAGGCAGACAGAAGAGAGACAAAGTGGACAGAAGAGAGACAAAGAGAGACCAAAAGAGAGACAAAGAGAGACAAAAGGAGATAGAGAGACAAGTGTGAGACAAAGTGAGGATAGAGAGACAAAAGAGACAAGAGTGACAAAAGAAGACAAAGGAGAGACAAAGTGACAAAGAGGACAAAGTGACAAAGAGAGACAAAGTGAGATAGAGAGACAAAAGAGAGATAGAGAGACAAAGAGGAAGTAGAGAGGACAAAGAGAGACAAATGACAAAAGAGAGACAAAGTGAGATAGAGAGACAAAGAGAGACAAAGTGAGATAGAGAGACAAAGAGAGACAAAGTGAGATAAATAGAGAGACAAAGAGGAGACCAAAGTGACAAAGAGAGAGCAAAGTGAGATAGAGAGACCAAAGGAGAGACAAAGAGATAGAGAGACAAAGAGAGACAAGACAGAAGATAGAGAGCAAAGAGAGACAGGCAGACAAAGAAGACAAAGTGAGATAGAGATAAAAAAGTGAGAGAGAGACAAAGGAAGAGACAAAGTGAGATGAGAGACAAAGAGAGACAAAATAGAGATAGAGGAGACAAAGAGAGACAATAGAGAATAGAGAGACAAAGAGAGAGACAAAGGTGAGATAGAGACAAAGAGAGACAGGCAGAGATAGGAGACAAAGGAGACAGGCAGAGATAGAGAGTACAAAGAGAGACAGGCAGAGATAGAGAGACAAAGTCTGAGACAAAGTGAGATAGAGAGAGAAGTGAGACAAAGTGAGATAGAGACAGAGAACAGGAAGATAGAGAGACAAAGAGAGACAGGAGAGATAGAAGACAGGCAGAGATAGAAGACAAAGAGGAGACAGCAGAGATAGAGAGACAAAGAGAAGACAGGCAGAGATAGAGAGACAAAGAGAGACAGCAGAGATAAGAGAGACAAAGAGAATACAAAGTGGTAGAGAGAAAGTGAGACAAAGTGAGATAGAGACAAAGAGAGACAGCAGAGATAAGAGACAAAGAGAGAACAGCAGAGATAGAGAGACAAAGAGAGACAGGCAGAGATTGAGAGACAAAGTGAGATAGAGAGACAAAGGAGATAGAGAGGACAAAGGAGACAAAGTGAGTAGAGAGAAAGTGAGTGAGAACAAAGTGAGATAGAGACAAAGAGAGACAGGCAGAGATAGAGAACAAAGAGAACAGGCCAGAGATAGAGAGACAAAGAGAGACAGACAGACGATAGAGAGACAAAGAGATGACAGACAGAGATAGAGAGACCAAGAGAGACAGACAAGATAGAAGAGACAAAGAGAGACAGACAGGAGGGGGGGAGGGGAGGGAAAAAGTATTATTTTTAAAACTAGGGGAAAAGTGATAGCATTAATATAAAACAAGTATATTAAAAACATTTATTCAATCAACTAATTCTACACAAAAGTGACATTAAAAAGTTACCTCCCTGTGCCTACAAGATGACTTTTCCGTTGAAAAAAAAAAAAAAAAAATTTAAATTAAATAAATGAGAAAAAAAAATACAAAATTTAAATTATGAAAAATTATCACAAAGGGAAACTGACACAGTCTGAAGTACTTTTCGAAATCATGTTTTTTGGACCTACACACCCACCCCTAAAAAGGAAAAAAATTATATAAAGCCTAAATCGGAAAGAAAATTGTTTTAAGTGTAATTTAATGCATATGTGACAGGCTATAAATCAGTGTAATAATAATAAGAAATTGGTTGGTAAAAATAAATAAAATAGTAAGAGATAATTAAAAAACTGACAAAAGCAACAACTAAAAAGGAATTTGGTATTAATATTTTCAGATGGGGGGAATTTTAACAATAAAAACAGAAGGGCTGATAACGACACTGACGCCGCAGCCACCACAGCTGATGCTAAAGAGAAACCTTTTTTTTCTTCTGCTTCTATAAAAAAAAAAAAAAAATAATAATAATAATTATTTCATGAGTGGCAAATATATATAAAAAGTCTTCTTAAGAATATTTTGAATTTTTTCGAATTGTGAATAAAATTTTTTTGTTTTAATCATTCATTATTCACACTTCAAAGTGCGAAAAAAAGAAGGGAAAACAAAACAAACAAAAAAAGAGGGAGAAAGAAAAGGAGCGAAGAGAGAGAGAAAGAGAGGGAGTGAAAGAGAGGAGAAAGAGAGGGAGTGAAAGAGAGGAGAAAGAGAGGGAGTGAAAGAGAGGAGAAAAGAGAGGAGTGAAAGAAAGGAGAGAAAGAGAGGAGTGAAAGAGAGGAGAAAGAGAGGGACGTGAAAGAGAGGAGAAAGAGAGGGAGTGAAAGAGAGGAGAAGGAGGAGTGAAAGAGAGGAGAAAAGAGAGGGAGTGAAAGAAGGAGAAAGAGAGGAAAAAGAGAGGAGAAAGAGAGGGAGTGAAAGAGAGGAGAAAGAGAGGGGAGCTGAAAGAGAGGAGGAAAGAGAGGGTGTGAAAGAAGAGGGAAAAGGGAGTGAAGAAGGGAGAGAAAGAGAGGGAGTGAAAGAGAGGAGAAAGAGAGGAGAAAGGAGGAGAAAGAGAGGGAGTGAAAGAGAGGAGAAAGAGAGGGAAGTGAAAGAGAGGAAAAGAGAGGAGTTGAAAGAGAGGAGAAAGAGGAGTGAAAGAGAGGAGAAAAGAGAGGGAGTTGAAAGAGAGGAGAAAGAGAGGAGTGAAAGAGAGGAGAAAGAGAGGAGTGAAGAGAGGAGAAAGAGAGGGGAGTGAAAGAGAGAAGAAAGAGAGGTTGAAAGAGAGGAGAAAGAGAGGGAGGAAAGAGAGGAAAAAGAGAGGGAGTGAAAGAGAGGAGAAGAGAGGTATGAAAAGAGGAGAAAGAGAGGGAGTGAAAGAGAGGAGAAAGGAGAGGAGTGAAAGAGAGGAGAAAGAGAGGGAGTGAAAGAGAGAGAAAGAGAGAGAACAAAGAGGAGAAAGGGGGAGACAAAGAGGAGAAAGAGGGGGAGACAAAGAGGGGGAGACAAAGAGGAGAAAGAGGGGAGACAAAGAGAGAAAGAGAGGGGAGACAAAGAGGAGAAAGAGGGGAGACAAAGAGGAGAAAGAGGGGGAGACAAAGAGGAGAAAGAGAAAGAGTGAAAAGAGGGGAACAAAGAGGGGAGACAAAGAGGGGGAGACAAGAGGGGAAGACAAAGAGGGGAGGACAAAGAGGGAAGACAAAGAGGGGGAGACAAAGAGGAACAAAGAGGACAAAGAGGGGAGACAAAGAGGACAAAGAGGGGGAGACAAAAGAGGACAAAGAGGGAGACAAAGAGACAAAAGGGAGACAAAGAGAGGAGGACAAGAGGGAGACAAAGAGAGAGAGAGAGAGAGAGAGAGAGAGAGAGTATTACTTAACAACAGGGATAGGATTAATTAAAACAATTTGTGTCAAAACGTTTTATTCAATCAAATAATTCCAGGCACAGTGACATAAAAAGTTAACCTCCCCTTGCCTACAAAATGACTTTCTGTTGACCGCTAGTAGGCAGCATAATTAAGTTGTCATAGCAATACTTCAAGTACTTAAAGAGAGGTTTTGATTTCTGTGTTGCACTGCTTATATATATATATATATATATATGTTCTATCTCAAATGTTGAATTATTATTATAGATACAACTTTTAAACACAGCAACACGTGTGTGACATTTCTGTTGGTCCTTATCCAATCTATATATTAATACGCTTGCTCCTAATACTTTTGTCTGTTATCATCCTGCAGCGCCCTCTGGTTGAAAATGAGACCATCCAAATTGTTCAAGATGCAATGCAAAAATATAAATCCAAATTATCTGGTGTCGCTTAATCGCAAATTTCTTATTTGTCCCATTTCATTTCCCCCAATTTTAAAAAAGAAACGGTCTTGCGTCGCTTAAATGCCAGACGTGAAATTGTGAATTACGGAATATAATTTGGTAATTTTAATCTTATGTCATCACAAACTCAAATTTAGGTTATGTCTTAGCGAGCGTCAAACGAATTTCCAGTCTAACTTCGATATTTTCCAAGTCATGCTTTGTCACTTTTTGTCGGCCAATTAATGTAGATATTCCCCCCCCACTGACTTTTATTGGCAAATCAATGTACATATTTTACAACCCCCTTTTAAGAAAGAGTGAGAGTGACAGTTATATCAAGATTATTATACTTTTACATATGAACTATTTAGCAATAGCTCTAAAGTAAACACATCAAATGTTTTAATAATTATCATACTGTGGTAATACACAGGTCCTGCTAGTAAGCATTAAAACAACAAACCCAACTGGCATAATTTTGAGCCTCAGGAAAATTCATCTGACATTCAATACAGGTTATATGAAGAGGTGCTCATCATGTAATGGTTATAGTCATAGGAAAATGGACACAGCGAAATGATTACAAATCCTGGACAAGGCTGTTTGCATTTCACAGAGTGAATATCATTAGGAATAGTATGAATCCAATTATTCTCTGAGCTGTGAGTAAATAGTAGAGTGAACTGGGGGTATTCAACCTGCTCATGCAGAGGGATTGATAAATACAAAAGTGTTTTTTTTTTGTTATATAATATACTCAATATCGTCAATTGTTTCATTTTCATAGTTTCATCCAGACATACATACACACAAATGTCCTTTATATATGTATCCTGGGTAGAAGAGGGATTAAAAAAAAAAAGTTAATCTCGCAGATCCATTATTACTAATCATGAGTTGGATCCTCACTGGATGCCCCATAAAAAGACTCATGTAAAAAAGACCTGATGGGACGTCAGGAATTTTTCCCCAAACATAAATCGTTATTTTTGCACAAAAATCAAGTTCAGGTGATAGTGAATGTGTATATATATTAATTGTTTTATTTTCAGTTTCATCTGGGCATACATACATACACACAGCTACCCTTTAGATATGTATAGAAGATAGATTAAAGTTTTTTTTCTCTTTTTCTTTCTTTCTTTTTGTATGTCAGGAGGAAACTTTAAAAATAAAACTATTAAAGACAAAGTAGATGTAGATATATATACAATATCATCAACAGAGCCTATTTTGGTTTGACAATCACAGAGGTGAGAAACTGACAGTTACCAAGCACTGTTGATGCTATGTCTTCACTACTCTAACTTTTTATATATATATATATATATACATATATATATATATATACATACACACACACACACACACACAGCCCTATTGCCCTTATGGCAAACCCCCAACCCCTTCTATCATATATGTGCTAGAAGGCAGTAGCTGAGGGTCTTAGTGTCCTGGGTATGACATTAAAAACAGCATATAATGGTGAAGTTTTAATTTTGGAGCTCTGGGGAGTGTTAAATACCCATTCATCATGATTACTCTTAAGTCCATCCTGACTACTGAGTGGTAGTACCTGTTAGGGTCCCATCTATAGGTTAAATAGAAAAAAATGAGTTTGAAAAAAATGTATTCGGAAAAACAAATTGAGCTTAAAAAAAAAAAAAAAAATGAATATCCATCAAGAATGAATAAAACAAAACATCTTCAGCATAAAATAGCCCAACAAGGGTTGGCATGCCACAAAATCTAACCAACCAGCCAACACACAAACTGTAACTTATTTTCTCCCCTTTTTCCTATGGGTATCAATAATCCCCTTCAGTAACGCTCAAAATCAATCAGGAGGTGAGACGTAGGTTCTAAGAACGTAGGTGTTATTTTGTGCATGTAAGTAGCAGATGAATAAATTAGTCTTATGTTGAATCACAGGTGTACATGAAATCAAGATGCGGATACTGACTTATTGGTCTCTTATGTCAATATCAAATTCTCGTTAGAATATTAAGTTCTGAACAATCTTCCTCACCCCCCCCCAACCCTAAATTTGAACTCCTAACTATGAAAGCCAACAACATGAAGAAAATACCAAAACTAACCTCATCATGGAATTCAAACAACTTAAGATTATTCCTCAGAGTAAAAGTAAAGTTGGTAAAGTGGCCTATTGTCGGTATCAGCCGGAAAGTGAGGGAGTCTCTCCCATTTTCGCTAGTACTAGACCAAGGAGATTGTTCTTTGCTGAAGTGGAGTACCACACCTACCGTCAGATCCCCACTTTACTGTACAGGTCAGATTACCCAATTTGTGCTACTCATACACTGAGTTGGTGGGGACTGGTATTGAACCAGGAACCTTGCGATTCCTAGGTGGATGCTCTACCAACTGAGCTAACACCAGCACCTAAGAAGTAAAATCAAAACCTGAAGAACTGGAATGTGGAGGTGGGGTGGGGTTGGCTATGGCCACATGGCCAATGAAAGGATCTAGTGTGGGGGAAGTGGAGATATCAGAGACTAGGGAAAAGTTGAGGCGGAAGCTACTCAATTTCTACTTCATGATACTACTTTAAAAAGGTCAGAGTTCATTCAACTTAAAAAGAAATGATAAGAAGCAATAAAATAAAGAAAAAGACTAACAAAAAAAAAAAAAAAAAGAAAAAAAAAAAATAAAAACTAAATCAGATCTTATTTAAAACTAGCTGAGCTACTCGGCGTTTCCCCAGTGTTTAAAAAGCTAAAAACTAAATCTATTAGCAATCCCAGCACTTTTTTTTTTGATTCTGGTGGACATTGACAAATTTGGACCTTAATTGGTTCAAATTGCAATTTCTCCTGTATTTCTGTTCCAATCTTAATTAAAAAGGGTTGTGGGTTGCCATAAGGGCAATAGGGTTGGGGCAATCATATAGGTGCTAGGGCTTGACGTGACCAGCTGGTTGATTGGAGGGGGCCTTTCCGACTGCATTGGGGGAGTCTTACCCCTCTGCAGAGGTGCAGTCGCTGTATTCTAACGCCCCAGCCGATAGGGCGGAAAAATTCAGAGAAATCATTTTGATTAGCATTGGATTTTAATGAAAAAAAAATGATCCTCACAGATGTAAAATTTAAATTTGAAGATTTAGTTGAAGATTTTCAGTTTATTGCAAATGGGGGCACATGTGATGGAATGTTTGTTTTTGGCCCGTTTTAACCTTCAGTAAAGATAAGACGTTAAGTAGTGATACACTTTTGGCAAGAAATGCAAAAATCTGATGACAAGAAGGAAGAAGCTTGCCAATTCAGAAGATGGATGGAATTTAATATTAACTTGCAACGAAATGGTAAAAATTATTCCAAACCAAAAGGGAATCCTACAAAAGAGAAGATACCTATACACTTTTCGGTAAGATTAAAGATACTGCAGACCATATTCTACTTATCTTATTATAATGGAGATTCTGTGTGTCTGCAACTGAAACTACATCACAACTTACATTACAATACCCTCAGGAATTGCGTAAGTTTATCAATGAGTACTTAATTTATTAACCATGTCTCTATGAAAATGTGAGTTAGATTTGCCTCAAAACAGCCCATGTTATTAGTGACATTAAGACCCTCAGTCACCACCTTCTAGCACATATATGATAAAAAGTATGGAAGCGCGTGGTGTAATGGTTAAAGTCACGGGAAATGGACTAGTCACCACGAGTTCAAATCCTGAACATGGTAATTGCATTTCACTTAGTGCTAATACCCTTGGGAAAGGTATGAATCCTACTCTCCCTCCAGCTATGGATAAATAGTAGGGCAGACTGGGCTCTTTAACCTTGGTTAGGTGACCGGTCTAGAGGAAGGAAAACTCTGAATTCAAACCTGTTGAACTCCGCTTAAGAAATTGAGCTTGTGTCACGTCCTGCTCGTGTGGAGGGTTTGGTAAATATATATATGATAAAAAGTGTTGGGTGGAGCAATAAGGTTGACATAGCATTGTAAATGTATTGCTCAAATAAAAATATCACTATGATACGCCATTGTTGCTTGTCAGGACAAAATCATGAGAAGCAAATGAATTAAAAAACTTATTTCATTATTAGTTGTGACTAATTAACTTGTTGCATCCCCCTCCCCCTATAACAGCAGTGCAGGATTGTATTCAATAATTTATATTAAAAAGAAATCATGAAAGTATAATAAGTGGGGAAACTCTCTGAATATTTTTTTTTTGAAATGTAAAAGGTTAATTGATTTTCAAACTCATTTATTATAAAAATTCATTAATTTCTTCTTAGTTACAAATAAGAAAAAGAATGTATGAAATTATTTCAACATTCAATGAATATGAGGGTGGGCTGAAAAGATGGAAGAAGTCTGTGAATGGCAAAGAAAACTATGTTGAAAAAATAAATTTCATTGTGTCACATTCGAGGAGAAGTATCCTGGTCAGCCTATAAACATTGCAAACTGACCCTTTATTTATATGGGAGAATATGTGCTTAATTGAAGTCGTACCTAATTTTGAAAATTTATTAATTAATAATTAATTAATTATGTGGTCATACCTATTAAATTTAAGGCCTAAACAAATCGAGAAAAATCAATCTCTGTAGTTACATTTCGGCCTATTAGGCCTCATCAGCAGAGACGAAATGTATATACAGAGATTGATTTTTCTCGATTTGTTTAGCCTTACATTTGAATAGGTATGCCCGCCTAATTAATTAATTAATTTTCAAAATTAGGTACAAATTCAATTAAGCACATATTCTCCCCAAATTGTCGGATAAAAAAAGCCATATCAAAACACATCGTTTGTTTATTACTTCTCATATATATATATATATATGTGTGTGTGTGTGTGTGTGTGTGTAAGGTTGGACTGCAAGGGGAACTGTGTTGAAAAATAAACCTCATTTGGTCACATTCCATGAGAGTATCCTGGTCAGTCTAAAAACATTGCTACCGACCTTCATATGTGCATGTGTTGTGTGTGTGTATGTGTGTATGTTTATATATAATGTAACATTGATGAGAAGACCTGGGAGAGTAAGGTTTTGGACCGTGGGCAGTGGAGAAGAGCTTTACAGGAGGGCACAAAAAAGTTTGAGGCCAACCGTAAACAGCATGAGCAGTTGAAACGAGATATTCGCAAGAATAAAAAAGTAGACAATCAAGGGCTTCAAATCGGTCTACTATGTGACCTATGTGGAAGGCTGGCCTGATCAGTCACCAGTCTATGCATCAGCAGGATGGACTAATGTGCTCTCTGGAATTACCTGTAAATGTGGGAAGATGTGCAAGACTTTGACTGGACTAAAGAGCCACTTTCATGTAGCTCATTGAACTTTTTTTTCTTTTTTTTTTTTATCAAGCAATGGCAATACACGAGTTTTGCTGCCATATATATATATATATATATATATAATGACTAATTGCATTAAATTGTTGCATTCCTCTTATAAAAGAAAAAAAAATCATGAAAGTAGGAAACTGAATATTTTTTTTTTTCAAATTATTACCTTAATGTAATGGTTATTGATTTTCAGACTCATTTATAAAAATTAATTAATTTCTTCTGAGTAACAAATAAAAGAAAAGAAATGAATAATTTTGATATTATGCATAAACACAATGTTCAGGCCACTGTAACCTCGGGTTCTGTTTGGGTGTTTGTTTTTAATTACCTTAAAAATAGTCATCTTCAGGTGATTAGCCTGAATTCAAATGTGGTTTCAGAGCTGAAATGGTTACTACTAGTTCCAGGGGTCTCCAAACAGCATAAATTCACCAGACTTATTGACAGAATGGGATTAGATATAGAAAAAATAAAAAATGGAAGAAAATTACTTATTCTAAAATAGAAATTTCAAAAACATTGTGCTTGTATAACAATAAAGATGAGGAAACAGTCCAAAATATCAAAATTATTCTTATCAAACTCATTTCATAAATACAGACAAGAAAAAGAAAAAGGTTTTAAATTATTTCAACATTCAAGAAAGAAAAAAGAAAAAGAAAAAAGAAAAAAGAAAAAAAAAAAAGAAAAAAGAAAAAAAAAAGAAAAAGAAAAGAAAAAGAAAAAAAGAAAAGAAAAAGAAAAAAGAAAAAAAGAAAAAGAAAAAAGAAAAGAAAAAGAAAGAAAAAGAAGAAAAGAAAAAAGAAAAAAAAAAAGAAAAAAAGAGAAAAAAAGGAAAAAAGAGAAAAAGAAAAAAAAGAAAAAAAGAAAAAAAAGAAGAAAAAAAGAAAAGAAAAAATGAAAAGAAGGGAAGAAAGAAAAGAAAAAAGAGTAAGAGTGTTAAATCAATTATTATACTTTTTACATATTGAAGTATTTTACAATAGCTCTTAAGTAACATATCAAACATTGTAATAATTATCATACTGTGGTATATCTATAGGTCCTGCTAGTTGACCTTGATATTTTAAAAAGACCTTTGTCTCCTCTTCTTGGTCAGAAATGAATTGGTTACCATATATATGAACTAAACAATCTAAAGTGAAAGAAATACTTTGTTTATTGTTTATTCAGGTAACAGGAAGATAGGTCACCTATTTAAGTTGGTGTTAACTTCAGCTACATACATTAGCTTATGCCTCTACTATTGTAATAACTTAAATGGTTGGTAAGATAGCTGAAACTTTTTACACACTAAAAATTATTTTCTTAATCCAGAAGATGAAAAGTTGTTTTATATAAAACCTTGTCAAACTTTGGGTTTTATCTATTTTCACATCTATACTTAATTGGTCACATCATTTTTTTATAATAAGAAAAAAAAGAAAAAAAAAGAAAAAAGGAAAAAAAAAAAAGAAGAAAGAAAAAAAAAAAGGAAAAAAGAAGAAGAAGAAAAGAAGAAAAAAAGGAAAGGAAAAAAAAAGGAAAGGAAAAAAAAGAAGAAAGAAAGAAAAAAAAAGAAAGAAAAAAAAGGAAAGGAAAAAAAAGGAAAGGAAAAAAAGGAAAGGAAAGAAAAAAAAAAAAGAAAAAGGAAAGAAAAAGAAGGAAAGAAAAAAAAGAAAAAAAGAAAAGAAAAGAAGAGAAAGAAAAGAAAAAAAAAAGAAAGAAAAAGAAAAGAAAGAAAAAAAGAAAGAAAAAAGAAAGAAAGGAGAAAGAAAAAAGAAAAGGAGAAGGAAAGAGAGGAGAAAAGTAGAAGGAAAGAAAAGTAGAGAAAAGAAGAGAAAAGAAAAAGAAAGGAAAGAAGGAAAGAAAGAATAAATAATGAAAGAAAAGAAGAAGAATAAATAAATGAAAGAGAAAAACAATGTTGATTAATTTTTTGGGACCAATCTTGTTTAGAAGTGCACTTTTGTAATAACTTATTTTTGCTAATCTTGTAGACTCCATTGATTTATACCCTTTTTATATGTTTATTTCGCTTTTCTTATTAAAAACGATGAAGTGGTCAAAAACCTTTTTACCCACCTCTCAGACAAAAATAGGGTGTGGATTTTATTGAACTTTGACCTTTGTGGGTCTCCACCAATTTTCCTTATAAAAGGACATACAGTCTGTTGGACAAATATACAGACAAAATCTTTTATATATATATCTACTGAGTGCCTCTTACATTTGGCCTTGTGCCACATCTAAGCAAAGCTTAGTAAATAACTATATATACAGTGATGCTGATAGCTTTTTGATTTAGTGCATCCTGGGATGCATATATTTGCTTTGAATGAGTCCCCAGGAAATTTTATGTGTCCCAACTAAATTTTTAATAGATTGTAAGGTTTTTATTTATGATCTTGGGAAACAACTAAAGCTGTCTAACCTCATACCTTGTAACCTTTCCTGTGTAATTTATTTCTAAGAAACTATTGAAATGTATTTACAGTTAGCTTGAAATGGCGTGGGAAGAAAAAGAAAACACTGAGACGCATGGATATGATTTTACTGCATCCTTTTAGATTTTTGTGCACTTAGATATAAAGATATAAAGAGATAGAGATAGATTCAGCCAATCTGATGAACAGATAATTGCTGCCCGATAAACCAATGTGGAAACTATTCAATTATCTGCCCTTGGCCAAGAAGAGGAACCAGAGGAAGAAGAAGTCTGTGAAGGAAGCTTGTTGCTATAGAAACTAGAATCAGTCAAACATAAAAGCCAGAATCTTGACCAAGAATTTTCTATTTTCTTTTTTGGGAAGGGAATTCACAGATTGCAAGAAAGGTGGTTATGTACGTACGAAGGCAATGAGGGGTTGGGGGTGGTTGAGTGAATAAATAAATGGATTTTGTAAAGCTGCTTAATGATTGGATGTGGAGAAGCCAAATTATCATCCATGGACGGCAGAAGAGGAGATTGTTTCATGTCACAATAACCGCTGTGCTCCTCATAGTGCAGAGATAACAACTGCTGCACTTCAGCTGCAGAGATAACATTACTAACATTGAGATGGAAACTTTATTGCATCCTGCAGAGATAACATTAAACATTGAAGATGGAAACTTTATTGCATCCTGCAGAGATAACATTACTAACATTGAAGATGGAAACTTTATTGCAGATAACCTTTATTGCATCCTGCATAGATAACATTACTAACATTGAAGATGGAAACTTTATTGCATTCTGCATAGATAACATTACTAACATTGAAGATGGAAACTTTATTGCATCCTGCATAGATAACATTACTAACATTGAAGATGGAAACTTTATTGCATCCTGCATAGATAACATTACTAACATTGAAATGG
>CM042160.1:58596685-58792338 GCA_023376005.1 Doryteuthis pealeii | reverse complement strand
TCTAAGTATTGTATTTAATGAGGGGTTTCAGTTTACGATCTAAATATTATATTGAGAGATTTTTCTTTTTTGACTAGTGGAGTAAATATGAAGCTGTTATCTATTAATAATGGAGATTGTCTGTATTTCTGTCTGTAACAAAAACTACGTCATAGCTCTACGTCACAATATTCTTACGCTATATACACCCAAAATTTGAGTAAGCAATTTTACAAATTGTTTTTTTACTCTAGTCGCCCTTTTTTCTTTTTTTTTTTACAGTAACAAGAAGTTAACTAAAAGGTTTACAAATAAATAAATAAAACCTACGATTTTGTGGAAAATTTATGTGGAAAATATTCAAAATAATTGTTTGATTATTACATGCACGCAACATTTTATTTGAGAGGGACAGGGCTCAGTTTTCATTTCAAATTGTTTTTTTTTTTACTCCTTTAATAAATATGAGGATTTGTCTTACTTATGATACAAACCCTCTGACATTGAATTTTTAACTCCACCCCTCTCAGGCAATGTCTTTCAAAAATTAATTTTTCCGACGCCCAGAGGGTGTTTTCTATTGCTAGTTCTAATTAATAAATTTTATGAGTTTACTAAACAATACTAGCCATTATTCTTCACTAAGATCACTGTGACACTAAGTTTCATCAGATCTGATTTTAACAGCGCTATTTTCTGGATTGATTGTCCAGATTATTCCAAGGAAAATAGATATTGATCGGAAGGATTGATTGGATGTCCGAGTGTAAAATCCTTCCACCCATTCCTTACACTTTGAAATGGATTGTTCCATTCTTAGTTTCCCCACCACCTGGTTTGTTGAGGCAGAATTTTCCGAATGATGTACTCACAAGGAAACATAATTTATTGGCAGACTGAAAAGCAAGGAGACTAACGCCTTAAAGGAACTGAGGTTTGGAAGTTCAACTTGACAAGCTGATAAATAGACCACCAGAAGCAATGGAGTCATTAGACAGGACCTGGGTAGTCCTCCATGCAGCATCCAAAATCCACACAGAGCTGATAGACACCAAGAGCAATGTAGTCATTAGTCAGAATTTATATTTTCTACTACATTTTGATTTTGAAATAAGATGTAATTACTGTTACATGGAATTTCTATTTGGACCTAGGTGGTCCTCCATGCAGCATTCAGAATCTGCACAGAGCTAATAGACACGTGTTACATGGAATTTCTATTTGGACCTAGGTGGTTCTCCATGCAGCATCCTGAATCTGCACAGAGCTAGTAGGTACTTGTTACATAGAATTTCTATTTGGACTTGGGTGGTCCTCCATGCAGCATCCAGAATCTACACAGAGCTAGTAGGTACTCGTTACATAGAATTTCTATTTGGACTTGGGTGGTCCTCCACGCAGCATCCAGAATCTGCACAGAGCTAGTAGGTACTTGTTTCATAGAATTTCTATTTGGACTTAGGTGGTCCTCCATGCAGCATCCAGAATCTGCACAGAGTTGGTAGATACCTGCTACATGGAATTTCTATTTGTGTTTATGTGGGTGTTAAATTATTTTCACTTTTTTTTTTTTTTTTTTTAAAAATATCAAATTCTCTCAAACAGCGAAAGTTTTATGTTGGTATAGGTAATAGGATACCAAAATTAAATCTTTCCTTGCACATTGTTTGAGGATATAGTAACAAAAGTGAAAATGAACTAAAAGTTTTATGTTGGTATAGGTAATACGGATACCAAAAAATTAAATCTCTTCCTTGCACCATTGTTTGAGGATATAGTAACAAAAGTGAAAATGAACTAAAAAGTTTTTATGTTGGTATAGGTAATACGGATACCAAAAATTAAATCTCTTCCTTGCACCTTGTTTGAGGATATAGTAACAAAAGTGAAAATGAACTAAAAAGTTTTATGTTGGTATAGGTAATACGGATACCAAAAATTAAATCTCTTCCTTGCACCATTGTTTGAGGATATAGTAACAAAAGTGAAAATGAACTAAAAAGTTTTATGTTGGTATAGGTAATACGGATACCAAAAATTAAATCTCTTCCTTGCACCATTGTTTGAGGATATAGTAACAAAGTGAAAATGAACTAAAAAAGTTTTATGTTGGTATAGGTAATACGGATACCAAAAATTAAATCTCTTCCTTGCACCATTGTTTGAGGATATAGTAACAAAAGTGAAAATGAACTAAAAAGTTTTATGTTGGTATAGGTAATACGGATACCAAAAATTAAATCTCTTCCTTGCACCATTGTTTGAGGATATAGTAACAAAAGTGAAAATGAACTAAAAAGTTTTATGTTGGTATAGGTAATACGGATACCAAAAATTAAATCTTTTCCTTGCACCATTGTTTGAGGATATAGTAACAAAAGTGAAAATGAACTAAAAATCATTGTTTTCGCAACATTTATCTCATAAATTATTTAGAAACTTTAGTAATTTCAATATTTAAAACAGAAATCTATTTTACTAAGATGAAATAACTAAAATTAAAATTGAAAATATCTCCCTATCATTACCGACACCTCCGATATGCTGATTTTTCCCTCATTAATTAAGGGATAACATTTTAAAGATTAAAATCTATTTCCTCAAATGAAGGCAAAGTTTTGAAGGAAAAAAATTTTGTTTGGTAATTCTTTGATAATTTGCAACTTTTGTCACATGGTAGACATTACAGTTCAAAAATCAACCTACCCTATTGTACAAACATCCAGACAGGCACACAGAATCTTTCATCTAAGTTGTTTCAATTATTGTTGGTAGCTGAAAACCTTTCCTACAGCAGGGATCTTAAGCTTAAAATCCCTGCTATAGAAAAGTTTTTCAGCTACTAATACGAATTCTCAATTTATAATCAAGCAGAAAATATCGTAAAAGCAATTTAATTTTCTGATGTTCATAATGCGGCTTTCAAAATCAATTAAAAACTGTCAGTAAATACCGGTTAATTAAAAAAAAGAGAATTTTTTTTTCACCAGTTAATATCACAATTAAAGTGGCATTTCCTATGCAGTAATTAAATGCAAGAAATTGGTAATTTAGTCATCAATAAAATTGAACCCCGGTGAATACTAATGCAAAAAAATTTAATCTAAGTTGGATCAATTTTGACATTCTTCACAAAAAAAAATGCTCTCGAGGTCGATCTTCGCCAAAGAAACGCTCCTGAGGCCGATCTTCACAAAAAAAAATGCTCTCGAGGTCGATCTTCGCCAAAGAAACGCTCCTGAGGCCGATCTTCTCAAAAGAAATGCTCCCAAGGCCGATCTTCTCAAAAGAAACACTCCCAAGGCCGATCTTCACAAAAGAAACGCTCCCAAGGCCGATCTTCGCCAGGGAGACGCCTCTAAGGCCGATCTTCCGCCAAAGAAAACGCTCCCGAGGCCGATCTTCGCCAAAGAAACGCTCCGAGGCCGATCTTCGCCAAAGAAACGCTCCGCGAGGCCGATCTTCGCCAGAGAAACGCTCCCGAGGCCGATCTTCGCCAGAGAAACGCTCCAAGGCCGATCTTCGCCAGAGAAAACGCTCCCGAGGCCGAAAACGCTCCCGAGGCCGATCTTCGCCAAAGAAACGCTCCGAGGCGATCTTCGCCAAAGAAACGCTCCCAAGGCCGATCTTCAAAAGAATGGTGTAAGGCAGATCTTGAACAATATTACTTGAAAGCCCTTTTGGCATATTGTAAGCCTCCACTGGGTTGTATAATAATTTGAGGAATCTAGAAAATTACTTAAATATTTTGACATCAATATTCATATGGTCAGTTTTTTTTTTTTTTGTTACTTTGTTATATTCATGAGAATTTAAAACCTGGGTTGGTTGGTTGGTTTTAAAGTATATCACACTTATTTGATGCCAAAATCAGTATAATATATATATATATATATATATATAATATATATATATTGATGGGACCCTTACAGGTAGTACCACTCAAAGTCAGAGTGGACCTATGGGTAATGGCAGTGAAGATTTGACTCCAAACTATCCAGAACTGTAGCCTTGCCATCGGATACAGTTTAGTTTGATATTTAAGACACCATTTTAAAACTAATCCATTAAGTAAAAGCCCAACCATGACAAACAAGAAACACAAACAAGTAATTCAATGAACTAGTATTAATTAATCAGTTTAATTAGTATATACAAATAATATTAAATCAATTAATTTATATATAATAATAATAATGAAATTTATTGTGTACAGTGCTCAGGTGCACCACAACTCCTCAAAGTCTCATGTCAAGTACACAGAATAATGTATTAGTGTCAGGAACATGAACAGTTTACAGTAGTAATATGCATGTATGTGTGCGCATGTGTGCAGAGAGGGGCATCAGGTATAGTGTTGGCAGACTACAGGAAGCATGGAGGCTTTGAAAGATTCAGTGTTTCAGCAGCCTACAACAGACACGGGCAGCTTATTCCATGCCTCCGCGTGAAAAAATGTTTAATATCAGCCAGACAGCGAGGGAGTCTATCCCCTCTTCACTAGCACTAGATCTATAATAAATGACTTAGGACAGATAGTGAATATGTGCCAAGCCAAAGAAGTGGAAATCTTGCAAACCTATCATCTCCTCACTTTATCTTGCTATCCATGCACTGAAACAAAACAAATATAAAATGTTGGGGTTTTTTTTGTGTTTTATTCTTACCTGGCACTCAGTTTCTGATGCCGTTGGTGTTCATTTCCTGAAAATAGAAAAAAAGAAATTTAGCCATTTTGAAATTAAAATTTCTATGTAAATCCTATACACTAAATGGATCAAGTATCCAATAAGCACCCCAGCTGCGAGCAGTTTTGAAAAGAACAGCTTTTGCTTTTCACCAGAAACTTCCGGTTGTTTGTAAACAAAAGCAACAGATTAATTTTTTTGACATTAGAATTTCACTGTAAGATTTTTAAAAAAGTTTGTTCATGTTTATTTACAAATCAAAGATATGTTTTTATACTAAAAATTATTCCAAGTGTTGAAGAATATTCATCAACTTCTGATTAATAAGCAAAACTTATGATTCATTAAAGTAATGCCTGGTCCCAGATATCTCAAATGGATTCCTATTCTGATTAATAAAAAACTATTTTAATATAAAATTCTGTCTTTCATTTAAAGTTTTTATAATTAACAAAAAAAAAAATTAACAATATTAGTTTAACATATGTTCAAAATTAATTTTTCACATACGCTAACAACAACATGAAATAACTAATATTTTTTATTAAAATCAAAAAACATTTTAGTATAAAAACGTCTTTGGTTTGTAAATAAACATTAACAAACTTTTTAAAGAATCTTGCAGTGAAATTCTAATGTCAAAAAATCGTCTGTTGATTTTGTTTACAAACACCCGGAAATTTACGGTGAAATGCAAAAGCTGTTCTTTTTAAAACATCTCAGAGCTGGGGTGCTTATTAGATACTTCATCCCACTAAATTTTAACAGCTATGAAAGGACAGGGGTAATAAATCATGAACCAGTTGACATATAAAATGAATATTGATAATTTAACAAATTTAATGAATTCTGAGTTAATACTTTCTTTAATAATACAACCAATCAATCATGTGTCACTAGGGGGACAGTCTGTTCAAATAGTTCAGCCCCCCACCACCACCACCACCCATAATAAATCTGGGATTATTAATATGAAAATCTTCAACTTAGTCCAATTATGAAAACTTCAAACATTATGTTGGAATTATTGTTCAGTACTAATTCAACTTAGGACATCTTCATCATTAACCACTATTTTTATATGAAAGGCACATTACACACATACATACACAGTATATATATATATATATATATATATATATATATATATGGTGATTGCCACTTCTTGACAGAATAAGGGCATTTCTACAAGTTCGGCGGTGATTGCGCGGTGCCCAGGCGTTCAGCTTTGTTTTTATTTGCTGTTATACATATGAGCCGCTTCCCCGGTTTCCTCTCGTGTGCGACCGTACATGACTAAGAAACCCAGCCTTTGTCAGGCAGGCCCTGCCACACGCATCACATATATAGTCCGGCTTAAATGTAGGAAATGTATCCATGACGTTTGTCATGTGCCATTTGCGTAGGGACCGCTTCAGGATGGAGTGTTTGAGCTGTTTTACCTCAAAGCCCTTGCAGCTATCATAGACAAGTTTTCTCCATCCTGCACGATATATATATTTTTTTTTTCTTAAAAAGAAAAGTGAGGGTACCCTTATTAGATTTAAAATCTAAAATGAATTGATCTTTTTTTCGTTCAATGCTCATCAGAGAAAAAGTACATTGAAAAATGGTGTTATTGTGGTTTGGTTTTGTTTTTTTTGTTTTGTTGTAGACGATGGAATAGTCAGAGAGAAAACAAGAAAAGGATTTTTTTTTTCTCAATAGGACAAAGAATTCGTAAAACTAAGAAAAAAGTACGAACCAAAATGGGGGAGGGGGGTTTCGAAAATTGCGAGTCCCTCCGTTGGATAACTTTAGGCTCACTTTTCTTTTTAGGAAAAAAAAAAAAAAAAAAAAAAAAAAAAAATTTTACAACATGCATATGCTTTTACGCGTCCTTTTTAAATTCAGTACTGCAATAAACTTTATATATATATATATATATATATATATATATATATATATATATATATATATATTTTATACTTTTTAAAATAATATATATTAGACACACACACACACACACACACAATTTTTTTTAAATTAAAAAAGAAAAAGAAACTTTCTTCTGTCTATCTTATGTTTTTTGGGTGTTTTTTTTAAAATGTACAGTATTACAATTACTATACAGGTGTCGCCTGTGGTGTAATGGTCATCATCATAGGAAATGGACACAACGACACAAGTTCAAATTCTGGAAGAGGCTGTTTGTATTTCACATTGCGATAATACCCTTGGGAAAGGTATGTATCCAACTATTTTCCTTCCAGCTATGGATAAATAGTAGTGCAGACTGGAATATTTAACCTTGGTATGGCAACTAATCTGGGAGAAAGAAAACAACTCTGAAATCAAAGCTTAAACTCCGCTTAAGAAATTGATCATGTGTCACTTTCTACTAATGAAGAGGGGTTGGGTAAATACATAGAATTACTACACATTGATCTAAAACAGTATACTAGTGTTATATTCTAATTCTAGGCAGAAATACTGATCCTGATACAAGCAAAAAAAAAAAAAAAAAAAAAAAAAAAAAAAGTAAAATATGCGGAGTGACCTATTGTCAGTATCAGCCAGATAGCAAGGGAGTCTATCACCTTTTCATTAGTGCTAGACCAGGGAGATTGATTTTGCATCTGAGGTGGGGCACCACACCTAACATCAGCTCCTCACTTTCACCGCACAGATCCAAGCTATGCTACTCATGCGCTGAGTAGGCGAAGGCCAGTATTGAACCCAGAACCAGATGCTCTACCGACTGAGTTAAATCAGCCCTGATCCTGATATAAATGGCATTTTTTATGGGAATTATGCACGTAAATAACCAGTGTCTCATCCGCTTTGTTGTGTATAAAACCCTTCGGTTTTCAGTAATCAATCCAATACTCAAGATATAAAGAGAAGACATTATTACAAAGAGAAGAGACGACGACGACGCACGATGCAAGTTGAAAAACGATGTCCAATTCTGTCGATGAGTCATAAATCATACAACACTGCTGCACTTCTTAATTGACACATTTTGCCTTAGGGCTCCCAACACTGCAGAATAATCCAGCCTCTCCCAAGGTATAACACCCCTCCGCCCCCTCCAATGCTATACCCCCACCCCACCCCTGCCAATCCGTACAAGAAATAAGTAGAAATAAAAGCAAGGAAACGGAATGGGGATTTGAGCAGCCAATTGATTTTTTCCTTAAAATAAAAAAAAAAAAATAAATAAAAAATAAAAAAAAAAATAAAAAAAATGAATAAATAGATAAATATTTAAAGATAAGTGAAAAAAAACAAAAAAACAAACAACCTATAAGCCCGCAGGCAGATATTCAGGTTCAAAAGATTGAGTGTTCATTAGCATAAATACAATATTAAATGGTATTTTCATTTTATATCAATCCTAGTTTATTTTTCATTCTTATCTAATAAGATATTGTTTCTCTATTATTAACCATGTCCCATAAGATGAGTTATGGTCACACTGAAAGCACCGGTTCCCACTAGATCACCAAAGTTAAGCAACAATGAGCCTGTTCAATACTTAATTGGGTGACAAGCAACAGTAGGTACTCTAAGTAACCAGAGTCCCATGTTTATCAAAATGACTTGATTTGACATTAAATGACCCCAAAAAAGGTTGATATGCTTTAAAACAAAACAAAACCTACATCAACCTGTTCATATTTATCTTATACATTTGCATATATATTTCCTGCATTGAATTTGATAATTATGGGATAGAAGTAGTATTTAAAACCATTGTGCAAATTAATAAGTTTTGTATGTTTTTTTAATTTATATGAAACACTGCAATTAAACACTATATAATATATATATATATATATATATATTATATATATATATATATATATATAATGAACTATACTTAAGGGTTTAAATTCTTTTCATCCCAAACCTAATGAAATCATGTTATTATGCATATAACTATTACCATTTAATTCATTGGGGTTTAGAATTACCAATTATTATGACTTGTTCTATTAAGTGCCTAACCCAGGCAAAACAATTTTGAAAACAGAAAACATATTCTTTGTTACTGGTACCATGTAACCAGTTACTTGGAGAGGACATGAGCATTCCAAAAGTTAAGCAGCAATAAGCCTGTTCAATACTTAGACAGGTGACCATTAAGCAACCTGATATAAAAATGACTTGATTTGGCATTAAATAACCCAAATAAAGTTGATATGCCATAAAACAAAAACTATTACCCAGAGAGAGAGGGGTCATGAAAGAAAACTGTATCACATGGCAACCCAAAGGCCTGAAAAATGTTGGTTGGGTTTTACAGCATGTCAACCCTTGTGGGGTCATTTTATGCCAAAGACACTTTTTAAAAAAATCCATTCTTAGTGGGTATTCAAAATATTCTTTTTAATCTAAATTTTTTCTATGTAACCCATAGATGAGACCCTAACATGTACTACCACTCAAAATCAAAGTGGACATGGGAGTAATGGCAATGAAGGGGTACTCCTCATTCCCCAGAGCTCCAAAATTGGAAATTCACCATTAGATGCAGTTTAACACCATGCCCAGGATACTAAAACCCTCAGCCACTGCCTTCTAGCACACATGATAAAAAGGGTTTGCCATAAGGGCAATAGGGTTAGGACAATCATATATATATTTACCAACTCCTCCACACGAGCTGGATGTGACACAAGGTCAATTTCTTAAGCGGAGTTTAACAGGTTTGAATTCAGAGTTTTCCTTCTCCTAGACTGGTTACCTAGCCATGGTTAAAGAACCCAGTCTGCCCTGCTATTTTACCCATAGCTGGAGGGAGAGTAGGAATCATACCTTTCCCAAGGGTATTAGCGCTAAGTGAAATGCAATTACCACGTCCAGGATTTGAACTCGGGGCGACGAGTCCATTTCCCATGACTTTAACCATTTCACCACAGGCTTTGTTAGGACAATCATATAGGTGCTAGGGCTTGACATGACAAGCCAATTGATTAGAGAGGGCCTCTCCAACCTGACTGCATGTCGAGCCAAAGTGGAGTTGCATGTCATGGACTGCTCAGCCACCAGGGTTCTGTACTTAAGCTCTGAAAAAGGTTTTAGGACAATAATATATATATGAAAATATAAAATTTATAAAATAGGTTATTTCCTATAAGTCCAACATAAACAAAGGGGAACCACTCTTGACTGATAAATTATTTATTTATTTATTGATCTACTACGAAAAAAGAAGACAGGTTAGGGTTAGGGTAATGGGAAAATAAATAATTTATTAGTCAAGAGTGGTTCCACTTTGTTTATGTTGGACTTATAGGAAATAACCAAGAGTTATTTATTAAGCTTTGCTTAGTTATGGCAAAAGGCCATGTATATTAGTATATTTACCAACCACTTTGCATAAGTAGGATGTGACACAAGGTAAATTTTTAAGCAAAGCTTAACAGGTTCAAATTCAGAGTTACCTTTTTACTCAACTAGTAGCCATACCAGCCATTCCTGGTAAAAATTGGCCAATGAGAGGTGAAGACAGGAAGCATTTAAGATCATTGGCGACTGTGCTCAAAATAATTGCTAAATTGAACATTTTGTGCCGTCAAAAAATCTTTAGCAGCTGAAAATCATCGTAAAATCTTCAGCAACTCAAAATCGCAACTCAACTCCTGCCGTCACCCCACTTCTACTTATACTAGTTTCCCCTTAATATCCGGGTGTCTGCGCCCCACACGAGATTGTCGAGCCAATCCCTGCCGCTGGAATCCTCACAGCTATCATCCGGGCACCTGGTGCTTACATACAGGACTGTAGCATCTCGACTTCAGTGCCAATGTGTCGCCCGTTCACATTCTGAAGGATGCGGGTTTGATTCTACAGTCCTACATGCTAGGCAAAGCCTAGCCCACTTGCCTCGAGAATACGGCATGCCTTGACGTTCGTCACTCACCTTGTGTTCTCTGTCACATAGACAGATTCTTAAGGCAAGTTAAAAGACCTGTTAATCTCCGTTTGTTTGAATTCTCCATATTCAATTTTTTATTACTTTTTATACATATTCAGTTTTATACTCTTTGGGCTCAAACTTCCCCTGGCTTATTCACTCTGAATGGAGAAAGGACTTACAACTATTGATAGTTACAAAAAGAAAAAAAAATTGATCTGCCATGAACACAACAGTTGCTACTAAAAATCCAAATATGGTAACTCCGGTTTGCTAGTATTTTCAGGTGCAACTCTGGGAACTGCAAATAACCCCACATTAAAAAAAAATTTATGGGGGCCCTAAGTTGAAATTTGATTCTGACGAACATCTACTAATATTAGCCTTTTTTTATCATCCTCTCCCAGAAATGGTGTCTTTAAAAAAAGAAAGAAAAAAAAGAAAGAAAAAAAAAAAAGAAAAAAAAAAGAAAAGAAAAAAAGAAAAAAAAAAAAAAAAGGTCTAAATCCTAGTTGCCAAATCTAAAAGGGTTAATATCAAAAATTCTGGATCATCTTACAAAAAAAAAATCCAAACATGGATTATCTTACAAAAAGCTGAGCCTTCAAAACATTCATTACCAACCTTCATACAAGCACCTGAAATTAATCTTTAAACCAAGAATTTTTTTTTTGAGGGGTGGGTTCATTGAGAAATAAAATACTTAAAAGAATCTTGATAAATCCAACTAAAAAGGAAATACTATTTATAAAAAAAAATTTTTTTTAAATAAATAAAAATTTTAAAATTAAAAAAAAATAAAAATAAATAAAAAACAGGTTTATGATATAAAGGGATTTGATTGGCCTCTTCATTAACTGAAGGGGGCAAAAAAAATATACAAAAAAAAACCCCACCAAGTTAATGTATTGCAGCAGCGGAATGAAAGCAAACTTCAATAAACGAAGAAAAAAAAAAAAAAAAAAAAAAAAAAAAGCAAAAAGAAAAAAAAAAAGAAAAGATCTTGATATTCCCATTTAATTTCTCTTAACTTTTTATTCTACTTTTTTTAAACTGCATAATTTAACGAGGTCGGTGTACATATTAACAGAGCAATGGGCACATATTTAGTGCAGTTAGAAACCAACTACATTTCCCTTAAGAAAGTTTTTTTTTTTTTTTAAATAAATAAAAAAAAAAAAAGAGGAAGGGAGGAAGAAAGCTGTTGGGATGAGGGGGTGGGGGTTAGTGATGAGTGAAATTTCATATGCAGCATCTTCTTTCTCTTTCTGCCAACCTGAAGGGATGCTGGAGATTTTTGTTTATCCAGATTAAAACCAAAACCAGTGATGAGAATGTAAAAGCTACCCAAACCCACTAAGAAAAAAAGAAAAGAAAAAATAGGCAGAGACAGACAGAGAGGCAGACAGAGAGACAAAGTGAGACAGAGAGACAAAGTGAGACAGAGAGACAAAGTGAGACAGAGAGACAAAGTGAGACAGAGAGACAAAGTGAGACAAAGTGAGACAAAGTGAGATAGAGAGACAAAGAGAGACAAAGTGAGATAGAGAGACAAAGAGAGACAAAGTGAGATAGAGAGACAAAAGAGAGACAAAGTGAGATAGAGAGACAAAGAGAGACAAAGTGAGATAGAGAGACAAAGAGAGACAAAGTGAGATAGAGAGACAAAGAGAGACAAAGTGAGATAGAGAGACAAAGAGAGACAAAGTGAGACAAAGTGAGACAGTGAGACAGAGAGACAAAGAGAGACAAAGAGAGACAGAGAGAGACAAGTGAGATAGAGAGACAAAGAGAGACAAGTGAGATAGAGAGACAAAGAGAGACAAAGTGAGATAGAGAGACAAAGAGAGACAAGGAGATAGAGAGACAAAAGAGAGACAGGCAGAGGTAGAGAGACAAAGAGAGACAGGCAAGAGATAGAGAGACAAAGAGAGACAAAGAGAGAGATAGAGAGACAAAGAGAGAGATAGAGAGACAAAGAGAGATAAGAGACAAAGTGAGATAGAGAGACAAAGAGAGACAAAGTGAGATAGAGAGAAAGTGAGACAAAGTGAGATAGAGACAAAGAGAGACATGCAGAGATAGAGAGACAAAGAGAGACAGGCAGAGATAGAGAGACAAAGAGAGACAGACAGAGATAGAGAGACAAAGAGAGACAGACAGAGAAGTATTATTTAACTAGAGGGATAGCATTAATTAAAACAATTATATTAAAACATTTTATTCAATCAACTAATTCTACACATAGAGTGACATAAAAGTAAACCTCCCTTTGCCTACAAGATGACTTTTCCGTTGAAAAAAAAAAAAAAAAATTAAATGAAATGAAAAAAATACAAAATTTAAATTATGAAAAATTATCAAGGGAGAACTGACACAGTCTTGAGTACTTTTCAAATCATGTGACCTACACACCCACCCCCTAAAAAGGAAGAAAAAATTATGTAAAGCCTAAATCTAAAGAAAATGGTTTTAAGTGTAATTTAATGGCATATGTGACAGCTATGAAATCAGTGGTAATATAATAAGAAATTTGGTGGTAAAAATTAAATAAATATAAGTAGATAATTAACAAACTGACAAAAGCAACAACTAAAAAGGAATTTGGTATTAATATTTTCAGGATTGGGGGGAATTTCAACAATAAAAACAGGAAGGGCTGATAACGACACTGACGCCGCAGCCACCACAGCTGGTGCTAAAGAGAAACCTTTTCTTTCTTCTCTTCTCTATATAAAAAAAAAAAAAATTATTTCATGAGTGGCAAATATATTAAAAAGTCTTCCATTAAGAATATTTTGAATTTTTTCGAATTGTGAATAAATTTTTTTGTTTTAATTATTCATTATTCACACTTAAAGTGCGAAAGAAAGAAGAAAAACAAAACAAAAAAAGAGGAGAAAGAGAGGCACAGAGGGAGTGAAAGAGGAGAAAGAGAGAGAGAGTGAAAGAGGAGAAAGAGAGAGAGTGAAAGAGGAGAAAGAGAGAGAAAGAGGAGAAAGAGAAGAGAGTGAAAGAGGAGAAAGAGAGAGAGTGAAGAGGAGAAGAGAGAAGAGAGAGAGAGAGAGAGAGAGGAGAAAGAGAGAGAGTGAAAGAGGAGAAAGAGAGGGAGTGAAAGAGGAGAAAGAGAGGGAGTGAAAAGAGGAGAAAGAGAGGGAGACAAAGAGGAGAAAGAGGGGGAGACAAAGAGGAGAAAAGAGGGGGAGACAAAGAGGAGAAAGAGGGGGAAGACAAAGAAGGAGAAGAGGGGGAGACAAAGAGGAAAGAGGGGGAGACAAAGAGGAGAAAGAGGGGGAGACAAAGAGGAGAAGAGAGAAAAGAGGAAAAGAGTGAAAGAGGAGAAAGAGGACAAAGAGGGGGAGACAAAGAGGCAGAGGGGGAGACAAAGAGGACAAGAGGGGGAGACAAAGAGGACAAAGAGGGGAGGAGGGGGAGACAAAGAGGACAAAGAGGGGGAGACAAAGAGGACAAAGAGAGGGGAGACAAAGAGGACAAAGAGGGGGAGACAAAGAGGACAAGAGGGGGAGACAAAGAGGACAAAGAGGACAAAGAGGACAAAGAGGAGACAAAGAGAGAGAGAGAGAGAGAGAGAGAGAGAGAGTATTACTTAACAACAGGGATAGGATTAATTAAAACAATTGTGTCAAAACGTTTTATTCAATCAAATAATTCCAGGCACAGTGACATAAAAAGTTAACCTCCCCTTGCCTACAAGATGACTTTTCTGTTGACCGCTAGTAGGCAGCATAATTAGTTGTCATAGCAATACTTCAAGTACTTAAAGAGAGGTTTTGATTTCTGTGTTACACTGCTTATATATATATATATATATATATATATGTTCTATCTCAAATGTTGAATTATTATTATTATAGATACAACCTTTAAACACAGCAACACATGTGTGACATTTCTGTTGGTCCTTATCCAATCTATATATTAATACGCTTGCTCCTAATACTTTCGTCTGTTATCATCCTGCAGCGCCCTCTGGTTAAAAATGAGACCATCCAAATTGTTCAAGATGCAATGCAAAAATATAAATCCAAATTATCTGGTGTCGCTTAATCGCAAATTTCTTATTTGTCCCATTTCATTTCACCCAATTTTAAAAAAGAAACATTCCAAATGGTCTTGCGTCGCTTAAATGCCAGACGTGAAATTGTGAATTACGGAATATAATTTGGTAATTTTAATCTTATGTCATCACAAACTCCTGCCATAATTTAGGTTATGTCTTAGCGAGCGTCAAACGAATTTCCAGTCTAACTTTGATATTTTCCAAGTCATGCTTTGTCACTTTTTTGTCGGCCAATTAATGTAGATATCCCCCCCCCACTGATCTTTATTGGCAAATCAATGTACATGTTTTACAACCCCCTTTTAAGAAAGAGTGAGAGTGACAGTTATATCAAGATTATTCTACTTTTTACATATTGAACTATTTAGCAATAGCTCTAAAGTAAACACATCAAATGTTTTAATAATTATCATACTGTGGTATATACACAGGTCCTGCTAGTAAGCATTAAAACAACAAACCCAACTGGCATAATTTTGAGCCTCAGGAAAATTCATCTGACATTCAAATACAGGTTATATGAAGAGGTGCTCATCATGTAATGGTTATAGTCATAGGAAAATGGACACAGCGAAATGATTACAAATCCTGGACAAGACTGTTTGCATTTCACAGAGTGAATATCATAAGGAACAGTATGAATCCAATTATTCTCTGAGCTGTGGGTAAATAGTAGAGTGAACTGGGGGTATTCAACCTGCTCATGCAGGGGGATTGATAAATACAAAAGTTGTTTTTTTTGTTATATTAATATACTCAATATCATCAACAGAGCCTATTTTGGTTTTGAAAATCACAGAGGTGAGAAACTGACAGTTACCAAGCACTGTTGATGCTATGTCTTCACTACTCTAACTTATATATATGTGTATATTTATAATTAATGAATTTAGGCGGGCATATATGTTCAAATGTAAGGCTAAACAAATCGAGAAAATGTCAATCCCTGAATGTACATTTCGACCTATATGCCGCCTAAATTCATTAATTATTAACTAATTAATTTTCAAAATTAGGTATGACTTCAATTAAGTACATATCCTCCAAAAATTGTCGGCTTAAAGCCATATAAAAAAACACATTCGTTTGTTTACTTAACCTCATATGTGTATATATATATACACACATACACAGCCCTATTGCTCTTATGGCAAACCCCCAACCCCTTTTATCATATATGTACTAGAAGGCAGTGGCTGAGGGTCTTAGTGCCCTGGGTATGACATTAAAAACAGCATACAATGGTGAAGTTTCAATTTTTGGAGCTCTGGGGAGTGTTAAATACCCTTTCATTATGATTACTCTTACGTCCATCCTGACTACCGAGTGGTAGTACCTGTTAGGGTCCCATCTATAGGTTAAATAGAAAAAAATGAGTTTGAAATAAATGTATTCAGAAAAACAAATTGAGCTTTAAAAAATTGAATACACATCAAGAATGAATAAAACAAAACATCTTCAGCATAAAATAACCCAACAAGGGTTGGCATGCCACAAAATCTAACCAACCAGCCAACACACACATACACACAAACCCTAACTTATTTTCTCCCCTTTTTCCTATGGGTATCAATAATCCCTTTCAGTAACGCTCAAAATCAATCAGGAGGTGAGACGTAGGTTCTAAGAACGTAGGTGTTATTTTGTGCATGTAAGTAGCAGATGAATAAATTAGTCTTATGTTGAATCACAGGTGTACATGAAATCAAGATGCGGATACAGACTTATTGGTCTCTTATGTCAATATCAAATTCTCGTTAGAATATTAAGTTCTGAACAATCTTCCTCACCCCCCCACCCTAAATTTGAACTCCTAACTATGAAAGCCAACAACATGAAGAAAATACCAAAACTAACCTCATTATAGAATTCAAACAACTTAAGATTATTCCTCAGAGTAAAAGTAAAGTTGGCGGAGTGGCCTATTGTCGGTATCAGCCGGAAAGTGAGTGAGTCTATCCCATTTTCGCTAGTACTAGACCAAGGAGATTGTTCTTTGCTGAGGTGGAGTACCACACCTACCGTCAGATCCCCACTTTACTGTACAGATCAGATTACCCAATTTGTGCTACTCATACACTGAATTGGTGGGGACTGGTATTGAACCAGGAACCTTGCGATTCCTATGCGGATGCTCTACCAACTGAGCTAACACCAGCACCTCAGAAGTAAAATCAAAACCTGAAGAACTGGAATGTGGAGGTGGAGTGGGGTTGGCTATGGCCACATGGCCAATGAAAGGATCTGGTGTGGGGGAAGGGGAGATATCAGAGACTAGGGAAAAGTTGAGGCGGAAGCTACTCAATTTCTACTTCATGATACTACTTTAAAAAGGTCAGAGTTCATTCAACTTAAAAAGAAATGATAAGAAGCAATAAAATAAAGAAAAAGACTAACAAAAAAAAAAAAGAAAAAAAATGAAATAAAACTAAATCAGATTTTATTTGAAACTAACTGAGCTACTCTGCGTTTCCCCAGTGTTTAAAAAGTTAAAAAAATAAATTTATTAGCAATCCCAGCACTTTTTTTTTTGATTCTGGTGGACATTGACAAATTTGGACCTTAATTGGTTCAAACTGCAATTTCTCCTGTATTTCTGTTCCAATCTTAAAAATATTTATATGGCTGGAAAGAAAATAAGATAATTTTTCTAAATATATAACTTGCGTCTGTTTTTATCCATTGAATTATTTTTTTACAGTAAGTTAAATTTCGGGGTTTTAAATTCTCATAACTTTTGAACCACTGAGGATATTTGCATAATTCAACAGTTTTGAATTCCATTTACAGAGCTTTATATAATTAATGTGATTAAATAACAATAACCTCAAATTAAAAAATCAACTGGGAATGCTACTCTCATCTATATTTATACATAGATTAATAAAAATTATTTTTCTATATATTTGTTTCATTAACTTTTATTCTTTATATATTCTTATTTATATATTTATTTATATATTCTTATTTTTTGTTTGTATGTATATATTTTTTTGCTTTTCATTATGTTTTATCCTTTATTAATTTGTTTTATTTTTTAATAATTTTTTTAATATATCATTCATTCATATTTTTTATTTGGTTTTTCTTATGGAAAATGAATGGCAAAAAAGATTTTTAACCACAGCTCTGACAAAAATAGGGTGTGGATTTTTATTGAACTTTGGTCTTTGCTTGTCTCCCGTTTTCCTTTATAAAACAATGCGCACTCAGTTGTTGTACATACAGAATCTTTCTTTTAGTGATGTTATTTTGAAAATTAGAAGAAAACCTGGTTTTTTTTGTCTTATTTTAGGTACTATATTGTCATATAGTACCTAAATAAAAGAAGGCGTCGGGGCGGCCTAATGTCGATATCAGCCAGACAGCTGGGGAGTCTAATCCCTTTTCACTAGCGCATTAAGGCATTAAGCAGTGAAAAGAGGATAGACTCCCTCACTGTCAAGCTGATACTGACAACAGGACACTTTACTACTTTACTGTTTGGTTCGGACCATTTTGATTAGTATTATTTGGATTATTCAGACTATTGTTCTCATCTTTATTGTTATCTACAATATTTTGGCTGATGTGCCCTCATCTCAAAAATTCAGAGAAATCACTTTGATTAGCATTGGTTTGGTTTGGTTTGTTTTATGGCATATCAACCTCAGTGGGTCATTTAATGCCGATAAAGTTTTGAAATAAATCAATTCTTAATGGATAATACAATTTTTTTTTTTATAAATACATTTTTCTATTTAACCCATAGATGGAACCCTAACAGGTACTACCACTCTGGGTCAGAGTGGACCAGAGAGCAATGGTGATGAAGGGGTGCTCCACATTCTCCAAACTTCCAAAACTGGAACCTCACCATCAGATAGAGTTTAACGTCATTCACAGGACATGTAGACCCTCAGCCACCGCCTTCTAGCACCCATATGATAAAAAGGGTTGTGGGTTGCCATAAGGGCAGTAGGGTTGGGGCAATCATATAGGTGCTAGGGCTTGACGTGACCAGCTGGTTGATTGGAGGGGGCCTTTCCGACTGCATTGGGGGAGTCTTACCCCTCTGCAGAGGTGCAGTCGCTGTATTCTAACGCCCCAGCCGACAGGGCGGAAAAATTCAGAGAAATCATTTTGATTAGCATTGGATTTTAATGAAAAAAATGATCCTCACAGATGTAAAATTTAAATTTGAAGATTTAGTTGAAGATTTTCAGTTTATTGCAAATGGGGGCACATGTGACGGAATGTTTGTTTTTGGCCCGTTTTCCCTTCAGTAAAGATAAGACGTTAAGTAGTGATACACTTTTGGCAAGAAATGCAAAAATCTGATGACAAGAAGGAAGAAGCTTGCCAATTCAGAAGATGGATGGAATTTAACATTAACTTGCAACGAAATGGTAAAAATTATTCCAAACCAAAAGGGAATCCTACAAAAGAGAAGATACCTATACACTTTTCGGTAAGATTAAAGATACTGCAGACCATATTCTACTTATCTTATTATAATGGAGATTCTGTGTGTCTGCAACTGATACTACATCACAACTTACATTACAATACCCTCAGGAATTGCATAAGTTTATCAATGAGTACTTAATTTATTAACCATGTCTCTATGAAAATGTGAGTTAGATTTGCCTCAAAACAGCCCATGTTATTAGTGACATTAAGACCCTCAGTCACCACCTTCTAGCACATATATGATAAAAAGTATGGAAGCGCGTGGTGTAATGGTTAAAGTCACCACGAGTTCAAATCCTGGACATGGTAATTGCATTTCACTTAGTGCTAATACCCTTGGGAAAGGTATGAATCCTACTCTCCCTCTAGCTATGGATAAATAGTAGAGCAGACTGGGCTCTTTAACCTTGGTTAGGTGACCGGTCTAGAGGAAGGAAAACTCTGAATTCAAACCTGTTGAACTCCGCTTAAGAAATTGAGCTTGTGTCACGTCCTGCTCGTGTGGAGGGTTTGGTAAATATATATATGATAAAAAGTGTTGGGTGGAACAATAAGGTTGACATAGCATTGTAAATGTATTGCTCAAATAAAAATATCACTATGATACGCCATTGTTGCTTGTCAGGACAAAATCATGAGAAGCAAATGAATTAAAAAACTTATTTCATTATTAGTTGTGACTAATTAACTTGTTGCATCCCCCTCCCCCTATAACAGCAGTGCAGGATTGTATTCAATAATTTATATTAAAAAGAAATCATGAAAGTATAATAAGTGGGGGAAACTCTCTGAATATTTTTTTTTTGAAATGTAAAAGGTTAATTGATTTTCAAACTCATTTATTATAAAAATTCATTAATTTCTTCTTAGTTACAAATAAAGAAAAGAAATGTATGAAATTATTTCAACATTCAATGAATATGAGGGTGGGCTGAAAAGATGGAAGAAGTCTGTGAATGGCAAAGAAAACTATGTTGAAAAATAAACTTCATTGTGTCACATTCGAGGAGAGTATCCTGGTCAGCCTATAAACATTGCAACTGACCCTTTATTTATATGGGAGAATATGTGCTTAATTGAAGTCGTACCTAATTTTGAAAATTTATTAATTAATAATTAATTAATTAGGTGGTCATACCTATTCAAATGTAAGGCTAAACAAATCGAGAAAAATCAATCTCTGTATGTACATTTCGGCCTATTAGGCCTCATCAGCAGAGACAAAATGTACATACAGAGATTGATTTTTCTCGATTTGTTTAGCCTTACATTTGAATAGGTATGCCCGCCTAATTAATTAATTAATTTTCAAAATTAGGTACAACTTAAATTAAGCACATATTCTCCCCAAAATTGTCGGATAAAAAAAGCCATATCAAAACACATCGTTTGTTTATTTACTTCTCATATATATATGTGTGTGTGTGTGTGTGTGTGTGTGTGTGTAAGGTTGGACTGCAAGGGGAACTGTGTTGAAAAATAAACCTCATTTGGTCACATTCCATGAGAGTATCCTGGTCAGTCTAAAAACATTGCTACCGACCTTCATATGTGCATGTGTGTGTGTGTGTATGTTTATATATATATATATATATATATATATATAATGTAACATTGATGAGAAGACCTGGGAGAGTAAGGCTTTGGACCGTGGGCAGTGGAGAAGAGCTTTACAGGAGGGCACAAAAAAGTTTGAGACCAACCGTAAACAGCATGAGCAGTTGAAACGAAATATTCGCAAGAATAAAAAAGTAGACAATCAAGGGCTTCAAATCGGTCTACTATGTGACCTATGTGGAAGGCTGGCCTGATCAGTCACCAGTCTATGCATCAGCAGGATGGACTAATGTGCTCTCTGGAATTACCTGTAAATGTGGGAAGATGTGCAAGACTTTGACTGGACTAAAGAGCCACTTTCATGTAGCTCATTGAACTTTTTTTTCTTTTTTTTTTTATCAAGCAATGGCAATACACGAGTTTGCTGCCATCATATATATATACATATACATATATAATGACTAATTGCATTAAATTGTTGCATTCCTCTTATAAAAGAAAAAAAAATCATGAAAGTAGGAAACTGAATATTTTTTTTTTCAAATTATTACCTTAATGTAATGGTTAATTGATTTTCAGACTCATTTATAAAAATTAATTAATTTCTTCTGAGTAACAAATAAAGAAAAGAAATGAATAATTTTGATATTATGCATAAACACAATGTTCAGGCCACTGTAACCTCGGGTTTGTTTGGGTGTTTGTTTTTAATTACCTTAAAATAAGTCATCTTCAGGTGATTAGCCTGAATTCAAATGTGGTTTCAGAGCTGAAATGGTTACCACTAGTTCCAGGGGTCTCCAAACAGCATAAATTCCACCAGACTTATTGACAGAAATGTGATTAGATATAGAAAAAATAAAAATGGAAGAAAATTACTTATTCTAAAATAGAAATTTCAAAACATTGTGCTTGTATACAATAAAGATGAGGACAACAGTCCAAAATATCAAAATTATTCTTATCAAGCCTCATTTCATAAATACAGACAAGAAAAAGAAAAGAGGTTTTAAATTATTTCAACATTCAAGAAAGAAAAAGAAGAAAAAAAAAGAAAAAGAAAGAAAAAGAAAAAAAAGAAAAAAGAAAAAAAAAAAAAAAAAAAGAAAAAAGAAAAAGAAAAAAAAAAAAGAAAAAAAAAGAAAAAAGAAAGAAAAAGAAAAAAAGAAAGAAAAAGAAGAAAAAAGAAAAAAAAAGTAGAAAAAAGAGAAAAAAAAAGGAAAAAAAAAGTAGAAAAAAAAAAAGAAAAAAGAAAAAAAGAAGAAAAAAAGAAGAAAAATGAAAAGAAGGGAAGAAAGAAAGAAAAAAAGAGTAAGAGTGTTAAATCAAGATTATTATACTTTTTACATATTGAAGTATTCACCAATAGCTCTTAAGTAAACATATCAAACATTGTAATAATTATCGTACTGTGGTATATCTACAGGTCCTGCTAGTTGACCTTGATATTCTAAAAAGACCTTTGTCTTCTCTTCTTGGTCATAAATGAATTGGTTACCATATATATAAACTAAACAATCTAAAGTGAAAGAAATACTTTGTTTATTGTTTATTCAGGTAACAGGAAGATAGGTCACCTATTTAAGTTGGTGTTAACCTCAGCTACATACATTAGCTTATGCCTCTACTATTGTAAATAACTTAAATGGTTGGTAAGATAGCTGAAACCTTTTACACTAAAAATTATTTTATTAATCCAGAAGATGAAAAGTTGTTTTATATAAAACCTTGTCAAACTTTGGGTTTTATCTATTTTCACATCTATACCTAATTGGTCACATTATTTTTTTTATAATAAGAAAAAAAGAAAAAAAAAGAAAAAAGAAGGAAAAAAAAAAGAAAAAAAAAAAGAAGGAAAGGAAAAAAAAGAAGGAAAGGGAAAAAAAAAAGAAAAAAGGAAGGAAAAAAAGGAAAGGAAAAAAAAAGGAAAGAAAAAAAAAAAAAAAAAAAGGAAAGGAAAAAAAGGAAAGGAAAAAAAGGAAGGAAAAAAAAGGAAAGGAAAAAAAGGAAAGGAAAGAAAAAAGAAAGAAAAAAAGAAGAAAAGAAGGAAGAAAAAAAGGAAAGAAAAAAAGGGAAGAAAGAAAGAAAAAAAGAAAAGAAAAAAAGAAAGGAAAAAAGAAAAGAAAAGAAAAAAAAGAAAGGAAAAAAGAAAAGAAAAGGAGAAAGAAAAAAGAAAAAGGAGAAGGAGAGAAGGAAAGAAAAGTAGAAGGAAGAAAAGTAGAGAAAAGAAAAGAGAAAAGAAAAAAGAAAGGAAAAGAAAAGGAAAGAAAGAATAAATAAATGAAAGAAAAGAAAGAAGAATAAATAAATGAAAGAAAAGAAAAACAATGTTGATTAATTTTTGGGACCAATCTTGTTTAGAAGTGCACTTTTGTAATAACTTATTTTTGCTAATCTTGTAGACTCCATTGATTTATACCCTTTTTATATGTTTATTTCGCTTTTCTTATTAAAAACGATGAAGTGGTCAAAAAACCTTTTTACCCACCTCTCAGACAAAAATAGGGTGTGGATTTTATTGAACTTTGACCTTTGTGGGTCTCCACCAATTTTCCTTTATAAAAGGACATACAGTCTGTTGGACAAATATACAGACAAAATCTTTATATATATATATCTACTGAGTGCCTCTTACATTTGGCCTTGTGCCACATCTAAGCAAAGCTTAGTAAATAACTATATATATACAGTGATGCTGATAGCTTTTTGATTTAGTGCATCCTGGGATGCATATATTTGCTTTGAATGAGTCCCAGGAAATTTTATGTGTCCCAACTAAAATTTCTTAATAGATTGTAAGGTTTTTATTTATGATCTTGGGAAACAACTAAAGCTGTCTAACCTCATACCTTGTAACCTTTCCTGTGTAATTTATTTCTAAGAAACTATTGAAATGTATTTACAGTTAGCTTGAAATGGCGTGGGAAGAAAAAGAAAAACACTGAGACGCATGGATATGATTTTACTGCATCCTTTTAGATTTTTGTGCACTTAGATATAAAGATATAAAGAGATAGAGATAGATTCAGCCAATCTGATGAACAGATAATTGCTGCCCGATAAAACCAATGTGGAAACTATTCAATTATCTGCCCTTGGCCAAGAAGAGGAACCAGAGGAAGAAGAAGTCTGTGAAGGAAGCTTGTTGCTATAGAAACTAGAATCAGTCAAACATAAAAGCCAGAATCTTGACCAAGAATTTTCTATTTCTTTTTTGGGAAGGGAATTCACAGATTGCAAGAAAGGTGGTTATGTACGTACGAAGGCAATGAGGGGTTGGGGGTGGTTGAGTGAATAAATAAATGGATTTTGTAAAGCTGCTTAATGATTGGATGTGGAGAAGCCAAATTATCATCCATGGACGGCAGAAGAGGAGATTGTTTCATGTCACAATAACCGCTGTGCTCCTCATAGTGCAGAGATAACAACTGCTGCACTTCAGCTGCAGAGATAACAGGCAGAGATAACATTACTAACATTGAAGATGGAAACTTTATTGCATCCTGCAGAGATAACATTACTATTGAAGATGAAACTTTATTGCATCCTGCATAGATAACATTGAAGATGGAAACTTTATTGCATCCTGCATAGATAACATTACTAACATTGAAGATGGAAACTTTATTGCATTCTGCATAGATAACATTACTAACATTGAAGATGGAAACTTTATTGCATCCTGCATAGATAACATTACTATTGAAGATGGAAACTTTATTGCATCCTGCATAGATAACATTACTAACATTGAAGATGGAAACTTTATTGCATCCTGCATAGATAACATTACTAACATTGAAGATGGAAACTTTATTGCGTCCTGCACAGATAACATTACTAACATTGAAGATGGAAACTTTATTGCATCCTGCATAGATAACATTACTAACATTGAAGATGGAAACTTTATTGCGTCCTGCACAGATAACATTACTAACATTGAAGATGGAACTTTATTGCATCCTGCACAGATAACATTACTAACATTGAAGATGGAAACTTTATTGCGTCCTGCACAGATAACATTACTAACATTGAAGATGGAAACTTTATTGCGATGCCGTCCTGCACAGATAACATTACTAACATTGAAGATGGAAACTTTATTGCGTCCTGCACAGATAACATTACTAACATTGAAGATGGGCGTCTGCACAGATAACATTACTAACATTGAAGATGGAAACTTTATTGCGTCCTGCACAGATAATTACTAACATTGAAGATGGAAACTTTATTGCGTCCTGCACAGATAACATTACTACATTGAAGATGGAAACTTTATTGCGTCCTGCACAGATAACATTACTAACATTGAAGATGGAAACTTTATTGCGTCCTGCACAGATAACATTACTAACATTGAAGATGGAAACTTTATTGCGTCCTGCATTAACATTACTAACATTGAAGATGGAAACTTTATTGCGTCCTGCACAGATAACATTACTAACATTGAAGATGGAAACTTTATTGCGTCCTGCACAGATAACATTACTAACATTGAAGATGGAAACTTTATTGCGTCCTGCACAGATAACATTACTAACATTGAAGATGGAAACTTTATTCCTGCACATTATTAACATTGAAGATGGAAACTTTTTGCGTCCTGCACATTGAAGATGGAAACTTTATTGCGTCCTGCACAGATAACATTACTAACATTGAAGATGGAAACTTTATTGCGTCCTGCACAGATAACATTACTAACATTGAAGATGGAAACTTTATTGCGTCCTGCACAGATAACATTACTAACATTGACGTCCTGCACAGATAACATTACTAACATTGAAGATGGAACTTTTTATTGCGTCCTGCACAGATAACATTACTAACATTGAAGATGGAAACTTTATTGCGTCCTGCACAGATAACATTACTAACATTGAAGATGGAAACTTTATTGCGTCTGCACAGATCAACATGAAGATGGAAACTTTATTGCGTCCTGCACAGATAACATTACTAACATTGAAGATGGAAAATTTATTGCGTCCTGCACAGATAACATTACTAACTGGAAACTTTATTGCGTCCTGCATAGATAACCATTGAAGATGGAAACTTTATTGCGTCCTGCACAGATAACATTACTAACATTGAAGATGTTTATTGCATCCTGCAGAGATGTGTTATTACTAAAAACTATAAATGGCACAAGGCAAGATGTCCCTCAGTCCCCAAGTTGTTTTCCAGACTCCAAACATCCAGGAATTACCAGTCAACTGAACAGCTGTCCAGCAACCAAGAAATCGAGCCTTCCAATGCAGTACTGGTCCAGAGATAAGTATACAACTATCATTTTACTATCAACACATTATCACTTTATTCCAATGAGAGCTGGTAACGTAACAAACGCTGAAATGAGAGCATAACGTTACATGGGTCATTTAAGTCTTCTGCATTTCACACAAGAGTTGTCTTCCTTGCTTCTTTTTATTATAAGTAAAGTCGACGGGGCGGCCTAAAGTCGGTATCAGCCAGTCAGCGAGGGAGTATATCCCCTTTTCAATAGCACTAGACCAAAGAGATTGTTTTTTTAGCACCTGAGGTGGAGCGCCACACTACCATCAGCTCCTTACTTTACTGCACAGATCCCTGTACTACTCATACGCTGAGTTGGCGAGGACCGGTATCGAACTAGGAACCTTGTGGTTTCTAGCCGAACGCTCTACCAACTGAGCTAACCCGGCCCACTGCAAATGATGATGAATTGTTTAAAGCAAACAACCGATAATCTTATTATAATGGAGAGTCTTTGTTTATCTGTAACCAAAACTATGTCACTACTCAAGTCACAATTCATTTAGTTATTTATGTCACATTCTCCATGATTCTATTTTTATTTAAACTTCAATTATTAATAAAATTGTTCTACATTATTAATACTGTTGGCGGTTATTTCCTATAAGTCTAACATGATCAAAGGGGAGCCACTCTTGACTGATAAATTATCTATTTATTTTCCCATTAAACTAACCCTAAACCCTAACCCCGTCTTCTTTTTTCCTAGTAGATCAATAAATAAATAAATAGTTTATCAGTCAAGAGTGGTTCCCTTTTGATCATATTAAACTTATAGGAAATAACCCTGTTGGCCTTATCTACATATTAATAACATGCAATTGTAGTTATATTAATAACATGCAATTGTAGTTATATATACAACAAAATAGTGGTTTATAGTGTTAATGGGAAGGTTAATTTGCATATTGATATTAAAAATTTGATTTTAATAAATATGTGCTTAGTGTTATTGATTTCTAATTGTTTGGTTTTATTTTAATGAATATGAGCAAGAATCTCAGGTATAAATCTTAAAAGAAATCCATTAACAAGAAGAAATAACTAATTTAATTCTTTACTTACTAATGAGTGTTCACACAAATGTATTAACAAATCGCATTGTTTCTAGGCAAGATTTAAATCTAAATACAAAGTCACCCAACCAGTAGGGAAAACACGCCTGTGCTTTAAAGACGTCTGCAAGAGAAACATGAAGACATGCCACATCCACACCAACATATGGGAGGTTTGTGCAGAAGACCATGCGACCTGGCGACTCCTTGTCAAACAAGGAACAAAAAGGAGTGAAAAAAGAGAGGAAAGAAGCCGCCACGGAAAAGAGAGCCAAATGGGAGGAGAGACAACAGCAACTTTAGCAAGCATCACTGTTTCTTTGCAGTCACTGCACCAGAGATTGTCATTCAAAAATTGGTCTGTTCAGCCACTCATGCAGATGCAAAAATAAAAAAAATAAAAAAAAAAATGGACACTACACCATCATCTTTAGTAGACAGAAGGATGCCAACAAAGTACAAAAGAACTTAAGAAAAAAAAAAAAAAAAAAAAAAACAGTCTGCTGTTTTAAGTGATTGTTTGTTTTATGGCATATCAACCCTTTTCAGGTTATGTAATGCCAAATCAAGTCAATTTAATATTCAGTTTCTTACAGTACTTGTTTTTGCTTAAATGGTCACCCATCTAAGAACTAAAAACAATAGGCTCATTGCTGCTTAACTTTGGTGATCTAGTAGGAACTGGTGCTTTCAACATGACTTGACTGTAAGCCTTCTGTAGAAGAGATATTACTACCTCGGTATGTGAACGGGTTTACTAATTCGTGGGGCTTACAGTCTACTGTGGAGATGTCTTCCTTTTGTTTTCTCAACTCTTGCATAATTTAGGTAGTCAATCATCCCCACCCTAATAATAATACGAGCATCCCCACCCCTAGCACCCAATAATGTCAAGTATTTTGATGCAGGTTAGGAAGAAAAAGAAAAAAGGCCCAGATTTTAAATATTAAGTTTTCTAGTCAAACAGACCCTCCCCCACTTTTAAGATTGGTGTAACATAATCTTCCCCTGCTCATTTGGCCTTGGTAATATGATTTCCCTTTAATATACAATCAAAACAAAAATAAAGTATTCATTTTGAGTTGGTTTTCTGTTCAAGTAGAATTCTATACAAAATGGTTAGAATTAATTAAAAATAAAATAAAATAAAATAAATTTAAAAAGCAAAATAGAAGCAATGCACTGAAAGCAAAACCTTATTCATTTTCAAGAAAACTACAACAGATACAGGTAGCACAATAATAACCTTGGATAGAGAAACCTTTCAGCTATAAAATACTATTTTTGGCTGGCATGGTTGGTTGGATTTTATGGTATGTCAATTCATGGGTTATTTTATGCTGAAGACGTTTATTTTATTCATTCTTGTTGGGTATTCAATTTTTTTTCAAACACATTTTTTATCTATTTAACCTATACATAGGACCCTAACAGATACTACCACTCTGGGTCAGGGTGGACCTGGCAATGAAGGGGCACTCCACACTCCCCAAAGCTCCAAATTAGAACCTCACCATTAACATCATCTCCAGAACACTCAGACCCTCAGCCACTGCCTTCTAGCACATATATGATAAAATGGGTTAGGGTTTTGCCCATAAGGACAATAGGGGCAGGCCAATCATATAGGTGCTAGGGCTTGACGTTTGGAGGCATGCTTAGAATGTTGTAAAATATGTAAATTAAACAAAGTTACATGATTTTGTGTTTTTGTATTATAAATAGTAGTGACCAGTATTTTATTTTAGCAGTTTGTGTACTCGACAATTAGTTGAATTCAGTTTTCCATCTCCAAGGCTGGTTGCCTAACCAAAGTTAAAGAGCCCAGTCTACCCTACTATTTACTCATAGTTGGAAGGAGAATAATTGGAATTCACACCTTTCCCCGAAGGTATTAGCACTATATGAAACACAAACAGCCACGTCCAGCATTTGAACTCGAGTCACTGAGTCCATTTCCTATGATGATAGCCATTACACCACACCAAATGGATTTGTTTTCTTATATATAGCAGGTGAGTGGCAGTCTGGTAAAATGGCATCTGACATGAAAGCAGAGGTGTACAATGGCATTCCTATAGGTGAAAGAATTGAATTTCATCAACACTTTGTGAATATTATTAGAAAATTCAAACATGTTAAACTCTGCTTAAGAATTGGACCATGTATTGCAATCCTAGTTTGGTTTTAAAAGATTTTTTTTTTTTATAAAAAAATTCTTAATGTACTTATTTATGGGCAATATTGTAAATACCTAATAATATCCGTTTTGATTGTATAATGTTCTATTGGAAATAAACAAATTCTGATTTATAGAAAAATTTGTTAGGGGTGTACCACAGCCAACTTGTAAATATGGCCCTATATGTCAACCTAAGCAGGTAGATTTCTAACAGACTGGTTTATTTTATAATCAATTTATATCTGTGTATGTCTAAAAAAAAAAATGTTAAAACTACAAAAATATACAAACTGGTTGTTTTTTCTATTTCATGTCAGAAATGTAATAATAAAAGATTGTAAACAAAAAAAATAGTTATTAAAAAATTATGCAGTAATACAAAACAAATACTAGTAAGAAAAAAAAAGAAAAAAAAAAAACAACTTACCAACAATTACTCTATGATTTTAGGTTATATCACAAAAAAAAAAATTAAACATTTTCAATGTGAAATGTCTTTCCTGGTCATGGTAGGCAATGATACTACAGAAAAGCAGTATTTCTCTAAGGGGACTTAAGGTTCCACCTAGGCAAATGGCAGAGTTTGTTTGAGATTTTTATTACTAGTATTTGTTTTGTATTACTGCATATTTTTTAAAATAACTATTTTTTTATTTTTTTTGTTTACAATTTTTTATTATTTGATTTCTGAAGAAAAAAAAAAAAAAATTTCTGTATTTTTGTAATTTAAAAATTTTTCAAACAAAACAGACATAAAACATAAATTGATAATAAAACAAGAAATTTAGAAATTTCTGTTAGAAATCTTACCTGCTTATGTAACATGTGGTGATCGTATTTACAAGTTAGCTGTGGGTGTACTTATTTATGGGTAATACTGTATGTAATCATTAAAGTGAAAAGGTTTTGATATAGCCATTCAATTATTAGGATACCCTGGGGGCATAAGTGTTAATGGTGTAGAAAATGGATTTGGCAATTCAAGTTCAATTCCTGGCTAAGACTGTTTGCATTCATATTGCACTAATACCCTTGAGGAAAAAAAAAAATGATATCCATCTTTTCCTCAATCAGTTATCATTAACGGTTGCTTAATAGGCTTCTTTTTTCTTTTTTTTCCACACTTGGGAGAAAAATCTAAATGGAAACTATACGGATGGTTGGCATCTTTCTGCCTGCGAAAGACGACGACATAGTGTCTAAATTTTTTTTCTTCTTTTTACTACATAGCCTGAGTGGGTTGATATGGTGGCTGTGCTGTTGCCTAAGCAGCAGATCCCTCCTCTTCACACTGCTGCTGTGATCCAAAGGAAAGGTAAGTGTTATAGGTGATATAACCTATGGACAATAATGGAATGCGTCAACGGCTACTATAAGTAAAGTAAAGTCGTTGGGGCCGCTTAATGTCGGTATGAGCCATACAGCGTGGGAGTCTATCCCCTTTTCACTAGCACTAGAGCAAGGAGATTGTTTCTGCGTCTGAGGTGGAGAGCCACACCTACCATCAGCTCCTTATTTTACCGCACAGATCCCTGTGCTACTCATACGCTGAGTTGGCGAGGGCCGGTATCGAACTAGGAACCTTGTGGTTTCTAGCCGAACGCTCTACCGACTGAGGACGGGAAGCAAATGCGAGTCAGCTCGTAACTATATTGGTCGGACGCAATCTCCACTTTATTTGCTGTAAATTTCTACTCTTTTGTCAAATACATTTGTCTACATTGTTACCCGTCGTGTTTGTCTTATTTTGACCCCTTAAAACCCCCACAAAAGTAAGAAACCAACCAATGCATTTTGACAATGACAATGTCACAGGAGTTACTCCACCTTAGGGACTCCGGCTCTGGATTTGTTTTCGAGATCTATTCCCCCTACCCTCTTCTTCAAGATTATATAAGCTACTTGATAGCAATGGTTTTATAAGACTCTTCCTGGTCTTAGATGGGTGGACAACCATGGCCAATAGCAACTATACAATGTACTGTTGCAAACAAATCCTGGAAGCAGCACCACGCAGTTGTGCGGCCACTTCATATCTTACAAATTCAGTCAGTAAAGCATCCACCTACAAATCACTACTGTTATTATAGAAGTATGGCCTTGGCACTAAATAATTCACGAAGGTTGATATGCCATTAAACAAAGAAACAAAACTAAATCATATATTTCAGCATATTTAAATTCAGAATTTCCTTCTCATAGATTGGTTGCTTTATCAAGACTAAATTGTCTGTCCTCATTTTTACACATAGCTGAGGGAGTATAGATAGATTCATGACTTTCATAATGGCATTAGCGTGAACAGTCGGTAACCATATATATATGACTTGATTCGGCATTAAATGCCCCCAAAAAGAGTTGATATACCAAAATAACTAATTATATGACACAAAACTAATGTACGAGGAGCAAATGCTGCCATCAGAAATTGTTTTAGCTCAGAAAATACTTGGACATTTTTCTTCTGTTGACGTAAAGTGAGATTTCCGATTTTGGATTTAAATGGTTCGATACCAGTCCCAATGACTCAGCGCATGAGTAGCACAGATTGGGTAATCTGATCTGTTAGTGTTATTGATCTCTAACATTTTTTTTATTCTCAAACGTATTAAACGCAATCCTATGAATGATTTATTATATAGAAACCAATTGAAATATGTGTGATTTTTTTGTGTTCATATTGAATTTCATTAGTTTTTCTAATTCAATATAATCTATACATATATAAAGGGCAGTTGTGTGTATATGCATGCCCGGAGGAAACTTCGAAAATAAAAAAATTAATGACAAAATAAATATATATACACATTAAATATCACCAGGGCTTGTTTTTGAGCAAAAATAATAGATTTGATTTATAGTCGTGAAGATGATTAAAAAATAGAATTTAAATGATAACAGCATGGATTTTTTTCTTCATTTAATATTTTAGATAGTTAGACATTAACATTTCTTTTCAGAGTAGCTGGATCAATGCAAAGTCTATTTTTTTTACATAGAGATTTAAATGGGGCATCCCACGAGGATTCAACTGACAATCAGTAATAACGGATCTGCAGGACTAACTTTAAAAAATCCCCCCTCTACCCAGAACAGGACAGAAATAGTATAAAATTGAATATATTGAATAAAGAACAATAATTAAATTCTTCCTGCGTCCCATAATAGTTGATACATATGCATATAAATTTCATATAATAAATGTACCAATAATTATGGGACAGATGTATTTCATCATGTTTGTTTAATCTATTCAATATTATACTATTTCTGTCCCATAATTGTTGGTACATTTTGTATATGAAATTTATATACAAATGTACCAACTATTATGGGACAGAGCTTGTATTTCATTATTGTTCTTGCAGATTTAATCTATTCAATTTTATACTATTTCTGTCCCATAATTGTTGGTACAATTAGTGTATGAAATTTATATACAAATGTACCAATTATTATTGGCCAGAGGTAGATTTCCTTATCAATTAGATTTACTTAAATATATTCTTAAAAGAATAGCATTTTTTTCTTTGCTCATATTTAAACAATTTGTTATTCATACTTTTAAATATTTTGGACTTTTAAGGTGTTTTTTTTTTTCTCGTTTTTTAATTTTTTTGCTAGTATTTAATGATATTAAAACTTAACTACTAATGCCCGATGGCACATTTTTTTGCTAGTAAGTATTAAAAAAAAAAGTTTTATTAAAAAAAAAAAATTTGGGGACCATATGATCTTTAGGCATCCCTTTTTGATCTCGATACAGAAGGACATGTTTTTCGTTTATACCATCAATATCCGGTTGTTTGTTAACAGACGATTTTTAAAGTTTTTTTTTTAATTATAAAACTAACCCCTAACCCTAACAAACAATTGGATATTGATGGTGTAAATGAAAAACATGTCCTTCTGAATTGAGATCAAAAAGGGGTGCCTAAAGGTTATATGGTCCAAATTTTTTTTTTAAATATTTCTTCCTACCATTGGGGATGTATCAGAGGATTTATAGACTGATCGCATTTGTCAGGGCGCATGAAAGATTTATCTAAAATCTTGACAAGCACTTCCAGATGAAATTCTGCACTAATCCAACATCTCTAAGTTCTAATAACTACGATTGAGGGTGGAGAAAATGTTTTCCTCCCTTTGGAAATTTCCTACTTAGTTACTATGTGTCCCCCTCCCCGACTTTTATTACTTCTATCGGTGCCTACAATCTACAAATGTGGACTTAACTTACATAGCCTAAATATTGGATAAATTCTCAAATGTTTCAAAACTTAATACATTGTAAAAACAGTAAAAAGAAAATTTCAGTTACTTTCATGTTAACTTAAGACCCTAAGGTATTTTCTATATATGGTATAAATTCAAGTATAATACATATTTATGTATAATACACACCTCTAACTTAATTCTGGAAATATATATATATATATATAATATATATATATATATATATATATAACTTCAATAAATATGTTTTTCAACATGAATCTGCATTATTTTGCCTTCAATATCGTCGATATATTTTTTTTTCTTTTTTTGAAGGCAAAATAATGCAGATTCATGTTGAAAAACATATTTATTGAAGTATTCTTAATTTTTTTTTTTTTTTAAGAATACTTCAATATGTTTTTCAACATGAATCTGCATTATTTTGCCTTCAAAAAAAGAAGAAAAAAATATATCGTATTACATTTATGAATAATGCTTCTATTTAACTATAAAAACGAGCAAAAAAAAAAATTTAATATATATATATATATATATATATATATATAGTCCAAGATAGATCGTAGGTAAACAGCTGTATACATGGTATAATGAATATGAGTACGTGGATGATAAATACGATGTTTTACTGGTTCCAATGAGACCAAAATTAGATGTACAAACCGTACTTTGATAGGATCCAACCAAAATTGAGGACTCAAACGTACATATAAAGATTTGTGTATATATTTTTACATATACAGAGTATTATAAACAAATAAATAAATAGCTATATACCTTGTCTAGAATATGAAGTTATTTCGACATAATGTCTCTTCAGTACTATTTTTGTTATTTTTTTGTTTTTAATGCTTCACACTCGGTCTTACTGGTGTGATTTTCCCATTTTTTTTTTTTTTTTTTTTTTTTTACACGATAACCATTATACCAAGTATCCCAATAAAACTTATCTAACAAAATACAGACAAGAAATCCTACCAATCTATTATTTACCCATAGCCGGAGGGAGAATAGTTGGATGCATACCTTTCCCAAGGTTATTACTGCTATACGTCCAGGATTTGAACTTGTGTTGCAGACTGTCATTTCCTTCAACAATAGCCATTACATGATTGGGAACTAAACAGGCATACATCTTATTATAATGGAGATTGTATGTTTGTTTGTCTGTAACCGAAACTAAATCACTACTCAAGTCACAATTCCCTTAGTTATTGACGTCACATTCACCATGAATTTATTTTTATTTAAACCTCAATTATTGATAAAATTGTTTTACATTATTAATACTGTTAACCATGTCTACATACTGACAACATGCAATTATATTTATATATACAACAAAATAGTGGTTTACAGTGTGAACGGGAAGGCTAATTTGCATATTGATATTAAAAATGTGATTTTAATAAATATGTGCTAAGTATTATTGATTTCTAATGTTTGGTTTTATTTTAATGAATATATGCAAAAATCTCTTCAACGAATCTTAAATAAAATCCATTAAAAAGAAAAAATAACTGTCATTTTATTCTTTACTTCCTCTTTTAACTAAATACTTAAATGAGAAAAAATAACAATGAAAGACGAGTGATGGAAGAGTAAGTTTCAGTTGTTCTATTTTTCGATTATACCCCCTCTGTTTCAAATATTTTTATCTGCAGTCTTATTTAGTTTCATTAGCCTTTCTAATTTAATACGATATTTTATTACATTAAAACTTAAATACTTGCACCCGGAGGGTGCATATATTTGCTAGTGTACATAATGTTTGATAAACTAAAAGGGAGATATGCCTGGATCCTTCCAAGTCACATCAGGCAGATCTCAAGTGTCACCTTGATACGTGACATAGGCAGCCCCACCTCCAGTGTTAAAAGGGAGATAATTCTATTGTGTATCCCTACACCTCCATAAAACTTCTCTAACTAAATACAGACAAAATATCCTGCCAATCTATATTTTCATAGTTACATACACAATATCAATATTACTCACCCATGTCAGTATGTATCGTATTTGAGACATCATCATAAACATTAGAATCACAACTTTTGCTTGAGCTATCAAGGCTTAAGTTTTCCATCTTGAGATAGGGATCAGAATCGGTCGAAGTTGAGCTTACTCTTGATCTGCTGGCGGTGGTGCTACTCTCCGAAGGATTTACATTCTCATAGCTTGCCCGTTTCTTGAAGCTTACTATTCTCTCAGCTGAAGACGTTGACGACGACGATGAAGAGGAGACGATGACCTCTTCCTGTGGAGTGGCGGCGAATCCGCTGGCCTACAGTTGTTCAGAATATACTTTTTAGGCGAGCCGCTTTCAGTGGCAAAATTACTTTTGCTTGTCCGTCCAGAAATGCTCAGGTCAGAACTCTGGTGCAGTCCCTCCCAGCTTTTCGCGTGCACCGAATGTGTTAAGGCATCAATCTCAAATTTTATATTTTTAAAAGCATTAAGTCTGTCCGCAGTGAAAGGTGACGGACCGAGCACAACAGGTTTATGGGGGAGAGTACTAAACGTACTTCTGTAGGAAGCATCCAAAGAGCGAGACTTAACCGAAGATTTGGAAGTTTTGGGTTGACTTAGTGTGGCCGTTCTGGAACTGCTCAAATTTGGAGATTTTGGTAAGGGTGGATCTTCTCCTTGCAATGAAGATTTCTCAAACCGACTCCGCAGTTCCTTTAGTTTTGTATCGGCAAGTCTTCCCATGACAAACTCGCATTCTTTCAAGTCGTTATGTTCAGGTGATCGGTGAGCATCTTCCAGACTAGACTTTCGTTCCAGGATAAGCTTTTTTATCTGGGGTTTTTGAGCAAAGAACAGGTTTTCTGCCGAACTAGTATGTTCCAAAGGCGGAGCTTCGGTTTTAGAGGAAAAAATTTCTCGAGAAATAGACGATTTTTCCGAACCGATGATATCAGACGTCGATAGCATCTTTTTCTTGCCGTGTAAATACAGGCCCCGATCGTGTGTCGATTCATAGGACTGGACTGCCTTAATAACCTTGCCGCTGGCTGAGTGTTCGTTTGTTGGCATGGGCCGATAATCAACCTTCGAAATTGATCTGATATCAGGGGTAATGTATCGAGTGGTACCAGATGCCGAACTAGCCAAGGCCCGACGTGCGGTTTTAAATCCGCTAAGGTAACTGGTATTAATAACATTGGCAGATTTGATGATGGTTGGACCTTTTTTGGCAGGGCCGACACCAACTTTAACGGGGGCAACTCTTTTCGCTTGGCTTTGTTGGTTAATAACATTACTGTTTTTGTCCTTTTCAAACAGTGATGTTAAACTGGATACTTTACTGGATGCACTGCCTCCTCCGCTGCTGTCGCTGCAACCTCCGCTGCCACCACCGCTGCTGCCACTCATTGTGACACGGACTCTGACCACATCAGAATGGATTCTTTGCCTTTTTATACTGCTGCCACCATTAACTAAAACAAAAAATTGAGCCGAATCAAAATAAATTCACAAATTTAAAATTAAAAAAATTTTTTTTTTCTTTTTTTTTTTTCAAAGCCTCTAAATTCTAAATTGCATTTCAAGCTTTTCTATTTAAATATAAGGGGGAGGGGGCCTTGTTTTTTGTTTTTTAAGCCTCTAAATTCTAAGTGGCATTTCAAGCTTTCCCCAGTGAAATCTCAACAACAACAAAAAAATCTATAAAACGTAAGTACAGAGATTGAAAAGAGAAAGTAAAAACCTTTTTTTCCTCTTAAAACCTCCTTATATTTTTTTAAAAAATAATGTAGAATTCTAGTGATATAATAAAAAAAATAAAAATAAGAATAAAAATTTAAAAAACGGGAAGGGGGGTTCTAAATTGTTTGAAACTTAAAGCCTTTTTTTCTCTATAAAAATCTATATTTCTGTATAATTCCAGTGATTTGAAATTAAAAAAACAAAAATAAAAAATGGGGACGGAACGCTAAATTGTATAAAATTTCAGGATTCACACCAAAAAAAAAAAAAAAATCCTAACATTTCTAAAAGATTTTTTTTATTTCTGTATAATTTCAGTGATTTAAATTAATTTTTTTTTTTTTCAAATAAAAAAAAAAAAAAAAAAATAAAAAAAAATGGGGGTGGAAGATGTTCTAAATTGTATCAAATTTAAAGACATTTTTTCTCTCTACAAAAATACTAATATTTTTTTTAATCTATATTTCCAAAAATCCTAATATTATATATCATATAATACCAATAATCCTAATAGCCATATGCTAAGCTCTGTTATCAAGGCAGTATTTTGAAATTACATTTTTTTTTTTTTATCATATGAAAATTCAAAAAAGGGGAGAAAAAAAGAAAAAGGAAAAGAGGAAAGAAAAAGGAAAAAGAGGGAGAGAGAAAAAAAGGAAAAGAGGAGAGAGAGAAAAAAAGGAAAAAGAGGGAGAGAGAAAAAAAAGGAAAAGAGGGAGAGAGAAAAAAAGGAAAAAGAGGGAGAGAGAAAAAAAAGGAAAAGAGGAAGAAAAAAAAGGAAAAAGAGTAAGAAAAAAGAAAAAAGGAGAAAAAGAGAAAAAAAGGAGAAAAAGAGAGAAAAGAAGGAAAAAAGAAAGAAAGAAAGAAAAGAGAAGAAAAAGAAAGGAAAGAGAAAAAAGAAAGGAAAAAGGTAAAAAAGAAAGGAAAAGGTAAAAAAAGAAAGGAAAAGGTAAAAAAGAAAGGACAAAGGTAAAAAAAGAAAGGACAGAGAAAAAAGAAGAAAGAGAGGACAAAGAGAAAAAAAAAGAAAAGAGAGGACAAAGAGAGGACAAAGAGAGAAAGAGAGACAAAGAGAGAGAGAAAAGAGAGGAAAAGAGAGAAAGAGAGGACAAAGAGAGGAAAAGAGAGAAAGGAAAAAGAAGGAAAAAGAAAAAGAACGGAAAAAGGAAAAAAAGAAAAAGAACGGAAAAAGGAAAAAGAACGGAAAAAGAAAAAGAACGGAAAAAGGAAAAAGAAAGAAAAAGAAAGAAAAGAAAAAGAAAGAAGAAAGAAAAAGAAAAGAAGAAAGAAAAGAAGAAAGAAGAAAGAAGAAAAGAAAGAAAAAAAGGAAAAAGAAAAGAAAAAGGAAAAAGGAAAAGAAAAAAAGAAAGGAAAAAGAAAGAAAAAGGAAAAAGAAAGAAAAAGGAAAAAGAAAAAAGAAAAGAAAAAGAAAGAAAAGGAAAAAGAAAGAAAAAGGAAAAAGAAAGAAAAAAAAAAGAAAAAGAAGAAAGAAAGAAGAAAGAAAAGAAAGAAAAGAAAAAGAAAAAGAAAAGAAAAAGAAAGAAAAAGGAAAAGAAAGAAAAGAAAAAGAAAGAAAAAGGAAAAAGAAAGAAAAAGAAAAGAAAGAAAAAGAAAAAGAAAGAAAAAAGAAAAAAGAAGAAAAAGAGGAAAAAAAAAAGAGAAAAACATTTCACTGTAGATGTGTATTATTATTTTCTTGAGTATTTACAAAATGCATCAACCTAAAAGATCAGACATTTAGAAGGAAATTCTGTGAACAATCATTTGTCCCTAAATTAGAGGATAATGGCCGACATGTTTGAGCCTAGAAATAAACCACGAAAAACTGGTACAGTAAAAAGAGAAAAAAGAATGAGAGAAAAAAACCTATTCAAATCATAAAAAACGGGCACAGTTATATATATATATATATGTATATATATATACACACACACACACACACATACACCATCCTATACCAACGCCGTAAAATAGAATATTTGACGTCACATTTCAAAACCGTTCTTCTTTCAAACTTCAAAATTTTTTAAACTGAATAACACACAACTACCACTCGCTTTTCTCGTTATTCTGTGATAAATAATTTATCACCTTCCATATACCAACAAATGCCCTGAAGATGATCTAATTAATAGATCGAAACACTGCAGCGTCGGCCAATAAACTCGCCACTTAACCCATTTAAACCTGTGTTTTTTCATTTTTCCTAATATACTATATATATATATATATATATATTTTTTTTTTTTTTTTTTTTTTCAGATCCCTTTTCTAGACATAAATATTGCAAAACAAAAATTAAATTTAATTGAAGTCATAATGTCTAAGAAATTCATTACTACTTCCTGTGGAAAAAAAAAAAAAAAAAAAAAAAAATGAAGAAAAAAAGAAAATCCTTCATGAGAGAAGTAACACACAATAATTTGCAAGACTTTTCTTTTTTTAATATCACATTGAAATTAGATTCTTATCTCAAGGGAGAAAAATTTTCTGAAGCTTAAAAGTTTAATGTAGACTGATCAGATTGTAATTCCTAATGATTATAAAACATTTGTTTGCCATGTGGACAAATCTCATATCAAGTAGAAGAAGGCATGTACTTTAAAGTACTTGAACTTTCAATTAAACAAGATCAAGGCAGGATTTAAATATAAATTGGTGCTACTGTGACAGAGAGCACGAGGCGAGTGGCGGAGGTCAGGACCATGGAGTTGAGAATTCCTTGCTCCAAAGACTAAGCGCGTTCATGTGTGTCTGGCCTGCATGAGGGGGGTATAACGAGTGACTCAAGATTGAACTCGCAAACTCCTGATCAGGAGTGGAATTGCTGTCACCCCTGTTAGCTGAAGTGGTTCGGCCACTGAGAGAAATAAATGCCGAAGGCAAGTTCTCTCGGTGAGAATATCTTTTTCAGTGGAGAGAATGGTGTGTCATGTTTTGATCTTAAAGTGAAGTGAACTTTTGACAAATTGTGTAAGAACTACTGGGAGAATACTTTTTGCAGTCGAAGAATGATTATTACGGTTGCCACTTGAAACTAACATCTAGAGCTACTAAAGTATAAAACAAAACTTGTGGGAAAAAAAAAAAACAAAACAAACAAAACTGTTTTAATTGTTTTTTTTGTTTTACGGCATATCAAACCTTTTCGGGTCATTTAATGCCAAATCAAGTCATTTTGATAAACAAAGGACTCAGGTTGCTTATGTTTCCTGTAGTCCGCCAACACTATACCCGATACCCCCATCCACACGCATATGCAGTAATTTACTTAAAGTAAGTAAGTCCTGGGGTATGGAATCCTTTGGTAAGCGAATAAGTCCTATCCTGCGTATTGGTAAAGATCCAGTGATTTAATCCTATGTCCGTCGTCCACGAGTGTCAACGTAGTTATGGCCAGTATTCTCAGTATGCTCAGTTTAAGTATTGTCTCAGCAGCAGAGTACTGCCAGTGATTGGCCAAGAGAGATCACATGGTTCTTGCCGAGTCTATAAGTAAAAGCAGGCGTCTATCATACACCTTATATAGCAAAAATCTCAACAGCACATACATACATGTATATTATTACTGTATGCTATTAATGTACCTGACACTAATACATTATTCTGTGTACTAGACTTTGATGAGTTGTGGTGCACCTGTGCACTGTATACAATAAATTTCATTATTTTTATTATAGTATCTGGTGTCGCTAAAGTGGTCAGCCATTGAACAGGATTATTGCTGCTCAACTTTGACGATCTAGCGGGAACCAGTGTTCCCAGCATGACTTGACTCTAATTTATGAATCTAATGTGGTCAAGAAATGGGGGATCAGTTTACAAGTTAGTTATAATACCAAAACTTTATATCCAGAAACACAAATGGCTATAAACAGTTGAAGTATCTGAATTAGGTTAGTTTATTTGTTGAACAGGTTGGTTGTTTAATGGCATAACAACCTTTTTTGGGTTATTTAATGCCGAATGAAGTCATTCTGATATCAGGTTAACCACCATGCCACATGGTTGAAAAGTCACTAGCAAGCACTGAATTAGAGAGGGCAGGTATTGAACCCGGAACCGTGAGATTCCTAAGTGGATGCTCTACCAACTGAGCAAAACTAATACTATGGTTGGTTGGTTGGTTGGTTGGTTTTTACAGAATATCAACCTAAGGGTTGATATTGGGTTATTTTATGTCAAAGTCATTTTATTTTATTCATTGTTTTTTCCAACTCATTTTTTTTCTATTTAACCCATAGATGAGACCCTAATAGATACTACCACTCTGGGTCAGAGTGGACTTTGGAGTAACGGCAATGAAGGGGTACTCCACATTCCCCAGAACTCCAGAATTAGAACTTCACCACTAGAAATAATTTAACGTCATACCCAGACCCTCAGCCAATTCCTTTTGACACATATGATAAAAAGGAGGCACGTGGTGTAATGGTTAGAGACATAGGAAATGGACCTGTCAACCCGAGTTCAAATCCTGGACGAAGCTATTTGCATTTCACTTAGCGCTGATACCCTTGTGAAAGGCATGAATCCAATTCTCCCTCCAGCTATGGGTAAATAGCAGGGCAGACTGGGCTCTTTAACCATAGCTAGATAACTAGTCTAGGAGAAGAAAAACTCTGAATTCAAACCTGTTAAACTCCGCTTAAGTAATTGACCTTGCGTCACATCCTGCTCATGCGGAGGCGTTGGTAAATATATATATATATATGATAAAAAAGGTTGGGACAATCCTATAAGTGATAGGGTTTGACATGACCAGCCGATTGATCAGAAGGGCCTTCCCAACTGCCCATCTATCCAAAATAAGGATCAAAGTAGAGTGTTGCATGTCATGGATTGCTCAGCCACCAGGGTTTCATCCTTAAGCATCACAGGTCACCACACACAGTCAACAGGGTGGGAATGGGGTCTTACCCCTCTGTAGAGGTGTAGTCAATGTATTATAAAGCCCCACCGCCAGGGCTACAATTACTATGTATATGCTACATGATATGTAAATCTAACACGCTGTGTAAATGGGCAAGAAATTGTATTTGAAAAATCGAAAATATTAAACCAACATCAAGTGTTTTTACTTTATTTAAATGCAAATAAGAAACAGATGATCAATAATAATAATAATAATAATAACAATGCAATTCTATTTAAGTAGAATAATTCTAGAGTTTACAAACAGTTCAAAATGTAACCAAAACTTTTCAATCAAGGTATAATTTTTTCATTAGGAGGGGGGGGGTTAAAATTTAATTTTAACCAGAAAATCTTTAACTAAAAAATTTCAGAATTGTAAACTATAGTCTAACAACAGTTCTTGGTACAAAATTTTAAAAAAATTTGGTTATTTCTTATAATCCCAACCTATCAAGCATAATGAAAAGAAGGAAAGAAGGAAAGAAAGAAAGAAAAGAAAAAAAAAAAAAAACTGATGTGACCATCTTCAAACCATAAATAGGAACCTGATCCATTTATATATTAATACTCGTGTTCCTTAATGATAATGTTGTACAAACCATTATCATCTTGCTACACACTCTGGTTAGAAATGAGACCATCCAAGATAAAATGTAAAAATGTAAATCCTGATTATCTGGTGTCACTTGTCCGTTGAATTCTTATTTCTTACGAGTGTTGTCACCTCAGCTAAATAATGGACCATTCCGTTTTTATTATAAAGAAAGGACATGCTACGGAAAAAATATAATAAAAAAGAAAGAAAGTGTAGGACAAAGATAGAGAGGGGGTGAGTGTGCAGAAGCAATGACACAAATCTGACTCAATTGAACATAATGGAAAGAAGAAAAGAAAGAAAAAATAAGAGTGAGAGAGAGTTAAATTAAAATTATTATACTTTTTACATATTGAAGTATTTTACAATAGCTCTTAAGTAAACATATCAAACATAATTACATTATCATACTGTGGTATATATACAGGTCCTGCTAGTAATATCTTTTTCAGCTAGATAACCTAACTAGGGAAGGAATATAAACATTCAGTAGAAATAAGATAAATGTTTTAAATATATATATTTACCAACCCTTCCGCACGAGCAGGATACGACACAAGGTCAATTTCTTAAGCGGAGTTCAGCAGGTTTGAATTCAGAGTTTTCCTTCTCCTAGACCGGTTGCCTAACCAAGGTTAAAGAGCCCAGTCTGCCCTACTATTTACCCATAGCTGGAGGGAGAGTAGAATTCATACCTTTCCCTAGGGTATTAGCACTAAATGAAATGCAATTACCACGTCCAGGATTTGAACTCGGGGCGACGAGTCCATTTCCCGTGACTTTAACCATTACACTACGCGCTTCCTAAATGTTTTAAATATAAGGAACAGCTGACACATCTCAGCTGAGGGGAGGGCAGAGAGAATAGTCGGATGCATACCTTTACTAAGGGTATTAGCCTTATATAGAGATGCGGACAGCATCATCCTGAATTTGAACACTAGTTACAGTGTCCATTCTCTATGGCGTTAACCATTACACCAAAAGCGCCTTCTGTGTCTGATATTGTAGATGGTATGAGGCAGAGCACCTCGGATGCAGCTATGAAATCAAGGAGTAGTAGTTTGTTTTACGGCATATCAACCTCAGTGGGTTATTTAATGCCAACTAAGTTTTGAAATAAATTCATTCTTAATGGATACTCCATTTTTTTTTTCAAATTTTTCGATTTAACCTATAGATGGAACCCTAACAGGTACTACCACTCTGGGTCAGAGTGGACCAGGGAGCAATAGTGATGAAGGGATGCTCCACATTCCCCAGACCTCCAGAAATGGAACCTCACCATCAGATAGAGTTTAAATAGCATACCCAGAACATGAAGACCCTCAGCCACTGCCTTCTAGCACATATGATAAAAAGGAGTAGTAGTAGTCCAAAATATGCTTAACCAAAGGGCCGGGTTAGCTCAGTCGGTAGAGCGTTTGACTAGGAATCCCAAGGTTCCTGGTTCGATACCAGCCCTCGCCAACTCAGTGTATGAGTAGCACAGGGATCTGTATGGTAAAATGAGGATCTGATGGTAGGTGTGGCGCTCCACCTCAGACACTAAAATAATCTCCTTGGTCTAGTGCTAGTGAAAAGAGGATAGACTCCCTCGCTGTATGGCTGATACCGATATTAGGCCACCCCGACGACTTTACTTACTTATTAATAACCAAATTCAATAGAGCCAGGGAGAGGGACCTATAGCCTTAAGGCATCATTCTAAATAAACATTGTCAAAAGACCAATTAAAATTACACACATCCACTTTTAGAACCTGATATCCTAATGCTTTTATGAACAAAGTATCTAAATAAAATATAAATGAGTAGAAAAAGATTTTTTTTTAAATGAAATAAAAAAAAATAAAATTGAAAAAAAAAAAAAAAAAATAGTAAAAATAGAAAATAAAAAAAATAATTGAAAAATAAAAGTGACAAATAAAACAAAATAATAAAAAAATTAGAAAATTGAAAATTAAAAAGTAATGAAATAAAAAATTGAAAAATTGAAAAATATAGAATAATATAAAAAATGATAAAAACAAAACAAAAAAATGCAATAAATAAGTATATAAAAAGTTTTTGTTTTTTTTATTTCTTTAAACAGAAAATATTAATTAAATCTGGACTTTGTTATTAACCAAAAGTTTAAACTTGAGATTTTATGTAAATGTACTAAAAATGTATTGAGTACAATCTTATTAGTAGAAAATAATTTCAATATGGCCTATAAAACAAAAAACAAAGAAAAATGTTCTCAAACTGTGTAGTAGATTATTAATTACAAAATACAAATCAATCTATCGTTTACATTGCAATAAATTTGATTTTAAGATGGCTGTTAGATTCAAAAGTGATATGACCTCCAACAATTACCAACAATTGAGAAATACACTTGTTTTGAAAAAAAAAAGTTTATTAACTTTAAAACTGAACTGTGAATGTGTGTGAGGTTAGATTTTTACATCACATCAACCCTTGTTGGGTCTTTTTATGCTAAAGACATTTTGTTTATTTTATTCTTCCTAGCTATTCAAATTTTTTAAAAACATTTTTTTTTTAAACTAATTTTTTTTCTTTATTAACCAATAGATGAGACCCTAAAAGATCACCGACTCTACAGGTCAGAGTGGACCTGGGAGAAATAGCTACTGCAACACTCCACAGAGCTCCATAACTGGAACTAGATGCAGTTAACAATCATACCCCAGACAGTGTATGTGTGTGTATATTATATATATATCATATATGAGAATTTATATACACTAACCAGAAATAGTACACAGAAAAAATAAAGAAGAAATAAAGAAAAAATAAAGAAATATTACTGTGGGTCATCAAAAAAGTTAATAAGCTTTAACTATTCTATGAAAATGTAAATACACTACCAGAAAATAACCATAAAAAAGACATTTAAAAGAAGAAAAAACACATACAGAAGAAAAATTGTGATGGTACACACCATTATTTGATAAAATCATTAAATCGTAACATTCCTACTATAACCCTGACCACAGAGAATTTTTTTTCTTTTTTGCCGTGCGTTAAATTCTCATGGTGGGATTCTTTTGGATGAAAAGAAAATATAAATTTGCTTTTAATTGAATTCATAATTATTTTATATATTGCATAATTGCAAACACAGAAAAAATGATTATTCTAAAGACATGAACAACTTGATTCATTTTTTTTAATGTTTTAATGTTTAGAGGAAAAAAAAAAATCTATGTAGTCAGTATGTGTATATATAATATATATTATAATATATAATATATATAATATAATATATATATATAATATATAATATTTATATATATATTAAGATAAATGACGAAGGCTGCATTCTCCCTTCCCAAAAATCGGGAGATCTCGGAATCGCTAAAATTACAGAGGCATAACTCTTACGGCTATTGCAGCCAAGGTATTTAATGCCCTTCTTCTAATCGCATTCGACCCGAATAATAGAAAAATCCTTAGGAAAAACAAAAACGGATTTCCGCAGAAATCGATCCACTACCTCTCAGATCCTGACTATTAAACGGATCATAGAAGGGGTTACGAGCAAGAATCTAGAGGCAACGCTGCTATTCGTAGATTTCTCCAAGGCATTTGATTCCATACATAGAGGAAAAATGGAACAAATACTACTAGCATATGGTATCCCAAAGAAACAGTTGCAGCTATGATGATGCTATACAAGACACTAAAGCGATTGTACGATCACCTGATGGTGAACAGATTTTTTGACATCGCCGCTGGGTCCTACAAGGAGATACATTGGCACCATATATATTTATAATATGCCTAGACTACGTACTCAGAAATACATTAGATACCAATAAAAGAAAAAGGTTTCACACTGAAAAAGGCAAGAAGTAGGCGATATCCCGCACAAACAGTCACAGATGCAGACTATGCTGATGATCTTGCCACTTCTTGCACGATACACCAGCACGGCTGAGTCACTACTACATAGCTTGGAGGAGGCAGCAGAAATATCGGCCTCTGTGTGAACTCCAGTAAAACGGAGTTCATAAGCTTCAAAAAGAAAAGAAACATCACCAAACTCAACGGGACACCTCTCAAGCCAGTAGAACAATTCACTACCTAGGTAGTAATATCTCATCTACAGAGAGTGATGTTAATACACGAATAGCAAAGGCATGGGGCGGCCACAAACAAATTATCGTCGTATGGAGGTTCCGATCTCCCTGACAAACTAAAGAGACGGTTCTTTCAGGTGTTGGTTGTATCAGTGCTGCTATATGGATGCACCACATGGACCCTAACGAAGCGTCTTGAAAAATAGCTAGATGGAAGCTGCAAACAAGAATGCTACGTGCAGTCTTGAACAAATCGTGGAAGCAGCCACCCCACGAGGAGACAACTGTACGGTCACTTGCCCCCCATCTCACAAACTATCGAGTGAGACGGACAAGGCATGCGGGACACTGTTGGAGAAGCAAGGACGAGCTCATAAGCGACGTTCTCCTGTGGAAGCCAACACATGGACATGCCAAGTTGTGGGGCGCCCAGCAAGGACCTACATTGACCAAATATCGAGGATACTGGATGCTCCGCAGAGACCTCCCAGGTGCAATGAGTGATAGGGAAGGTTGGCCAAGAATTGTCATGGATACCGTGCTAATTGCGCGACAATGATGATGATGATAATAATATATTAATACACATACACACAACACACACACAGAACCACAACCTCTGCCTGTCACTCTGTTATAACATGGGTAAAAGCACTCACCAGACTGTAAATGGGAATAACCCACCTCTATATAGAACAATACAATCTTCAGGATAAAAAGTGTTTCTCTATTATTGTTCTATATAGGAGGTGGGTTATTCATTTACAGTCTGGTGAGTGCTTTAACAAAATCTTCAGGATAAAAGTGTTTCTCTATATGTTCTATAAGGAGGTGGGTTATTCCATTTACAGTCTGGTGAAGTGCTTTAACAAATCTTCAGGATAAAAAGTGTTTCTCTATTATTGTTCTATAGGCAGGTGGGGTTATTCCATTTACAGTCTGGTGAGTGCTTTAACAAATCTTCAGGATAAAAAGTGTTTCTCTATTATTGTTCATATAGGAGGTGGTTATTCCCCAATATTAACAGTCTGGTGAGTGCTTTAAAACAATACTTCAGGATAAAGTGTTTCTCTATTATTGGTTTCTATATAGGCAGGTGGGTTATTATTCCATTTACAGTCTGGTGAGTGCTTTTAACAAAATCTTTCAGGATAAAGTGTCTCTATTATTGGTTCTATATAGGAGGTGGGTTATTCCCATTACAGTCGGTGAAGTGCTTTACAATCTTTCAAGGATAAAAAGGTTTCTTCTCTAATATTTGTTCTATATAGGAAGGTGGGGTTATTCCATTTACAGTCTGGTGAGTGCTTTAAACAAATCTTCAGGATAAAAAGTGTTTTCTCTATTATTGTTCTATATAGGAGGTGGGTTATTCCCATTTACAGTCTGGTGAGCTGCTTTAACATAATCTTCAGGATAAAAGCTGTTTCTCTTTATTGTTCTTATAGGAAGGTGGGTATTCCCATTTACAGTCTGGTGAGTGCTTTAACAAATCTTCAGGATAAAAAGTGTTTCTCTCCTATTCTTGTTCTATATAGGAGTGGTTATTCCATTTACAGTCTGGTGAGTGCTTTAACAAATCTTCAGGATAAAAGTGTTTTCCTCTAATTTTGTTTCTATATAGGAGTGGGTTATTCCCATTTACAGTCTGGTTGAGTGCTTTAAAACAAATCTTGCAGATAAAAGTGTTTCTCTATTTATTGTTTCTATAATTAGGAGGGGTTATTCCCATTTACAGTCTGGGAGTGCTTTAAAAACCAAATCTTCAGGTAAAAAGTGTTTCTCTAATTTTGTTCTATATAGGAAGGTGGGTTATTCCCATTAGTCTGGTGAGTGCTTTAAACAAATTTCAGGAATAAAAGTGTTCTCTATTATTTGTTCTATAATAGAGGTTGGGTATTCATTTTACATCTGGTGCAGTGCTTTAACAAATCTTTCAGGAAAAATGTTTCCTATTAATTGTTCTATATAGAGGTGGGTTATTCCCATTTACAGTCTGGTGAGTGCTTTAACAAATCTTCAGGATAAAAAGTTTTCTCTATTATTGTTCTATATAGGAGGTGGGTTATTCCTCATTTACAGTTCGGTGAGTGCTTTAACAAATCTCAGGATAAAAGTGTTTCTCTATTAAAGCACTCACCAGACTGTAAATGGAATAACCCACCTCCCTATATAGAACAATAAAGAGGAAACACTTTTTTCCTGAAGAATATTAATCTACAAGAAACTTGAGTTGGTCTGGTTTTTGACGCATTTGGTTTTGAAATCGTGTATATGCTCCCCAAACCCCTGATGGATTGCGCTCTCTGGAATTAGATTTTTTTTCTGATGGCCCAATTATGGCTAAAATAAGCATAGCTCTCCTACATAAACGGATTGGGCCAATGCTCAACTTCTCCATGTGGGCTTAAGAAATCGCTGGAGCCCGTTTTTCAGAAAGCCTGTTTATGGGATCTGCGCAAGCTAACATATACCTCTTCTCAAGTTATGATCAAATAGTAGACGGAGTGTAGGTACAGATATAACTATGACCAACAAACAACATTCTAAAATCGGTAGGATTTCTGCGACCGAGTCTTGATAAGCATGGGTCAGCATTCTAGCCACACTGATGTAGATCGCGATGTACGCTAACGAACTTCACTCGTGGACTTATTATACTAGACATTCTATCAGCACACGACAACATAGAGAGGATATACTACTCTCAATGATTTTTCCTAGGTAACCTATATTGCGGTAAAATTTGATAGCCGCGCTACTGTCTCAATAGGAGTTGTGTCCTCCATATTCCTCGAAAGATTAATATGTAATTATATAAGTCAAGGGTGGACGCTACAATGTCGTATTCAGGCCACACAGCATTATGGTGAGGTGACTACTTTATACTAATTAGATGGCTATGAGCAGAGCGTGATGTATTTTTCTTCAGATCTGAGCGGAGTAGTCATACCTATCATCAGCTCATCATTTTACTCTCTCAGAGAGCGCAATCCCACACAGATCACTTGTTCAGCTGGTTAGGGGCACTACGGTACACTATTTTAATTAGGTACACGAGCAGTTGAGGCAAAGCTATAAGAACCATGGTACCATGAGGTATACCGTACGACGACAATGCTACGACCAAGCAAAACCAGATCTGTGTTCTACTTGCTCCCCAATAGTAAAGGATAAGTACAGATACCTGATACATACCCAACAAAGACAGACGACCCATAAATAGGAAGTGTTGTTACCATATATTATGTGTTGTTCTAGGGATTTTGCTTGAGACAAGACCTACTGTAGTTAGGTGTTGGATATAGGTTATCGTTACGAGATTATTAGCGAAGTGGATAGGTTACGATTTGTGATGGCCAACTTACCGCGCTAGGAGGGTGCGATTCGTCGCGCAATCCAGAGAAAAACGTATATAAGTTAGAATATTGACGGTATTACTCACTGATGTTCTTATATACGTGACAAGAGAGCTTTTCGGTCCAAAATCTCTGTCGTTGACAGTTGTCTAACCCAGGCCCTGTAAAATGGGAATCGCGCGGAACCTCACTAAAGAACATGAGTGAAGAAAACGAATAAAAAAATTAATACTTGGAAGATCAACCTATTTTCTCCGAAAAAGATATTAAAGTTCTTGGTTTAGAAGCACTCTCAACCATTAGCCATTGTTACTAAAAAACTAACCCTTGAAAGACTAGAAGCGAACAATGAACGACCACGAAGAAGAAGCCAAGGAAACAGCCACCATCAAGATATGAGCAAGAGGAGATAATAGAGAGAGAACAACGATCATAGTTTTTCTCAATTTACTCTGTATCCGTGCTCTTTTCGTAACTATCATTTTTTGTCATCAGGCGTTCTCTCTTTTCTAATGGGCAATTGATATATCTACGACATGCTGTGGTTGTATTATTTTGACTAATAACGCAGTTGTGGGAGAGAATTACTGATATCATGCTTTAACAAGATATTAAGACGGCCTATGCATCCATTATATACTAAACTGAAAATAAGCAATTAAAATAATGTGTCATCTAGGGACACGAGAACCGAGCTATCAACTCCTTTTAATTCGTCTATTACTCTGAGTGTTAAGACTCCCAGACTTTTATTTCCACCCGGCCGAAGTCAATGGTAGTAATTTTCGACGACGTAACCCAAACAAATAGCCTTTGTTTAACATGTAATATCAACCAATACATACTAAATTTTAGCAACTAATAGAAATGTAAATATCAATAAATAAATGTTTAGCAATAAATTTCAAAATTGTTAATAATTCACAACATGAATTTAAATTGTATAATCTTATTCGTGGAAGAAATACACACGGTATCAATTCTCACAATGGACTAGGCCATTTTTTAGGCATTGTTTTGAAATATAGGATGCCTTATAAGGAAATAGGGAAGACCCTTTGGACTCTCCTTAGTTATATCTCATCGAAACGAAGCCCATAAGATAGGATTAAAAGGAGTGACATGATAGCTAGTACACTTTTCAATAGTTGCCTTTTGCTAACGCAACTACTGCTCCACTACAACAACCTGCAACTCTATCACGCTAATGACTTAATGGGAAAAAGCCACCTCTATTATAGACAAATAGGAAAGCACTTTTACCTGAAGGATTTTGTAAAGCAACCTCACGATGTAATGGGAATACCACCTCCTATAAATAGAACAATAAAGAGAAACACTTTTTTATCCTGAAGATTTGTTAAAGCACTCACCAACTGTAAATGGGAAACCACCTCTATATAGAACAATAATAGAGAAACACCTTTTATCCTGAGATTTGTTAAGCATCCCAGACTGGTAATGGGAATAACCACTCCTTTAGAACAGATAATAGAGAAACACTTTTTATCTGAAGATTTGTTAAAGCATCACCAGCGTGATATAAATGGAATAACCCACCTCTATATAGAACAATAATAAGATTGAAAAACTTTTATCCTGAAGATTTGTTAAGCACTCACAGACTGTAAATGGGAATAACCCACCCCTATATAGAACATAATAGAGAACACTTTTAATCTGAAGCTTTGTTAAAGCACTCCTCATCACCAGATCTGTAAATGGGAATAACCCACCTCCTATATAGAACATAATAAGAGAAACCTTTTTATCCTGAAGATTTTTAAAAGCACTCACCAGACGTAAATGGGAATAACCCACCTCCTATCATAGAACAATGAATAGAGNGAGAGGATAAGAAAGAAAGGAGGACAAGAGAAACAAAAGAAAGACAAAGAGAAAAAGAGAAGGACAAAGAGAAGAGAGGACAAAGAAGAAAGAGAGGACAAAGAGAAAGGAAAAAGAGAGGACAAAGAGAGGAAGAAGGAAAAAAGGAAAAGAACGGAAAAAGAAAAAAAGAAACGGAAAAGGAAAAAAGAACGAAAAGGAAAAGAACGGAAAAGAAAGAAGAAGAAAAAGGAACAAGAAGAAAAAGAAAGAAGAAGAAAAGAAAAAGAGAAAGAAAAGAAGAAAGAAGAAAGAAGAAAAAGAAGAAAAAGAAAAGAAAGAAGAAAGAAAAAGAAAGAAGAAGAAAAAAGAAAGAAGAAAGAAAAAAAGGAAAAGGAAAAAAGAAGGAAAAAGAAAAAAAAAGAAAAAGAAAAAGAAAAGAAAAAAAGGAAAAGAAAAAAAAGAAAAAGAAAGAAAAAAAGGAAAAAGAAAAGAAAAAGAAAGAAAGAAAAAGGAAAAAGAAAGAAAAAAGGAAAAAGAAAGAAAAAAAAGGAAAAAAGAAGAAAAAGGAAAAGAAAGAAAAAAGGAAAAGAAGAAAAAAAGGAAAAGAAAGAAAAAGAAGAAAAAGGAGAAAAAGAAAGAAAAGAAAGAAAAGAAAGAAAGAAAAAGTGAAAAAGAAAAAAAAAAAAAAGCAAAAAGAAAGAAGAAGAAAGAAGAAAGAAAAAGAAGAAGAAAGAAAGAAAAAAGAAAAAAAGGGATAAAAAAAGAAAAGGAAAAAGAAAGAAAAGGAAAAGCAAAGAAAAAGGAAAAAGAAAAAAAAAAAAAAAGAGAAAGGAAAAAGAGAAAAAGAGAAAAAAGAGAAAAACATTTCACTGTAGATGGTAATTATTAACTTGAGTATACAAAATGCATAACCTAAAAATCAGACATTAAGGAAATTCTGTGAAATCATTGTCCTAAATTAGAGGATAAGGCCGACATTTGAGCCAGAAATAAACCACGAAAAACGTACAGAAAAAAGAAAAAAGAATGAGAAAAAAACCTATTCAAATCATAAAAAACGGCACAGTTATAATATAAATATATAATATACACAAACCACACACACACACACACATACACCATCTATCCAACGCCGTAAATAGAATATTTGACACACATCAAAACGTTCTCTTTCAAACTTCAAAAATTTTTAAAACTGAATAACACACAACTACCACTCGCTTTTCTCGTATTCTGTGATAAATAATTTATCACCTTCCATATACCACACAAATGCCCTGAAGATGATCTAATTAATAGATCGAAAACACTGCAGCGTCGCCAATAAACCGCACTCTAACCATTTAAAACCTGTGTTTCATTTTCCGGTAATATAACTAATAATATATATATATTATTTTTTTTTTTTTTTCAGATCTTCTAGACAAAATATTGCAAAACAAAAATTAATTTAATGAAGTCATAATGTCAAGAAAATTACTACTTCCTTGAAAAAAAAAAAAAAAAAAAAGAAAAAAAAAAATGAAGAAAAAAAAGAAAATCCTTCATGAGAGAAGTAACAACAATAATTTGCAAAACTTTTCTTTAAATATCACATTGAAATTAGATTCTTATCTCAGGAAAAATTTTCTGAAGCTTAAAATTAATGTAGACTGATCAGATTGTAATCCAAGATTATAAAACATTTGTTTGCCATGTGGACAAATCTCATATCAAGTAAAGAAGGCTGTATAAAGTACTTGAACTTTCAATAAACAAGATCAAGGCAGATTTAAATATAAATGGTGCTACTGTGACAGAGAGCAGAGGCGAGTGGCGAGGTCAGGACCGAGTTGAGAATTCTTGCTCCAAAGAAAACTAACGCGTTCATGTGTCTGGCCTGCATGAGGGGGTAAAAATGACTCAAGATTGAACTCGCAAACCCCTGATCAGGAGTGGAATTGCGTCACCCCTGTTAGCTGAAGTGGTTCGGCCACTGAGAGAAATAAATGCCGAAGGCAAGTCTCTCGTGAGAATACTTTTCAGTGGAAGAATGGTGTGTCATGTTTTGATTCTAAAGTGAAGGAAATTTGACGAATGGTAAGAACTACTGGGAAATACTTTTGCAGTCGAAGAATGATTATTAACGGTTCGCTACTTGAAACTAACATCTAGACTACAAAAGTAAAACAAATTGTGGGAAAAAAAAAAACAAAACAAACAAAACTGTTTTAATGTTTTTTTTGTTTTACGCATATCAAACCTTCGGGTCATTTAATGCCAAATCAAGTCATTTTTGAAAAACAAAGGACCAGGTTCTTATGTTTCCTGTAAGTCCGCCAACACTATATAACCCGATACCCCACACACGATATGCAGTAATTTACTTAAAGTAAGTAGTCCTGGTATGGAATCCTTTGTAAGCCGAATAAGTCCTATCCTGCGTATTGGTAAAGATCCAGTGATTAATCCTATTCCGTCGTCCACAGAGTGTCAACGTATTATGGCCAGTATTCTCAGTAATGCTCAGTTAAGTATTTCTCAGCAGTAGAGTTACTGCCAGTGATGGCCAAGAGAGATAAACATGTTCTGCCGAGTCTATAATAAAGCAGGCACTATCATACACCTATATAGCAAAATCTCAACAGCACATACATCATGTATATCATTACTGTATGCTATTAATGTCCTGACACTAATAATTATCCTGTGTACAGACTTTGATGAGTTTGGGCAACCTGAGCACTGTATACAATAAATTTCATTATTTTTATTATAGTATCTGGTGTCGCTAAAGTGGTCAGCCATTGAACAGGATTATTGCTGCCAACTTTGGTGATCTAGCGGAACCAGTGTTTCCAGCATGACTTGACTCTAATTTATGAATCTAATGTGGTCAAGAAATGGGGGCAGTTACAAGTTAGTTATAATACCAACTTTATATCCAGAAACACAAATGGCTATAAACAGTTGAAGTATCTGAATTAGGTTAGTTTATTTGTTGAACAGGTTGGTTGTTTAACGCATAACAACTTTTTTGGGTTATTTAATGCCGAATGAAATCATTCTGATATCAGTTAACCACCAACACATCGTGAAAAGTCACTAGCAAGCAGTAATTGAGAGGGCCAGGTATTGAACCCGGAACCGTGAGATTCCTAAGTGGATCTCTACCAACTGAGCAAAACTAATACTATGGTTGGTTGGTTGGTTGGTTGTGTTTTACAGAATATCAACCTAAGGTGATATTGGGTTTTATGTCAAAGTCTTTTATTTTATTCATTGTTTTTTTCCAACTCATTTTTTTCTATTAACTCATAATGAGACCCTAATAGGTACTACCACTCTGGGTCAGAGGACTTGGAGTAACGCAATGAAGGGGTACCCACATCCCAGAGTCCAGAATTAGAACTTCACCACTAGAAATAATTTAAACATCATACCCAGACCCTCAGCCAATTCCTTTTGACACATATGATAAAAAGGAGCACGTGGTGTAATGGTTAGAGACATAGGAAATGGACCTGTCAACCCGAGTTCAAATCCTGGACGAAGCTATTTGCATTTCACTTAGCACTGATACCCTTGTGAAAGGCATGAATCCAATTCTCCCTCCAGCTATGGGTAAATAGCAGGGCAGACTGGGCCTTTAACCATAGCTAGATAACTAGTCTAGGAGAAGAAAAACTCTGAATTCAAACCTGTTAAACTCCGCTTAAGTAATGACCTTGCGTCGCATCCTGCTCATGCGGAGGCGTTGGTAAAATATATATATATGAAAAAAAGGTTGGGACAATCCTAAGTGATAGGGTTGACATGACAGCCGATTGATCAGAAGGGCCTTCCGACTGCCCATCTACCCAAAATAAGGATCAAAGTGGAGTGTTGCATGTCATGGATTGCTCAGCCACCAGGGGTTCATCCTTAAGCATCACAGGTCACCACACACAGTCAACAGGGTGGGAATGGGGTCTTACCCCTCTGTAGAGGTGTAGTCAATGTAATTATAAAGCCCCACCGCCAGGGCTACCATTACTATGTATATGCTACATGATATGTAAATCTAACACGCTGTGTAAATGGGCAAGAAATTGTATTTGAAAAATCGAAAATATTAAACCAACATCAATTTTACTTTATTTAAATGCAAATAAGAAACAGATGATCAATAATAATAATAATAATAATAATAATAATAATAATAACAATGCAATTCTATTTAAGTAGAATAATTCTAGAGTTTACAAACAGTTCAAAATGTAACCAAAACTTTTCAATCAAGGTATAATTTTTTCATTAGGAGGGGGGGGGTTAAAATTTAATTTTAACCAAAAATCTTTAACTAAAAAATTTCAGAATTGTAAACTATAGTCTACAACACAGTTCTTGGCACAAAATAAAAAAAATTTTGGTTATTTCTTATAACCCCAACCTATCAAGCATAATGAAAAGAAGGAAAGAAAGAAAAAAAAAAATTTTGGTTATTTCTTATAACCCCAACCTATCAAGCATAATGAAAAAAAGGAAAGAAAGAAAAAAAAAATTTTGGTTATTTCCTATAACCCCAACCTATCGAGCATAATGAAAAGAAGGAAAGAAAGAAAGAAAAAAAAACTGATGTGACCATCTTCAAACCATAAATAGGAACCTGATCCATTTATATATTAATACTCGTGTTCCTTAATTGTACAACCATTATCATCTTGCTACACACTCTGGTTAGAAATGAGACCATCCAAGATAAAAATGTAAAAATGTAAATCCTGATTATCTGGTGTCACTTGTCCGTTGAATTCTTATTTCTTACGGGTGTTGTCACCTCAGCTAAATAATGGACCATTCCGTTTTTATTATAAAGAAAGGACATGCTACGGAAAAAATATAATAAAAAAGAAAGAAAGTGTAGGACAAAGATAGAGAGGGGGTGAGCGTGCAGAAGCAATGACACAAATCTGACTCAATTGAACATAATGGAAAGAAAGAAAAAATAAGAGTGAGAGAGAGTTAAATTAAAATTATTATACTTTTTACATATTGAAGTATTTTACAATAGCTCTTAAGTAAACATATCAAACATAATTACATTATCATACTGTGGTATATCTACAGGTCCTGTTAGTAATATCTTTTTCAGCTAGATAACCTAACTAGGGAAGGAATATAAACATTCAGTAGAAATAAGATAAATGTTTTAAATATATATATTTACCAACCCTTCCGCACGAGCAGGATACGACACAAGGTCAATTTCTTAAGCGGAGTTCAGCAGGTTTGAATTCGCTTTTCCTTCTCCTAGACCGGTTGCCTAACCAAGGTTAAAGAGCCCAGTCTGCCCTATTTACCCATAGCTGGAAGGAGAGTAGAATTCATACCTTTCCCTAGGGTATTCGCTAAATGAAATTACCACGTCCAGGATTTGAACTCGGGGCGACGAGTCCATTTCCCGTGACTTTAACCATTACACCACGCGCTTCCTAAATGTTTCAAATATAAGGAACAGCTGACACATCTCAGCTGAGGGGGGGGGGGCAGAGAGAAATAGTCGGATGCATACCTTTACTAAGGTATTAGCATTATATAGAGATGCGGACAGCATCATCCTGAATTTGAACGCTAGTCACAGTGTCCATTCTCTATGGCGTTAACCATTACACCAAAAGCACCTTCTGTGTCTGATATTATAGATGGTATGAAGCAGAGCACCTCGGATGTAGCTATGAAATCAAGGAGTAGTAGTTTGTTTTACGGCATATCAACCTCAGTGGGTTATTTAATGCCAACTAAGTTTTGAAATAAGTTCATTCTTAATGGATACTCCATTTTTTTTTTTTTTTTTTTTAAACAAATTTTTCAATTTAACCTATAGATGGAACCCTAACAGGTACTAACTACTCCAGGTCAGAGTGGACCAGAGAGCAATGATGATGAAGGGATGCTCCACATTCCCCAAACCTCCAGAAATTTGTTTGTTTGTTTGTTTTGTTTTACGGCATATCAACCTTAGTGGGTCATTTAATGCCAGCAAAGTTTTGAAATAAATTCATTCTTAATGGATAATACAATTTTTTTATAAATACATTTTCTATTTAACCCATAGATGGGACCCTAACAGGTACTACCACTCCGAGTCAGAGTGGACCAGGGAGCAATGGTGATGAATGGGGTGCTCCACATTCCCCAAACCTCCAAAACTGGAACCTCACCATCAGATAGAATTTAACGTCATTCTCAGGACATGTAGACCATCAGTCACCGCATTCTAGCACCCATATGATAAAAAGATATTGGGGCTTGCCATAAGGGTAATAGGGTTGGGAAAATCATATAGGTGCTAGGGCTTGATGTGACCAGCCGATTGATCGGAGGGGGCCTCTCCAACCGCCCGTCTAGCCCAAGATAGGGCCAACTTGGAGTATTGCATGTCATGAACTGCTCATCCACCTGGGCTCTATCCTTAAGCATCACGGGTCGCCACCTACGGCCAACAGGTGGCCCCATTGGGGGAGTCTTACTCCTCTGCAGAGGTGCAGTCGGTGCATTCTAACGCCCCAGCCAACAGGGCGGACCTCCAGAATCTCACCATCAGATAGAGTTTAATGTCATACCCAGAACATGAAGACCCTCAGCCACTGCCTTCTAGCACATATATGATAAAAAGGAGTAGTAGTAGTCCAAAATATGCATAACCAAAGGGCCGGTTTAGCTCAGTCGGTAGAGCGTTTGGCTAGGAATCCCAAGGTTCCTGGTTCGATACCAGCACTTGCCAACTCAGTGTATGAGAGGCACAGGGATCTGTACGGTAAAATGATGATCTGATGGTAGGTGACACTAAAATAATCTGTTTAGTGCTAGTTAAGAGGATAGACTCCCTCGCTGTATGGCTGATACCGACATTAGGCCACCCTGACGACTTTACTTACTTATTAATAACCAAATTCAATAGAGCCAGAGAGGAGGGAACCTATAGCCTTAAGGCATCATTCTAAATCAACGTTGTCAAAAGACCAATTAAAATTACACACATCCACATTTTAGAACCTGATATCCTAATGCTTTTATGAACAAAGTAATCTAAATAAAATAAATAAATGAGTAGAAAAGATTTTTTTTAAATGAAATAAAAAAAAATAAAATTGAAAAAAAAAAAAATAAAAATAAAAAAATAGTAAAAAATAGAAAAATAAAAAAATAATTGAAAAATAAAATAAAAAAATAAAATAGTGACAAATAAAAACAAAATAAATAAAAAAATTAGAAAATTGAAAAAATTAAAAAGTAATGAAATAAAAAATTGAAAAATAAAATAGAACTAATATAAAAAATGATAAAAACAAAACAAAAAAAATGCAATAAATAAGTAATTATAAAAAAAATTTTTTTTTTTTTAATTTCTTTTAAAACAGAAAATATTAATTAAATCTGGACTTTGTTATTAACCAAAAGTTTAAACTTGAGATTTTATTGTAAATGTACTAAAAATGTATTGAGTACAATCTTATTAGTAGAAAATAAATTTCAATATGGCCTATAAAACAAACAAAGAAAAATGTTCTCAAACTGTGTAGTAGATTATTAATTACAAAATACAAGTCAATCTATCGTTTACATTGCAATAAATTTGATTTTAAGATGGCTGTTAGATTCAAAAGTGATATGACCTCCAACAATTACCAACAATTGAGAAATACACTTGTTTTGAAAAAAAAAAAAAGTTTATTAACTTTAAACTGAACTGTGAATGTGTGTGGGGGTTAGATTTTACATCACATCAACCCTTGTTGGGTCTTTTTATGCTAAAGACATTTTGTTTTATTTATTCTTACTAGCTATTCAAATTTTTTAAAAACATTTTTTTTAAACTAATTTTTTTTCTTCTATTTAACCAATAGATGAGACCCTAACAGATACTACCACTCTGGGTCAGAGTGGACTTTGGACAAATAGCTACTGCACACTCCACAGAGCTCAAAACTGGAACTAGATGCAGTTTAACGTACCCAGAACAGTGTATATATATATATATATATATATATATATATATATATATATATATATGAAATAAAAGGAAAATAATCCGACTATGAATTTGATATATTAAAAAAACAAATGATGTTTACAAAAGCTTGGGATCATCAGAATATATATATATATATATATATATATATATATATATATATATATATATATATATATATATATGAGAATTTATATACACTACCAGAAATATAGTACACAGAAAGAAAAATAAAGAAAGAAGAAAGAAAAATAAAGAAAATATACTGTGGTCATAAAAAAAATGTTAATAAGCTTTAAACTATATATATGAAAATGTATATACACTACCAGAAAATATACCATAAAAAAGTAAAAAACATTTAAAAGAAGAAAAAAAAAACACAGAAAAAAAATTGTGCAGACCATTTATTTGATAAATCATTAAATAGTAAACATTTCTACTATAACCACTGACCACAGAGAATTTTTTTTTCTTTTTGCCGTGCAGTAATAAATTCTCATGGTGGATTCTTTGATGAAAAGAAAATATAAATTTGCTTTAATTGAATTCATAATTATTCTATATTATTGCATAATTGCAAACACAGAAAAATGAATTAATTTCTTTAAAGACATGAAACTTGATTCATTTTTTTTAAGTTTAGAAGGAAAAAAAAAAAAATCTATGTAGTCAGTAGTGTGTGTGTGTGTGTGTGTATATATATATATATATATACACACACACACACACGGAGAACCACAACTTGTAAATTCTATTATAAAAAAGTTCATTGTTCTAATAGAGGTGGGTTATTCCCATCTATAGTAGTGCTTTAACAAATCTTCAGGATAAAAAGTGTTTCTCTATTATTGTTCTATATAGGAGGTGGGTTATTCCATTTACAGTCTGGTGAGTGCTTTAACAAATCCAGGAAAAGGTTTTCTCTATTATTGTTCTATATAGGAGGTGGGTTATTCCATTTACAGTCTGGTGAGTGCTTTAAAAAATCTTCAGGATAAAAAGTGTTTCTCTATTATTGTTCTATATAGGAGGTGGGGTTATTCCATTTACAGTCTGGTGAGTGCTTTAACAAATCTTCAGGATAAAAAGTGTTTCTCTATTATTGTTCTATATAGAGGTGGGTTATTCCCATTTACAGTCTGGTGAGTGCTTTAACAAATCTTCAGGATAAAAAGTGTTTCTCTATTATTGTTCTATATAGGAGGTGGGTTATTCCCATTTACAGTCTGGTGAGTGCTTTAACAAATCTTCAGGATAAAAAGTGTTTCTCTATTATTGTTCTATATAGGAGGTGGGTTATTCCCATTTACAGTCTGGTGAGTGCTTTAACAAATCTTCAGGATAAAAAGTGTTTCTCTATTATTGTTCTATATAGAGGTGGGTTATTCCCATTTACAGTCTGTGAGTGAGCTTTAACAAATCTTCAGGATAAAAAGTGGTTCTCTATTATTGTTCTATATAGGAGGTGGGTTATTCCCATTTACAGTCTGGTGAATGCTTTAACAAATCTTCAGGATAAAAAGTGTTTTCTCTATTATTGTTCTATATAGGAGGTGGGTTATTCCCATTTACAGTCTGGTGAGTGCTTTAACAAATCTTCAGGATAAAAAGTTTCTCTATTATTGTTCTATATAGGAGGTGGGTTATTCCCATTTACAGTCTGGTGAATGCTTTAACAAATCTTCAGGATAAAAAGTGTTTCTCTATTATTGTTCTATATAGAGGTGGGTTATTCCCATTTACAGTCTGGTGAGTGCTTTAAACAAATCTTCAGGATAAAAAGTGTTCTCTATTATTGTTCTATATAGAGGTGGGTTATTCCCATTTACAGTGCTTAACAAATCTTCAGGATAAAAAGTGTTTCTCTATTATTGTTCTGTGAGTGCACAAATCTTCAGATAAAAAGTGTTCTCTATTATTGTTCTATATAGGAGGTGGGTTATTCCCATTTACAGTCTGGTGAATGCTTTAACAAATCTTCAGGATAAAAAGTGTTTCTCTATTATTGTTCTATATAGAGGTGGGTTATTCCCATTTACAGTCTGGTGAGTGCTTTAACAAATCTTCAGGATAAAAAGTGGTTCTCTATTATTGTTCTATATAGGAGGTGGGTTATTCCCATTTACAGTCTGTGAATGCTTAACAAATCTTCAGGATAAAAAGTGTTTCTCTATATTGTTCTATATAGAGGTGGGTTATTCCCATTTACAGTCTGGTGAGTGCTTTAACAAATCTTCAGGATAAAAAGTGTTCTCTATTATTGTTCTTATAGAGGTGGGTTATTCCCATTTACAGTCTGGTGAATGTTTAACAAATCTTCAGGATAAAAAATTATTGTTCTATATAGGAGGTGGTTATTCCCATTTACAGTCTGGTAGTGCTTTAACAAATCTTCAGGATAAAAGTGTTTCTCTATTATTGTTACAGTCTGGTGAATGCTTTAACAAATCTTCAGGATAAAAAGTGTTTCTCTATTATTGTTCTATATAGAGGTGGGTTATTCCCATTTACAGTCTGGTGAATGCTTTAACAAATCTTCAGGATAAAAAGTGGTTCTCTATTAAAGCACTCACCAGACTGTAAATGGGAATAACCCACCTCTATATAAAACAATAATAGAGAAACACTTTTTATTCTGAAGATTTGTTAACTACAAGAAACTTGAGTTGGTCTGGTTTTGACCATTTGGTTTTGAATCGTGTATATGCTCCCCAACCCTGATGGATTGCGCTCTCTAGAATTAGAATTTTCTGATGGTCACTAATTATGCTAAAATAGCATAGCTCTCCTAATAAACGGATTGAGCACTCCTAGCAGCCTTAGATGTTTATATCAGTAAATCCTCTTTCTCAAAGTATGTCATGTAGACGGAGTGGAGGTAAGAACTATGACCAACAACAAATCGGTAGAGTTCCGACCCAGGCTTGAAACAGTCCAGCATGTCTAGCCACACTGATGAGATGGGATGTCGAAACAGAACTGTATGTGGATTTCATTATATATCACACACACAAACTAACAACAAACTTCAAAATTTTCCTAGGTTATCTTATTGGTAAATGTCCCCTATTAACAATGGGTATAACAGCTTGTCTCCATGTTCCTGAAAATAAAAGTAAAATAATCAGGGTGGCCTAAAGTCAGTATCAGCCAGACAGCAAGGGAGTATCCCCTTTTTAATAGTGCTAGACCAAGGAAATGTTTTTTTGCATCTGAGGTGGAGTGTCACACCTATCATCAGCTCCTCACTTTACCACACAGATCCCTGTTCTACTCGTACATTAATTGGCAAGGGCCAGTATCGAACCATGAAACTTGAGGTTCCCAGTCGAACACTCTACCGACTAAGCTAAACCAGTCCTGCTAAGCTCCCCCCAAACAAAAAGGGAAAGCAGAAACCCTGATACAACCCAACAAAGAACAGACACCCAATAGAAGTGTTGTTACATATTATGTGGTGTCATGGGTTGCTGACAAGACCCTGTAGTTAGTTTAAAATAGGTTCGTTGGAGTTAAAAGTGTAAGTGGGTAGGTTTCCATTTGGATGGCCCCAACTTACCCCTAGAGAGGTGCGAATCTCGCGCACCATGAGAAAAACGTAACTAGTTAGATTCAGTTTTCAACCTGATGTTGGAGCAGAGAGCATCGGCCTCTCTTTGTTGAAGTTGTTAACGCCCCGCGCGGAAGAACATGGGCAAGAAAAATAAATCTTGATCAAGAAAATAAAAGTCTTGTGAGTTAATTAATTGCATGACTAAAAACTAACCCTTAGAAAAGACTAGACAACATGACGACCAGAGAAGAAGAAAAGGAAACAGCCACACAAGATAGCAAGAAGTAATGAAGAACAAGTAAGTCTCTACTCTGTATCTGTCTCTCTCTATATCACCCGAGTTCTCTCTCGATTATATACTCGATGATGTTGGGTATATTGACTATACAACAGTGTGAGTAGAATTCTGATATATGTTTAACAAGAAATTAAAAGAGGCTATACAACATATATACTACTAAATGCACTAAATATGTGCATCTAGCACAGAAGAGCTTAACTCCTAACGCCCTATACCGCTTTATTCCACCCGGCCGGAAGTCACATTTGTTTTCCTAATCCACCCAAAACAATAGCCTTTGTTTAAATGTAATATCAAAAATATTTAGCAAATAAATGTAATATCAAAAATATTTAGCAAATAATTTAAATGTAATATCAAAAATATTTATTTATTTCCTTTATGGGAAATAACAGGTAACTTTAAATGAAAAGGCCATTTTTAGGCATTTTTTGATAAATCCTTATAGGAATGGGGCTTTTGACTTGAAAATTCTCAACAGGATGTTAAGGTTAAAGGGTCACTTCTGTAGTACACTAGTTTTCTCCCCCCCCCCACACACACACACTTCACGTTGAACAGTAAATAATTTTGTATGAATCCTATTCTAATTTAGGAAAAATTTTTACAGACTTTTCCAATGCTGTAACAAACCTATCAGGGGGGGGGGATTTTAAATCAGTACCTGATGTTCGCTTGTACCTCAAATTTTAGCTCAGAATACAAAGAAAGAAAGAAAGAAAAAGAAAATCAATGGAGTGACAGCCTGTAACTCGGAAAACTGTAAATTGGGGTACTCCTAAATTGGGGTACTCTTAAGTCAAGGTAGCACTGTACTTCACAAAAGGTTTTATTTTCAGACCATCCAGGTAATTTAAAAATCAATTTTCCTTCTTTTTAATTATTCAATCCCTTTTATTTCTTTTTGTCTTCCTAAAACCTTCACGTATGGTCATCGAGTGCTAATAGAAATATCACCTGCCCCCCCCCCAAATCAATACTAAGCCAATTACTCACAAATCCACTTGAAAAAGGAGATGAAGACCAAATCAATAACAGGTAAAAAGGAAGAGAACGTCTAGTATTCCGCAATAAAAGAAAATCCAACTAAATTTGTTTTTTGGCTTTATATAGCTTTCACTTTTAAATAAGCTGACTGTAATAGCCAGTTATATAATGTGTTAGATAAAAATACACAAAAAAAAGAAAAAAAAAAAAAAAGAAAACACAGCCAGTGACAAAAATATCATCTATATCAGGGGTCGGCAACCTTGTACTACATAGGGGCTAGGGGCTAGGGACTATATCTATCACCGTAGTCCTTGTGTAGCATACAGTAAAGATTTATTGCGTGGGGTGGGGTCAAGCAGCATGATTGTATTGTATAAGTCTTATACACCCAGATGTATTTGTGGGCTTATTATCAGATTTTAATAATCAAGATTATATGACCTAGCAATACCTATGAGAGGAATAACAATTCTTACCAGAGAAATAGTACATGACATGGTGTTTATGACTTCTGTGTACATTTATAAATAAAATAAATGGAAGTGCATGGTGTAATGGTTAAAGTCATGGGAAATGGACTCGTCAGAGTTCAAATCCTGGATGTGGTAATTGCATTTCACTTAGCACTAATACCCTTGGGAAAGATATGAATCCTACTCTCCCTCCAGCTATGGATAAATAGTAGGGCAGACTGGACTCTTTAACCTTGATTAGGCAACCAGTCTAGGAGAAGGAAAACTCTGAATTCAAACCTGTTGAACTCCGCTTAAGAAATTGACCTTGTGTCGCATCCTGCTTGTGCAGAGGGTTGGTAAATATATATTATAATAAATTTAAAAAATTAAAATAAAAAAAATTTTTTTTAAAAAAGGGGGCATCTAAGCCACCGTCTGTTTCCATTGGGGTCGGATTAATATAATATTTCTCTTAAGGACTGCGGGCCAGATGATTATGGACTATAGGTCTGATCTGGCCCACAAACCATAGGTTACCAACATCTGATCTATATATTAATAGTCGTGTTCATACAAAATGTTATCGTCTTGCAACACCCTCTGGTTAAAAATGAAACGTCCAGATCATCCAAGATGAAATGCAAAAATGTAAATCCTGATTATCTGGTGTTGCTTATCCACCGAATTCTTATTTCTAATGGTGTCGTCACCTCAGCTAAATAATGCACTATTCAGTTTTTATTAGAAAGAAAGGGAAGAAAAATGACATACAACACAGAAAAAGTATAATAAAGAAAGAGTAGGGGAAAGATAGAGAGAGGGGGTGAGTGTGTGAGAGCAATAACACTAATCTGTTTCAATCATACATAATGAAAAAAAAAGGGAAAAGAGTGAGAGAGTTAAATCAAAATTATTATACTTTTTACATACAGAAATATTTTGAAATATCTCTTAAGTAAACATATCAAATGCTGTAATAACTGAATTATCATTCTGTGGTATATCCACAGGTCCAGCTATTTTTTTTTGTTTTTGTTTTTTTCTTAATATTGCTAGCAAATTTTAATAAAACTCAAATGCCTTAGACACACATAGGAAGTGATTATTTTTTTTATTTATATAAACTCATTGCACATTCAGTTTTCCGGTTAACACCGGGTGTTCAGCGAGCTTCGGCAGCTGGACTCATCGAGAGTTTAATAATAGCGTCGATTCCTGAGGCACCCCCCTTGTGGGGGAATGCCCAAGGGATCGACGCAATTTTTGTTCTTTCCCACCCATGAGCTTCGGCTTGTGGGTGGGCCCACATTAAAACGAGGCCTCGTGCCCAGCCCATACAAGTGGGATATGAGGCAAATACCCATAGGAAGTGATTATTTCCCTCGATTATTCTTGTCAAAGTTTTATTAATTGTAGCAAAAAGTCATAATTTTCTAAAAAGGAAAACTAAAATATAAACATGAATGTACAATGAATATGATTCTTTAACCTCTAGGCATGAAATAACCCTAGATGAATTGCTAGGTCATTAAAATCAATTTTTCAATCAATATATTTAAAAAGATTCATCAGAGATGGTAGAGTCTCTACAAAACCTCATATAAAACTTATGAACTGCTTTACTCAAAGAAACACAGAGCTAGCCTGTCCAAGCACAAACATATTGTATTATATTCACTGAGACTACTAAAGAACCCACGTTCTTGAAATGGTAATCTGAACATTAGCTACATAAATGAGAGTAACCTCCCCTTGTTTATTTCACTTTGAGGAAGCCGTCTTTTTTGGTCAGTCATTTTCATTTCACCGTAATCAATACAACTGCATGTTTTAACACAAAAATATCATCAAATGTATTAATAACAATTAGGTTCATTTCAAAAAATGCACAAGCACAATTAAGAACAGATTTTATGATATTTTCGTGTTAAAACATACAGTTGTATTGATTCGAACAAATTCATATTTTTAGTTTAGATTTATGGTGAAATAAAAATGGCCGACCAAAACAGACGGCTCCCTAAGGTGAAAGAAACAAGGGGAGGTTACTCTCATTTATGTAGCTAATGTTCAGATTACCCTTGAAATTGTCTTTTTCTCAATTTGATATACTAATTTATAATTAGTCCTTTGCTAATGGCTATAAAGCAATTGTCAGAGTTTGAAGAAAAAGGTCAAATTGTTACATACAACTCTTGACAAATCAAGGAAAAGAAAATACTAAGAATTTTCACTGCTTTTTGTTTTGTTTGTGTTTTTTCTTCTTGTTTGTGTGTTTTTTGTTTGTATATTTTTTGTTTGTTTTTTTTGTCGAATACTGTATTCACTGACAAATTCTTCCAAATTTTTGTGAGAAAAGAGCTACGAACCCATTTTATTTGTTCCAGCAAGTCAACCCTTGTTGGTTTATTTTATGCTGAAGACATTTTGCTTTATTCATTCTTGATGAGTTTTCAGTATTCTTTTTAACTCAATTTTTCACTGTTTTTTTTGTTTTGTTTGTGTTTGTTTCTTTCTTATTTGTGTTGTTGTTTTTTTTAAATTTATTTTTTTGTCCAATAATGTATTCACTGACAAATCCTTCCAAATTTTTGTGGGAAAAGAGCTATGAACCCATTTTATTTGTTCCAGCAGAGTGATTCTTTAATAGAATATAATAAAATCCCAGCCAATCACACAAAAGATGAATATTGCATTTTAAACAAAGAAATGACCATCAGCTATGATAAAACGAAAGTGTAAGGGAATATTTGAAGAATATCAGTTACACAAACAAATAAAACAAACAAAAAACAAAAAACAAGCAAACAACTATCTGTATAAAGCCGGTGATAGCTTGCTTGATTGTATGCGTCATATGGGGGGGTCGGGTTAAAGAGTTGGGCCCCTAGAGGCTCAATATCTGTCTATCATGTTAAATTGACTTGAGGATGAATAGGTGGTGCTCATCTCCAAGGTCACCGAGAGAACACAACGAGTTAATTTAGTATCCCAACTGCTATTGCCAGATAAAATGGAAAGAGATAATAGGTTTATTATGGAATCTAGGATTTTCAAGAGTAGGATCTTCTAAAAAAAAAAAACTTTTATTTATGCCCAAAAAAGGAAAGACTGATGATAATGTTTCTAAATAAACAATATTAATATAAAAACTTTATTTTGCATTTTTTTCACAATACATATTATGCTATATTATCTTTTGTTTTCTTTTTTGTTTTTGTTTTTTGTTTTAAATCATCAAGTGATAAGTGAATTATTGTTGGATTTTAACGGCATGTCAACCCCTGTTGGTTTATTTTATACTGAAGACATCTTGCTTTATTCATTCTTGATGAGTTTTCAGTAGTTTTTTTAACTCAATTTTTTTTAAGCACTTTTTTTTTCCTCTATTTTTTTCTATTTTTACCCATAGATGGGACCCTAACAGATATTACCACTCCAGGTAATAGTGGACCTGGGATCACACCCCCAGAGTTGCAGAATTGGAACTACACCACTAGATGCAGATTAACATAATGAGCTTAAAAAGATTTTTTTTTAATTTTTTAAATAAAAATAGAGGGGAAAAAAAATGTTGAATTTGATATATTACAACATTTGCTTATATCATTTAAAACAGAATTTTCTACAAAACTATGTAAATTTTACCTCAGTCTCAAACCCTTCAAAATCATATGTTTGAGAATGATCTCAAACATATGCAAAATACGTGCATTTTGATCTGCCTCAGTTTTCCAAATCATATTGTCATAAAGTAAAAGTAAAGTCGTCAGGGTGGCCTAAAGTCGGTATCAGCCAATCAGTGAGGAAGTCTATACTCTTTTCACTCGCGCTAGACCAAGGAGATTGGTTTTTTTTTTAGTCTGAGGTGGAGAGCCACACCTACCATCGGCTTCTTACTTTACCGCACAGATCCCTGTGCAACTCATACGCTGAGTTGGCGAGGGCCGGTATCGAGCTAGGAACCTTGTGGTTTCTAGCCAAACGCTCTACCGACTAAGCTAACCTGGCCCGTATATCTTCATCAAATCCTTCAAAATCACTTGAACTATCATCATGAAACATCCCTAACAAACAATCGTTACAAACGTCAGCCATTCTGAAGAGAACTTTTCAAAATCCATGCAAAATTCTGGGTTTTCTCCCAATATTTGTACAACACTAAATAGCAAAGTTGGACACCAATTAGACACTTACAATGTCTCGGATATAGACAAACAATCATTCAAGAATTTCAACTTCATGGGCATTCGGTCTAAACCATTTTCTAAGAACTGATGATCTTGAACATTTTTGGGCGGTCCGGCATTTTGATCTTCGGGCGATTTGGGGTGCTCTGGTACATATAGGGTTAAGTGAAAACACTCACTCTAGAACAAGGGTTACATCTTATAAATAAAAGGGTGTGGCTCCTTTCCTCCATCCACTGGACAAAGGCCCTCCACATCTTCCTTTTGAGATTGGTCAGAAAAAGAAAAATCTAAGATCGGAAAATAAATGTGATCATTTTTTGTATAACCAACGTTATCTGTCTCTCCCTACCAGCCACGGAGGGATCAAGTGCCAACATTCCTTTATGATAAAACCGAGGAACAAAGTCTCCAATAGGTACCCCAAATCATCAAGTTAATGAAAGGTTCATATTTTAACTCATCAACAGTAACTTCAGTAAAATGCGATTCTAATGATATTATCTCTTGCTCGCTATTCTGCATTTGTACCCAAAAGTACTTTAATATGAAAATGTGCATTTTGTCTGTTAATAATAACATGAACTATTTATTCAATTTATCATAACTCCTGATTAAAATCGTCAGTTCATTTACAAAAATTTGGAAGCGGAAATAACCAGTGAATAGTTAAAATATGAACCTTTCATCAAGTTGATGATTTGCAGGTGCCTATTGGATACTTGATCCAAACCGAGAATATTACAGTTGTGTATTTTAGTTGAAAATAAGTAATGAGAAACTTTACAAAAAATTCACAGAACCACGACAAAAGATTTACAGAAATATCAAAAAGTGACGAGACAAATTGGGAAGGGTTTTTCTTTTTTTTCTTATTCATGCAAAATTTAACAAAAACTCAAAAGCCACAAAATTTTCTTTTCTTCAATACCAACAAGCAAATCACAAAAGGAAAAAGAAGGAAAAAAAATCACTCAAATTGAAAATTTCTAAAACTCAAATTAAAAAATGAAAAAGATTGCAATAATTGATCATTACCAATGATTTGTACAAAATGTGTTTATTAGGATTTGTTTTTGGGGAGTTTTTTTATTGCTACAATCTAGTCCAAAACCCTTTGCAATGCGACAATCTTGTCCAAAACCCTTTGCAATGCGACAATTTAGTCCAAAACCCTTTGCAATGCGACAATCCAGTTCAAAACCCCTTTTCACAGGTTAAACTAGGTTTAATTATTATGCTGAAAGCACTGGTTCCTGCTAAATCCCCGAAATTAAGCAGCAATGAGCCTGTTCAATACTTAATCAGGTGACTACTTAAGCAACAGCAGGTACTGTAAGCAACGCAAGGCTTTTGTTTATCAAAAATGCCTTGACGCAACATTAAATCACCAGAAAATGGTGGATATACCATAAAAAATGAAAGAAATTATAGCATGATATATTATTATTTTTTAAACTTATCCTTTCCATTTTTCTTCTCCCTATGTTTGTATTTTTTCTGTTTACTAAAGTGATTTTTGGAGGATTTCAGTCAATCCATGCTCCTGCATTCCCAACTCAACAACACAACTGATGTGACTATCTTCAAACCATAAATAGAATCCTGATCCATCTATATATTGATACTCATGTTCCTTAATTGTACGATCATTATCATCTTGCAACACCCTCTGGTTAAAATGAGACCATCCAAATCATCCAAGATGAAATGCAAAAATCAAAACTTCTGATTATCTGGTGTTGATCATCCACCGAATTTTTATTTCTTATGAGTGTCATCACTTCAGCTAATTCTGTTTTTATTATAAAGAAAGGGAAGAAAAAGGACATGCTACATAGAAAACATATATGAAAAAAGGAAGTAGGAGAAAGAGGGGTGAGTGCATGGAAGTAATAAATCTAATATTTGTTTCAACCAAACAATGAAAAAATGAAAAGAAAGAAGAAAAAAAAAGAGTAAGAGAGTTAAGTCAAGATTATTATACTTTTTACATATTGAACTATTTAGCGGTAGCTCTTAAGAGTAAACATATCAAACGTTGTAATAATTAAATTATCATACTATGGTATATCCACAGGTCCCGCAAGTATTGTAGTATTTGGCATTAGCTCTTAAGTAAACATATCAAACATTGTAATAATTAAATTATCATACTATGGTATATCCACAGGTCCCGCAAGTATTGTAGTATTTGGCATTAGCTCTTAAGTAAACATATCAAACATTGTAATAATTAAATTATCATACTGTTGTATATCCACAGGTCCCGCAAGTATTGTAGTATTTAGCAATAGCTCTTAAGTAAACATATCAAACATTGTAATAATTAAATTATCATACTGTTGTATATCTACAGGTTCTGCTAGTTGACCTTGATATTATAAAAAGACCTTTGTCTCCTCTTCTTGGTCATAAATGAATTGGTTACATATTAAACTATTTAGTAATAGCTCTAAAGTAAACATATCAAATGTTGTAATAATTATATCATCATACTGTGGTAGATCAACAGGTCATGCTAGTATGTGAATAATTCTGTCATTTATGACAAATTAACAAAAATGGAATTAAATGACAGATGTCTTCTAGTACAAACAGCGGAATGAGAACAATTTATTCAAATGATAAAAAGAATTTGGTTCAAAATTCAGAGAATGTCACTAAATAGAATACACACCTGAATATCTAGAATAGTGTGCCAATTAACAATCAACAAAGACACACCTGTAAATAAATGTTACGTCTAATACAGTGATGATGATAATTTCTAAAACTTTAGTGTGACCCTTACCCCCTAGACGGGATGCACAGTCCCCTGGAAATATGATGGGTCCAGACTAAAGTTTTCTTAATAAATTGACGAGTTCTTATTTATGAAATGACGGGGAAAGTTTTCTCTGAGAAAACAAGCAAAGCCATCTAACACCTAATTTCAGATTTTTTTTTTATGCCCCATGTTATGGCATTCACCCTGGGTGGAATGAAACATTTATTTTCTTTAAAATACAAAGCGTGTTCAAAAATGGATCATCACAGAAATGAACAATGAAATACTGGTATTTCTACCAAATACAACCATTATCATCTTGCAACATCCCCTGGTTAAAAATGAGACTGCCCAAATGAGTGTTTTCCCCAGCTAAATAGTGGACAATTTTGTTTTTATTATGGAGAAATGAAAGAAAAAGAAAAAAAACAAGCTTTTTTTTTTACTCACGCACACACATATACCTATATTTGTTTGTTTTGTTTTATGGCATATCAACCTCAGTGGGTCATTTAATGCCAGCAAAGTTCTGAAATAAATTCATTCTTAATGGATACTCAAATTTTTTTAAACTCATTTTTCTATTTAACCCATAAATGGGACCCTAAAAAGGTACTACCACTCCGGGTCAGAGTGGACCAGAGAGCAATGGTGATGAAGGGGTGCTCCACATTCCCCAAACTTCCAAAACTGGAACCTCACCATCAGATAGAGTTTAACGTCATTCCCAGGACATAGACCCGCAGCCACCGCCTTCTAGCACCCATATGATAAAAAGGGATTGGGGCTTGCCATAAGGGCAATAGGGTTGGGAAAATCATATAGGTGCTAGGGCTTGACGTGACCAGCCGATTGATCGGAGGGGGCCTCTCCGACCGACCGTCTACCCCAAGATAGGGCCAAAGTGGGTCATTTTGGTTTTAAATGAACTGTGATAACAAGCCTCACTTACCTGGCAGAAACGTTTTACATACAGTTGTCATTTTGTTTAGTCCAGGTGGTTTTATCACTTAAACTGGTAAGTAAATTGTCAGGAGTGACATGTGAATAGTAAGACACTTAGTAGGTTATTCAACATCATAGGTAACGCTGACAGGAAGAAGAGCTCCATTTCTTGGGTCCCATCAGACATGTGTGAAAAAACTACTCCATCATCAAAGAAGAGGCAGAGTGGGTAAAGGGTTTGGGGGGAGGGGGGTTTCAACAGGTCAACCCCCAATCAACAAGTCCCATAGGATTAACACGTCCTACTCTCCCTGTAAATGTTGAACAAAAGCCAAATAAGTAGCTACAGTTATATTAAAATGGAACGAGTCCCCTTTCTTAAGAAGATAATCCCAATAAAAACAATTGTTACAAAGGAGGACTTAGTCAGTCAGTACTGTTTATATGACAACAACTACAACGACACGTGCTTTGTCATTGGTCACAAAATGCTTCCTTTTTCTTTTTTTTTTTATAAAATGTTAATTACTCAGAGCACTTGAAGGTAGTCGCAGCAGCATCATTAGTGGAAAGGATGGAGACGTTGAATCTGTTGCTACTGCTATCAACTGATTGATTAATAAGAATGGATTAGCCAACTATACACCTGGTTTGGGGGATTTTCTATTTATGTGTCACCTTTCAAATCTACCACCTGGATGACACACACACACAAACACATATATATATACATACATACATACATACATACAAAAAGTGGATCCCTTGACCATTCGTTGACCACCAAAACAAAGTGACAAATTAAAGAACTTCAACCCTGACTCAGCATGACATATAAGACCCTTGCCCCCCTGCCCAATATCTCCCAACTCCTAGTTGTGAAATTAACTTACCTAGTGGAGGAAAATTTACCCAGGCTACTAATATTTGTAGAGAAGTGGAGATGGTCTTATATGCAAAGTTAAGATATATAGTAGACTAATATTTACCCAGACACACACACACACATATATATATATATATATTAAATTTTTACTTGAAGGCACTTATAATGCATGTATCGCATAAAATTCGATACTTTTTCTTATAGAAAATGAACTTGACAAGTGTAATCCTAGCAAAGGATCGCTCAGTGTGTAGAATATCGTACAGACTGTTTCGACTTTATTAAGTCTCATCAGCGATATATACTAACGACTTCCCTCCGACAGAAATCGAAACCGGAACCTCAGCAGGCATAGTCAAACACCATACCCCCTTGGCCACAGTATACAGCTAACAATCCCTGCGAAATTAACCGTGTCAAATGATACTAGCACGCCTCTACCATAATAGGTAAGGGGGAGTTTTTGAGAGAATAATAACAACAAATAATATATATATATATATATATATATATATATATATATATATATATGGTATTATTATTTTACATATAGTTTGTTTTATTTTAATATATACTTAAAGTTATCTTATTTTAAAAGAAAATTATTTACTAACAAGAAATAGTCACAATGTTCTACATTAAATTTCTATTTTTACACGGTGAAAAAAAAGTATCTTTTGATTATCATCTGCTGTAAAATTTTGTTTTATCACATACAATAACCAAAACAACAGTTTTAGCACAAACACTCACACAAAAAAAAAATTAAATATTTGAATTAATTTGAATTTAACTGTTAGAAATTTGTTTTTATCCAAAAGAAAACATATTTGAATTTTGATGCCAAAACTATTTTTTTTATATCTACTATTAAAAAAAACAAACAAACATCTTTTACACCGCCTAGAAGGTAGTTTTTTTTTTTTTTGCTAGTTTTACTTAATATTGACCTAAACTACTAATTATACCTATGATATTGTAAAAATCTGATTGTATATATATTAGGGCAGCGTGAATATGAAGTCAATGCCACTTGGTAACTGACAGTTTCTCATCTATGTCATTTTCAAAATAAGTGTGTGTGTGTGTGTATATATATATATATATATATATATATTTCTGTATATGTATATTGTGTGTGTATATATATATATATATATATTTCTTTCTCAATCAAGGGCTTCAAATCGGTCTACTATGTGACCAGTGTGGAAGGCTATGTATGAGCAAAGCTGGCCTGATCAGTCACCAATCTGTGCATCGGCGAGATGGACTAATAAAATACCCTGTGCTTCCTGGAAATACCTGTAATTGTGGGAAGGTGTGCAAGACTTTGGCAGGACTAAAGAGCCACTTTCGTGCAGCTCATTGTTGAACTTTTTGAAGCTCACCATTATTTTGTTTGAACTATTGAGCATTTTTTTTTTTTTTTTTTTTTTTTGTTATTGTTACTATATCAAGCAATGGCAATACTTGAATACGAGTTTGCTGCCATCATCATATATATATATTATTTATATATATATATATATATACACACACATATATACACACACACACACACATATATATGTGCATGTTTTGTTGAACTAGATACAGAACATACACGAAAGAAAAAATGCTACGAAAATATACTTAATATATATATTATTATTTATATTTTTGAAGGCAATTACAATGCGTATATCGTATAGAATTCGATAATTATTGAAATAATCATGACAAGCAAACTCGGCGAATAACATAATGCTCAATATCATTGATAGAGATTTATATTTAAGTTAAGATTGAACTCTATACACACACAAATTTTAGAACTCTATAGACACACACACAGATTTCAGAACCCCCCCCACACACACACACACAGTTTTGAACTACACACACAGAAACTTTAAATGTAAAATTGTCCCTTTCATTCACTCATTGTATAAAATGTTACTAAACTGAGTCATCAAGTGACAAGTCAATGAATTGTCGATTCTGTTTCATTAGATTTATTATTACACTTCAACACTTCTCTCTTGTCACATCAACTTCAATTGCCTTTTATACACTCAATGCCCCCCTCCCCCCTCTTGCTTTTTTAAGCTTTATAGAAATAGGCATTTACCAATCCCTCCGCACGAGCAGGATGGAACACAAGGTCATTTATTCTTTTAAGCAGAATTTTAACAGGCTTGAATTCAGAGTTCTCCTTCTCCAAGACCAGTTGCCTAACCAAGGTTAAAGAGCCCAGTCTGCCCTACTATTTACCCATAGCTGGAAAGACAATACTTGGATTCTTTCCTTTTGTAAGGATATTAGTACTGTGTGAAATGCAAACAGCCTTGTCCAAGATTTGAACTCGGGTCACCAAGGCTACTTCCTACAATGATAACCATTACACCACATGCAATCCCCTCAAAAAGAGGTGTCCTGAGTATGACACTAAACTGGTGATGCTCCAGTTCTGGATCTCTGGGGGAGTGTGGAGTTACCCCTTTATTGTCATTACTCCCTGGTCCACTGTCCTGGAGTGGTAGTACTTTTTAAGGTACTATCTAAGAGTCAAATAAAGTAAGTAAAGTTGTTGGGGTCGTCTAAAGTTGGTATCAGCCAGACAGCAAGAGAGTCTATCTCCTTTTCACTAGTGCTAGACAAAAGAGATTGTTTTTGGCACCTGAGGTTGAGTGCTACACCTACCATCAGCTCCTCAATTTACCGCACAGATCCCTGTGCTACTCATATGCTGAGTTAACGAGGGCTGGTATCGAACTTGGAACCTTGTGGTTCCTAAGTCCAACACTCTATAGATCGATTTAAAACTTATTTGTAATTAATATGACCATGTGAAAAAGAAAAAAGTTCTTATGAACAAAAAAGTTGTAAATATGAATTATGAAATAGAATTGCATTATGGTTACTGATGTGGAAAATAAACAGTGTAGCCAATAACGTAACCACCCTGTTAGCTGGTCAGAAAAATCCACCAGCTGCACCCCTGCAGAGGGGTAAAATCTCCCCCCTCCAATGAGGCCACCTGTTGGCAATGGATGGCAACCCATGATCCTCAAGGATCGAACCCTGGTGGCTGAACAGCCCATGACATGCAACACTCTACTTTGGTTCTTAGGCTAGATGGGTGGTTGGGGAGACCCTCTCCAATCAATCAGCTGATCACATCAAGCCCTAGCCCTTCTATGATTGTCCCAACTTTATTGCCTTTATGGCAAGCCCCAACCCTTTTTATCATATATATATATAAATATATATATGTGGTATAATTAAAAAAATTGGAAAAAACACAGGTTTAAATGAGTTAAGTGGTGAGTTTATTGGCCGACGCTGCAGTGTTTTGACCTATTAATTAGATCATCTTCAGGGCTTTTGTTGGTATGTGGAAGGTGATAAAAAATTTTTTATCTCAGAATAAGGAGAAATTCTTCCACATACCAACAAAAGCCCTGAAGATGATCTAATTAATAGATCGAAACACTGCAGCGTCAGCCAATAAACTCACCACTTAACTCATTTAAACCTGTGTTTTTTTCAATTTTTTATACCACATACCGTTGGATTCACTTCCTTTTATTCACACACACACACACACACATACATATATATATATATATATATATATACTAGAAGTTGGTGACTGAGCATCTTAGTCCTGGATATGACATTAAACTAGATATAATAGTGAAGTTCCAATTTTGGAGTATCCCTTCATTGCCAATACTCCCTGGTTCACTGACTCGGAATGGTAGTACCTTTTAGGGTCCCACCATGAGTTAAATAGGAAAAAATGAGTTTTAAAAAGATGTGCCAAAAATTTTTGAATACCCATAGTCCTTTAAGTTATATTCTCAACGATTATGAAATATGTCTAGCTGAGTTAGATTTGCCGCAAATCTACCCATATTACTCATGCATTTTAAATCCTGAAATGTGTTATATATATATATCTCTAAGAAATAAGGATATACCATATTTGACTGCATATAGGACGCACTTTTTCCCCAAAATTTTGGCTCAAAAAATTGCCCTGCATCTTATACGTTGTAGGTGAAGTGCTGTACAACCTATAATATTTTGATTTAATTAGCAAATTTTTACGACTTTTTAGACCATATGTACAACATTTTCAATGAATTGTTGATTTTCTAATGATTGTACAACTATGTTTCTGCTTTTGTAATGCACAGCTAGACTGTTTTCAACAATATGCTTAAATACACTAAAAACTTTTTTTCCTGAATCTGAAATAGGGGTGCGTCTTATATGCTGTCAAATATGGTTTTAAGGTGTCGCATACTTTTGCTAGTACTGTTAAAATTTGAATAGGCTATTTAGCTGGTTTTAAAAGCTAGCATCAGGGCATTTCATGTTTAATGTCTTTCCTTATAAAAGGTAATGTAAACAACTTTTTAAATGCTTCATGTTTGGAACAAGAAAAAAAAATTATATTACTTTTTCATAAATATCAACAAGAATTCATTGTTGGGGTTAGAGTTAGGGTTACAATTTTATGTTTATGTTTCCTGAGCTCCATTCCTATAAGGATTTATCAAAAAATGGCTAAAAATGGCCTTTTCATTTAAAGTTACCTGTTATTTCTCTTAACTTAAAAACTTTTAAATATGTTTAATATTACATTTAAACAAAGACTACATTTTGGGGTGGATTAGGAAAACAAATGTGACTTGCGGTGGTATAGGACGTTAAGAGTTAAACAATTGATAGTGGAAAATGCCATTTTTCCACTTTGGAAAAAAATTCATGATAGTCAAATTTACCTTCATTTCCTTGAATTTTTTTTCAAATTTTATAAAAATTCACATGTTTGATCACAAATTCATTAACATTATCTATATTTTTAATTTAGAAGAATTTTTTCTATCTTTATCCTTCATAAAATATAAATGAATAAACTTTTAGTATTATCTACGTTATTCGGACTATTGTCCCCATCTTCATTGTTATTTGTACAACGTTTACCGATATACCCACCGGCCTTCTTCAGGTATTTCTTGTCGGACTCGGGAACCTTCTTTTCGAACTCGGGAACTTTCTTGTCGTATTCGGGAGACATCACGGAACTTTGAACCTAACCCTTTATTTATTCCACGGGGGTATCCTGTTCTCATTCCGCTAACCATAGCGGTTCAAAGTTCCGTGATGGCTCCCGAATACGACAAGAAAGTTCCCGAGTCTGTCAAGAAATACCTGAAGAAGGCCGGAGGGTATATCGGCCTAAACGTTGTACAAATAACAATGAAGATGGGGACAATAGTCCGAATAACGCAGATAACACTAATCTTCAAGCCTCATCTCAAACATTCAGAGAAATAGAATAAACTTTTGTGTTAAATCTGTATTATTATTTCGAACATTACTTTCATTCATAATAAAAAATATTTACAGGGCTGATAAAATAAAGATAAAAGTAGCTTTGTCTATTTTACAAGGACCAGCTAAATAAGCCTAAAAGCAGGTTCGTTTATTTGACCAGGACCGGCTAAGTATCTTCATCCGTTAACTCTTAACATCCTGTTGAGAATTTTCTAAGTCCAGAGCCCCATTCCTATAAGGATTTATCAAAAAATGGCCTTTTCATTTAAAGTTACCTGCTATTTCCATTAAATCAAAGATTTCTAAATATGTTTAATATTACATTTAAACAAAGTCTATCATTTAGGGTAGATGAGAAAAATGAATGTGACTTCAGACCTGGTGGAATGAGGTGTTATAGGACGTTAAGAGTTAAAATTTGAGCTCATTTGAAAGAGATTGGTAAAGTTATTAAATAATGAAATATCATTTTTTCTGAAACACCTTGTACAATAGTTTCACTATGAAGTTTTTAAGAATGCAGCAATTGTGGAGACCTATCACCTATATGATTTTCCCAACCCTATTGCCCTTATGGCAAGCCCCAACCCCTTTTTATCATATGGGTGCTAGAAGGCGGTGGCTGCGGGTCTACATGTCCTGGAAATGACGTTAAACTCTATCTGATGGTGACGTTCCAGTTTTGGAGGTTTGGGGAATGTGGAGCACCCCTTCATCACCATTGCCCCCTGGTCCACTCTGACCCAGAGTGGTAGTACCTGTTATGGTCCCATCTATGGGTTAAATAGAAAAATGTATTTATAAAAAAATTGTATTATCCATTAAGAATTGATTTATTTCAAAACTTTATTGGCATTAAATGACCCACTGAGGTTGATATGCCGTAAAACAAAACAAACCAAACCAATTGTGGAGAACAATAGAAAAAAAATGTTCATACAAGAAAAACAACAATCATCAGCCCATGACAAGTTGCAGAAAACTACAAATCTTTTTTAGTGTCCTACTTTAAAAAAAAAAGAAATGCGTCTACCCAATTGTTATCTTGAATATGTAATTCAGCTTGTTAAAATTAGATATGACTAAATCTTTAAAAAGACGCGTCAAACAAGGATGTAGCTGAATTCATGAACCATAACTTTTCTTTTTAAGTCTTTAATAAACAAATTTCAGTGTCCTGTTTTATTCAGGGCTTTGTTTGTTTTGTTTTACCCATCTATACACAGGGCCGGGTTATCTCAGTCGGTAGAGCGTTCGGCTAGAAACCACAAGGTTCCTAATTCGATACCGGCCCTCGCCAACTCAGCGTATAAGTAGCACAGGGATCTGTGCAGTAAGGTAAGGAGCTGATGGTAGGTGTGGCGCTCTACCTCAGACGCTAAAAAAACAATCTCCTTGGTCTAGCACTATTGAAAAGGGGATAGACTCCCTCGATTGGCTGAAACCGACATTAGGCCACCCCGACAACCTTATTTACATATATAAAGGGCAGTTGTGTGAATCTGTATGTCCATAGGAAACTTCGAAAAATAAAACAATTAACAACAAAGTAAATATATATACATTTGAATATCACCTGGGTAGAGGGGGATTTTTTAAAGTTAGTCCCACAGATCCATTATTACTGAATTGTGAGTTGAATCCTCATGGGATGCCCCATTTAAATCCCCATGTAAAAAAAAAAAAATAGACTTTGCATCGATCCAGCTACTCTGAAAACAAATGTTAACATTTACTATCTAAAATATTAAATGAAAGAAAAAAATCCATGCTGTTATCATTTAAATTTTATTTTTTAATCATCTTCAAATATAAATCAAATTATTTTTGCTCAAAAACCAAACCCTGGTGATATTTAATGTGTATGTATATTTACTTTGTTGTTAATTGTTTTATTTTCGAAGTTTCCTTCGGACATACAATATACACACAACTGCCCTTTATATACGTATAGAGATAGATAGATAAACTAGGCCTAGCATGATAATTTTTTGAGGCATTATTATATCTGACAAGTAAATCCAAATTAAGTTTTCATATGAACTACATTAATCAAAATTCAGGTAACTATCCAATCTATCTTGCTTGAACAATACAACCAGTTTGATTGTAACGCACAATTGCATTTAAGAAATGCAAAAATAAAAAGTGAGAAGAGCAATTTTTAACATTCCATGGATTTTTTTTTTAACAGTTCACATACAAAGTTTTGTACACTCATTGATCTTAGGAAAAAAAATCTATTATTATTATACTAAAGCTGAGTGAATCAATCAGTGATTGTTTGCTAAAGGCTTTTTTCCTATTTAGTTTAATGACACAAAATACATCCCAAAATATCCCTTGGTTTTGGGATTAAGTTATGTTATTTTAAAAATTCCATTTTATTTTGTTCTAATTAGTCATAATTTGCAATTGTTTGTCGCAGATTTTCCACAGACAAGTATGCCAAAAGCCATTGATTTCTGATGATGATAGAAACACTTTTTTTTTTTTTTGCTAGAGCCCCTTTGGCCAGGTAGTGGCCCTAATACCACTGGGTCCAGACCTGTCCACCCCAGGTGACCCTACCAAGAATTTAAGTTCCCAATGGTATTGTTCTGACATTACCAAGTTTTCACAACCCTGCCACAATGAAAAGGGGTTGGGCTTTAGAAATAATGAGCTAGATGGCCGTTGAGCAAAGAGGCTTCCTTTGCCCTTTTACATGTCTTGTTTTTCATTCTGCAGGGTGTCTAGCCACCCTCCTCACCAGACAAAATCTGTGGGGTTACCAGTTTAGTCCCCTATGATCCAACTATAAAATAAGTAGTACTGACAAGAAATATGCTCACCAAATGTTCTAATATAACTAATATATATATATATATATATTATTGATCAAAGCCGGAAGAAGATACCAAAAGATCTGAAACACGTGTTGCATATGTAAGATAAAAAGAATAATTTTTTTTTTTTTTCTGAAAACATAATACATTTTACTGACCTTCTTTTTTATAAAATATTGAATTTTCTCCCATTGGAACCAGAACAACATTTATATATATATATATATATATATATATATATATATACAGATGTTGATAGGTATGCGTCTGCATCCCCGACGCACAAAAATCTAAAAGGACGCAGTCAAATCATATCCATGCGTCCCAGTGTTTTTCTTTTTCATTCCCTCACTATTTCAAGCTAACTGTAAATACTTTTCAATAGTTTCTTATGAACGAATTACACAGGATAGATTACAAGGTAGGAGTTAGACAGCTTTAATTGTTTCTCCATATCATAAATAAAGACCCTACAATCTATAAGGAAAGTTGGGACCCAAAAATTTTCCCAGGGACTCATTCAAAGCAAATATGTGTGTCCTAGGACAGACTAAATCAAAAAGCTATCAGCCAAAAACTTTTTAATAAATTATAGATCTTTTTAAGCTTCAAGTAAGGCGTTTAATTTACAATGCAAGTATAATGGACACTTAGTTTTACATCTGACAGGTTGGTAAACTAATGTTTTTGTTCAACCATATGGGGGGGGGGGTCATTTACTAATTTGAGCACAAGGCAAAAAGTATAGGGCACCCAGTGAGAATCAAAATCATTAACAATGGTCTACTAGCCTAGCCTATTAATCATTTACATCATAAGTTGTCTGTTGAGTAGAGAGGAAGCTTTGTCTTGTTTTTTTTCTATGACCTACCATTACCAGTTGATTTTTTTTTATTTGAGGTTATTGTTATTTAATCATGTTAGTTATATAGAGCTTTGTAAATGGAGTTCAGAACTGTTTGAATTATGCAAATATCCCCAGTGGTTCAAAAGCTAGTGTAACATTTCAAGAATATTGATAAAGATTAGCCACTATGATTTTTAAAACAAAGTAAAGTGTAAAAATTTGTCTAAATAAAATAAAAAAGTCATATTTTATGTTTTCGGCTTTTCGAAGCAAAATATTTTAACTCGCTGTAAATTATTCAATAGATAAAAACACATAAAAATTACATATTTAAAAAGATTATTTTATTTTCGTTCCAACCATATAAATATTTTTAAGATTGGATCAGAAATACCAGAGAAATTGTGATTTGAACCAATTAAAGTGAAAAATTGTCTATATCCAACGATTTTACGAAACAAGCTGGCAATGACCTGATTTGGCTACGAGAAAAATATTTAAAAGACAAAAAAAAAAAAAAAATTAAAAGAAAAAGAAGAAATAACTTAAAGAAAAAAATTTTTTTAAAATTTGTTATGTTTGGCAACTGCCAACAGCGGTCCATAAATATAAACCTCTTACTTAACAATACGAGCTGAAAAACCTGCTTATAAAAAGGTGGACTTTCATGTAGCTTATATATTTTATTGATTTGATATAAAACCAAAATGGAGACTCGATTGATGTGAATTGAATTTCCCATTCACTATCATCTGCTTTTATCATTTGATCATTTTCTTATGTATTATTAGAATTATATGTACAGAGATGCTGATAGGTACGCGCCCTGTGTCCCTGATGCACAAAAATCTAAAAGGACGCAGTAAAATCCTATCCATGTGTCCCTGTGTTTTAAAATAAATTGAACCCTCATTTTATGTCCATGTTTTTGCAATAAATGTTTTATTTTTCTTGCACCCGTTATTTTACAATACTGAATATATTTTATTTATTTATTTTAATATTCACTTCAATGTGTATATTCTAAAAGTTTTTTATTTTGTGAGAATGGTTAGTTTTAAAGTGTGGGCTTGTTTTACAATTTAGGTATAAATTGGATCCTCCTTTTATGACCGATGATTAGAGTACCAAAGCCAAAAAGAAAAAAAAAAAAAGAAAAGAAATAACAACAACAAAAGGTAATCTTCAACTTTTTACTCTTAAATTCCTACCATAAAATTAGGCTTGGGCATTATCTGAGCCAAGCCTAATTTTATGGTAGGAATTTACGAGTAAAAAGTTGAAGTGTAAAATGAACCATTCTCATAAAATAAAAATTTTTAGAATATACACATTGAAGTGAATATTAAAATAAATAAATAAAATATATTCAGTATTGTAAAATAACGGATGCAAGAAAAATAAAACATTTATTGCAAAAAACACGGACATAAAATGAGGGTTCAGTTTATTTTATAGTAGGAATTTACGAGGAACAAGTTGAAGATTACCAAATGTATTTTAGTCTGGGAGGTCCACATAGGAAAAGAATAAAAGTACAACTGTAAATGTACAAATATCAATCTCTACACTGACTGACAAAGTCACCGACATGTAATGTGCCCCTCCGTTTGGCACGTGTGTATGTGTGCGTGGGGTGGGGGGTTCACTTGTTAGCCATTTCTACAATTCATTATTAATTAATCCGTTGCAGTTTCATTCAGGTGTTTATTAAATTGTACAGCAGTATACAATAATACTGGAAATTACCTTGACAGCGAGTAAATCGAATGTAGCCAACTTAATGCAACACAATCCTCTCATCTCTTCCTATAAAATTCTCTTCTCTTCCATTTTTATCTTAGACAAGACGATTGAATGTTTCTTTGCCCGTTGTACATATAATCAAATTGTAAACATGATCATCAATCTGAGACAAGACAAGTATATAGTTAGCACACATACCTGAACCTCTCTTACTATCTAATCTATTATTATACTAAAGTTGAGCAAATCAATGTTTGTCTCCTAAAGGCTTTTTTACTGTTTAGTTTAATTACAGGAAAGTTATACTAAATTATTCCTTAGGTTTAGGATTGAGTTATGTCTGAAAAAAATTCCATTTTAATTGGTTCTAATTAATCGTAATTTACAATTAAGTCAAAAACTGACCTGTCTCTTACTAGACATTCTGCCTATCACTTCCCCCTCTTTATGTATATCTTGATTACCTCCTCATTATATATGTTAGTTTCTCAATGAGCGTGGAGAGTTAGGAAATGTATTTGTATGTTAAGTTTCATGAGTAGCTAACCCAGCCAACATCTTAGCTCTTAATAAATTTAAATTAGGTCAAACATTCCCTTTCTTAGAAATCTTACAAAATGATTTTAATGTTTTTGTTTTTTTAATTCTCTGGTCGTATTCTTTTTAATTTTTTTTTTTTATTTAATTCGCTTTGTAAATTCCCTTTTCCCTAATCCCAATTGTCTACCCAGAACTCAATGGGTGACCCAACGGGTCATGTTTTGTTTAGTATTATACTAAAGATGAATGAATCAATGATTGTTTTCTAAAGTCTTTTTTCCCTAATTAGTTTAATGATACAAAATACATCCAAAAATATTCCTTAGTTTTGAGATTAAATTATGTTTGAAAAAAAAAAAAAAAAAAAAAATCCATTTTATTTAGTTCTAATTAGTTGTAATTTGCAATTATTTCAAAAACTCACACACATCTTAATTCATATTATGCATGTCACTTTATATATATATATATATATATATACACATATCTGGAATAACTACTCCTTATGTATGTTATTTTTCTCTGTGCATATAAAGAGAGAGATTGGTGAGTGTGGGTGATATATTGAACTTCCTATTTTATTCGTATGTTAATTCTCAGCAGCTAACGGCTGGCTTATATATATATATATATATATATGACGGGTCAGTTTTTTTTACTTAATTGCAAATTTTAGCAAAATAATTTTAATGTTTACTTTTGAATTCTTTTTTCTAATTTAATTCGTTTTGCAAACTGACTTTCTTCCTGATCACAATTATCTACTTAGAGTTCAATGGTCAAGTGGTCTACGAGCAATCCCTCGTCTCACGCTCACGGGGGTTCGAAACAAGACGGCGACGGCAAAATCCCCCTGTCACGGATTTTAAGTCATTTGGCCCGTTCGCGCACGCCACCACTTATGCAACGACAACAAGCCACGCCCAATGGAGACAGCGAACCGCCCAGCCGAACGCAACAGCGGCCGCTACTAGCGACAGACGACCGCTATGGCAGAATGAAAAGAGACGCCTTTCGTAATACCATGGCGACACCGGTCGCGGTTCCGGCTTAGAGGCTTTCAGTCGTTATCGTGCGGAGGCAGCTTGGCACCGCCGCTCGTTCGAGTGAGCACGTGAACCATTGCTTCGATCACGCAGTTCCTCTCGTACTAGACAGGATAGCAGTGGCCATGGCCGACATAACACACGTGCCGATCGGTAGGATAAAATGGCCCACATTTTTTTTCTTCTGCTAATTCACTAAATGTCTTTGGTCTATCAATCATCGAATAACTCGATACCAACTGGAGTTATACCCATCAAATTTTCCATGATTACTAATGGGACCCCAGAGCATGGTTTTATTCCCACTCCCACTTCCTTACCACTTCCTTATTGGATGGGAGAGTCCATGTGGTATAGTGGGTAACATACCAAACAGCGAAATTGCAGTAAGCAAGTTCGAACTCCAGTCACACCATTATTTATTTTCGGACTAATACCCATGGGAAAGGTACAAGATCTATCATTCATCCAGCTATGAGTCAAATAGTACCACTACTGTTCTTCTACAAGGCTGGATTTGGTGGGTTTTATGGCATGTCAACCCTTGTTGGTTTATTTTAAGCCAAAGACATATTGTTCTATTCATTCTTGATGGGTATTCAATTTTTTTTTTAAACAGTTTTAAAAAATTTAACCCCTAGATGAGACCCTAACAGGTACTACCACTCCAGGTCAGTGTGGATTTGTGAGTAATGGAGCTCTAGAATTGGAACTTCAGCATTGGATGCAGTTTAACATCATACCCAGGACACTAAGACTATCAGCCTCCACTTTCTATCACATATATGATAAAAAGTGTTGGGGGTTTCAAGAGAGTGTATTTTTGTACAGACATAGATTGATTATAAAACAAATCAACGTTAGAAATCTGCCTGTTTATGTGACATGTGAGGCTGTATATAATAGTGGGGTGGGGGGTTGTTTTTATGTCATAAGTAGGGAATGTTCACAAAGGCAATGTACAGAGAAGCAATATTTCTCTATGAGGATCCATCTTGCCAAATGTTTGTTTTATAATCAATTTATGTCTGTTTTGTATGAAAAATGTTAACACTACAAAAATACGCAAACTGGTTATTTTTTTCTTCAGAAATCAAATATAAGATTGTAAACAAACAAACAAAAAATAGTGATTAAATTATGCAGTACAATGTAAATACTAGTAAAAAAAAAAGAAAGAAAAAAAAAAGCTCAAACAAACTGCCATTTTGCTAGATGGAACCATAAGTCTCTTCAAGTAATATTGCTTCTCTGTAGCAGCATCATTATCATTGTTTACATAACCAGGGAATATATTTAATTTTTCTGTGATATAAACTGAAATCATAGAGAAAGTGTTGGTGATTTTTTAAATCTTAAAAAAAAATTTTCTTTTTTACTTGTGTTGTATTTTAATAACTATTTTTGTTTGTTTACAATCTTATTATTTGATTTCTGAAGAAAAAAAAACAAAAAAACAACCAGTTTGTGTATATTTGTATTTTTAACATTTTTCAAGTAAACACAGATATAACTTGATTATAAAACAAACCAGCCTGTTAGAAATCTACCTGCTTATGTAACATGTGAGGCTGTATATAATAGTGGTCCGTTTTGTTTTTATATCATAAGTAGGTATGTTTAGAAAGACATTAAGAGCATAGAGAATAATAACTGTTGTTTTGTTCATAAATAAATCATGCAATAGGGAAGAAGACAATACTAAAAATAAAACCTTCCAATGAATAAGACATTCAGGTCAGTGTGATGACAAAATAGTTAAGTTACAATCTCATCAACACCAATCTAAGATAAGAGACCATTGTCGGTAACAGGCAACTACAAGTAGATATGACTATTATATCTATAAGTCATACCCTGATGGAAATTCACATACCTAAATGATTACATGATAAGTAATGCATGGAAAAGCCAGAAACACTCAAATATATTTGTGTTATTATCAATGTTATTTCATTAGAACTAGCAAAATAAAAAAAAAAACGCCCTCTGAGCGATGTAAAAATAGATTTTTGAAACATATTGCCGAGGGGTGGGAGTAAAAAATTCAATGTCAGCAAGTTTGTACCCTAAGTAAGTAAAATCATCAAATTCATTAAAAGGATTAAAAAAATAAAACAATTTGAAATGTAAACTTTAAATATGTATTAAAATAAAACAAACTATATATTAGATATATAATACCAGTCATGTATTTATTAAAACTTGTTTTAAAAAACAATGACGACTATCTAATGTTGCATGTTCAAATTTTGAGTGTATTTATTCTGTTATGACGATTTTGGGTAATGTGACGTAAGCAGTGACAGTTTTTGTTATAGACAAAAACTGAAGCGAATCTCCATTATTAATAGATTCTAGGACAATATGATTTCAATTTTATACAGCACTAGCAGCGGCTACCCAGTGTCACCTGTGTAGAGGGGGATTTTTTTAAATTTAGTCCCGCATATCCATTATTACTCAATCATGAGTTGAATCCTCATGGGATGCCCCATTTAAATCCCTATGTAAAAAAATAGACCTTGCATTGATCCAGCTACTCTGAAAAGAAATGTCTACTATCTAAAATATTAAATGAATAAAAAATCCATGCTGTTATCATTTAAATTTTTTTTTTTTAATTATCTTCACTGATATAAATCAAATCTCTATTATTTTTGCTCAAAAACCAAGACCAAAAAAAAGGTTTATAAACGAAGAAAATTTAGGAACAAGTGTATTAATATAATGATAATCCTTAGTAAACAATTATAGCCTCAAATAACAATTCTTAATACATATAATTTGCACAGTTATATGGTTTCAAGTATTCCTATCTAATACAAGTAATTTTCACAAAGATGTATTTGAACCTAAATAGATACTACCATTCCAGTCAGTGGAGCTGGGAGTAATGACAATAAAGGAGTACTCCACACTACCCAGAACTGAAGCCTCACCATCAGATGCAGTTTAGTGTCATACCATTCCAAGTGGACCTGGGAGTAATGGCAATGTAGGGTACTCCACACTCCCTTGATCTCCAAAACTGGAGCCTCACCATCAAATGCAGTTTATTCATACTCAGGACAAGGAGAAGTGCCCGTGGTGTAGTGGTTGTCATCGAAGGAAATGGACATGACGATACAAGTTCAAATCTTGGATAAGGCTGGTTGCATTTCATGTGGCACTAATGCCCTTGCCTAACCAAGGTTAAAGAGCCCAGTTTTCCCTACCATTTATCCATAGCTGGAAGGAAAGTAGGATTCATACCTTTCCCAAGGGTATTAGCGCCAAGTGAAATGAAATTACCACATCCAGGATTTGAACTTTGTTATAGGGGAAATGTTTTCCCTTAAAACATTTAGAATTAAATTTAACTACTTTTCCAGTTTTACGCCAAGTGGAGCTTAGTTTAGGTTGCTCAAAAAGTAATAAGGTATTAAAAATATGCAAGTTTGAAAGCAATTATGTTGTAAGGCCAAGACCTAGATTTCATTTAATATCTATTCTGTCTGGCTACAGTTTAGAACATTTAACTTCACGACAGTCAAAAACTTAAAGTAATGTCTTATTCACTGAAGCATTTACTGCCTTGTTGCATTCTGCATGAATCTCTTAAAAAGCAATTGAGTAATATCACACAAAGAAGAATATTTATGTACCTAGGGGAGGTAACTGTGTTTGTTTTGTTTAACAGCATATCAACCTCGGTGTGTCATTTAATGCCGACAAAGTTTTAAAATTAATTCATTCTTAATGGGTACTCAATTTTTTTTTATAAACTCATTTTTTCTATTTAACCCATAGATGGGACCCTAACAGGTACTACAACTCCGGGTCAGAGTTGACCTGGGAGCAATGGTGATGAAGAGGTGCTCCACATTCTCCAGACCTCATACATATATGATAAAAAGGGTTGAGGCTTGCCACAAGGGCAATAGATTTGGGACAATCATATAGGTGCTACGGCTTGATGTGACCAGCCGAAAGAATGGAGGGAGCTTCTCTGACCACCCGTCTAACCATAGTAGATATTTACCTCGCATGCCACGTATGCAGGTGTGACACAAGGCCTTTTAAATGTGGGACCACCCACAAGCTGAAGCTCATAAAATGGTAGGGCAAAAAAATGCATAGTAAGGGCCAAGGTGGGGTGTTGCATGTCATGGACTGCTTATCCACCAGGATTCCATCCTTAAGCATCATGAGTTGCCACCCACAGCCAACAGGAGGCCTCATTGTGGGGGGGGGCTTTACCCCTCTGCAGAGGTGCAGTTGGCACATTCTCCAGCCTCAGCTAACAGAAGTAACTGTGTAAGCAACAACAATTTGGCATACAAAAAAGAGTGACAAAAATAATAAAAAGAGTAAAAGATTACAGTTTCAGGGAGAGATGGAAGAAATTAGCATTAACTACTGTATTTAATGGCATAGAGGATGCACTTTTCCCCAAAAATTTTGGCTAAAAAAATTGCCCTGCGTCTTATACATCGTAGGTGAAGTTTGATACCTCCCATAGGCCTAGGCTAATCTTCTCTATGATGCTCACTAACCCAGGTTACACTCAGTATTTTTACCTACCCTAAACTCCATGCATCCTTATTTTATTGCTGGTATTATTGTATTATTACCAGTGCTTTAAAAATAATATTATTATTAATTATTATTATTATTATTAGTAGTAGTAGTAGTGGTGGTAGTAATTTTATTATTATTATTATGCATGCTTATTTTATTGCTTGTATTGTTACCGGTGCTTTAAAAATAATACTACTATTTAGCAGAATCAAATAACAAAATAGTTGCAATTAATTCAAATAGTTGTCTCAAGTCTGATATATTTACCCAACCCTTCCACACGAGCAGAATGAGACAAGGTCAATTTTTAAGCTGAGTTTGGTGTAATTGTAAATCAGAAGATTCAAGACCCTCCAAACAACAGCACTGTTAAGATCGGCTAGTATTCTCAGAAGAGTTCTGGAGATCTGCGGAGACTTGCCGTCACTCAGCCTCCAGAAAGCTAAGGTTGTAACTAACTAATAATAACAATTATGTGAAGTAACTAAATACTAATAATTTATAACATTATATTTTTACACAATTATATGGTTTCAGGTAACTATTTCTATCTAATAATAATCATTTTTTGCAGTTATGTGATTTTGAGTATTACTAACTGATACTAATAATTTATACACAATTATATGGTTTCAGGTAACTATTTCTATCTAATAATAATCATTTTTTGCAGTTATGTGATTTTGAGTATTACTAACTGATACTAATAATTTATACACAATTATATGGTTTCAGGTAACTATTTCTATCTAATAATAATCATTTTTTGCAGTTATGTGATTTTTGGTTTTCAGGTAACTATTTCTATCTAATAATAATCATTTTTTGCAGTTATGTGATTTTATGTATTACTAACTGATACTAACAATTTATACACAGTTACACGATTTCAAGTTTTTATGACTTGTCACGGAGTAACAGGTAATACCTGATAATTAGTCATGAAACAGTTCAATGATTGTAGTGATATTATCTTCCTAAATAGAAAATATTACAAACACCACCACCATGCTGGTGAGCCATGTATGAAAGACAATAAATGAAAGTCATTTTGTGTCAAACCTGCCTTTTATGCAGATTGTTGGGTTGCCCAAGTGTTGAAAAATCTTTTTATGAAAATATCTTGTGTGCACTCATGCATGTTTTTTTTTTTTTTTTTTTTTTTTTTTTTTTTTTTTTAATCATACAGTCTAGAAAATTGTTCTAAAAAGGTCTTACTTCTGAATTGATTTGGTTGGTTTTGTTTTACAGCACATCAACCTCAGTGGGTAATTTAATGCCGACTAAGTTTTAAAATAAATTCATTTTTAATGGATACTCAATTTGTTTTATAAACATTTTTTCTATTTAATCCATAGATGAGACCCTAACAGGTACTACCACTTCAGGTCAGAGTAGACCTGGGAGCATCAGTGACGAAGGGGTACTCTACATTCCCCAGACCTCCAAAACTGGAACCTCACCATCAGATAGAATTTAACGCCATTCCCGGGACATGAAGACCCTCAGCCACCGCCTTCTAGCACCCATATGATAAAAAGGACAATAGGGTCAGAACAATCATATAGGTGCTAGGACTTGATGTGACCAGCTAACCCAAGTAAGGACCAAAGTGGAGAGTTGCGTGTCATGGACTGCTCAGCCACTAGGGTTCCATCCTTAAGCATCACGGGTCGCCACCCATGGCCAACAGGTGGCCCCATTGGGGGAGTCTTCCTATGTAACATAATAGGATGGGGAAAAAAATCAGCAAAATTTTCTTTTGGATTAAGAACTATAAATGGCACAAGGAAAGATATCCTGAAGTTGATCCCAAGTTGTTTCCAGACTCAAACAGTAAAGAATGCCAGCCAACTCAACATCAGACCAACAACCAGATTCCAACTTCTCAAAGTAAAACAGGAATAGAGATAAGCAGAGATGCTGATAGGTATGATGGAAAACGAGAAAGGAAAAAGAGCAAGACATTGTCTTGCCTGCCGGGATCAAACCTGCGTCCTCCCGCATGCAAAAACAAATGTGATTTAGGCACTGGACGGACACGAGGTTCGACTGATGTGCCCGGATGTTTGGTTAATATGCTGATGAATAACCAAAGCGAGTAGAGCGTCGGGTGACAAGCAGAGAAGCATTCGGCTTACATGAGACGGCAGTCATAAAAGATTATTTTGACGACGACGACGACAGATTTTCAGCTGCTGGTCTAGGACAAAGACTGTGTTGACCAAAAAAAAAGTTTGGCCTGCGAGAAGACGGTGAACTCGCTTCTTCCCCCCCTCAGCAGGAACTTGTTGACTCAAATATCTATTTTCCCCCTTCTATACGTGTCCTGCATCCCTAATGCACAAAAATCTTGGAAAAAAAAAAAAAAAAAAAAAAACACACAGTAAAATCATATCTATGTGTCCCAGTATTTTTCTTCCCTCCCCAGCCCTATTTCAAGCTAACTGTAAATACATTTCAATAGCTTCTTAGAAATTAATTACACAGGATAGGTTACAAGATAGGAGATAGATTCCCCAGGTCATAAATAAAAACCCTACAATCTATTAAGAAACTTTAATAGGGACCTATAAATTTTCACAGGGACTCAGTCAAAACAAATATATGTGTCCCAGGATGCACTAAATCAAAAAGCTATCAGCATCACTGGATAAGTATTGCACTATTATTATTGACACACCATCACTCCCTTCCAAATGAGAGTTGCTATGTTACAAAAAAATATTTGTTTGTGTTTTCTTCCTGATTTGACACAGCTAGTTTTCAGCAAGATGATACACAGCCATTTTGAAATAAGATGAGTTGTGCTTACTTTTGCTCGACCAATTCGTCTCTCATAAAAATTCCCAACTTCCTTAAATAGTAGATCTTTTTATGATCCTGTAATCATGTCACTTCTCAGACTGATCGACTGAGTAAGGGGGTAATACCAAACAGTCATGAAACAGTTCAGTGATTTTTAGTAATATTAGATAGTGAAATTCTCTTTTCCACGGTTGATAACTTTTGCATTATTTGGATTTATAGACAGAGACAGACAGACAGACAGACAGACAGACAGACAGACAGACAGACAGACAGACAGACAGACAGACAGACAAGACAGACAGAGGAAAAGGAGACAGAGACAGACAGAAGAAAAGGAGACAGAGACAGAAAAGGAGACAGACAGAAAGGAGACAAGAGACAGACAAGAAAGGAGAGAAGACAGAGACAGAGACAGAGACAGAGAAAGAAAAGGAGAGAGGTTGAACAAGATGATGTTCCCTTGTTTCAATTCATCACCTTGGTTACATATTGGTTTCTTCATCTCAAATCCTCTGAACACCCTCCAACCAACCAAATCCTCGATTGTAGCAGCTGACCGCAAATGAATAGTCAGCATTCAGACAGATACGGTTTGGTTTTCTTTGTTTAATGGCATATCAACCTTCATGGGTTATTTAATGCAAAAACCACCCTTGGAGAAGAACAACAGTGGTACGATTTAACACATAAGTTAAGGGGAGCAAATAAAAGTATTCATACCTTTTCAAGTCACAATAAGGTGATTGGAATATGAACTCGCTGTGATGTTTAGCCACTACACCACCACAGGTCACAAACAAATGCTTCCTGAAATTGTTAAACAACACACTAGCACACTTGAGGGATAAATATTTAAGTTTTAATGTAATTAAATATATTAAATTATAAAGATTACTGAAATTAAATACGAACACATAAAAAGATTACACTTATCTTAATTATAATTTAATTCTTTTCTATATAAAACCATTCATAGGATTGATTTTAATACAATTATATGGTCCCAAGTATTCCTATCCAATCTATTAATAATGGAGATTGTGTGTATTTCTGTCTGTAACAAAAAATATGTCACAGCTTACGTCACAATATTCTTGAGTTGTATACACTCAAAATTTGAGTAAGCAATTTTAGAAATTGTTTTGTAATCTCGTCCTTTTTTTCAGTAACCAGAACTAAAAAGTTTACAAATAGATAAATACCAACGATTTTTTGTGAAATTTATGTGGATAACATTCAAAATAATTGTTTGATTAAGAATTAATATATGCACGTAACATTTTAAGTTTCCATTTCAAATTGTTTTTTTGTTTTTTTTACTCCTTTAATAAATATGAGGATTTTGCTTACTTATGATACAAACCCTATTACATTGAATTTTTAACTCCTACCCACTCAGGCAATATCTTTCAAAAGTTAAATTTTACACTGCCCGGAGTGTGTTTTTTTGTTGCTAGTACTAATAATTTTGAAACAGATCTATTTGACACATAGATGGAGCTCTAACAAGTAATGCCACTCGGGGGGGGGACCTAGCATGAAATGACAATGAAGGGGTGCTACACACATTCCCCAAAATGAGTACCTTACCACTGGATGCAATTTAATGTCATCAAAAGGACAATTCTTTTTGTGTGTTGGGTGAGAGATGTTCTTACCCTCTGTAAGTGATGAAGTCAGAGTATTCTAATCCTCGCCAACAGGGTAGAAATAATGTGTCAAGTGTATTGAACAGTGGAATGGGATATAAGGAGTAGCAGGTTATTTCCTAGTTGAGTAACATGATATTACAGGGTGACCCAGAAAAAACAGAACCCAAATTATTTATTTTCCCATTAAACTAACCCTAAACCCTGACCCTTGTTGGACTTAAACTTAAAAAAAAAAAAATTAAAATTAAGTTTTATTACAAAATTTGTGGGTTCTGTTTTTTCTGGGTCAACCTGTAATATCATGTTACTCAACTAGGAAATAACCAAGTAGCAAGTGGTTTCATTGAGGTCGTTCACTTCTTGGTTGGACCGAAGACTTTTCAGCACTCCTTAGTAAATATCAAGAAACCAACCAAATTAAAAAGGATGGGGGGAAAAAAAAAAACTCAAATATTTCTTTTTAAAAATAAACTAGAAATAGTGATTCCTATGAACTAAACTTTTTTTTAGATTTATAGCTAAAATATCCGATTGATTTTAATGGCAAGTTAACACATCTAGGGTTATTTTATTGCTAGAGGATAGAGAATCGCATTGATTGTACATTCATATTTATAAACAGAAGTTTATGAGCCTTTGGATTATTCGGACTATTGTCCTCATCTTTATTGTTATCTGTACAACATTTCGGACGATGTGCCCTCCGGTCTTCTTCAGGTATTTCTTGTCAACTCTGGAACTTTCTTGTAATTGGGAGCCTTCACGGAACTCTAAACCCAACCCTTTATTCAATCCACAGTGGTATACTGTTCTCATTCCGCTAACCATGACTAGGTACAAGTGTTAAACTGTGTTAATTATTATTCTATGTTACTGTCGTCCTTGTCCAGGATTGAACCTGCAGCCTAGCGATAACTGTCACTTAGAACTGTATTCAAAGAAATAGTATCCTTTTTTCTTTTCTTTTTTTTTTTTCCAGCTTAGGTTTTCAAATTGTGAAAATTGGCAGACAGAATTGGTTAAAGAAAATAAAAGACTTCCTCCTATTAAGTTGTGTTAAATAGATTTCCTTGTTGTGAGTTATTTTATCATGGGAATAATTAAGAAATATCTTGTTTAAGGAAGTCAGATGTTAAGAAAGAGAGACATGATGGCAAAAGAAGCCATCCAATATTTAGCACAGACTCTTTTGCTAACACCCCCTCCCTCTCTCTCTCTTAACACTTTGCCTTCTCTAACCCTCTCTCTTACCAATTGGGTTTCTCTAAGCCCTCCCTCCCTCTCTCTTACCAGTTAGCTTTCTTTAACCTTCTCTCTCTTAACAGTTGGCTTTCATTCTCTTACCAGATGTCTGCTCTCTCTCTCTCTTGAACTCTTTCATACCCTCTCCCTCCTACCAGTTGGTCTTCTCTCCTACTGGATTGCTTTCATTATCTCTCACCAGATGTCTCTCTGTTTCTTTGGCTTTCTTTTATTCTTCTTCCAACCTGTTCGCTTTCCTTCTCTCCTCTGCCTCCTCCTACTAGATGACTTTTTCTCTCTCCTACCACATGGCTCTCACTTTCTCCCCCTCTCCTATCAGATGGCTCTTTCTTTCTCTCCCCCCCTCTCTCCTAGCAAATGGTTTTAATTATTTTTTGTTGGATTAACACTAATTTTTCTTTCAATATTCCTAAAGAAAATAAAGAATTTCTCACATTTTCAAATGACGTATCTTTTACAAGAACTTGTCAACAATTTCTTAATAATTTATTTTTTCTTATTCAAGTCATTTACGGTTCACATACTGGGGCTTATGTTGTCAGTCTATCTACTGAAATATATCCAGTGGAACAATGGTAAAGTTGTGGTCCAATTTCAAGGAAGTCGATACCCACCCCAATTATTTCACTGATGATAATCATCATAAGATGAATTATATAAAAAGAATCTATTAGCATCATATAATAATAATATATATATATATATATATATATATATATATATATATATAAACCCCTCTGCATGTGCAGGATACAACACAAGGTCAATTTCTTAAGCAGAGTTTAACAGGTTTTAATTCAGAGTTTTCCTTCTCCTAAATTGGTTACCTTGCCTAGGTTAAAAACAAATCTTCCCTACTATTTACCCATAGTTGGAGGGAGAGTAGTTAGATGCATACCTTTCCCAAGGGTATTAGCAAACAGACTCGCCCAGGATTTGAACTCAGGTTGACGAGTCCATTTCCTATGACTAACCATTACACCATGCACCACCAACTTTATTACACCATGATGCGACACCCTTGTAATTTACCCAACCCGTTCACTATGGGTAAGATGTTACACAAGGTCACAAGTATAGGGCATCTAGTGAGGACTAAACATAACATCCAACACAGTTTCTAATTTATTTCACACATTACTCCTGGTTTGCACTATCACCTCAAAAATATATACACTGAAAATTAGACTCATGAGATTATATATATAAATAAATAATCAAATGGTAATATTATGGTTTTACACTCATAACTTGAAGTTTCATGGTAATCTAATCATCAGATGAGTTCAATGGTTGAGATGTTAAAAACCAGTAATTTTTTAGCGTTTATATGAAGCGTTTTCCATGAAACTTCAAGTTATGAGTGTAAAACCATAATATTACCATGGATTATAAATCTGCTCTGCTTTATTAGCATTGAGCACCTTTCCATGCAAATACTTTTCTCATTTTTTCATTCACTATTCATTATATATATATATATATATATATATATATATATATATATATATATATATATATGCAAAATGAATTGAAGTTTCAATCTAAAATTACAGAACTTTTATGTAAACACATAAAAATGTCAGTGAACAACAGAATGAATAAATGTCAACTTATTTGCAAAAACGTTTACTTATGACTTATTTTTGGAGCTAAATGTCTTTAGTCAAAGAAATTGAACAAGATAAAAACAAAAAATCATTATAACCTCAATATCAGAAATAAAATCAAAACATATGGTTAAGGATAAATTACTTTATCGTGCTAAAACAAACATTTTTTTATGAGCTTAGATTATGTCATTTGACAATTTTCATTTTATTCATATATATATATATATATATGAAGGGCCAGGTTAGCTGTCGGTAGAGCGTTCGGCTAGAAACCACAAGGTTCCTAGTTCAACTCAACTCAAGGTCCTCGCCAACTCAGCATATGAGCAGCACAGGAATCTGTGCAGGAAAGTAAGGAGCTGATGGTAGGTGTGGCGCTCCACCTCAGATGCAAAAACACTCCTTTTTTAAATAAATATGGCCTAAGAATGAAAAAAAAAGCAAAAAAACATCAAAATCATTTTGTAAGATTTCTAAGAAAGGGAATGTTTGACCTAATTTACATTTATTAAGAGCTAAGATGTTGGCCGGGTTAGCTACTCATGAAACTTAACATACTAATCTGTTTTAAACTCTCTAATCTTCTCTCTACATTCACTGAGAAACTAACATATATAACGAGAAGGTAATCAAGATATACATAGAGAGGAAGAAAGTGACAGGCAGAATATGAAGTAAAAGACAAGTCAGTTTTTTTACTTAATTACAAATTACAACTAATTAGAACCAATTAAAAAGGAATTTTTTTTTCAAACATGATTCAATCCTAAAAGCAAAAAATAATTTAGTATAACTTTCATACCATTAAACTAAACAGTAAAAAAATCCTCTAGGAGACAAACATTGATTCGCTCAGTTTTAGTATAATAATAGATATATATATATATAAGTTAGGTTAGTATAATAATAGATATATATATATAAGTTAGGTTAGTATAGACATTTATTGGTTTGGTTTTACGGCATGTCAACCCTTGTTCGGGTTATTTTATGCCAAAGACATTTTTGTTCTATTCATGCTTGATGGGTATTCATTTTTTTTTTAAACTCATTTTTTCTATTTAACCCATAGATGGGACCCTAACAAATACTACCACTCTGGGTCAGAGTGGACCTGGGAGTAATGGTGATGAATGGGCACCCCACAATCCCCCAATACTCATAATATTTAAATCTTGTTTATCAATTGTGTATTATGCAATATACTAAAGGGGTTATTATACAAAGTTAAACAGGGATTACACAGAGATAATCTCTTAAGAGGATTTCAGTAATGAAAAGGGATTAAGAAAATACCACTCAAAGGATTATCACAAAAATTAACTGCCTTAAAGATATCGAAATTAATTCAAAAATTAGTTTTAAACATTTCTGAAGAATCGAATACTTTTAATTTGGAGATAATGATTGAATTTTTTTAAAATAAAATTTCCGACTTACTTTTTTTTTTTTCAAAATTCAAACTTTCATTAAAAGAAATTACATTCAAAATTCAAACTTTCATTAAAAGAAATTACATTCAAAATTCAAACTTTCATAGGTCTAGTTTAAAAATTAGAATAATTATAAACTTTTAATTACAATTTTTAATTATAGTTTTTTTTATGAACTTTTATAATAATTATAGAATTATTAAATTAGAATAATCATAGAATACTTATAGAATTGGGTCTAGTCTAAAAATATAAACCAGCAAGAATATGCACCCTCCGGGTGTAAGTATTTTAAGTTTTAATATAATTAAATACATCAAATTAGAAAGACTAACAAAATTAAATAAGAACACATAAAAAGATTACACTTATTTTGATTATATTTTAATTCGTTTCTATATAAAATAATTCATAGGATTGATTTTAATATGTTGGAGAATAAAACAATAATATTAAAGATCAATAACACCAAATAATTATTTATTAAACCCAGTTATGTTAAAACCAGTATGCAAATCAACTACACCATATATTATGTAAACCTTTATTACTTAGAGATATATAAAACACATCGCAGGATTTTAAATGTACTAATAACATGGGCTGTTTTGAGGCAAATTTAACTCTAGATTTTCATAGAGACCTCATCAATAAATAAAATTTATTCTATGTATTAAGGATGTTGGCTATAAATTGAATACTCATTGATAAATTTACCCCATTCCTGGGGGTTTGCGATATAGTTTCAGTTACAGGTGGACACTGAATCTCCATTATAATAAGATTCAAATATTCATTGAAAAATTTCCTATCAAAGTTAAGATTTTCATAAAAAAAAAAGCTCAGCAGTTTCAATCTTTTTATTCATAGAAAAGAAAAAAAAAAAGGGATACCAAACAAAAAAATAATTACTTATCAAAGTAGGTAGGCTACCAATGTTCCCCCACCCCTAATTGTTACAATTTATGTGGTAGCATAAATTGTTGACAGACCCTGTAGCTGAATAAAGGGCCATTGGCTTTGAGATCAGGGAGTGGAAAACTACCAGGACGGTTATACCCCACTGATCCCCGGAGAACATGTCACGAGAAAAACATGACTAGATTTAGATTTTAGTTTTCAACCTGACATTGAAGCAGAGCAGACGTGCTACTGCAAGGTTGACTCTAATCCGCACGCGAATAAGAATGGGCTAAATAAAAACTTGATCAAGAAATAAAAGTCTTGTAGTTCATTTAATTAATTACTACGACTAAAGTTAGCCTGAAAGAAGCCCTTAGTTAAGAAAAAGACAAAGCAGTTAGAAGAACCCAACTAGACAACAAGATGACAGCCAGACAAGATGGCAAGAAGCAAGTAAGATCTCCCAACCAAGTAAGTCTCTAATCTCTGTCTCTCTCTATCACCAGAGTTTCCTCGATGTTTGGTATGGGTCATTCCATGTCAATTCACCAGGGTGTTACACCCACCGACACCGAATTACTTGAAATTTGACACAAATGTTCCCCTTCATGAGTTAGGAAAGTGTGCCAAATTATTTTGTCTTAAACCTTACCGTTCCGATTTTAGAGGGGGGATATAATTTTCCTATTTTGCCTCAAAATTAAGGCTGTGCGGTGTCACAAAATCTCAGTGTTTTTTTAAATTTAAAAAAAAATACTTTCATACATTCAATATTTCTGAAATTTGGTATGTAAGGCAAATAAGGACTGTAGAATCCAAATATTTGAACCCTATACCTGATAGAAAATGTTATTTTGCCCACCCAAATGCATGACTCCAAAATCAACAACTTTTCACCTATGTAGCTTACAGTCAGCCTACCGAAAATGTGTCCTCTTCAATTTTCATAATATTTTTTTCTTAACATCTACTATGTCTGCCTAAGTTCATCATAGAATTTTGTGTGGGAGCAAAGTCTACTTTAGAAGATACGAACCTGCCAAGTTCAGAGTTTTTTTCCTATGTACATGCAGGATTTCAGTGAAAGATTATAATTAAAGACAATCATCCTAATGCTCCATGAACTCTCAAATGTTGATATTGTACTCAGCTATGTGGGACCATAAAGCCTTTGAGTAAAGATGTGGAGAGCACAAAAAATATTACACTATATACTGAGTAATGTAAAACTTAATTTTTAAACAGATCCATTTGAGCCATAGATGGGACCCTAACAGGTACTACCACTCCAGGTCAAATGGCAATGAATATCAACTCCACACTCCTAGAACTCCAGAACTGGAACCTCACCTTCAGATGCAGTTTTAGGTCATATAAAGGACACCCCCCTCTTTTTTTTTGGGGGGGGGGGTCCTACCCCTCTTCAGGGGATACAGTCAGCATATTTTAAGCCCTGCTAATGGGCTTGATTCTTACTATGTGTCTCATACATATGGCCTTGTGCTAAACCTAAGCAAATTTTACCATAGATCCATTTTTTTTTTTCAAATCCCCAGGTCCTCCTAAGGTCCAAAATGTTGGAAAGTTGCCATTAGTACAGTCATCATTGGAAGGATTTGAGAACCTCAATAAATAGGTCGATACTAGCAGGGATACAAGGTGTTGCCTGAACAAAAAGAACTTGGTAATACTTAACTTGTTCCTAGTGAATTCTTACCATAAAATAAACTGAACCTTCATTTTATGTCCGTGTTTTTCCAATAAATGTTTTATTTTTCTTGCACCCGTTATTTTACAATACTGAATATATTTTCTTTATTTAAAAACATTTATTGCAAAAACATGGACATAAAATGAGGGTTCAGCTTATTCTATAGTAGGAATTTACAAGGGAGAAGTTGAAGATTACCAACATCAAATAGGTTTGGTTTTGGTTTTGGTTTATTTGCTTAAAGGCATATGAACCTTCATGAGCTACTTAATGTCAAAGCCATCCAGGCAGAAAATAAGCATTTGCATTTTAGCTGAGGAAATGAGTGTTCATACCTTTCCCAAGAGTATTAGTTCAAAAGTGAATGTAATAGCATGACTGCAGTTTGAACTTGCTTACTGCGATGTTGCAGTCCAGCACGTTAGCCACTACACTACAGGGACTCCAATTCAAATAGGACAACACAGTAAATATATATATAAGGCCTTACATTAAAAAAAGGCAAGAAGCAGGTTATATCCTGCACAGAATATTACGGATGCAGACTACAGAGATGATCTGGCACTTCTTGCAAATACAGCTGCACAGGCCGAATTCCTGCTACATAGCCTGGAGAAAGCAGCATGGTACATCAAACACTAGGTGAACTCCAATAAAACTGAGTTCATGTGTTTTAAAAAAGGAAGCAAGCATTTCTACACTCAATGGTAAGACTTTAAAGCCAAAACAATTCCCATCATGTCCCGCAATTAGAACAGATATCCATTACAATCTCTTTATAACCTTCTCTATATCATTCATTGTCCCAGAGAGGTCCTCTGCGCAGCATCCAGTATCCACACAGAACTGGTCAATGTAGGTCCTTGCTGGTGGCCCACATTAGCATGTCTATGTGTTGGCTTCCACAGGAGAACATCACTTATAAGTTCGTCCTTGCTTCTCCAGCAGTGTCCTGCATGTCTTGTCCGTCTCACTCAGATGGTTTGTGAGATAGGGGGCAGGTAGCCGTACAACTGCTTCCTTGTGGGGCACTGTTTCCACAACTTGTTAAAAATTGCATTCTTGGGCAGCTCCAAGTGGTGCAGCCATACAGCAGCTCTGATACAACCACAGCTTGGAAGAATTGACGTTTTAACTTGTCAGTGAGATCGAATTTCCATGTGACTGTTATTCTGTTTATAGCCAACCATGCTTTCCCTATTCGTGCATTAATATCACTTTCTGTGGATGAGATATTACTACCTAGGTATATGAGTTGTTCTACTGACTTTAGAGGCTTACCGTAGAGTGTGGAGATGTCTCCTTTCTTTTTAAAACAAATGAACTCAGTTTTATCGACGTTCACATAGAGGCCGATGTTCTTTGCTGCCTTCTCTAGGCTATGCAGTAGTAACTCGGCCTGTGTCGGTATATTTGCAAGAAATGCTAGGTCATCAGCGTAGTCTGCATCTGTGATAGTCTGTGTGGGGTATTGCCTGCTTCTTGCCTTTTTTAGTGTGAGGCCTTTTTCTTTTATGGTATCTAATGATCTTCGAAGTACATAGTCTAGGCATATTATAAATATATATTGTGCTAATGTATCTTGTAGGACTCCAGCAGCTATGTCAAAGGAATCTGTGACACCATCAGGTGATTGTACCATTGCTTTAGTGTCTTTGTAGAGCATCAGTATAGCAGTAACCGTTTCTTTGATGAGACCGTATGTTAGTAGTACTGGTCAAATTTGTGGGGGTTTTTTTCCCCTGTTCTTGGACAATAGTTCAAGGCAAAATAACCTACATGCCATATGGGTGTGTAATACCTGAAACCATAGGCAGCAGCATGGTGGATGTGAGACATGCCGGATGAACCCAACATGGGTCAACAGTGTCTCTCACAAGATACTGGGTGGATGAACCCAAAAGAGAGCCAACGGCCAGGATCAATCAATTCATAGGACCTGCTGGGCAATTAATGATATATCTTGTCACCCCCACCAAACGACTACTTAATATTAAAAATTTCTATATAGTCAAATACATATTTACCTACCCCCCCCCACTCACACAAGTAGAATGCGAGACAAGGTCAATTTATTAAGCAGAGTTTAACAGGTTTGAGTTAAGTTTTCCTTCTCTTACACTAGTTATCTAACCAAGATTAAAGAGCCCAGTCTGCCCTACTATTTACCCATAGCTGAAGGGAGAATACTTGGATGCATACAAACAGACTTATCCAGGATTTGAACTAGTCTCACCGTGTCCTCCAACATTCCTCCAACAGTAGCTATTACACCACACACCTCCATTACTCAGATAGTCAAATAAACTCCTAATAAAGACTATCACTATGAACAGGCCTGTCAAGCATGCAGCTGGAGGTAAACATGTGGTGACCTAAATGACTAATCTAAATGTTTGATACCTGATATGGAATTATTTTGAAAATAATATTTGTATCCCTAAAGTTGTATAATTTTTCCTTTCTTGTAGCCCCCTCCACAACCCACCACTACTTTTAGATTTATAATGACTTATATCAATTATCATGGAAGACATTAAAAGTATTTATTTAGTTAGTTTCTTTCCTTACTTTAACTATTGCAATTTCCACCATTCTATGTATATTGAAGAAATTTTTTTTTTACATTATCAAATTTATAATTCTATTTTTTTATTATCTATAGAGATATACCATATATATATGGTTGGGTCATGTACGTCGGATGGATGATGGACGAATCCCGAAAGACATCCTGTATGGAGAGCTAACATCTGGTAAAAGACAGATTGGTCGCCCCCTACTACGATTCAAGGATGTCTGCAAAAATGATCTCAGGTGCTTTGGCATTGTCCCTTCCAGCTGGGAAAATTTGGCTCAAGACCGCCCTCGGTGGCGGCAGAATCTCCATAGAAGACTGTACATGTCAGAAGTCACCCTGATATAACATCATGAAGCTAAGAGGTCCATAAGAAAGCAACGGCAACAAAGCATTGGAACATCATCATCTACAGGGACAATCTCCAAATGCAAAATCTGTGGTCAAGAATGTTTCTCAAACATAGGACTTCATAGTCACAGGAGGCGCTGCAACCTCAGGAGCACACAAAAACTTTTATCATAGTCTTTCGAGACTGAATTGCCAATGAATGATGATATATATATATATATATATATATAATATATATATATATATATATATATTTACCACCCCTCCGCAGCAAAAGTGACGCAAGGTCAATTTCTTAAGTGTAGTTCAACAGGTTTGAATTCAGAGTTTTCCTTCTCCTAGACCGGTTGCCTAACCAAGGTTAAAGAGTCCAGTCTGCCTTACTATTTACCCATAGATGGAGGGAGAGTAGGATTCATACCTTTCCCAAGGGTATCAGCACTAAGTGAAATGCAATTACCATGTCCAGGATTTGAACTCGGGCGACAAGTCCATTTACCATGACTTTAACCATTACACCACACGCTTCATATATATATATATACACACACACATACTAATGGATAAGTTGCACCCAAATTTGTGGTTGTCAAAGTGGGTTTGGTTGGTTGGATTTTATGGCATGTCAACCCTTGTTGGGTTATTTTTAGACCTTTTTGTTTTATTCATCCTTTTGGGAACTCAAAATTTTTTTTGAAGACATTTTTTTCTATTTAACCCATAGATAAGACTCTAACAGGTACTACCACCCCGGATCAGAGTGGACCAGGGATTAATCATGATGAAGGGGTACTCCACACACCCCAGAGCTCCAGAATTAGAACTTCACCATCAGATAGAGTTTAACATCATACCCAGAACATAGAGATCCCCCCCTTCTAGCACATATGATAAAAAGAGTTGGTGCCTGCCATAAGGGCAATAGGATTGGGACAATCATATAGGTGCTAGGACTTGATGTGACCAACCGATTGATTGGAGGGGCCTCTCTGACCGCCAGTCTAGCCTAAGTAAAGGTCAAAGTGGAGTGTTGCATGTCATGGACTGCTCAACCACTATGGTTCCATCCTTATGCAACAAGTGGCCCTATTAGGAGGGGGGGTCTTACCCCTCTGCAGAGGTGCAGTTGGTGTATTCTAAAGCCCCACCCGATAGGGCTGTCAAAGTGGGTATTTGCGGTGAACACGCAGATAAGTCGCATTATAATCTGGCTAGTTACACAACATATTCTAACATAAAACTTATCAATAAATTATTCACCGTTGTTTCAAGAGCAGGATGTGACACAAGGATAATTTCTTAAGCAGCGTTTAAAAGGTTTAAATTTAGAGTTTTCCTTTCCCTCGACTGGTTGCCATACCAAAGTTAAAGAGCCTAGTCTGTCCTACTATTAACCCATACAGAGATGCTGATAGGTACACGTCCCCCCTAATGTACAAAAATATAAAAGGACGCAGTAAAATCATATCTGTGCATCCCAGTGTTTTTCTTTTTTTCTTCCCTTACCATTTCATGCTAACTTCAATAGTTTCTTAGAAATGAATTACACAGGATACATACAATGTAGGAGTTAGCCGGCTTTAGTTGGGATCCATAAATTTTCTCGGGGACTCCTTCAAAGTAAATATGTGCATCCAGGACGTACTAAGTCAAAAAGCTATCAGCATCACTGCCCATAGTTAGAGGAAGGATATTGGATGCATTACTGCCAGGTCCATTCTGACCCATATATCTCAACCCCTCCGCAAGGTCAGTTTCTTGAGTGGAGTTTAACAGGTTTGAATTCAGTTTTCCTTCTCCTAGACTGTTTACCTGGCCAAGGTTAAAGGACTCAGTCTACTCTACTATTTACCCATAGCTGGAGTGAAAGTAGTTGGATGCATACCTTTCCCAAGAGTATTAGCGCTATATGATATGCAGACAGCCTTGTCCAGGATTTTAACTTGTGTCACCATGTCCACTTCCTCCAATCTGAAGAATAAACAAGCTAAGTTACAATTACCGTCGAATTGGGAAGACACGGCAACAAGCGGTTGTAACTTAATACAATCCCGTCCTGTCGCAATTCTACTGCAGAATGACAGGGTATTTATAAAACTCCACAATATCATAGAAACCAAGCAGCCAATCAGAACTCAGGGAATGGAATCACCCAAATGCATGAATGGACTATTCTTGATTTCTATAAATACCAACTGTCTTTGACACTGCTTCAGTTGGGCTTAGCTAGTTGCTGTTATTCAAACCAACAGTAGACTAACTGACTTCAATACTAACCATTGTGATTGTCGTGAGCAAGATACGCGACATCATCCACGATTTGCATGCGCGTGTTGTGGAGCAGTTTGGAAGCGTGCTGGGCCGAGGTGCGCTGATGCAAATCTGAAGCTCTGCAGATTGCCCAATCGGTCGCCTCGCCTCCTATATAATGAGTGTATCGGAGGCTTGGGCAGTCTATCGTAAACCTTGCAAGAAGTGTTTGCTGCCAGGTCCGTGCAAAGGTTGTGAAGTCGGTTCGAGAAGCGGTTACTGCAACGGTTATCAGTATTGGAGAATTGGAGCGAGATAGTTGGAAGTAGTTGGAAAATCGATTGGAGCCTGGAGTCAGACTTGACCGTGACCCCCCCCTTTGATTATAACCATTACACCATCCACATTTTTATATGAAAAACTAACAAATGTCGCTAATCTACTCAATCATTAAATGGAAATTATGCAATTTCTGAGATTAATCGTATAAACCAAGATGTTTTGCTAGAAATTTGACACGAGAATTTGAGACGTGGATAATTAAAAATGATTTATACATCTTTTTGTCAATAAAATACACTTGGGGAGTCTCTGTGGTGTAGTAACTAACACGACAGCATAGTAAGCAACTTCAAGCTCCAGTCATGCTATTACGTTCACTTTTGGACTAATACCCTTGGAAAAGGTATGAATCCCCCTCATCCCTCCAGCTATGGGTTAAACATCAATGATGCTGATAGCTTTTTAATTTAGTGTGTCCTGGGATATATGTATTTAATTTGAACGAGTTCCTGGAAATTTGATGGGTCTCAATTAAAGTTTCTTAATAAATTCTAGAGTTTTTATCTATGAACAAATAAAGCTGTCTAACCTCTACCTTGTACCCCATAGCATGTAATTAGTTTCCAAGAAACTATTGAAATGTATTTACAGTTAGTTTGAAATGGAGGGTAAAGAAAAAAAACACACTGGGATGTATGGATATGATTTTTCTGTGTCCTTTTAGATTTTTATGCGTCAGTGATGCATGACACGTACCTATCAGCATCTCTGAATATATCACTATTTTGGGATTAAATAATCCACAATGGTTGATGTGCCATTAAACAAAGAATCTAAACCAAACCTCTTAATATTTGTCTAGATATTCACTTTCAATTTTACTCTGTCATATGATGGAACAATGAGTATTTGTTAAAACCTTGCTTAAAATAAATAGATTTCTGAACTTTTGACCGGGATTGTGTTACCTGTTTATATTTCACCTAGTCAGCAGGGTTTAGAATATGCTAACTGTATCCCCTTCTACAAGAAGGGCTTTGGAATTAAATAACCCAGCAGTCCCCAACCTTTTTTGCGCCACGGACCAGTTTCATCTAAGACAATATTTTCACGGACCGACCTTCATATGCTCCGGCTACATTTGCTCGATAATCATTAATGACGTAATCTAATAATAAATCATCCGCAGTGGTCTTATGTCAATGCAAACATCAACAGACAATAAACAACCTTTTGTTCATAAATTAATAATCAACAACATCTCTGTAGACAAAAATATTTATTTTAGAACGAAAATCCTTTCTAATAAGAAAAATTCAAATGTTCTGTGCGGCTCGGTACCTAAAGGCCCACAACCCCCGGCTGGGTCGCGACCCAGTGGTTGGGGACCGCTGAAATAACCTACATTCATATAGGACTTAAATTTGCTAATTACTTGGCTTAGTAAACCTTTTCCCCTATACTTAATACTCATTGTGTTTCTTCCTATTATTTCTCTGCTAACTCTGATACTTGAGTTAGTGACGCCTACGAAGTTTGATATGCTATTAAACAAAGAAACCAAATGAAACAAAATACACTTAAAAATATTCATAATTAATTGGATAATGAAAACTTTGTTTAGAATTACTTTATTGATTCTAAAGGAAAAACAGAAAAATAGGAAATTGTAAAAGGAATTTTTAATTATGGAAAAAAAAATTAATTAAGGTCTCAAAACTAACATAAGTACGTATACAAGGTGTGTCATAAAAGTATCGAGATTGAAGCTGTATTTACCAATATAGAAATGAATAATGAATGGAACATTAATTTTTTTCAGAATACAAGGTGTGTCAAAAAGTACAATTTTTTTTTTTTTTTTTTTTTTTTTTTTTTTTTTTTACACACCTAGTAACAGGTTTTATTACGGCTCAAATTGTTGTTGCGAAATTTCATATTAAAAAAAAAAAGACTAAATAACTTCTTCAATTGAAAGTTGAAGTTAAAGAAATTATATATATATATATATATATATATATATATATATATATTATATATATACAACACACACACATACAATATGTGTGTAGTTCTTGGATAAAGTGGCATGCCAAATATTTGATCACTTACCAATCGTAGAATCTAGTATCCCCCCCCCTCACCCAAAGATATCAAACTGTCACTTCTTTTTTATAGAGCAGACTATGTTTCATGAAAAAGATGTGCCCCCCCCCCCCGAGGAGTAAGAAATATTTAATCATAACACTTTTTATCACCAAAAAGGGTAAGTATTTAGGATGGGACACAAGGTCACAAATATGAGGCATCCAGCAAGGATCAAACTCGCTATTCAGTAGTAATTGATCTGCGAGACTAGCTTGCAAACCATTATACTACAATGGGACACCCTTATTATCAAGAAGAGTATAAAAATTGTTTGAAAGATTGGTTGGTTGGGTTTTGCAGCATGTCAACCCATTAGGTCATTTTATGCAGAAGATGTTTTTGTTTTATTCATTCTTGATAGGTAAATTAATTTTTTTCAAACTCAATTTGTTTTTTTAGACACATTTTTTAATGCATTTTGTTATATTTAACCCATAGATAGGACTTTTACAGTTACTATCACTCCAGGTCAGATGGTTTGGTTTGTTTTACGGCATATCAACCTTGGTGGGTCATTTAATGCCGATGAAGTTGTGAAATAAATTCATTCTTAATGCATAATACAATTTTGTTTATAAACTCATGTTTTTCTATCTAACCCATAGATGGGACCCTAACAGGTACTACCACTTTGGGCCAGAGTAGACCAGGGAGCAATGGTGATGAATGGGTGCTCCACATTCCCCAAACCTCCAAAACTGGAACCTCACCATCAGATAGAGTTTAACGTCATTCCCAGGACATGTAGACCCTCAGTCACCGCCTTCTAGCACCCATATAATAAAAAAGGGTTGGGGCTTGCCATAAGGGCAATAGGGTTAGGACAATCATATAGGTGCTAGGGCTTGACTTGACCAGCCGATTGATTGAAGGGGGCCTCTCCGACCGCCGTCTAGCCCAAGAACAGGCCAAAGTAGAGTATTGCAAGTCATGAACTGCTCATCCACCTGGGTTCTATCCTTAAGCATCATGGGTTGCCATCCACGGCCAACACTTGGCCCCATTGGAGGAGTCTTACCCCTCTGCAGAGGTGCAGTCGGTGCATTCTAACGCCCCACCGACAGAGTGGGCTGGAGTGGCTGAAATGTATTTATACATACCACAATAAAGATGAGGAAAACAATCCAAAAAATCAAAATTGTTCACAACTTTTATATTGAATGCATTTATGACAATTAAACAAAATGTTATTAGAAGTTAATGAAAAGTCCGTCACTTACAAGAAGAGGATATGTTTTATCAGAGTCAAAGCCACTCAAGTCTCCACATGCAAGAAATGGGACATTCTAACGCCCCAGCCGACAGGGCGTCCAGGTCAGAGTGAACCTGAGAGTAATGGTAAGTATTTAGGATTTGACACAAGGTCGCAAATATGAGGCATTCAGCAATGATCAAACTCGCTATTCAGTAGCAATGGATCTGCGAGACAAGCTTGCTAACCATTATATCACGATGGGATGTCCTTATTATCAAGAAGCGTATTAAGATTGTTTGAAAGAAGTAAATCATGGTGTTCTTAAAAATTCTAATGGATACCATAATATAGATTGATCAGTTATTTTTGTAGTAAGAAAAGAAAAGTTATTTGATTCTACATCAAAATTTTAACACAAAAGTAAAACTTTTACTAATACAGGATATTATTTTGAAATGAAGGAATCACTATGGATGGCATCAAAAAAACAATTCACGGCTAAATGTGCTAAAATGAATGAGCAATACGGTACATCAAAAATCAAAATAGTATATTGTGTAGCAAGTTTTTTATTAGTACTTAAATACTAACTTATTACTATTACAGCATTCATCCTTATCGGTGGAGTTGGTGAATTCAAGGAAGGGTAACAAGGGAAATTCACAAGCGATTCCCAAACTCTGTATGAATATCCTGGTCAGGAGAAGGAGATACCCTTGTTTGACACAGAAACAAGTACACCAAAAGCCGTTGATTCCTGACAATAATGGAGATGCCTTTGGATTTTCACCAGAGCTCCTTTGGCTCAGTTGTGGCCATAATACCACTGGGTACCAAATCTGTCCAGGAACTTAATTTCCCAATGGCATAGCAGTGACACTACCAAGTTTACACAGCCCTGCTGCGATGAGGAGGGTTTGGACTTTATAAATAATGTGCTAGATGGCCGTTGAGCAAAGAGCTTCCTCCGCCCTTTTACAGTTTTGTTTTTCATTCTACAGGGTGTTTAGCCACCCTCCTCACCAAGAAAGAAATATGTGGGATTACTGGTTTAGTCGCCAATGATCCAACTATGAAACGAGTAGTACTGGGTTACACAATACTAGTAGCACATTATTTGCACACTTATTAACTTATAAAAAACAACAATATTTTACAATTTGATGATTAACCCTATCATAATTTCTCAAGGGAGATAACTATTAAATGCTAATTGTGGAGTACTTCCCCTTTTTTGTTTGCAGTTATAAATAGGACACAACTTGACATTAAACTTAACAGCTACCAAAGGTGGGTTTTAAGCTATTAAGTATGTATTTACCTAATCTGTTTTCCAAGAGTAGGAGGTTACACAAGGTCGCAAGTATGGGGCATCTAGCGAAGATTGAATACGATATTCATTAGTAATGGATCTGCAAGACTAGGTTGCTATTACACTACGTTGGGACGCCCTTAAAAGCAGTGAAAGGGGTGTAGCGTTAGTTTCGTATTTGCCTGGGAGAGTTGTCTGCCCGGTTTAGTTTGCTGGTGCCCGCTAGGGGGCTATAGTATTTAAGCGGCTGGTTCAAAACGCTTCTCCCTCTTTTCCTGTTCCAGTAACCACGAGACACATGGGGTAGATTTTGGTCTAACCCTTCTCGTTGGGGCACCCCCCCCTTACATTACTGTAAGTTATTTACAGCATGGACTATCCCTAGTCTCATGTCTGTACTTTTTGTATATCTTGTACCATTCATGAATGTGTGTTTATCTTTTTACCTATGTACTTTGTATCTCGTCATATCCATGTGCTGTACTATATTAAATGTTTTGTTTGTTAACCTTCGTCGGAGTCATGTATCCAGTATATATAACTTTGAACCATTCTTACAGGGGTATGAATAATAAACTGGAATTAATATCATGGCGATCTATATAGCAGACTTAAATTTCAATGCCAGCTTTTTGTTGGTTGGTTGGATTTTACGGCATGCCAACCCTGGTATAAATACTGAAGACGTTTTGTTTTATTCATTCTTTCTTTCTTTCTTCTTGAATATTTAAAAAAAACTCATTTTGTTCTATTTAACCCATAAATGAGACCCTAACAGGTACTACTACTCCAGGTCAGAGTGAACCTGGGAGTAAGGATGTTGAAGGGTACTCTACATTTCCCAGAGCTCCAGAACTGAAACTTCACCATAAAGTTTAATGTCATACCTAGGACAATAAGACTCGGCCACCACCTTCTAGCACATACGATAAAAAGGGTTGGAGATTGCCATAAGGGCAATAGGGTTGGGACAATCATATAGGTGCTAGGGCTTGGTGTGACCAGCCAATTGATTGGAGGGGGCCTCTCTGACCACCTGTCTAAACTAAGGGCCTAAGTGGAGTGTTGCAGGTCATGGACTGCATAGTCAGCAGGATTCCGCCCTTAAGCATCATGGGTTGCCACCCACTACAAAGGTTTATTCATTTTTTTTTCTAAATCTATATTTGCAATATGAATGGATGCTTAATAATCTTAAGTTTAAAAATTGTTAGGCCCAGACCTAATGAAATCTAGAGTTACTCCCTTTGATCAGTGGGGGTTTGATGGGAACCTGGAAATGTGGTTTCTGCCATGACACTTTTGGATTGGGATTCGTGCAGTCAGGACACTCATGAACATGATTGAGCTAATTAAGGCACTTTTAATGTAGAAGCATTCTCTAACTTGTGTTAAATAAAACCTTGTTAATCTCCAACAACCTGGTCTTGCATTTTCATTCAGTGCTCCATATTTTAGTTGTATGTAAAAACATAACAAAATGAAATAAAATAAATGTAAAAAAAAATGTGTTATTCATAAAAGATATTGCAACTTAAAATACTGATTTTCGTTTTGGCATTTGTAAATATATTCCATATTAACTAGTCTCTCATCAGTCAACACTGAACCCTTTGCTTTTTAAAATCAAAAAAGTATCATTTATCTTTCTTTTTTTTTTTTCTTTTATTAATAACTGAACTTTATCCCAGAAAGTTGAATGGTAGCCTACTTTCTCAACAATATATACAAATAGAAACTGACCTTTTTGAAACTATATTTACAGTAACAAAATATTTATGAAAAAACATTTGAAGTTCAAAGATTATTAAAAAATTTTTTTTTTAATAAATATATATGTAAAATGAAAATGGAAGTGAATCTGACAGTATGTTGAAAAGAGAAATAAAGTATTGAATGGATAAAATAGGATATTTTAATTAATTTAACTTACACATGTTTCGGTCAGGAGTTTATCCATGTGTACATTGTTCTATCTATTATTATTTTTAAATAACAAAATGAAATGAAATAATAATAATAGAAAAAATTTAGAAATGTTCCACACACAAAGAAATATCGACCTTCCTCAGAGTAAATCCTTATTTTTTTTAAATAAAATTCGTTGGAACGTGGAGAACTTTTGAAATGTTCGAAAAAAGAACTTTTTTAAAAATCACGGGAAGAAAGTGTTCAAGCGTGGAGAAAAAAATATTTATTTATTTTATCCATTCAATACTTTCTTTCCTTTCTCTTTTCAATATATATAAGACATTAAGAAGGTCAAGGCAATATATATAGTATTATATCAACATACAAGTTTAATTCATTGTATTTGTAACTTAATTTTCTCATATATCAAATCAGTTTTCCCTGTTGAAATAAACTGAAATGCCATTAATCTGTTCCAGCCACCCACCAAAAATAAATACCCTAATTTTTTTATTACATTTTTTCAATAAAAAAAAAAAAATAAATAAATAAATATTACTGTATTGCATAAAAACATAATAAATAAAATAGAATGTTCTGAATTATGTGCTGTAATATGTTTTAATGTTTATTTTTTTATAAATAACATTTTTCTTTGGCATAATAAATTTAACTTAGATGTTTTTAATGAACTTATTAACATAACATAACAGTTTTAATTGTGGCAAAATGTCAAGACTGGTAACATGTAGCTTTCAGGGTGGCAACTTGAAAATGCTGGATTCAATAAATCAAAAAAATAAAAATTATGTGTCCAATTACCAGAAAAATAGTTAGAGATACATTGATTAACTTGTTCTCTATTATATGTAAAATACAATTAATTATATATAATTAAAATGAGTAATCTTTTTATATGCATTCTTATTTAATTTTCTTAGTCTAATTTAATATATCTTATTACATTAAAACTTAAATACTTATACCCAACGGAGAGCATATTCTTGCTAGTAGTACATAAATTTCATACCATGGCACCACAGGAGGTGACCATAAAGGAACATATGAAATAGAACATACATCTTGTGGCTCTTTTTTTTATGGGCTGAGAACCTTTCTTCATCTAGAAAACTTTTGACCTCCATAAAACTATCAGTCACTTGGCTTGATGGGAAAGCTTAATTTAGTTAAGAGCTTAAAAGCTAATGAGTCAAAAGTGATAATTCCTAAGGGGTCAACAAAGGTGACAGGTTTCACAGGAAGTGGTAAGTGGAAGTGGGGCTTCAAATTATTGATAATTATAAACAGCTGACAACTAGAAAAAGTTTGAGAATAAAAATTATTATTAAACAATATAGAAATATGGTCGAATAAACGCGAACATTAGGGATGTCCAATCTGACGTGTCAAAATGACCCCCCACACACACTTTATTTAACACATGTAACTTGAATATTATCTACAAAACTTTTGGACCATTCAAAAGCAGAAACATTAAAAAAAAAACACTTTTTTTTAATTTTCAGCTTACGGAAATAATGAAAATTATGAACGAAAACAATGTTTACATTTTCACACCATTAAATCAATTGAAATTTAATGTAGCCAAAAACAAGTTATGATTACTGGCTTTTTAAAAAAATTCTATCAAAAATCAATTAAGAGTCAAATTTTCACAAAAATGTCAATAGTTATTCACCTGTTGATAAAATTATGTTTAAAATAGTTTTTTCCTAAAAATATATTAGGGGAAATATTTTTTTACGAGGTCTCCCCATCCCTATTTCATTTTATGAAATCTGAAAGAAATGAAGTGGTAAAAAATGATTTTAAAAATTTTTCTAGAAAAATAAGTGTCTGAATAATTATATCAGAAGTTTCTATACAGGATTTATTTTAAAAAAATAAAAAAAAGCAAGAATTCTGAATTCTGCTAAAAAATGTCAAATTCTTTTTCAAACTTTTACTTGTTTTTTTTAATTGAATTGCCAAGAAAAATTTTTTTTATAGGAAATCTTACTTTATTGAAGTTTCATTGTGTTAAACATAGGGGGAGGGGTAAATTTTACAGGCCAGTCCTTAGTGAACATCAGCTGAAAAGAAAGATTAAATTGAAGGAGTGATGATTTGGCTTTTATAAAATAAATAAAAAGGCTTATGTTTTGCTTGACTAACCAGGTCTGTATGTAATTGTATATGGCCACAACAACTACAAGTAAATTTGACCCAGCACCAGAAGAAGAAGAACCCTTAAGCAAAGTGAAGGTGAACCAATAATAAAAAAGCTGAAGTATGAGTCATAAAAAATTTCTTGATTGTTTTTACAGGAAGGCCGTATACATGTCTGACTTGTGAAATATTTTCATTTTCTTTCTTTCAACTATTCCAAATATTCTCAAGCCTGTTCATTACTTAAATAGGTGATTTGTTTGTTTTGTTTTGTTTTACTGCATATCAACCTCAGTGGGTCATTTAATGCCGATAAAGTTTTGAAATAAATCAATTCTTAATGGATAATACAATTTTTCTATTTAACCCATAGATGGGACCCTAAAAAGTACTACCACTCCAGGTCAGAGTGGACCAGGGAGCAATGGTGATGAATGGGGTGCTCCACATTCCCCAAACCTCCAAAACTGGAACCTCACCATCAGATAGAGTTTAACGTCATTCCCAGGACATGTAGACCCGCAGCCACCGCCTTCTAGCATCTATATGATAAAAAGGGGTTGGGGCTTGCCATAAGGGCAATAGGGTTGGGAAAATCATATAGGTGCTAGGGCTTGACCAGCCGATTGATCGGAGGGGGCCTCTCAGACCGCTCGTCTAGCCCAAGATAGGGCCAAAGTGGAGTATTGCATGTCATGAATTGCTCATCCACCTGGGCTCTATCCTTAAGCATCATGGGTCGCCACCCACGGCCAACAGGTGGCCATATTGGGGGAGTCTTACCCCTCTGCAGAGGTGCAGTCAGTGCATTCTAACGCCCCAGTCGACAGGGCGGTTAAATAGGTGACAATTTAACCAACAGCAGATAATAAATTTAACTTAATGAAGATGAGGACAATAGTCCAAATAACGCAGATATTAGTAATCATCAAGCCTCATCTCAAACATTCAGAGAAATAGATATTCTAATTATTAAAAAAACATTTGGTTGGTTGGTTGGTTTTTACTGCATATCAATCCTTTTCAGGTCATTTAATACCAAATCAATTCATTTTGATATCAGATTGCTTCTTACAAGAAGTCAAAGACTGTGTGTTCCAACTCCACAGCAAACTGGACAATTTCCACCTCAGATGCCTACACCGCATCCTACACATACGTTGGCAGGACAACAAGTGCTGGAATGAGCAAACAGGAACATCATGCCAGCCATCATCTGCGAGAGAGACGCCTACTTTGGCTTGGTCACATCAGGAGGACAGACAAATGCGGCATCTCCAAAAACCTACTGTACAGCGAATTGGCAGACGGCACCCGACCAACAGGGAGACCACGCTTGCACTTTAAAGATGCTGCAAAAGGAAAATAAAGACATGCCACATTGGCACCAACACATGGGAGGCTTGTGCAAACGACGTGCGACCTGGAGACTCCTTGTCAAACAAGGAACGAAAAGGAGTGAAAAAGAGCAACTCCAGCAGGCATCACTGTTTGCTTGCAGTCACTGCACCAGAGATTGCCATCAAGAAGTGGACTGTTAAGCCACTCACACAGCTGCAGATAAAAAAATTAAAAAAAAAAAAAAAAAAAAAAAAAAAAAGTGGACACTACGCCATTGTCTTTAGTAGACAGAAGGATGCCAATCAAAAATCAATCTTAACTAGCAGGACCTGTGTATATACCACAGTATGATAATCTAAACATTACAAAGTTTGATATGTTTACTTAAGAGCTATGACAAAATAGTTAAATATGGAAAAAGTATAATAATCTTGATTTAACTCTTGTTTTCTTTCTTTCCTCTTTTCATTATATTCAATTGATACAGATTAGCGTTATCACTTCCATGCACTCACTCACCCCTCTTTCTGTCTTTCCCCTGCTCTTTCATTCTTTCTTGCTTATATTTTTTTTCTGTGTAGCATGTGCCTTTTTTTCCCTTTCTTCCTTTATAATAAAAACGGAATGGTCCATTATTTAACTGAGGCGACAACACTCATAAAAAATAAGAATTTGGCGGACCATCAACACCAGATAATCAAGATTTACATTTTTGCATTTTATCTTGGATGATTTGGACAGTCTCATTTTTAACCAGAGGGTGTTGCACGATGATAACAGCCAGAAGATGTGGGAAGTTATCAACTGGCAATACCCTCTGGTTATAAATGAGACCATCCAAATCCTCCAAGATAAAATGCAAAAATGTAAATCCTGATTATCTGGTGTTGACGGTCCACTGAATTCTTATTTTTCATGAGTGTTGTCCTTTAATGACACACATGTAGCATCTATTATTATTAATACTCTTGTTCCTTAATCTTCCAGCTGTTATCATCTGGCAATACCCTCTGCTTAAAAATGAGACCGTCCAAGTCATCCAAGATAAAAATGCAAAAATGTAAATCCTGATTATCAGAACAAGAGTATTAATATATAGATGCTAAATGTGTATCTTTAGAGGCCAGGAAATGCAGTAAATTCAGAATCTTTTTCATATTTTCATTCAACCATATTTAATCTCAGCAAAAGCAGTTTATTCCAACGGCAACAGGTGGTATCCAGTTGATCTTGTGGAAAATGCAGCAATAAACTCATAATAACTTTACGTCTTTACTGTTGTTTGTCTGTCCCTGCAGGCTTTTCGGTTTTCTGATATCAAAGACATACAGAATGGCACTACCAAATTCTAACACATGGCATAAATAACAAAATGCTAGCAGTGCAGTTTTTGTTTAACAAAAAGTAAATAAATAAATAAATAATTCTTCAGACACAACATTTCAAAATTTTAAGTTTCCTGTATTAAAAATCTGAGAATAAAAACAAAAAAAATATATATCCAAAACAATCATTACCATGTTGTTGTAGAGGAGTTAACACCCCTACAGGATGGACTGGCTCATAGCCTTATAATAACACCCCTATAGGATGGACTGGCTCATAGCCTATAATAGTCGACGTAGCAGTGACAGAGAGGGAAAAATTATATTCGGATAAAATCACTGCATTTGACTACACACATTTGACCCTCCTCATTCTTGTAAGTTTGTCTTTGTGAATTGTTCTACTTCTTGTTTTTATGTAATAAGTATCTGTTAGCACCAGATACAAGTGCTGAATAAAATATATCTCAAGCACACTATTTCTCTGTGTATCTTTTACCACCTCAACAATACAACACATGTCACACTAGTAGCACGGATATCCCTGACAATCTCTCACCAACTATCCCTATCATTCATTGCTCTCGAAAAGTCCTCTGCACAGCATCCAGTATCTGCGCAGAGCAGGTCAATGTATGTCTTTGCTGGACAGCCCACACTGGCATGTTCATGTGCTGGTTTCCATAAAAGAATGTCACATGAGTTTGTCCCTGCTTCTCAAGTAGTGCCCAGCATGTCTTGCTAGTCTCACTCAGATGGTTTGTGTGATAGGAGGCAAGTAGCCATACAACTGCTTCCTTGCGGGGTGTTATTTACATGAGCTCCCATCTGACTTATTCTCTAGGTGCTTCATTAAGGTCCAAGTGGTGCAGCCATACAGTAGCACTGATACAACTATGGCTTGGAAGATTTGGTTGGTTGGTTGGGTTTTACGGCATGTCAACCCCTTGGGTTTTTTTAAGCTGAATACTTCTATTGGTAATCAGTTTGGTTTAGTTTGTTTTACGGCATATCAACCTCAGTGGGTCATATAATGCCGATAAAGTTTTGAAATAAATCAATTCTTAATGGATAATACATTTTTTTTTATAAATACATTTTTCTATTTAACCCATAGATGGGACCCTAACAGGTACTACCACTCCGGCTCAGAGTGAACCAGGGAGCAATGGTGATGAATGGGGTGCTCCACATTCCCCAAACCTCCAAAACTGGAACCTCACCATCAGATAGAGTTTAACGTCATTCTCAGGACATGTAGACCATCAGTCACCGCATTCTAGCACTCATATGATAAAAAGGGGTTGGGGCTTGGCATAAGGGCAATAGGGTTGGAAAATCATATGATAAAAAGATATTGGGGCTTGCCATAAGGGCAATAAGGTTGGGAAAATCATATAGGTGCTAGTGCTTGACGTAACCAGCCGATTGACCGGAGGGGGCCTCTCCAACCGCCCGTCTAGCCCAAGATAGGGCCCAAAGTGGAGCATTGCAAGTCACAGACTTCTCAACCACCTGGGTTCTATCCTTAAGCATCACGGATCGGCTTGGAAGAATTGTCGCTTTAACTTGTAAGTGACATCTGTTTTACATATGATGATAAAACTTGCCTGTGCTTAAAAAAAAAATTTTTTTAATTTTTCCAAAAGGTCAAAGGTTTACCAGGTGATATATGATCGCCATTTTATGCTGAATTCAAAAATAACATTCATTGTGTTTGGTCAGGTCTGGTTTTTAAGATGTGCTTGAATACTTTACAACAAATTGTAGATAATAAAACTTATTCAAAACCCTTTGGACTCTACTTATCACAAATAAATAGAGTTATAATACTGTTCTATAGAAGAAATTTTAATTCAATAATTTAAAAATTAAAAAAAAAAAAAATACAATATATATGAGGCGATTAATTCAATCAATATATATGAGGCGATTAATTCAATCAATCAATTAATTCAATTACCTTGTTACTATAGAAATTTTAATTTTTAAATATTTTCCTAAATATAAATAAAATCATTATTTTTGCTCAAAAACCAAGCCCTGGTGATAGTGAATGTATGTATATATTTACTTTGTTGTTAATTGTTTTATTTTGGAAGTTTCCCCCGGATATACACATATACACAACTGCCCTTTATATATGTATAGAATTAATACAATCACAACAAAGACTTTACTATTTAGATAACCTTTGTATCATTTAAGATCAAATACACATGAACGTCTAACAATCATCAATTTGACCATTGGACATTACATTATTCATTCATATATAAATAACTCTTCTTTTTTAAAAGAATTGAAGGAAGAAAGAGTCTAGTTAATAGAGCATGTGACAAAAATCATGAAATAATTATATATTAGCAGGATCTGTGTATATACCACAGTATGATAATCTAATCATTACAAAATTTGATATGTTTACTTAAGAGCTATGACAAAATAGTTCAATATGGAAAAAGTATAATAATCTTGATTTAACTCGTTTTCTTTCTTTCCTTCTTTTCATTATATTCAATTGATACAGATTAACATTATCACTTCCATGCACTCACTCCTCCCCTCTTTGTCTTTCCCCTGCTCTTTCATTATTTCTTTCTTATATTTTTTTTCTGTGTAGCATGTGCTTTTTTTCCCTTTCTTCCTTTATAATGAAAACGGAATGGTCCATTATTTAACTGAGGCGAAATCAATCCCAAATATCATGAAATAATTATATACTAGCAGGATCTGTGGATATACCACAGTATGATAATCTGATCATTACAAAGTTTGATATGTTTACTTAAGAGCTATTGCAATATAGTTCAATATGTAAAAAGTATAATACCTTGATTTATCTCTTTTTTTTTTTTTTTTTCATTCCTGCTTTTCATTATGATCAATTGAAACATTAGCGTTATCGCTTCTGTACACTTCCACTGTTGCATAGTCTTTCTTTACCGGCACTAAATATCTATGTTATATACTTCTCTTACTTCTTACTCTGTCGTCTAGTCTTCTGGCCGGCTTTGCTTCTTCTACAGGTCTGGTCTTTCTTATATGGGGATTCCGGGTCTGGTTTCTGTTGGGGATCGTTCCTTATCAGAAGCCTTGTGTCATTGATAGCTTTTAGTAATAAACACAAGACTTCGATTTACTTTTGATGTTACTTTATTCCAGATCCCCAGACCAGACAATCACGCAGTGAGACTCACATCTTGCTAGCTTCGCTTCTAAGTTCTAACTCTAACTGACTGACTTGCTTACCCCTTAAACCGGAAGGGGCTTCTATTGCCTTCCGATTTTCATGATCATCCCCAGAAAGCAAGGTCAGAGTGAGGTCAAACGCTGTCACTCACTCTCAAGGCCATCAGCTGCACTACTATGATTTCTACACTATTGTCATAATCATTAGGTATCTAATGATTATGTAACAACACCCTACTCTCTCTTTCTTATATTTTTTCTCAATCACATGTACTTTTCCTTTCCTTGCTTGCTTTATCATAAAAATGGAATGGTCCATTATTTAGCTCAGGTGACAACACTCATAAGAAATAAGAATTAGGCAGATAAGCAACAGCAGATAATCAGGATTTACATTTTTACATTTCATCTTGAACGATTTGGACAGTCTCATTTTTAACAGGAGGGTGTTGCAAGATGATAGCAGCCAGAAGATTAAGGAACATGAGTATTAATATATGGATACTAGCAAGAATATGTGCCCACTGCTGGGCATAAGTATTTAAGTTTTAATGTAATGAAATATATTAAAAAGATTAACGAAATTAAATAAGAATGCATATAAAAAGATTACTTATTCTAATTATATTTTAATTGGTTTCTATATAAAATCATTCATAAGATTGATTTTGATATGTTAGAGAAATAAAATAATAATATTAGGGATCAACAACACCAAGTAATGTTTTGTTAAAACCAGTATGCAAATTATTTAGTGTCAGGTCACTCAATGTGCTACTGGTACTATGTAACCCAGTAATAACTGTTTCATAGTCGGATCTTCTGCGACTAAACCAATAACTCCAGAGATTTTAGTCCGGTGAGGAGGGTGGCTAGACACCCTGCAGAACAAAAAACAAGACCAGTAAAAGTGGAGAAAGCTCTTTGCTCAACAGCCAAACCCTTCTCATCACAGCAAGCCCATTTAAACTTGGTAGTGTCAGAGTTATACCATAGGGAACTTAAGTTCTTGGTAGGGTCACCCAGCAAGGACAAGTCTGGGACACACTGGTATTAGGGCCACAATTCGACCAAATGGGGCTCTGGTGATAAATCCAAAGGGCATCTCCAGCATCGTCAGGAATCAACGAATTTGGGTGGATTTGTCACAGCGTCTGTGGAAAATTGCAGCAAACAATGACATCTCTTTCCCCTGACTGGGATATGTATGCAGGGTTTGGGGACCATTTGTGAGTTTCCTATTTCTTTGTTACTTCTTCCCTGAATTCACCACAGGTGAATCTGTTGGATGGAGCCAGCTCAACCAATCCAGGGTGAATTCCATTACCGACAACAGAGGTTTGGTTTGGTTTAAGGCATATCAACCTCAGTGGGTCATTTAATGCCAACAAAGTTTTGAAAAATTTATTCTTAATGGATACTAATTTTTTTTTTTTTTTTTCCAAACAGATTTTATTATTTAACCCATAGATGGGACCCTAACAGGTACTACCATTCCGGGTCAGAGTGGACCAGGGAGCAATGGTGATGAAGGGGTGCTCCACATTCCCCAAACCTCCAGAACTGGAATCTCACCATCAGATAGAGTTTAACATCATTCCCAGGACATGAAGACCCTCAGCCACCACCTTCTAGCATCCATATGATAAAATGGGTTGGGGCTTGCCATAAGGGCAATTGGGTTGTGGCAATCATATAGATGCTAGGGCTTGATGTGACCAGCCACTTGATCAGAGGGGGCCACTCCAACCATTCGTCTAGCCTAAGTAAGAGCCAAAGTGTAGTGATGCATGTCATGGACTGGTCACCAACAACAGAATGTTACCAACAACAGAGAGTTACCAAGCACCATTGACTTAAAGTCTATGCAACACTAACAACAAAATATCTCAAAAAGTTCCTAATGGATTTCTATTAAATTTTGTTGGTGTTTTTCTGATATAAGGTGTGTGCTAGACGCCCGCTTCTACTTATAGACTCGGCAATAATCATGTGACTAACTCTTGGCCAACCACTGGTAGTACTCTGCTGCTGATATTGTTATTTATACCAGCTGTTCTGGTCATACCTACGCATATTGCTTTGAACCTTTGTGGACGACGGAACATAGGATTATATCACTGGACCTCTGACACTACGTAGGATTCCATAACTCAGGACTTATTCACTTCCCAAAGGATTCTATAGCTCAGGACTTACTTACTTTAAGTCCTTTTTAACTGGCCAAGGATGGCGGTCAGAAACTTAACAGGTGTGTGGTAGGTTGTTGTTTGGTTTGATTTTATGGCATGTCAACCCTTATTGGGTTATTTTATGCCAAAAATATTTTGTTTTATTCATTCTTGATGGTTACTGAAAATATTCTAAAACTCAATTTTTTTTTTATTATTTGAATTATTCTGACTATTGTCCTCATCTTTATTGTTATCTGTACAATTTTTTGTTAACTCATTTTCTTCTATTTAACCCATAGATGAGACCCTGACATGTACTATCTCTCCAGGTCAGGGTGGACCTGGGAATAATGACAATGAAGGGGTACTCCACACTCTCCAGAATTGGAACTTCATCATGAGATGCAGTGTGCGGCAGGAGATATAATAAGCAATAGGTAGGTATTTACCCAACCTGTTCACCACAGGTATGACACAAGGTCAGAAATATGGGGAACCCAGTGAGAATCAAATAATCAACAGATATGTATTGAATACTTTTTAGATTTTTAGGTTATTTTCATTTAAGTAGGTGTGTCACAAAATCAAAACATTTTAAAGATTGGGGCACCAAAAAAAAAAAAAAAAATCTTTGTTCCAGGCACCAAAAACCCTTGTGATACCACCAATTATGAACATCCATTTTGCAAACACCCAAAATAAGATTGTAATTAAGTATATATTCGATGAACGAGAGAGATAATATTTCAATTTTTCAAACTGTTTACCTCATCTTTATTGTGGTATGTAAAAAAACACAACGTTTTGACTGCTGTATCCTCTGACCTTCTGTGGGTGTTCCCTGACTATGCAAACATAGCAAGGACCCAACCTGGGAAATCATTTTGAATAGTTTGAGTGTTGACCAAATATGAACTTTTCAAGATCTCATTTAAATAATGACATTACTGTTTTTGCATGTCTATCAATCTAAGAAGTGTCATTATCATTAAAAAAATGTTTTTACATACCACAATAAAGATGAGGACAACAGCCCCCTGCCCCCCCAAAAAAAAAATCAAAATATTACACATCAAGCCTCATCTCAAAAATTCACACAAGCAAGAGAGATTTATGCAAGGTTCTAAAACAGCTGGTATTTTAAGAATATATATTGAATTATTTGCATATAGATTGTTCTACACTACAAGGTGTGTTAAGAAAAACTGACGCTGAATTTACAAAGACAGAAAAGAATGAGGCATAATTTTCTTAAAAATCAGTTTGCTTAGCAATCAACACACTTATTCCACAGAGTTTTCTATTGGTCAAAGCACCTCTAAAACTAGTCTTTTGTGAAGCTGTATCATTTTATTTCTTGTGTCAACCACATCCTCAAATTTTACTAAAGATCAATTTATAGTTCATTGATTGATTTTAACAGCATGTCAAACCCATCTATTTCTTTTTTTTTTTCTTTTTTTTGTTTAACCTCTTCCCTGATTATCCTGAGTATTCACGGGTTAGGCATTCTGAACATTTTTTTTTTTACTATCCTGAGTATTTGCATTCTATCACTGAAACTAAATTTACTAGCCAGGGATGCTTCGTTCACCGATAATTTTCCATTTTCTAGAAGTCTTGAGTACTTTTATTTGAAAGTAAAATTTCACTAAACTAATGCTGTGAGAAATGTAAATGAAACTGTTTTTGACATAATTACAAATAAAAAAAATAAAATTAGATTTTTATTTTATTTTTTCCTTCAATTCAGTATATATATTATATATATATATATATATATATATATATATATATACTGAATTGAAGGAAAAAATAAAATAAAATCTATATATATATATATATATATATATATATATATATATATATATATATATATATATATGTCTGTGTGAGTCTGTGTGATGCCTATACCGAAAATACTCAGGATAAATAATAACAGGATAAATTTCAAACCCATATAATTTCTAAAATATTCTCAAATTCCCTTAATCAAATATAAAAGGGTTAATTAAGCAAATAAAAAAAAACACACTGCCTTGTTTTGAACGGGTAATTAAAAAAAAAAAGTGTAAGAGAAGAGATTAAAAGAGACTTTTGTCATTACATGGTTTCTGTCGTGGAACATTATAGTGGGTCTTGGGGAAGAATAATCTGTTGGATCCTATCTCTTCAGGTCTACAACAGATTTGAATTCAGAGTTTTCCTTCTCCTAGACTGATTTGAACTAGGGTCACCATGTCCATTTTCTATGACGATAACCGTTATGCTACTAGCAGGAAATTTAATTGATAATCATTTTTTTTTTTATGTAGATATTTTCAGCAACCTGATATTATTAAATGGTCACCCATCTAAGTACTGAACAGGCTCATCACTGCCTTAACTTTTTATTTACTAAGCTTTGTTTAGTCAATCACACAGCCCCCCCCCCCCCGTGTTTAGTGTACAAAGTGGTCACCCATCTAAGTACTGAATAGGCACATCACTGACTTAACTTATTTACTAAGCTTTACTTAGTCTGGGACACAGGCTTCAAGTTGCTTTTTACTAGTTATCTTTGCATACTCACTTCCCTTTAATGTGTTTCACTCCATCTTATGTATTGTACTAGGTTCTCATCTTCTTATTACTTAACTTATATGTTTTACCTAGCTTTCACTTATATGTCAGGTGCTATATATCTAAGGCTTTCTATGAATTGTCTTATCATATGATTGCTATACTACTAATTGATCATCTGCGCTCCATCTAGTACTGTATAAATCTCTTCATTATCTCTTCTCTTNCTTTTTTGCATCCCATAATGCTAATACCTTTGGGAAAGGTATGCCTCCAACTTTTCTCCCTCCAGCTATGGGTAAATAATGTGGACTGGACTCTTATATATTTAACAACCCTCTGCACAAGTAGGATGTGACACAAGATCATTTTCTTAAGTGGAGTTTAATAGGTTTGAATTCAGAGTTTTCCTTCTCCTAGATTGGTTCCTAACCAACATTAAGAGCCTGGTTTACCTTGCTATTTACCCATAGCTGGAGAGAGGATAATTGAATACACCTTTCCAAGGGTATTAGCACTATGTGAATGTAAACAGCTCTATCCGGTCTGGGTTTTTTAACCTCGGTTAGGTAACCAGTCTAAGGAGAAGGAAAACTCTGAATTCAAACCTGTTAAAATCTCTTAGGAAATTGACCATGTGTAACATCCTACTCATGCATAGGAGTTGGTAAATTGCTTCAGATTCTAACCTGATTTGGTCAACCATCATCTCTTACATTTTTTTTTTCCTAATGCAAGCTTGGATAGGAATACATGAAACCATATAACTGTTTGCAACTTATTTGTATTGGATAGGAATAACATTGAAACCATATAACTGTTTGCAACTTATTTGTATTGGATAGGAATACATGAAACCATATAAACTGTTTGCAACTTATTTGTATTGGATAGGAAACATGAACCATATAACTGTTTGCAACTTATTGATTGGATAGGAATACATGAAACCATAAACTGTTTGCAACTTATTTGTATGGATAGGAATACAACCATATAACTGTTTGCAACTTATTTGTATTGGATAGGATACTTGAAACTATATAACTGCAACTATGATTGGATTAGAATACTTGAAATCATATAACTGTTTGCAACATATTTGTATTGGATAGGAATACTTGAATCATATAAACTGTTTGCAACTTATTGTATTGGATAGGAATACATGAAACCATATAACTGTTTGCAACTTATTTGTATTGGATAGGAATACATGAACCATATAACTGTTTGCAACTTATTTGTATTGGATAGGAATACTTGAAACCATATAACTGTTTGCAAACTTATTTGTATTGGATAGGAATACATGAAACCATATAACTGTTTGCAACTTATTTGTATTGGATAGGAATACTTGAATCATATAACTGTTTGCAACTTATTTGTATTGGATAGGAATACTGAAATCATATAACTGCAATTATTTTATTGGATAGGAATACTTGAAATCATATAACTGTTTGCAACATATTTGTATTGGATAGGAATACTTGAAATCATATAACTGTTTGTAACTTATTTGTATGGATAGAATACTTGAAATCATATAACTGTTTGCAACTTATTTGTATTGGATAGGAATACTTGAAATCATATAACCGTTTGCAACTTATTTGTATTGGATAGGAATACTTGAAGCCTATAACTGCAACTTATCTGTATTGGATAGGGGATAACTTGAAAACATACAACTGTTTGCAACTTATTTGTATTGGATAGGAATACTTGAAATCATATAACTGTTTGCAACTTATTTGTATTGGATAGGATACCTTGAAATCATATAATGTTTGCAACTTATTTGTATTGGATAGGAATACTTGAATTATATAACTGTTTGCAACTTATTTGTATTGGATAGGAATACTTGAAATCATATAACTGTTTGCAACTTATTTGTATTGGATAGGAATACTTGAAATCATATAACTGTTTGCAACTTATTTGTATTGAATAGGAATACTTGAAGCCATATAACTGTTTGCAACTTATTGTATTGGATAGGAATACTTGAAACCATATACTGTTTGCAACTTATTTGTATTGGATAGGATACTTGAACCATATAACTGTTTGCAACTTATTTGTATTGATAGGGGAATACTTGAAACCAATAATCTGTTTGCAACTTATTTGTATTGGATAGGAATACTTTGAAACCATAATAAACTGTTTGCAACTTATTTGTATGGATAGGAATACTTGAAACCATATAACTGTTTGCAACTTATTGTATTGGATAGGAATACTTGAAACATTATAATGTTTGCAACTTATTTGTATTGGATAGGAATACTTGAAATCATATAACTGTTTGCACATATTTGTATTTGGATAGGAATACTTGAAATCATATAACTGTTGCAACTTATTTGTATTGGATAGGAATACTTGAAATCATAAAACTGTGTTTGCAACATATATTTGTATTGGATAGGAATACTTGAAATCATATAACTGTTTGCAACTTATTTGTATTGATAGGAATACTTGAAACCATATAACTGTTTTGCAACTTATTTGTATTGGATAGGAAACTTGAAACCATATAACTGTTTGCAACTTATTTGTATTGGATAGGATACTTAATCATATAACTGTTTGCAACTTATTTGTATTGGATAGGAATACTTGAATCATATAACTGTTTGCAACTTATTTGTATTGGATAGGAATACTTGAAATCATATAAATGCAACTTTTTGTATTGGATAGGAATACTTGAAAATCATATAACTGTTTGCAACATATTTGTATTGGATAGGAATACTTGAAATCATATAACTGTTTGCAACTTATTTGTATTGATAGGAATACTTGAAATCATATAACTGTTTTGCAACTTATTTGTATTGGATAGGAATACTTGAAGCCATATAACTGTTGCAACATATTTGTATTGGATAGGAATACTTGAAATCATTATAACTGTTGCAACTTATTTGTATTGGATAGGAATACTTGAAATATATAACTGTGTTCAAATTATTTGCATTGAATAGGAATACTTGAAACTATACAACTGTGTTCAAGATTTTTTTTTATTGATAGGAATACTTGAAACCATGTAATTCTGTGTAAATTTATTTGAAATCATATAACTGTGTACAAACAAATGATTATTATTAACAGTTCACAACATAGTGAGGCTGTATTTGAAGCGCCCTTTGTTCTGGGAGTGAACAGTGTTGTTGAATGTGGCAAGTTACTCCATCGCCTAACACACTCCACTCATTGTTTGGTCTTAATAAATGTTTATAAGTGTCAATGAATATCAATGAGTGGGTGCAGTTTTTTTGCTTTTTTTTTTTTTTTCACATGAAGAAATTCATTGAGACATTTTGTATTCATATTAGGTAGCATTTTGCTAGACTGCTACTAGCTACAAGGTATACAATTTAAATGTGGTTTTAACTTCCGTGTCTATGACCACTTCTTATAGTAAATTAGAAGATCTCAGAAAAGCCTCCGAATGCAGGTAAATATACACAACTTCCAGCAAAGAGGTACATAACAAAATACAGACTTTATTGTCTGAGCAACATTTAACAACAACACAAATGCAAAAGAGTTCTAAGAAGAATAAAGAGTTCTTGCAGAGTTAAAATTTCAACAAAGAGATAAAAGGGCTATTCTTCTCTATAAGTCCAACATAAACAAAGGGGAACACTCTTGACTGATAAATTATTTATTTATTTTCCATTAAACTAACCCTAAACCCTAAACCTAACCCTAAACTTTAACCCTAATACCGTCTTCTTTTTTCCAAGTAGATCAATAGATAGATAAATAATTTATCAGTCAAGAGTGGTTCCCCTTTGTTTATGTTGGACTTATAGGAAATAACCAATAAAAGTCCTACTTCAAAAGGTTATCACTAACTTCATACAGAAGCCACATAGTAAAGGTCTGTCCATGAAGACATGTGATGTTATTAGGCACACACATTCACGGCTATAAAATGGTGGGTGAGCCTAACATTTCTACAGAGATAGAGTATAATAGAAGCTGTTGAATGCACACATATAAGCCTATACTTGGGGACAAGGCCTCCAAGTCCAAATGGACAGAAACACAACTAGTGCATGCCTGGAGATACCAAATGAGAAAGAAAGAGAGATTTCCCAGTTGTGTTTTAATAGCGAAGTTGCAACGCCCTCTAGTGCAAGCCCTGGCCTCAAGGGAAGATAACCCTTTTCCAATCACAACCTCATCCCAACAAAGGAAAACAATCCAGTGATTGGACAAGAAGTGTTCCCATGGTTGTCGGCGAGTCTATAAGTACAAGTGGCCATCTGGCACGCCTTATATGCCGAATTTCTAGGAAGTAGAAAGCGCGTGGTGTAATGGTTAAAGTCATGGGAAATAGACTCGTCACCCGACGTTCAAATCCTGGACGTGTAATTGCATTTCACTTAACGCTAATACCTTGGAAAGGTATGAATCCTACTCCCCCTCCAGCTATGGGTAAATAGCAGGGCAGACTGGGTTTCTTTAACCATGGCTAGGTAACCAGTCTAGGAGTAGGAAAACTCTGAATTCACACTGTTGAACGCTGCTTAAGAAATTACTTGTGTCGTATCCTGCTCGTGCGGAGGAGTTGGTAAATATATATATGCCAAATTTCTCAACAGTTACAAAGGCAAAAAACCCTCATGGGTTATTGTTGGGAAAGTTCAACCTCTACTGCCAATCACCAGCACCTACATGGTAGACCAATATAATAAAACAGGAGGCATTACTTGTGAGCAAGACAAGGGTTTTCTTCACTGTTGGTGAAAATACATTGTTGAATTGACTTCAACCTCCTTCACGTAATTAATGGTCAATGAGCGTGGCTAATGGACAAATTGTTAGTGAGATTGATTTCTCACTGGGTGACTCATACTTCTGATCTTGTGAGGGCGTCCCATCATCAAGCTAGTCTCATTGTTAGTGAGATTGATTCTACTGGGTGACATATTTCTGATCTTGTGAGGGTGCCTATAATCAAGCTAGTCTCATTGTTAGTGAGTTTGATTCTCACTGTGGTGACACTTTTGATCTTGTGAGGGCGTCCATCATCAAGCTTAGTCTCATTGTTTAGTGAGATTAATTCTCACTGGGTGACATATTTCTGATCTTTGTGAGGGCGTCCCATCATCAAGCTAGTCTCATTGTTAGTGAGATTGATTCTCACTGGTGACATATTCTGATCTTGTGAGGGCGTCCCATCATCAAGCTAGTCTCATTGTTAGTGAGATTAATTCTCACTGGGTGACACTTTCTGATCTTGTTGAAAAAGGGGCGTCCCATCATCAAGCTAGTCTCATTGTTAGTGAGATTGATTCTCACTGGGTGACACTTCTGATCTTGTGAGGGCGTCCCCCATTATCAAGCTAGTCTCATTGTTAGTGAGATTGATTCTCACTAGGTGACACTTCTGATCTTGTGAGGGTGTCCCATTATCAAGCTAGTCTCATTGTTAGTGAGATTGATTCTCACTGGGTGACATATTTCTGATCTTGTGAGGGTGTCCCATCATCAAGCTAGTCTCATTGTTAGTGAGATTGATTCTCACTGGGTGACATATTTCTGATCTTGTGAGGGCGTCCCATCATCAAGCTAGTCTCTTTGTTAGTGAGATTGATTCTCACTGGGTGACATATTTCTGATCTTGTGAGGGCGTCCTATCATCAAGCTAGTCTCATTGTTAGTGAGATTAATTCTCACTGGGTGACATATTTCTGATCTTGTGAGGGCGTCCTATCATCAAGTTAGTCTCATTGTTAGTGAGATTGATTCTCACTGGGACATATTCTGATCTTGTGAGGGTGTCCTATCATCAAGCTAGTCTCATTGTTAGTGAGATTGATTCTCACTGGGTGACATATTTCTGATCTTGTGAGGGCGTCCCATCATCAAGCTAGTCTCATTGTTAGTGAGATTGATTCTCACTGGGTGACACTTCTGACCTTATGAGGGTGTCCCATCATCAAGCTAGACTTGCAGATCCACTACTACTGAATAGTGAGTTCAATCCTAGCTGGATGCCCAATACTTGTGACCCTGTATCATATCCTACCTATGACAAATTGGTTGGGTAAATAACTATTTCTGACCTTGTGCTAAACTAAGATATGTAAATGACAATTATGAGCACCACAATACGAGGCACCCAGTAAGAATCAAACTCATTAAAGAATGGTCCATTTAGCCTAGCTGATTAGCTATAACACCATGTGAGATGCCTGAAGTTATTTACTATAAAGATCTTGCAAATTGTTTTATTGTCAAGGTGAAATAATACACAGAAGAAATTGAGTGCTTAATATATTTATTTAGCACCAGTATCTGTTGCAAATGGATACATACAAAAACACAGAACAATAAGTTACAAAACAATTAACAAGACAACTTACAAGAAATAGAGGAGGGTCAAATGCAGTAAGATAAGTCTGAATATTAATCTGAATAAATAATCAACTCTTGAAGTCCTTAATTGTAGACTATTTAAGTCTATGAGCCATGCCATCTGGTAGAGTGCTGGAGGGGTGCTAGCTACTCTACAACATCTGTGCAGCTTTCAAATCACACATAAAGTGAAGCAATGCACATGTCAGTGCACCAACTACCATACAACTACCAGTATCCGGTGCTAATGGATACATACAAAAACAGAACAATAAGTTACAAAACAATTAACAAGACAAATTACAAGAAATAGAGGAGGCTCAAATGCAGTATAGGCAAATGCAGTAAGATCAGTCCAAATATTAATCAGTTTATTACTCAACTCTTGAAGTCCTTAATCATAGACTATTTAAGTTTATGAGCCAGACCATCTAGTAGAGTGCTGAAGGGGTGCTAGCTACTCTACAACAAAAAAGAACAGAAAAAAATGCTATAGAACCGAGCTACTCAAAGTGGTGGTACATGTGCATCAACTGCTGATATTTTGAGTAAAATCTATGTGTATTATTATATATACTGGTATTTACATGTGTCCCATTTTCACATGATATGGCACAAGGCCGTTTTATGTGGGCACCACCCACAAGCCGAGACTCATGGGGTGGTAGGTAGAAAAATAGCGTCGATCCTAGCCCTGCTCCTTTAAGTACAATGAGGCAGGTATCTATTAATTTAGCATCCCACCGATCCAGAGGTCAAAGCTCTCTGGACCCCCGTCCTGAAGGACGAGTAGCTGGGACTACTCTTATATTATTATATATTATTATCTATATTATTATATATACTAGCAACAGAAAACACCCTCCGGGCGTCATAAAAATTAATTTTTGAAAGACATTGCCTGAGAAGGTGGGAGTTAAAAATTCAATGTCAGAGGGTTTGTGTCATAAGTAAGCAAAATCCTCATATCTATTAAAGGAATAAAAAAACAAAAAAAACAATTTGAAATGAAAACTGAGCCCCGTCCCTTTCAAATAAAATGTTGCGTGCATGTAATAATCAAACAATTATTTTGAATATTTTCCACATCAATTTTACACAAAATCGTAGGTATTTATTTATTTGTAAACTTTTTAGTTAACTTCTTGTTAGTGTAAAAAAAAAAAAGGACGAGAGTAAAAAACAATTTTTAAAATTGCTTACTCAAATTTTGGGTGTATATAGCATAAGAATATTGTGACGTAGAGCTATGACGTAGTTTTTGTTACAGACAGAAATACAGACACTCTCCATTATTAATAGATTATTTGTTATATCATCCAGGTGAAATGATACACAGAAGAAATTAAGTGCTTAATATATTTATTCAGCACCATTATCCAGAGTGCTGAAGAGGTGCTAGCTACTCTACAACACAAATCAAAGTTTCTTGGTTGTTCTATGAATGTATTAAATTAGCAAGTGTATTACGAGTCCAAAATTTTGCTCGTACTTGTCTGAAGATGTGGTCCCAAGTAGAATCCGGTGATGTAAATGCTGCTATCACGCCAGAATATTCTGATACAAATGGATACATACACAAAAACAGAACAATAATTTGCAAAACAATTAACAAGACAAATTACAAGAAATAGAGGAGGGTCAAATCGGTAACAGGCAAATGCAGTAAGATCAATCTGAATATTAATCAGCTAAATAATCAACTCTTGAAGTCCTTAATCGTAGACTATTTAAGTCTATGAGCCATGTCATCTGGTAGAGTGCTGAAGAGGTGCTAGCTACTCTACAACACAAATCAAAGTTTCTTGGTTGTTCTATGAATGTATTAAATTAGCAAATGTATTACGAGTCCAAAATTCTGCATGTACTTGTCTGAAGATGTGGTCCCAAGTAGATTATGGTGACGTAAATGCTGCTGTCACGTCAGAATATTCTGATTTAATTGTTTTTGCTTTTGGAAAGCTAGTAGCTGGATATTAAGAAATAAAAAATATGTTTCCCTCCATACATCCATAGAAATTATGTTTAATCAAGCCTATTTCAAGGAGAGGCCTGGCAAGCATGCTGCTAGATTTGTAACATAATGGGGAGTGGGGTAGAACCATGAGTGTAACACTGATGTGTAAATTAGCATAGAAAAGTTTTTAGCAAAAATATGTGTTAGATGAGAATGGAAAAGTTTAAGGATGCATCATCATAGTTTCTATTGGACGAGCCGTGAGACGTGGCAAAGTGGGTGAGAGGAGGAGTGAGAGGTGAGAGAGTGGCTGAGTTTGGAATTATGCGTTGAGAGAGTGAGACATGGAGCTTTTGCTCTTGGCAGTTTTGGCTTGGGGAAAATAAAAATCTCATGAGAAAAAGAAGTGTCTTTGTGTTATTAATAAAAACTCTAAATGGCACATGCAAGATGTCCCTCAGTCCCTCAAGTTCATTTCTAGACTCCAACACTTTTCTAATCTCAACCCCATCCAAATAAAGGAAGACAATCACTACAAAGGCAAAAAAAAACCCTCATGGGTTATTGTTGGGAAGGTTCAACCTCTACTGCCAACTCACCAGCACCTAACATGATTTCTAGACTCCAAACAGGAATTGCCAGTCAACTAAACAGCAGTCCAGCAACCAAGAAACCAAGCCTTCTCAATGCAGTACCAGTCCAGAGATAAGTATACAACTATCATTTTACTATCAACACATTATCACTTTATTCGAATGAGAGCCGGTAATGTAACAAACGTTGACACGTCATCTCTCCATTACGAAAATGAGAGCGTAACGTTGTCTAGATTTGGGCATGAGTAATATACAAGGATACCACGTGCTGTTTTGAAATAAAAAATCCTCAACTCTCGTGTGTGATGGTTTCTTATACCTATCACAAGAGTTCTTGTAGTTGAACATTTGTTGTCAGTCACACTGCTGAGAACCAGGTTATATTATTGATAATATCAATACTTATGTTCCTTAATTGTACAACAGTTACTATCTTGCAACACCCTCTGGTTAAAATGAAAATGTCCAAGAAACCCAAGATGAAATGCAAAAATGTAAATCCTGATAATCTGGTGTTGCTTATCCAATGAATTCTTATGATTGTCATCACCTTGCCTAAATAATGGACCCTTCCGTTTTTATTATACAGAAAGAAAGGTAAGAAAAAAAGGACATGCTACACAGAAAAAATATAATAAGAAAAAAAGAAAGAAAAAAAGAAAGAAAGAAAGAGTATAGGAGAAAGATAAAAAGAGAGGGTGAGTGTGCAGAAGTGATAACGCTAATCTGTTTCGATCGAACATAATGAAAAGATGAAAAGGAAAGAAAGAAAAAAAGTGTGAGAGAGTTAAATCAAGATTATTATACTTTTTTACATATTGAACTATTTAGCAATAGCTCTTAAGCAAACATATCAAACATTGTAATAATTAAACTATCATATTGTGATATATCCACAGGCCCTGCTAGTTATCAATAATCTTACTAGTATTATCCTTCATCTTCCAGATTCTTCTTGCTTTTTCAATCATTAATCTATTAATAATGGAGATTCGTTATCTCTATCTCTGTAACCGAAACTATGTCACTGCTTACATCTCAATACCCTCAGGAAACCAAACGACCTTAATTTTGTTTAGTTTCTTGTTTTATGTTGGGGACTTTTTGTTTTTTGCCCCTTCCACTCCAACCTTGACCGCCCTGTCGGTGGGGCGTTAGAATGCACAGACTGCACCTCTGCAGAGGGGTAAGACTCCCCCAATAGGGCCACCTGTTGGCCGTGGGTGGCGACCCGTGATGATTAAGGATAGAACCCAGGTGGATGAGCAATTCATGACATGCAATACTCCACTTTGGCCCTATCTTGGGCTAGACGGGCAGTCAGAGAGGCTCCCTCCGATCAATTGGCTGGTCATGTCAAGCCCTAGCACCTATATGATTTTCCCAACCCTATTGCCCTTATGGCAAGCCCCAGCCCCTTTTTATCATATGGGTGCTAGAAGTCAGTGACTGAGGGTCTACATGTCCTGGGAATGACGTTAGACTCTATCTGATGATGAGGTTCCAGTTTTGGAGGTTTGGGGAATGTGGAGCACCCCATTCATCACCATTGCTCCCTGGTCCACTCTGACCTGGAGTGTTAGTACCTGTTAGGGTCCCATCTATGGGTTAAATAGAAAAATGTATTTATAAAAAAATTGTTGGCATTAAATGACCCACTGAGGTTGATATGCCGTAAAACAAAACAAACCAAACCAAACTCCAACCTCGAATCATTGTTTTTGTTTATTTTTTTAAATAAATCTTAAATGTTTTTGTTTTTTACCATATGGGTTCATTCACAGAGTGCCAGCGAAATTTTGGTGGAAGCAGTAGTGGAAGGCGATGGATGACTGTATTGATTGGCGTGGATCGGTCAGCGAGTGAGACTAGCTAAGATAGAACTAAAAGTTATCTGGCATGACCAGTTTTGTACCCCGTTCCCCCCAAAAACTAAAACTTCGGGCCTTGTGCTCAGGTGTGTGCATGGCTGTATCTCTGTACTGACTTCATGTGAATAAATAACACTAGTAGGTGTGTTTGTTTCGTGGGGTCGGATGCAGAGGTGCAGTCGTTCACACATCAAATACGTAGATACATGTCCAGTATTATATATTTTATTAATCTTTTTTTTAATTATTTTTTACTCACGCCCTTTTATTCAGTAACAAGAAGTTAACTAAAAAATTTACAAATGAATATATGATTTTTGTAAAATTTATGTGTAAAATATTCAAAATAATTATTTAATTAATAATTAATAGATGAACCAACATTTTATTTCAGGGAGACAGGACTAAGTTTCTATTTCAAATTGTTTATTTTTTCAACTCCTTTAATAAATTTGATGATTTTACTTATGATACAAACCCTCTGACACTGAATTTTTAACTCCCAGCCACTCAAGCAAATTTTTTTTAATTAATTTTTTCACTGCCCAGAGGGTGTTTTTTTTTTTTTGCTAGTCTATATAATTCTTACGATTTTCCAAATACTGACTAAGATCATCTTCCAGCCTAAAAAAAAATCCACAAGTTAGTGAAAGACCAAAGAAAAGAAAGAGAAAGACTCACAGGTAAGATATGATCAAATTTCCGAGATGCTGTTGATCCACTTTCCCATAGACGTAAATGAAACAACACGACTTTGTTGAGTTGACGAATCCGAGCCGGCCAATCATATTCAAAATCCTTAATACATAGAATTTGATTATGCAACATTAAACGGTCTACATTGTTTTTTAAAACGAGTTTTAATAAATACATGTCTAGTATTATATATTTATTAATTTTTTAAAATTATTTTTTACTCTGTTCTTTTATTCAGTAACCAGAACTTAACTAAAAAATTTACAAATAAATAAATACCAACGATTTTTGTGTAAAATTTATATGTAAAATATATTAAAAATTAATTATCTAATTAATAATTAATAGATGTATGCATTATTTGAAGAGAGACTAGGTTTCCATTTCAAATTGTTTTATATTTTATTTTTTACTCCTTTGATAGATTTGATCTCAGTCGGTAGAACGTTTGGCTAGAAACCACAAGGTTCCTAGTTCGATACTGGCCCTCGCCAACTCAGCGTATGAGTAGTACAGGGATCTGTGAGGTAAAGTAAGGAGCTGAGGGTAGGTGTGGCGCTCCACCTCAAATGCAAAAACAATCTCCTTAGTCCTGCACTAGTGAAAAGGGGATAGACTCCCTTTGCTGATTGGCTGATACCGACTTTAGGCCACTTCGACGACTTTACTTTTTTTACTTTTATGATACAAATCCTCTAACATTGAATTTTTAACTCCCCGCCCCAGGCAATATCTTTTATAAATTAATTTTTACACCACCTGGAGTGCGTTTTACTTTATTGCTAGTACTGATAATTTTGACTAGGATTATCCTTCATCGTCCTAATCCTATTAATCCTAATCTGCATGAGTGATGGGAATATTATCTGTTTCTTTAGTGTGAAACCATTTTCTTTCATTAGATCTATCGACATTTTTAGTACATAATCTAGATAGATTATGAATTAAATGGTGCCAATGTATTTCCTTTAGGATAAAAGATATGTATTCTTGAAATTCAAAAAAAAAATGATTAAATAAGGTACGATATTGTTTTTCTAGGCATTTTTTTTTTACTTTATTTGTTTTTGTGGCTTAATCTTCTAAGGAGGTGTATTCTTGAAATTTAAAAAAAAAATGATTAAATAAGGTATGATATTGTTTTTCTAGGCATTTTTTAGGGACTCCTAAAATTTCCCGGTGGTAAGCAAGTAATTTAAGATGAAAGAAGACGAGAACAACAATTTAAGTTAAAGAAACATATATTTAAAATATACAAAAAGTGGTTGCAAATTTTTGGCATTTGCTAGCCAGACTTATCTTACTGAGGGAGGTAAAGGTAAAAGGTGAGCGCTGGAATATTATTCCACTCGCTGGTTGACAAGGTGAAGGGCGCTGGATAAAAGCACTCACTGTTGAATGCTCATACGATAAGGTAAAGGTGAGCGCTGGAATATTATTCCACTTGCTGGTTGACAAGGTGAAGAGCACTTGATGAAACCACTCGCTGTTTTACAAGGTAAAGGGAGTGCTAGAAAATCATGTCTTGTCGGTTGAAGGGCCCCACAATAAGGTATAGGTGAGCGCTGGAATATTATTCCACTCATTGTTGACTGTCAACACGATAAATGCTGAGGGTGAAGGGAGCGCTTTGTGGGTTGAGTGCTTAAATGATAAGTGACTTTTGTCAAGGGGTTTAATTTAGGCGCCAATATTGTATATTGGCGATTCACCCTCTGGTGACAGGGGGAGGGGATAATTTAACTATAATTTTTCTGATAAAGACTCCAGCATTTATGTCAAAGAAATCAGTGTCACCGGCTTTTAGATGGTTAGTGTAGAAACAGATTTGGATTCAGGTATTGTTGAATTTAAATCTGAACTGTTATAAGCATCATAATCTAAAAAGGCTCATCATTTTATAGAAAATTAAAAATGTTATGATTTCCTAAATAAAAAAGAAGAAAATGTTTTAATACTTATCAAATGTCATTCATATAAACTAATTCCCTTCACCATCTATGACAAGCCCTGTCGGCTGGGGCTTTAGAATACACCAACAGTACCTCTACAGATGAGTAAGACCCCTTCCTCAATGAGGCCCCTGTTGGCAGTGGGTGGTGACCCATGATGCTTAAGGATGGAACCTTGGTGGCTGAGTAGTCCATCACATGCAGCATTCAACTTTGGCCCTTACTTAGGCTAGAGAGGCCCTCCAATCAATCGGCTGGTTACATCAAGCTCTAGCACCTATATGATTGTCCCGACCCTATTGCTCTTATGGCAAGCCCCAACCCTTTTTAGACTATATGTGATAGGTGGTACCTCCAGGTTTTTATGTCCTAGGTATATCTGATGGTGAAGTTCCAATTCTCGAGCTCTGGGGAATGTGGACTACCCCTTCACCATTACTCCCAGGTCCACTCTGACTTGGGGTGGTTAAATAGAAAAAAATGAGTTTTTAAAAAAATGTGTTAAAAAAACTGATTAGAAAAATTTTTTTAAATTTAAAAATTGATTTTTTAAAAATTGAGTACCCATCAAGAATGAATAAAACATCTTTGGCATAAAATAACCCAACAAGGGTTGACATACCATAAAATCCAACCAACCAACACCAACCATCTATAATAACATTTAGAAATAAAACAAACAATCATAAATAGTGTAATTATTTGTGTATAATACAAACTTTTTTCACAAATTTGTAAGCCTTAACTTTTTGCCTACCAAATTTCCTCCTGGCTATACCAAATTTTCTTGGTATTTTTTTACCTGTATGATGGGATATTTCAATGTTCACTGTCTATTCCCTTCATTCTATTCAAATAAAGTCATATCATTATTGTAGTCTGAGTTCTTCTGCTCAATTATAATGAACTAACCATCAGCGACTTACAGAAGGATATATAGAAAAAAACATGATTTGGCCTAAACTTTTTGCCTACCAAATTTCCTCCTGGCTATACCAAATTTTCTTGGTATTTTTACCTGTATGATAGGTTATTTCAAAGTTCACTATCTATTTACTTCAGAACTCAATCTATCCAAACAAAATCTTACTATTATTGTAAAACAAGTGACACATGAGAGAGCTGCTGTCAGAAGTTTACAGTAGGATTGCAATCGTAGGAGAGCCACTGTGAGCGCGTTTAAAGTAGGCAAAGAGTTAAAACTAGGGATGTATATTATACATGAGAACTAAATATCAACTTTTTTTTCTGGCCAGGAGTATTACCATATTCGGAATGGTATGACCGAAAGTAAGTTATATTTATGGTTCAATCTAAACATTTTGTAACAAACACTTCTGTTTTATACTGCTACAGAAATATAGTCAGTGGAATGTGTGTTTGTTTATCTTATTTTCACTAAAAGTTTCTTCAGGTCTCTGCCATTGCCCTAAATACTGTGTAAATTTTGAATTTTGAAGCATACAAACTATATAAATCCTATTTGTCGGAATTTTTTAGATGAGGCTAGCTAATCTGTATTATTTGAATTTTTATGACTGTTGTCCTCATCTTTACTGTTATATACACAAGTTTCGGCCAATGTGCCCTCCGGCCTTCTTCAGGTGTTTTTGTTGAACTCAGGAACCTTCATGTCATAACTGGGAGCCTTCATGGAACTTTGAACTCAATTATTTATTCAATCCGCTGGAGTAGACTGTTCTCATTCTATTAACCATGACCAGGTACAAGTATTAAGCTATATTTAGTATTCTATGTCTTTATCGCTGAGCCAGGATTGAATCTGCAATCTACAGGTGATTGTCCCTTAGAACTGTATTAACTCAACCCCTATATCTGTTGTGCCATATGTCCCTGTTGAATGCATAGTGCTCCCATTACATACACTAAATATAAACTATTATGGGACAGAAGCAGTAAAACATACAACCTCTGTCCAGTTGTTACATTACATAGGTACCAACTATTATGGACAGAAGTAGTAAAACATACATAATAGTTAACATTGCATAGAAATTTCATACACTAAATGTACCAACTATTATGGGACAGAAGTAGTAAAACATACTCTGTCCCATAATAGTTACATTTGCATAGAAATTTCATACACTAAATGTATCAACTATTATGGGACAGAAGTAGTAAAACATACAACCTCTGTCCCATAATAGTTGTTACATTTGCATAGAAATTTCATACACTAAATGTATCAACTATTATGGACAAAAGTAGTAAAACATACAACCTCTGTCCCATAATAGTTGTTACATTTGCATATAAATTTCATACACTAAATGTATCAACTATTATGGGACAGAAGTAGTAAAACATACAACCTCTGTCCCATAATAGTTGTTACATTTGCATAGAAATTTCATACAATAAATGTACCAACTTCAGAATTGAGGAGACATGGAATAAACTGCCTGCATCTGTTGTAGGCTGCCGGAGCACTGAATCTTTCAAAGCCTCCATGCTTCCTGTAGTCCGCCAACACTATACCTGATGCCACTCTCCACATACACATGCACACACATACATGCATATTAGTACTGTGAAGTGTTCATGTTCCTGACACAACACTTATTCTGTGTACTTGACATGAGACTTTGACTGAGTGTGGTGCACCTGAGCACTATACACCAATAATTTCATATATTTATACTTTATGGGACAGATAGTATAGTAATACATACACCTCTGTTCCATAATAGTTAAGTACATTATGCATAAACCATTTAATACAACTACATTGACAACATATATATGGTGACAAGAGTAGTAGTTAACATCTTTTTAGTCGAGTTTTTATTACGGACTTTAATACAAGAATATACTATGCAATTACCTTCTTTTTGTTACTATTGAAAATATTTTTCCTTTTAGAATTGTATGACTCCTACCAATTCCCATATAGTATCATAGGCATGGTCAATAAAAAATCAGATGATTTTAGTTGCTCTCAAATTTCCTGGAATCTACATTGAAATCTATGGGAATGGATCAACAATCTCAAAAAGGAAAAAATATTTTCAAAAATTTAGTAAAACACAAAATCATAGTATTTTTAAGTCCTAATAAAAACAAATCAACGTACTAAAAATCTACTTCTGTCCAAATAATAGTGGTCATCATGTAGTGTATAAATTTCTCAGCAAATCTAACAACTATAGGAACAGAGTTGTATGTTTTTACTACTTCTGTCCCATCAATGATAATATAAATGAAATGGTATAGTGCTCAGTGCCTGCACCACAACTCATCAAATGTCTCATGTACAAGTACACAGAAAAATGGTCTGTGTCCAGGAACAAATCGAACACTCACAGTACTATATCGCATGTAGGTGGCAGTGAAGGGGAGAGTGCATCAGGTATCAGTGTTGGCGACTAACAGGAAGTGATGGATGGCTTTTGAAAGATTCAGTGCTCCGCGCAGCCTACAACAGATGCAGGCAGGTCTTATCATGTCTCTTCAATTCTGAAGTTCGGCTACATTTATGATGGAAATTTCTTCACATGCGAAATGTAAACAACTTATTAATGCCGGACAGAGGTTGTTATGTACACTGTCCATAATAGTGATACATTAGGATAAATTATAGCAAATTGTAATCAACAATGCGACAGAGGTTGTAATGTTTTACTACTTTTGTCCCATAAATAGTGATACATTAGTGTATGAAATTTCATGGCAAATGCTAACAACTATTATGGGACAGAGGTTGTATGTTTTACTACTTCTGTCCCATAAAGTGATACATAGGTGTATTGAAATTCTATATCAAATGTAACAACTACTTTTATGTGACGAGATTATTATGTTTTTTACTTACCTTTCATGGATCCCATAATATTGGCTACATTGTGATGGTATGAAATTTTCTATGCAAATCTGTACAACAACTTATTGATCGGTGACAGATCCGGTTGTGGTATGTGTTACTACTCTGTCCTCGCATAATACTGGTTACATTTAGTAGTGCTATGAATACTTTCTATGTAAATGTAACAACTATTAATGGACAGAGGTTGTATGTTTTACTTGCTTGCTCTCATTGTTCCCATAAATAGTGGTATCATTTATTATGTGTATGTTAAATGTGCGGAGCACTATGCATCAACAGGACATGATAATGGACACAACAGATATAGGGAGTTGAGTTAAAATAACACGTTCTATATGGAGACGAGAATCAACTGCTAGGATTGCAGTATTCGACTACCTAAGCTCAAGGCGATAAAGACATGAGAATACAAAATAGCTAATACTTGACCTTATGGTTAATAGAATGAAGAACAGCTCGTACTGAACCAGCCGATTTGAATAAATTAATTGCTGTTCGAGAAGATCAGCCCATAGAAGGCTCCCGTGTATGACATGAAGGTTCCTGAGTTCAACAAAAAGCGACGCTGAGAAGGCCGAGAGGACATGCCGAAACGTGGTTAGTCTTATAAACAGTAAATAGAATGAGTGACAACATAATACCAATACTATATGTTGATAATCAGTTCACAAAAATTCAAATTTAACTAGATAGACCTTAGCTATGATACTACTCATCTTATAGAAAACTTCATACCCCACACTTAGGATTACCGCCATATAATGCTCTGGTGTTAATGAGCAGGTGCCTCTCAGAAATTGCAGAGTAACAATTATATATCTCATCTCAGAATCTCAGGCAATGCAGGAGACCTGAAGAAAACTTTTAAGTGAAATAAGAATAAACAACAAACATTATCACTGACTATATATTCTGTAGCAGTATAAACATGTAGTGTTGTTACAAAATGTTGTAGGATTGAATCCATTAAATTATAAAGAGCGTACTTAGTGAGGAGCGTTCCTAAAATAACCATCCTTGGAATATGGTATACATAAACAATGCCAAGAAAAAAAAAAGTTGATATTTAAGATCTGCACTGAATTACCATCATACATTCTCCTTATGCTATTTTCTTTTCTTTTAGTTCCACATCTGTAGAATTGACTCTTTGTTCGCGTGAATTAAATCTGGTCACTATGTGGACTCTATCTACTCGATCTAGGAACTGATATTCTCCTCTACTGTAATCACATTCTACATGCCATCGATCTCTAGTGTTGTTGTCATATAATATATATATATAAGATTCGAGTAGTATATAGATATACTGAAGTAAATAGAATAGATACGAACTTTTTGACTTTATTATCTCACAACTCTATATACTAGGTATAATATATTGACCAATAGAATGTGTTTGCGGCCTGCATTATTCCAGTCAGGAGGGCAAATTTTGGTATAGGCCAAGTTTTGACGAGGACATCAAATCATGTTATTTATACTATATCTCTCCGTGGTGTATAGTGTCTCGCTTATGGTTTAGTTTGCACTTATAACTAGTGCTGATATGTAACTCTAGTGATTCCTTCCTCTATTAATATAACTGATGATGACGTATACCTATATTAGTCTAAATATAGAATGAAGAGGAATCAGGACAGATGTGACATTGAAAATATCTCCACCGCTGTTAGCTCTATTACATGGTAAAAATGTCAATACGCAATAGAAATTTTGGAATAAACTCAGCAAATTTATCAGTGTGCGAGGAAATGATTGCCGTATGCATCACACCACCTATAATATAGTTAATGCATGCTTACAGTTGTCGATGAAAGTTTCTATGTATATATACACAAGATCAATTTCACTATATATTTGATGTGATGTTTGATTTTATTCTAAATTGATCAATTGAGTAAAGATGGAGTGAGAGTAATTATAGTTGTTGGAATTGTTAAGTGAATATAACTCAATTAATCGTCACCCTTCTCTCTTATCTCTCTCTCGTGGTATGTTTTATGCCACTCTCCTGTTACTCATTCCATTCTTTGTGTTGTTAGACAACGCTAGCTCTGCCATTAATTTTTTTCACAATCAATATTTTAATATAAAAAATTATGTTCCTAATATCACTCAGTGTTTGTATAAAGAACATTTTATCTTTTATATTAGAGCACTTAGCACACTTCGACCCGATTGTTTCCTCATTTATACCAACCCTTCTAAGTGTACAGGAGAGGGTAATACCTCTGGGGTATTAATTGGTGAAGGGGCTCAGCTCCACAATTCCCAGCAGCTCGGGGAGAATCTGGAACTATCACCATCAGATATACCTCTAGGACTAAAAACCTGGACACCTGGTACCATTACCTATTCACCATTTTCGTTCTAAAAAGGCGTTGCGGGATGCTTGACCCCTCAGAGCAATAGTGCGTCGTGGACAATCATATAGGTTCGTTGAACTCGCGAGCTGATTGGTCACCACGGCTCTACCACCAGGTGCGCTGAGTTGATTGGTTTCAGTGCCTTTAACATCTAGCCTGCTCCATCTCAAGATTACAGTGCGCTCATAGAGTGTTGAACTTGCTGTGCTCAAGTCGTGAGCGTCACATCTTGCTCAACTACTCAGCCACCAGGTTTCCATTCTCATCTACAGTACTTCGATGGTGTCCACACCCACTGATACCACAATCACTCAGCACGTCGGACTCTTTCATGAAGTGAATACGGGCGGTCCTCTATGTATAAACTCACTCAATTCTTGTAAGAATGTAGTCTCGATGGAGAGAGATGTATATCTTAAAGACCCAACAGCCAAACAGGGACTTGCATTCCCAAAATGATGAATTAATTACGCTGCCCGTTACATAGTCGATTATTGGCACTGGTGATACTTTGTACGATTATATAGATGTTAATATCTAATAGACATTTGATACAGTACACCCCTGCACCTCGTCCATCTCGGACCTGTAATCAAAAAGCTAAGCAACCAGCGTCTCTCTTGCTTGTGGTCTCTCATTAGGAAATCATTAACATTTTTCACACCTCGTCTCTCTAATAAATGATTGCTCTTCAATTAGCCCTCAGTGCATGATGCTTATAACAAGTTCCAGCATACTCATAACTCCTACTAACTTAATACCTGAATCAAATTCTGTTTCTTACATCTACCGAATTTTTTCTATAACATAGCTCACCGGAACGTGATGTACACTTGATTTTCTATTTTGAACATAAATTGACATTGGGTTACATAGTCGTTATATCGCGCAGAATATCCAATAATAATAAAGTTAATTGTCATACCAAACCTCCGCCTCTTTCCCTAGGTTTCCCTAAAAGCTTGAGCCCCGCTCATACTATACCATGCAGGCCCGATCAGAGAAGCAAGCACGCTATATTTTATACAATTTGGGGCGGCCTAAGCAAATAAACCCTGAACAAACATGTCGACTAGCCTCTAATCTATTCAGCCCAGCAACTTCATATCTACTCAAGTCGCATAATGCGGCTACCCATCGACACTGAAACCAATTCACTTACCTACTCAGCACTTTCGTATCGATAGTACAAAGATCACTACATAAGCTTCTCTACTGAGCTAGGTAATTGAATAATATCATCCATACGCTTCTGCTACATTCCCCGTCACATTTGTACTTTCATATAATGTCCTTTATGTGTTAAGGGCGGCCGTTCTCAATCCGCACAGACTGATATGACTTTATACACTAATCGCACGTCCCTTTACCTTGATTGAACACAGAGCGACAAGACGCGTGGGTCAGGGTACTTGTAGACATCATAGGCAGAAAGCTTTAGCGCTACTTAGCATCCTTATCACAGTTTTGGTCAGCATTTTCACTTCAGCGGAGATGTTTAGTTAACTCGCGCTAATTTCAGATAAGTTTCCAGTTAGCTTCGACAACTTTTAACACTAAAAATGATGGAGTTATGAGCAGGTAATTCAACTATGAAAGAAACGTAGCTTTTATGGCAGCAGCCTCTAACTTCACCTTGTCAACCTCACTATTACTCATCAATTTACAAGCGTCATGTAGAAAAGCACAGTGAGCTATTGTGTTTTACCATAATATCCATTTCCCAAGCGCGTAACACTCGTTTATAGCGTTTTTGAATATAGCTCTTCCATATCAGATTGACATACGTACTAACATCTGTGTTCAGTCTAGCAAACTGCATAAAGTATTGCAACCACTTTTTGCTATATTTATTCATTGATCTATAATCATAGTCTTCTATATTCAAGCTTCTTACAAATTGCTTTTTCACACCGAGTTCCGCACAACCCAACTTCGGTATCTACATTGACTAAGTCTCTACATTTACTTGCTTAGCTCACCTCGTTAGCGTATAAGTGCATATTTATGAGGGAGATCGCTCTCGCGCCTCTCTATTATATTATATGCTACCCGCAAGAGACGGAATAATCCACTCAAACAGCTTATGTGTAAGTGCACCCATTTTATTTATATAAATCTTCAAGAACTCACACACTCACTCTTTATTGGACGACTCCTCTTCACCTAGTCCCAAACATACAAGCAGCTAACCTATATTCCAAAGTAATAGAAAACAAAATGCCTAGAAAAACAATATGATTGACCTATACTTTACATCATTTCTCTTTTTTATGAATTTTCTAAGAAAAGTACACAATATCTTTTATTCCTAAAGAATACGAATCGTATTGGCACACAGATTTCGTAAGTTTCATAATCTATCTAGATTATTGTACTAAAAAATGAGATCGATAGATTCTAATGAAAGAAATATGCCGTTTCACAAGCTAAAGAACACAGATAATATTCCCATCACTCATTGCATGATTAGGATTAATAGGACTACTTAGGCACTGATCGAAGAAGAAATCCTAGTCCAAAAATTATCAGTCTCCGCAATAAAGTTAAAACGCCACTCCAGGTGTCGTTATAAAATTTAATCTTTATAGATAAGAGTGGATCGAACCTAGCGGCGGGGCAGTTCATATATTCAATAGTTAAGTGATTAATTAAGTTGCTTCAGTAGAAGTAAAAAAAGTAAAGTCTCGCCTCGACAAGTGGCCTTAAAGTGCGGCGCGATTTTATCAGCCAAGTAGTGCAGCAAGGCACGTCTGATCCCCTTTTCACTAGTGCAGGACTAAGGAGATTGTTTTTGCATTTGAGGTGGAGCGCCACACCTACCCTTTCAGTCATGCGATATCATTCCTCACTAGTATCCCGTGAGATAATAAGCGTCTAGTAACGCTGAAGTGAACGTACCAGGAGGGCCTCAAGTATCTCGAAACTTAGGTAACTCTGTGTTTTATAGTTTCCAAACTCGGGTTTGTCTAGCGACTGAGATTCAAATCTATCAAAGGCAGTAAAAAAATAAAATATAAAACAATTTCCGAAATGGAAACCTAGTCCCTCTTCAAAACTAATGCAGTTACACTATTAATTATTAATAAGAAATTATTTTTAATATTTTAGCACACATAAAATTTTACACAAAATCGTTGGTATTTATTTATTTGTTAAATTTATTTAGTTTAAGTTCTGGTTACTGAATAAAAGAACAAGCAGTAATAATAATTTTCTCTAAAATTAATAGTAATTAATAATACTAGACAATGTATTATAAAAACTTGTTTTTAAAAAAACATGTAAGACCGTTTAATTGTATGCATATAGTCACAATGTCTAATCTCGTCTTAAGGATTTTTGAATCATGATCCCTGGCCGGCCTCGAATGTCCGTCAACTCACAGAAGTCGCTGTTGTTGTGTGTATCGTTACATTTGGGAAATAGGTGGGCCGATCTTATCTACATGTGTCACTTCTCTACGGAAATTGTGCATCACATATTATTGGCTTCTTAGGCCTATGGCATCGAGATTCTTTACCTCTATCCCTTCGTATAGTGAATCTTTTGGTCTTTCAAATTCCTATCTCTTACTTTTAGTGACACGATTTGTGTTCGATACCCTTTAGGAACGTGCGTGTAAGTGATAGATAGTTCTTCGCTCCAGTAATATATGTGCGACAAATGACTGAACGTGCAAATAAAATTGAAAGTTTATATAGCTAATGTACTTAGCAAAAAAAAAAATGACGACACACTATATGGATGCGAGGTAGCAAGATAATCGTTAAAAATCATGAATATCAGAATCAAATTATAGCTTCGAGTGGATGGGTATTAGGAAAAATTTTCTAGTTAGTCAAGGGTTTGAGCATACAGTAAAATCATTCGTAAGTGTTACTTACATTTAGGTTGATAAGTTCGAATGAATTGACAACTGCATTAATCTCATAATCAATTCTTGAAACAGATATGAACTGTAGTCATGGTAGCTTCGCTATTTAACGCCTGGAATGTATTGTCTTAGTCAGTATGTCTATTAATCATTCATCTCACATTAGAGATAATTACTTAATTGCTAGGTCTCAGTTACACATAAATTGCATATACACAAAATGATAGGTTTATGAAAATCTATCATATAAGGTAACACTTTATTATTTTGTTTACATTCATGTGGTCTACTCTGATATAAAGAAGTGCTGTAGTGATTGAGATAAACATAAGTCTAATAAAATTATAACATTAATACAGTAAACTATAGATATTTACGTGAACATCTGACACATGCTGAGCTCGTACTGAGTATTATGATGGCCTCGTGAAACGACATGCACCTTATGTGCATCCTAGACCCCACGAAACGAAAACCACCACTATGCTCACTAAGCTACAAGCTTTATTACTATACATTCACATCGACTCAGTCTGAGTACAGAGATACAGCCGCATGTAACATACATCACACTCGTAGCACCGAAGGCAATGATGTTCCAATGAATACGCACGATTAATAAGTGCTTGCCGGTTGGGGCAACGGCTGAAGTGTACAACTCATAGGAGACTTGGACCGTCATGCCTATGATAATCTTCATAGTTCTATCGTCTGAGCTAAGTCTCACATCGAGCTCCGATCCGATCCACGCCAATAAATACAGTCTGATTAAGATAATAACCATCCAGCGTTGAGAATCCTATTCTAAGCTGTCATCTCACTCAGCCATACATTTCAGTGGCATCTCTGTGGAAGTGCTAACCTCATATGATTAAGCAAACAAACACACATTTAAGAATTAACTTTTACAAAGTTAAACAAACAAGTGATCCAGGTTTGGAGTTTGTTTAGGCATTGACTTGCTGACCTCTCTCCTCCGCACTCACTCACCATCAGATGAAGGTCACTTTAGATGCCAGTAATAGATTTTGTTTCTCCACTTACCTCCAATAAATACATTTTTCATATATAATACAACATAACGATGTCGCGACCGCTCTACAATGGTGTTACTAAGAACACTCTCATACTGCAGAGCTGCAGTAACCATGAGAAGCTAATGGTGATGAACTCATTGAGAGTATCGGCGGTCTCGATTGCTACGCACATTCCCACAACACCTTACCAAAACTGGACACCTACATAACATACAGATAGATGATCTATCACGCTCATTCCAGCAGAGACATGTAGACCTCGTCTACTGACTGTTCATAGCAGCCACACTTATGATCTCAAAAGAACGGCTGCCAGGGCTTGCCATCAAGGGCATCGAGCGTTTGCTGGTGGATAGCATCATATAGGTCGCTAGTTGGTCTTAGACGGAATGACCAGCACAATGATGATCGGAGGGAGCTCTTCTGACTGCCGTCTAGCCCAAGAGTAGTTGGCCATAGCAGTGAGTAGATTGCTTTCCTACCGAGTGACATTGCTCATCGCCCTGGTGTCTATCTTAATCAATCACTGGGTCGCTCACGCGACGCCAACAGGATGGCCGTCCTGAATTGAGGGATGATGATACCCCTCTGCAGTGCATGGTTGCACTGTTCGTGGTGCATTCTACTGCTTGTTATTTAGCCACACACGTATCAGGCATCGCATGGTCCAAGTTGCAAGGATTGCTTGAGTGCTTTGGGAAAAGGGCAAAAAAACAAAAGTCCCTCAAACATAAAACAAAGCAAAACTAAACAAAAATTAACGATGATTATCGATTTGGTTCTCGCTGGATGGCAATATTGGATGTAAGCAGTGACTATATACTGCCTGTTTATACTCAGAAGATAGAGATAACGAATCTCCATTATTAATAGATTAATTGACCTTTGGAATATATCCAAAGCCAGGAAGACTGNTCCTTTGACTTATGAAGTTTAATTCATTCAACTCATAACTCAATTCCCTCTTATATCAAATCAAATTTCCCCATTGAAATAAACTGAAATGCCATTAATCCGTTTCCAGTCCCCAGTGGTACCTTGACTTATGAGTTTAATTCATTCAACATAACTCAATTCTTCCTCTTTATATCAAATCAAATTTCCCCATTGAAATAAACTGAAATCCATTAATCCGTTCCAGTCCTCTCCCAGTGGTACCTTGACTTATGAGTTTAATTCATTTCAACTCAATAACTCAATTTCCTCTTATATCAAATCAAATTTCCCCATTGAAATAAACTGAAATGCCATTAATCCGTTCCAGTCCTCCTCAGTGGTACCTTGACTTATGAGTTTAATTCATTCAACTCATAACTCAATTTCCTTCTATATCAAATCAAATTTCCCCATTGAAATAAACTGAAATGCCATTAATCCGTTCCAGTCCTCCAGTGTACCTTGACTTATGAGTTTAATTCATTCAACTCATAACTCAATTTCCTCTTATATCAAATCAAATTTCCCCATCTGAATAAACTGAAATGCCATTAATCCGTTCCAGTCCTCCTAGTGGTACCTTGACTTATGAGTTTAATTCATTCAACTCATAACTCAATTTCCTCTTATATCAAATCAAATTTCCCCATTGAAATAAACTGAAATGCCATTAATCCGTTCCAGTCCTCCCAGTGGTACCTTGACTTATGAGTTAATTCATTCAACTCATAACTCAATTTCCTCTATATCAAATCAAATTTCCCATTGAAATAAACTGAAATGCCATTAATCCGTTCCAGTCCTCCCAGTGGTACCTTGACTTATAGTTAATTCATTCAACTATAACTCAATTTCCTCTTATATCAAATCAAATTTCCCCATTGAAATAAACTGAAATGCCATTAATCCGTTCCAGTCCTCCCAGTGGTACCTTGACTTATGAGTTTAATTCATTCAACTAATAACTCAATTTCCTCTTATATCAAATCAAATTTCCCCATTGAAATAAACTGAAATGCCATTAATCCGTTCCAGTCCTCCCAGTGGTACCTTGACTTATGAGTTTAATTCATTCAACTCATAACTCAATTTCCTCTTATATCAAATCAAATTTCCCATTGAAATAAACATGAAATGCCATTAATCCGTTTCCAGTCCTCCCAGTGGTACCTTGACTTATGAGTTTAATTCATTCAACTCATAACTCAATTTCCTCTTATATCAAATCAAATTTCCCCATTTGAAATAAACTGAAATGCCATTAATCCGTTCCAGTCCTCCCAGTGGTACCTTGACTTATGGTTTTAATTCATTCAACTCATAACTCAATTTCCTCTTATATCAAATCAAATTTCCCCATTGAAATAAACTGAAATGCCATTAATCCGTTCCAGTCCTCCAGTGGTACCTTGACTTATGAGTTTAATTCATTCAACTCAAACTCAATTTCCTCTTATATCAAATCAAATTTCCCCATTGAAATAAACTGAAATGCCATTAATCCGTTCCAGTCCTCCCAGTGGTACCTTGACTTATGAGTTTAATTCATTCAACTCATAACTCAATTTCCTCTATATCAAATCAAATTTCCCCATTGAAATAAACTGAAATGCCATTAATCCGTTCCAGTCCTCCAGTGGTACTTGACTTATGAGTTTAATTCATTCAACTCATAACTCAATTTCCTCTTATATCAAATCAAATTTCCCCATGAAATAAACTGAAATGCCATTAATCCGTTCCAGTCCTCCCAGTGGTACCTTGACTTATGAGTTTAATTCATTCAACTCATAACTCAATTTCCTCTTCATATCAAATCAAATTTTCCCCATTGAAATAAACTGAAATGCCATTAATCCGTTCCAGTCCTCCTAGTGGTACCTTGACTTATGAGTTTAATTCATTCAACTTATAACTCAATTTCCTCTTATATCAAATCAAATTTCCCATTGAAATAAACTGAAATGCCATTAATCCGTTCCAGTCCTCCCAGTGGTACCTTGACTTATAGTTTAATTCATTCAACTCATAACTCAATTTCCTCTATATCAAATCAAATTTCCCCATTGAAATAAACTGAAATGCCATTTAATGACTTATAGTTTAATTCATTCAACTAATAACTCAATTTCCTCTTATATCAAATCAAATTTCCCCATTGAAATAAACTGAAATGCCATTAATCCGTTCCAGTCCTCCCAGTGGTACCTTGACTTATGAGTTTAATTCATTCAACTCATAACTCAATTTCCTCTTATATCAAATCAAATTTCCCATCGAAATAAACTGAAATGCCATTAATCCGTTCCAGTCCTCCCAGTGGTACCTTGACTTATGAGTTTAATTCATTCAACTCATAACTCAATTTCCTCTCATATCAAATCAAATTTCCCCATTGAAATAAACTGAAATGCCATTAATCCATTCCAGTCCTCCTAGTGGTACCTTGACTTATGAGTTTAATTCATTCAACTCATAACTCAATTTCCTCTTATATCAAATCAAATTTCCCCATTGAAATAAACTGAAATGCCATTAATCCGTTCCAGTCCTCCAGTGGTACCTTGACTTATGAGTTTAATTCATTCAACTAATAACTCAATTTCCTCTTATATCAAATCAAATTTCCCCATTGAAATAAACTGAAATGCCATTAATCCGTTCCAGTCCTCCCAGTGGTACCTTGACTTATGAGTTTAATTCATTCAACTCATAACTCAATTTCCTCTTATATCAAATCAAATTTCCCCATCGAAATAAACTGAAATGCCATTAATCCGTTCCAGTCCTCCAGTGGTACCTTGACTTATGAGTTTAATTCATTCAACTCATAACTCAATTTCCTCTCATATCAAATCAAATTTCCCATTGAAATAAACTGAAATGCCATTAATCCGTTCCAGTCCTCCTAGTGGTACCTTGACTTATAAGTTTAATTCATTCAACTCATAACTCAATTTCCTCTTATATCAAATCAATTTTCCCCATTGAAATAAACTGAAATGCCATTAATCCGTTCCAGTCCTCCTAGTGGTACCTTGACTTATGAGTTTAATTCATTCAACTAATAACTCAATTTCCTCTTATATCAAATCAAATTTCCCCATTGAAATAAACTGAAATGCCATTAATCTGTTCCAGTCCTCCCAGTGGTACCTTGACTTAGGAGTTTAATTCATTTTGCGACGAGTGGAATAGTGGACGAGAGAGAAAGATATTTTGATAGTGTTGGTGAGAAGAGTGCAGCACAGTTGGGAGAGATTGTTTCAGACTGAATACTTAGTCAATTGGGAGAGTAAAGGCGTCGAACTTAACTGTGCCCCCCCCCCCAAGAGGACATTCTTATTAGATCCCCAGACCTTGTTTAGGTGTTTCTTATTTACAAAGTCATCATCAGACAGAACCCTGAAGTCAAGCATGGTTTCAGAGCTTTAATATCGTTACCATTTCTGTCAATAAATCGGACCAAGTAACCAATAAGCACCCCAAATCATCAACTTAATGAAAGGTTCATATTTTAACTCATCACTGGTAACTTCCACTTTCAAATTTTTGTAAACAAATGATTTTAATCAGAAGTTTATGGAAATGTTGAATTCACAATAAAGCAAATAAATAGATGGTTGGTACATGTAATCAAATTAAAATTCAATAGCAAAATCTTTTTTTTAATAAATACTTTTTAATCAGAAATTTATTAATATTTTTCAACACTTTACGATGATTTAAAAAAAGATGAAAGACGTTTTTATACTAAAATAGTTTTTACTTAATCAGAAGAGAAATGCAATTATGTTTATTTAAATAAAAATACAGTTTTATTTACAAATTATTTTCATGCCTATTTAAATAAAAGTATGTTGTTCAGAAATAGTATCACACAATTTGTAAAAATTTGTTTTTGTCAGATACAATATAATTGCAAAAATCGTCTGTTCATTTATTTTCAAATATTTGAAAGCGAAACTTACCGGTGTAGAGTTAAAATATGAACCTTTCATTAAGTTAATGAATTGGGGTGCTTATTGGTTATTTGATCCAATAAGTCTGGTGGTATTTTATGCTGTTAGGGGTGCCCTGAATTAGTGGCAACAATATTAAAGCTTCAAAACCACCCTTGACTTTAGGGTTATTGTCTGATGATGACTTTAGTCTAAGGTAAACAGGGAACACCTGAATAAGGCCCAAGGATACAACAGCCTGAATATTGTGTTTATATATACCACAATAAAGCTGAGGACAACAGTCCAAAAAATCAAAATTATTTACTTTTGATATATTTTTCAAATCTGTTTTTACACTTATCATAAGTAGTCAGCCATTTTTCATTTTTTTTGTGAGCAATTCTTCATGATTTACATATTTCTATGTTTTTTGGAGGATATGTGCTTAATTGAAGTCATACCTAATTTTGAAAATTAATTAGTTAATAATTAATGAATTTAGGCAGGCATATATGTTCAAATGTACATTCACTTTTGAACTAATACTCTTGGGAAAGGTCGGAAGCGCGTGGTGTAATGGCTAAAGTCATTGGGAAATGGACTCGTCGCCCCGAGTTCAAATCCTGGACGTGGTAATTGCATTTCACTTAGTGCTAATACCCTTGGGAAAGGTATGAATCCTACTCTCCCTCCAGCTATGAGTAAATAGCAGGGCAGACAGGGCTCTTTAACCATGGCTAGGTAACCAGTATAGGAGAAGGAAAACTCTGAATTCAAACCTGTTGAACTCCACTTAAGAAATTGACCTTGTGTCGTATCCTGCTCATGCGCAGGGGTTGGTAAATATGTATATGTTCAAATGTAAGGCTAAACAAATCGAGAAAATGTCAATCCCTGAATGTACATTTCGACCTATTAGGTCTCATCAGCAAGGTTATACTGTCGTGTAGCAAGTCAATAAAAAGTGGAATATAAATAAGTTTCAAAACGAACGAAGAATGTGGGAATGGCAAGCTAGTGTAACGGTTAGAGACTTCACCTGTCAGCTTGACAGTCAAGGTTTCGAGTCACACACGGAGCAGTCTCCCATGTCTATAACCTTGCTGATGAGACCTAATAGGTCGAAATGTACATTCAGGTATTGACATTTTCTCGATTTGTTTAGCCTTACATTTGAACATATATGCCCGCCTAAATTCATTAATTATTAACTAATTAATTTTCAAAATTAGGTACGACTTCAATTAAGCACATATCCTCCAAAAATTGTCTGCTTAAAGCCATATAAAAAATAAACACATTTGTTTGTTTACTTAACATCATATTTCTATGTGTATTTATGATATGAGGCTTGATATGAACAATTATGATATTTCAGACTCATCTTTATTGTGTATAGCACAACGTTAAGGCCACTGTAACCTTGGGCTCTTTTTAGGTGTTTTATTTATTTATTTATTATTTTAATTATCTTAAAATAAGTCATTTTCATGAATTCAATTGCAGTATCAGAAATTAATCATTTCTGCTCACTCAAGGGTGCTCCAAGCAACATAAAAGCCACAAGAGCTATTGACAAAATTCTGATTAGATATAGAAAAAAATGAAATGGAAGAGGATACTTATTCTAAAAACTGAAATTTCAAAATATTCTAAAGAATGTCATCACTTACCTAACCATCTTATCTGACCAATAAATAGAAGGAGAAAGTCCACAAAATGCAACAATTGCATTTTATCACTTCCTGTTAAGACCATTCCAGGAATGCAGCCATTAAAATTTTAAAAGTAAATAGGTTTGAATGCAGCCATTAAAATTTTAAAAGTAAATAGGTTTGAATGCAGCCATTAAAATTTTTAAAGTAAATAGGTTTGAAGCCATTAAAATTTTAAAAGTAAATAGGTTGAATGCAGCATTAAATTTTAAAAGTAAATAGGTTTGAATGCAGCCATTAAAATTTTTAAAAGTAAATAGGTTTGAATGCCATTAAATTTAAAAAAGTAAATAGGTTTGAATGCAGCCATTAAAATTTTAAAAGTAAATAGGTTTGAATGCAGCCATTAAAATTTTAAAAGTAAATAGGTTTGAATGCAGCCATTAAAATTTAAATAGGTTTGAATGCAGCCATTAAAATTTTAAAAGTAAATAGGTTTGAATGCAGCCATTAAAATTTTAAAGTAAATAGGTTTGAATGCAGCCATTAAAATTTTAAAGTAAATAGGTTTGAATGCAGCCATTAAAATTTTAAAGTAAATAGGTTTGAATGCAGCCATTAAAATTTTAAAAGTAAATAGGTTTGAATGCAGCCATTAAAATTTTAAAGGTAAATAGGTGTGAAAATTTAAATTAAACTGTTGATTGAACAGATGTTCAATGTTCAATGAAAAAAAAAAAAATATTTATTCTTTTTTTAATAAAGATTAAATTTCTGTCTAATCAACAGTTTAATTTAAATTTTCAAACCATATTTACTTTTAAAATTTTAATGGCTGCATTCATGAGCAGGAGGTAATAAGATGCAATTGTTGCATGGATAATCGTCTGAAGATGACTTATTATCTGGTGTTGCTTATCTGCTGAATTCTTATTTCTTATGAGTGTCGTCACCTCAGATAAATAGTGGATCATTCCATTTTTATTATAAAGAAAGAAAGGGAAGAAAAAATGAATTCTATACAGAAAAAATATAAGAAAAAAGAAAGAGAGTAGGGGAAAGATAGAGAGAGGGGGTGAGTGCGTGGAAGCGATAATGCTAATCTGTTTTTCTATTGAAAGAAGTTGAAACAAATTCATCAAGTCAGCCATTTGTGAAATAGATAAAGAACAATCGTACGTTTAGAAAATTTGCTGAAAAAAGAGTGAATTTTATTCCTGTTAAAAACGTTTCATTAAAATTCTATGTCATGATTCAACATTAAGGTTGGCTACAGCCGAGGAAAGCTCATCAGAGGCATCTGTTGTTTGCGCATGTCCTGAAGTGACTTCTGGTTTTGACAATAAATCATTCTTTTTCAAAAAACAAGCTTCCTTATAAGGTGGATCAATGGGACCTTGCGTTGGGGGATGATATGTATATTCTTTTTGGGAGTCCAACTGAAAAAAAAAAAAGCAAGAAAGAAATAATAGAAAATTTCACTTGCAAATATATATCACTAAGAAATAAAAGGTTTACATAATATATGGTGTGTTTAATTTGTATAGAGGTTTTAACAAAACTGGGTTTAATAAATAATTACTTGGTGTTATTGATTTCTAATGTTATTGTTTTATTCTCAAACGTATTAAAATCAATCCTATGAATGATTTTATATAGAAACCAGTTAAAAATGTTTAATGTGTTTAAAATCTTGCAATGTGTCTTATATATCACTAACAAATAAAGGTTACCATAACATATAGTGTGGTTAATTTGCATACTGGTTTTAACAAAACTGGGTTTAATAAATAATTACTTGGTGTTATTGATTTCTAATGTTATTGTTTTATTCTCGAACGTATTAAAATCTATTGAATGATTTTATTTTTAAGTAAAGTCACTAGCACTAGACTAGGGACCACAAGATTCCGGGTTTGATATCGGCCCTTGCCAACTCAGTGTATGAGTAGCACAGGAATCTGTGCAGTAAAGTGAGGAGCTGATGGTAGGTGTGGCACTCCACCTCAGATGACAAAAACAATCAACTTGGCCTAGTGCTAGTGACTTTACTTACTTAGATCAGGGATATTGTTTCTGCTCAAGTGGAGTACCGCACCTACTGTCAGCTCAACACACAGATCAGATTACCCAAGCTGTGCTACTCATGCGCTGAGTTGGTAGAGACCAGTATTGAACCTGGAACCTTGCGATTCCCAGGCAAATGCTCTACTGACTGCTCTATAAGTAAAAAAAAGTGAAGTTGATGTGGTGGCCTAATGTCGGTATCAGCCAGACAGCGAGGGAGTCTATCCCCTTTTCACTAGCACTAGACCAAGGAGATTGCTTTTGCGTCTGAGGTGGAGCACCACAACTACCTTTAGCTCCTCACTTTATCGAGAAAAGATCCTTGTGCTACTCATGCGCTGAGTTGGCGAGGGCCGGTATCGAACCAGAAACTTTCCGATTCCTAGTGTTACATAATTCATGGGTAGCTTATGAATTATGTAAGTAGTGTAGATATAATTCGAACTGAGTTCATTAAAAAATTCTAATCGGAGAGGTGAATGAAAAATTACTGCTGACGATTATGATTGGCAGATAATAACCTTTACTTAACCCCTTCCGAAATGTGCCAGTAGAAGCGTGTGACAGTTTTTAGTCTTAGTTAGTTGTGGCCAGTCACTCACTGAAAGAAGACATTCTCTCAAGATGTCGCTTCTCAACGCGCGGGCTGGGGTTGGTTCAATAAAGAACATAGAAAAACAACATGTCTTTGTTAATTAATCAAAACAAGAAATGCACAGACTGCCCAGCTCGGAAAGAAGAAAATCAATTTGGATACACAGGGAACACCTGAGGAATGCTGGAAGATAGGTTGGTTTGGTTTGTTTTGTTTTACGGCATATCAACCTCAATGGGTCATTTAATGCCGACAAAGTTTTGAAATGAATTCATTCTTAATTGATAACAAATTTTGTTTATCAACTTATGTTTTACTATTTAACCCATAGATGGGACCCTAACAGGTACTACCACTCCGGGTCAGAGTGGACCAGGGAGCAATGGTGATGAAGGGGTGCACCACATTCGCCAAACATCCAAAACTGGAACCTCACCATCAGATAGAGTTTAACGTCATTCCCAGGACATGTAGACCCACAGCCACTGCCTTCTAGCACCATATGATAAAAACGGGTTGGGGCTTGCCATAAGGGCAATAGGGTTGGGGCAATCATATAGGTGCTAGGGCTTGACATGACCAGCCGATTGATCTGAGGGGGTCTCTCCGACCGCCCGTCTAGCCTAAGTAAGGGCCAAAGAGGAGTATTGCAAGTCATGAACTGCTCATCCACCTGGGTTCTATCCTTAAGCATCACGGGTCGCCACCCACGGCTAACAGGTGGCCCCATTGGGGGAGTCTTACCCCTCTGCAGAGGGGGAGTCTTACCCCTCTGTAGAGGTGCATTCTAACGCCCCAGCCGACAGGGCAGGCTGGAGTGGCTGAAATGTATTTATACATACCACAATAAAGATGAGGAAAACAATCCAAAAAATCAAAATTGTTCACAACTTTTATATTGAATGCATTTATGCCAATTAAACAAAATGTTATTAGAAGTTAATGAAAAGTCTGTCACTTACAAGAAGAGGATATGTTTTATCCGAGTCAAAGCCACTCAAGTCTCCACACGCAAGAAATGGCACAATTATTCTATTTGGTCCAGTTAAATTATTGAAGTCAACATCTACAACAAAAATAAAAATAAAAAAATAAAAAATGAAACAAATTTTTTATAACAGAAAGGAGCTATGCAATTTGATCCGAGGTAGAGCACACATATACTACACTCTGATCATAGGCAGAAATACGGAGACTCCTCGCAAAAAGAATAAAAAGTGAATAAAGTGGGAATTTAAAATAATGGAGAGTTTTTGTCACTTCTTTCCATCACCTGGATGAATATGACAATCAACAGATTTTGAGTACAGCCCAGGAACAAGTGACAGCAAGACCTAACTGTGATGTTTGCATTTACCCAACCCCTCTGCCATATGTAGGATGCAACACAGTCAACTTTTGTGGGTTATTCAAAGCCAAAGCCATACTTGTAGAAGAACAGTAGTGGTACTATTTATATTTTTATTATTGGCATTGCAGTCTCGGAAGACTATAAAGTTTTTGTGCCCCAGAAGTTACAGTGACTGTAAAGTCCAATGTTTGAAAAACATTCTCAACCACAGATGTCACATTTGATGGCTGTCCCTGAAGATGTTGATGTGCCGGTGCTTTGTTGCTGCTGCTTTCTTCTGGACCTTTTAGCTTCATGGTGTTGTGTCAGGGTGATTTCTGACATGAACAGTCCTCTACGGAGAGCATGCCACCACCGAGGGCGGTCCTGAGCCAAATTTTGCCAGCTGTAAGTGGCAATGCCAAAGCACCTGAGATCATTCTGGCAGACATCCTTGAAATGCAGGATGTCTGCATACTTGTAGAAGAACGTTAGTGGTACTATTTAACCCATAGCTAATAAGATAGAGATGAAGAGCTCATACCTTTCCCAAGAGTATTAGTTCAAAAGTGAATGTAATAGTGCAACTGTAATTTGAACTTGCTTACAACAATGATGTTGTCCAACATGTTAACCATAACGCATTGGGTTTCCCCAAGGATCGACGTGTCTCAGCAATGCTTACTGTAGAATGAACATCATACTCACCTTCATAATAGGAATGCGGTGACTAGCGTCCAGTCACCAGACAAAAAAAAAGAGCGTAATTGAAAGGAGCTGATGGTAGGTGTGGCGCTCCATCTCAGATGCTAAAACAATCTCCTTGGTCTAGCGCTATTGAAAAGGGGATAGACTCCTCGCTGACTGGCTGATACTGACTTTAGGCCGCCCCTGTCGACTTTACTTTACTTTACAGAGTGTATTCAATTACGCTCTTTTTTTTTGTTGTCTGGTGACTTAATGCTGATAAAGTTGTGAAATAAATTCATTCTTAATGGATAATCAATTTTTTTTATAAACTCATGTTTTCTATTTAATCCATAGATGGGACCCTAACAGGTACTACCACTCCGGGTCAGAGTGGACCAGGGAGAAATGGTGATGAAGGGGTGCTCCACATTCGCCAAACCTCCAAAACTGGAACCTCACCATCAGATAGAGTTTAACGTCATTCCCAAGACACAAAGACCTTCAGCCACTGCCTTCTAGCACCCATATGATAAAGAAGGATTGGGGCTTGCTATAAGGGCAATAGGGCTGGGACAATTATATAGGCGCTAGGGCTTGGTGTGACCAACCGATTGATCAGAGGGGGCCTTTCCGACTGCCTGTCTAGTCCAAGTAAGGACCAAAGTGGAATATTGCATGTCATGGACTGTTCAACCACCTGGGTTCTATCCTTAAGCATCATGGGTAGCCACCCACCACATTGGGGGAGTCTTACCCCTCTGCAGAGGTGCATTCTAACATCCCAGCCGACAGGGTAGCAGAGTCAAGTGTTTAGTATGTATGGATAAAAATATCCACACCAAAACCACTAACCAACCAACCAAAATCCTGTTCACTGCGCCATGTAGAGATTTGTGTAGACTGAAGCAGATTCAATTTGCAACACAGTTGATTTCAACCTCAATGGGTCATTTAATGCCAATAAAGTTTTGAAATAAATCAATTCTTAATGGATAATACAATTTTTTTATAAATACATTTTTCTATTTACCCCATAGATGGGACCCTAACAGGTACTACCACTCCGGGTCAGAGTGGACCAGGGAGCAATGGTGATGAAGGGGGTGCTCCACATTCCCCAAACCTCCAGAACTGGAACCTCACCATCAGATAGAGTTTAACGTCATTCCCAGGACATGTAGACCCTCAGTCACCGCCTTCTAGCACCCATATCAACACAGTTGAATACTGATTAGTCTACACAAATCTCTACATTTACTAACATGTAGAGATACTCAGACATAAAAAAAAAAACAATCAGGTCGATAGGGTAGGTCGATTTTTCACTTTTATAAAAATATTAAATTCTCTCAAACAGCGAGAGTTGCATGTTGGCATAATGAATACTGATACCAAAAACTAGATCTCTTACTTGCACCATTATTTGAGGAAATAGCATCAAAGATCGGCTACTAAAATGCATTAAAAATCCTCGTTTTCACAACATTTGACTGAGAAATTGGTTAGAAAATTTAGCAATTTCAATATTCAAAACAGAAATTTAATTTACAAATAAGATATTATAACTAAAATTAAAATTAAAATTAAAAATACCCCCCATCATCACCAACACCTCTGATATGCTGCTTTTTACTTCATTAAGATGTAACAGGTATAGCATTTTAAAAGATTGTAATCGATTTCCTCAAATGAAGGCAAAGTTTTAAAGAAAAATTTTTTTTTGGTAACTCTTTATGTTAATTTGCAATTTTTGCAACATTGGAGACATTACAGTTCCAAAATTGACCTACCCTACTGGTCAAGGCACAAGGTACCTTACACAGTGTATTTGATATTAATAACAAAACATGTAAAGATATTTTATCAACTTACCATAATGATGATCAAGAAGTGGATTAGACATATTCGGGGTGTAACCTTCAGGTGGGGAATAATTTTGGCACACCACAAACGCCTCTGCAGGGATAAAAATTAATAGTATTAATACTATTGGCTTAATAGTATTCATTAATATCAAATAAAAATGTCAAATAGAAGCGTTAAGTATGTGTATGTGTATTCATGAGATAACATACTGATAACATGCAATTGTATTTATATATACAACAAAATAGTGATTTATAGTGTGAATGGGAATGCTAATTTGCATATTGATATCAAAAATCTGATTTCAATAAATATGTGCTTGGTATTATTGATTTCTAATTGTTTGGTTTTATTTTAATGAATATGAGCAAAAATTTTGGGAATAAATCTTAAAAGAAATCCATTAACAAGAAGAAATAACTGTCATTTAATTCTTTACTTCCTATTTTAACTAAATAGTTAAATTAGGAAAATTTAGCAATGAAATACGGGAGTGATGGAAGAGTAAGTTTCAAAAATGTTAATTTTTTATTTTATTATACCCCCATCTGTTTCAAATATTTTGTATCTGTATTCTTATTTAGTTTCATTAGCCTTTCTAATTTGATATAATATTTTATTACATTAAAACTTAAATACTTTCGCCCGGAAGCCGCATATTCTTGCTAGTAATAATAATTTTTGATGAAGGAAAATGAAGATAGATAAAAATTAAAAAATGTTAACTTACCTATACTTGAATTACGGCTGCTTCGAGGTTTATAGACAGTCACAAATGGAAAGAAAATTTTTAATTGCGAATATAACAGGGTAACATCTTTGCCACGGAAAATCTGTAAAGAAAATACATATCATAAAAAATTAATTCTAAAAATGTTTTTATAATAGTCACAAATAAAGACAACAATTGAAATATAATAGACTAGAAGTGGCTACAATAGCATCACCTGTGTAGAAGGTGGGGGTAAAAAATCCCTGGGGTATTGATTTGTTTACTTTTGAGATTTACAAATGCTGGACATTTTTAAGTAGAATTTCAATGCTATTTCTATGTATATTTTGAATTTTTAAATATTTTTGCATTTCATCTTGGACGATTTGGACAGTCTCATTTTTAACCAGGGGGTGTTGCAATATGATAACGGTCCTACAATTAAGGTACATTAGTATTAATATATAGATTAAATGTTTCTGTAAGTGTAAAACTAGAAGCAGCTACCCAGCATTGCCTGGGTAGAGGGAGGTGCAAAAAACGCTGTTAATAGTTTTATTTTCATACTTTCATACGGACATACATTTATATATACACACATACATTGCCCTTTATATATGTATAAAAGTCTCTTCGGGTGGCCTAAAGTCGGTATCAGCCAATCAGCGCTAGACCAAGGAGATTGTTTTTGTGTCTGAGGTGAAGCACCACACCTACCATCAGCTCCTTACTTTACCGCACAGGTCCCTGTGCTATTCATACGCTGAGTTGGCGAGGGCCGGTATTGAACTAGGAAACGTGGTTTCAAGCCGAATGCCCTACCGACTGAGCTAACCCGGCCCTTGCATATGTATAAGTAAGTAAAGTCGTCGGGGCGGCCTAATGTCGGTATCAGCCAATCAGCGAGGGAGTCTATCCCCTTTTCACTAGCACTAGACCAAGGAGATTGTTTTTGCATCTGAAGTGGAGCGCCACGCCTACCATCAGCTCCTTACTTTACTGCACATGTCCCTGTGCTACTCATAATGCTGAGTTGGCGAGGACCGGTATCGAACTAGGAACCTTGTGATTTCTAGCCGAACGCTCTACCGACTGAGCTAACCCATTGAATTTATTTTTCTTATTTCTTTAAAAATAAGAGTTTTGAATAAATCTGACTAAACACAAATTCTGCACTGATAATGATTTTCAAATTAGAAAAGAAAATTGAATTTATTAACAAATCTTCTTTGACAGAAATCTCTAAATTCATCTAAAAGAGAAAAAAGTAAAAACAATAAATAATAAATTTACCTTTGCTACAAATGTTCCACCAACTTTAAGAACATGGGTTGTAATATTTAGTGCCTAAAAAATAGAATCAAACATTTTGTTTTTAATATTTTTATTAAGTTTAGCTTAATACAGTAGGTTATATACAGTTTAATCTTAAGTTAAATCTTGTACAGTCTAATGAATCAGGTCTTTTACAGTTTAATAAATATAATATTTTACAGTCTAATACATCAAGTCTTTTACAGTCTAATAAATCAAGTCTTTTTTTACAGTCTAATAAATATAATATCTTACAGTTTAAAAAATCAAGTCTTTTACAGTCTAATAAATATAACATTTTACAGTCTAATAAATATAATATTTTACAGTCTAATAAATCAAGTCTTTTTTACAGTCTATAAATATAATATTTTACAGTCTAATAAATCAAGTCTTTTTTACAGTCTAATAAATATAATATTTTACAGTCTATTAGACTGTAAAATATCAATTCTTTTACAGTCTAATAAATTAGTCTATTTCACTGTAAAAAAATCAAGTCTTTTACAGTCTAATAGATTCTAGTTTAACCAAACAAAATCACTCAACCAAGTGACAGGTAGCATTGTGTTACATGGTACCAGTATAACTCTTTGAGCAACCTGACAGTGTCAATCTCTAAACTGAAAAACTAAATGTTTAAAAAAAAACAATTATTTTTATATATTTTAATCCAATGAACTGTTTATCAATATTCTAAATTTTTGAAAAGCAAATTGTTATAGGGATTAAAATAAATGGAATAAATTTAATTCTTGATTAAAAGGATGCAAATTATTTTATAAGAGAAATAAAAGGTATTTGAGCTTTTACAAGGATGTTATGGTACTTACTGCAAGCAATAATTGTGCCTGGATGTATTCGTCAATGTCATGAAGTCCGGTAACTGCAAAATAAAATCATCAGAATCATCACTAAGATTGGTTAGATTTTATGGCATGTCAGCCCTTGTTGGGTTATTTTATGCCAAAGACATTTCTGTTATATTCATTCTTGATGGGTACTCAATTTTTTGTTTTCTTTTAAACTCACTTTTTTTAAGCACATTTTTTAAAACTCATTTTTTAAAATTTAACCCATTGATGGGACCCTAACAGGTACTACCACTCCGGGTCAGAGTGAACCTGGGAGTAATGGTGATGAAAGGGTACTCTACACTTTCCAGAGCTCCAGAATTGGAACTTCACCATCAGATAAAGTTTAACATCATACCCAGGATACCAAGACCCTCAGCCATCGCCTTCTAGCACGTATATGATGAAACGGGTTGGGGTGGGGTTGTCATAAGGGCAATAGGATTTAGACAATCTTAATTGTGCCAGGGCTTGACGGGACCAGCTGATTGATCGGAGGAAGCCTCTTCAAACCAGTTTAGCTTAAGTAAAGACCAAAGCAGAATGTTGCATGTCATGGACTGCTCAGCCACCAGAGTCCCATCCTTAAGCATCACGGTCACCACCCACGGCCAACAGGTGGCCCCATTGGGTGGATTTTAATCCTCTGCAGAGGTGCAGTCGATAGGGTGTATTACTAAACAAACTTGGAAATAAAGAAAAGATGCTAAATTACTAAGGTGAGTGAAAAATTTTGTAATATTTTGGTATGTGTTAGTTTATGCAGTGCTGGAGGACTTATAAAGGGGTAAATGGCCCTGGGCCCCTACCAGAGAGGCATCCAGACTTTCTTTATAAAAACCTGTAATAATCATAAAATTAGTTTTATTAATAAAAAAAATAATAGTGATTTGCTGCAAGCATTAGATCTCATAAAAGACAAAGGCCTCACACTATATATATATTTACCAACTCCTCCGCACGAGCAGGATACGACACAAGGTCAATTTCTTAAGTGGAGTTCAACAGGTTTGAATTCAGAGTTTTCCTTCTCCTAGACTGGTTACCTAGCCATGGTTAAAGAACCCAGTCTGCCCTGATATTTACCCATAGCTGGAGGGAGAGTAGGATTCATACCTTTCCCAAGGGTATTAGCGCTAAGTGAAATGCAATTACTACGTCCAGGATTTGAACTCGGGGCGACGAGTCCATTTCCCATGACTTTAACCATTACACCACGCGCTCCCAAGGCCTCACACTATAAAATGCTAGAAGCCGGCAATATCTTGTAGAAACTATTACAGATGCACACTATGCAGATCCCATATTCTGAATGTCTAGCTGCCCTGGGAATCGATTCGTTGAAACTCCGGCGTCAGGCAACTGACCTGGTAAACGCTCATAAGGTCATTAATCATCTTAATAACAGCAACCTTGAGCACCTTTTTGATCTCCATGTTTCTACACACAAAGGTGGGCATGCCTACAAAGTCAGAAAACAACATAGCTCACATAACTTTTGGAAACATTTTTTCACGCTCAGAGTTGCCAAGGCATTGAATAAATTGCCTGCATCCATTGTAGGCTGCTGAAACACTGCATCTTTCAAAGCCTCCATGCTTCCTGTAATCTGCCAACACTATACCTGATACCCCCCTCTACACACATATGCATGCAAGCGCACACATACATGTATATTATTACTGTACACTATTCATGTTCCTGACACTACTAATACATTATTCTATGTACTAGACATGAGACTTTGAGGAGTTGTGGTGCACCTGAGCACTGTACATAATAAATTTAATTATTATTATTATAATATTATTTCTCTGAATTTTTTAGATGAGGCTTGATAAATTGGATTATTTGGATTATTCGGACTATTGTTTCATCTTTATTGCTATATACGCAACAACTTCTTCAAGTGTTTCTTTTTGAACTCAACAGAATTTTACAGGGCAGGGATACATGGTATTACTTTTTGACTCACCCTCGTATCTGGAATAATGTTTGCCTCTCAAACCCCCTTTCATGGGGTTTATATATATTTTACTTACCATCAGGTGCCCATCACATACAACAAGATCGGCTTGTTCACCCTCAAAATGACTGATGATTTCTTCAGCTGTAGATTTCTAAAAACAAAAAACCAAAAATTTTTTTTTTAAATATTCAAAAATAAAAATATTCAAAATAATAAACATAAAAAATTAAACATCAAATTAAGATAATTAATTAATTATGAAATAAAATTATTAAAAAAAATTATTAGGTTAGTTCTTTCTTCTTTCCTTTTGAAGTCCGTCGCAGACGATGATGATGTCACTATGTCTTCATTTGTGGACCCTATGGTGGCTCATTAGTCCACAAATGAAGACATAGAATAAGGTCATCGTCGTCTGCAACAGACTTCGAAAAGAAAAGAAGCAAGAACAAGACTAATTTAATAAAAAAAAATATTATTAAATTAGTCTTGTTAAACATCGCTGAAATACATTAAAGGAGGTCATTAGTAATGTTACAGCAGTATCCTTACAGATTTCGGGTTTTGCAACATTATATCTGATCCACCGATAACCTGACATGTTATCAGGCCGCCTCCTTTCCAGATTCGCTCTGTGTATTTTACAAATAGTTCATGAATTCTTATATATAGGCCCAAGGATACGTAACAGCCATATTAAAATATAAATATAAAAAAATTAAATATTAAATTAAGATAATTAAATTAATTAATTATTAAATTAGATTATGAAAAAAATTATGAAAAAAATTATTAAACATATCGGAGGTGTTGGCGGTGATGATATTTTCAATTTGAATTCAAGTTATAATATCTTATTAGTTTCATCTTAGTATAATAAATTTATGTTTTAAATATTGGAATTGCTAAATTTTCTAACCAATTTCTGGGCCAAATGTTGTGAAAACAAGGATTTTAAGTGCATTTTAACTGTCGATCTTTGATGCTATTTCTTCAAACAATGGTGCAAATAAGAGATCTAGTTTTTAGTATCAGTATTCATTAAACCAACGTACAACTTTTGATGTTTGAGAGAATTTGATAGTTTTAAAAAAAGTGAAAAATCAACCTACCCTATTATACAGATGCTTTCTTGTGAGATATTACTTCAGAGGAGCAAAAATAACTTTTAAATAAAGATATCTGTGGCCAAGAGTATGTATTTACCCAACCCCTCCACCACGTGCAGAATGTGTGACACAAGGTCAATTTTTAAATAGAATAAAACCAGTTTGAATTAAGAGTTTTCCTTCTCCTAGACTGGTTGCCTAACAAAAAGTTAAAGAGCCCAGGCTGCTTTACCATTTAACTGATGATCTTTAATGCTATTTCCTCAAACAATGGTGCAAGTAAGAGATCTAGTTTTTGGTATCAGTACTCATTATACCAACATACAACGTTTTTGTTTGAGAGAATTTGATATTTTTTTTAAAAGTGAAAAATCAACCTACCCTAATGCACATGTATGTCTCTTTTTTAAAGAAAATCTGACCCCTCAACTTGAAATCATTTTGAAGAGTTTTCTTAAAAGTTCTAAATACCCTAGATTCCTTCTATAATTCACTCCTTAAGTAATGCTATATAGAAGTTATAATGGAAGCACAGGGTGTAATGGTTAGAGTCGTAGGAAATGGACTCATCAATACGAGTTCAAATCCCGGACAAATCAATCTTTTATTACCTTTGTTATATCACCTTGAATCTGTACAACACCTGGAATTGGTGCCATTGCTTGTAAATCAACCGCTACAATCTTTGCTTCTTCTTTCTCATCTTCTGTAGAATTTCCACTGGAAAAAGAATTCATTATTTGAATCAGTTAAAAAAACAAAAAAAAAAACAACTCTTTTCAAACTAATATAATTATATTATGAAAATGCATTTTTAACACATTGCCTAACTTTGCTCAAATTAATTAATCTTAATTAATCTACCTATTATTTTCCCATTAAACTAACCCCAAACTCTGTCTTCTTTTTCCCAGTAGATCAATAAATAAATGAATAATTCAGTCAATCAGAGTGGTTCCCCTTTTATGTTGGAGTTATAGGAAATAACCGAAAATATTACTTAGATTAGAAAAGCAATAAAGTGAATAATCAGCCGTCAGAAGAAATATCACCCATACCCCCTTAACACGTTGCATAGATTTGTTCAAATGGCAGTTTCTCCTCACTGACATCACATTTCATTTATTGCATCAGTTTTGAATGTATTGCTGGTACACATAGTGGGCCAATAACGTATCATGTCTCTCTGGTATAATATACAACAAACAAATGTACAGCAATGGTAAATTGACTGTGTTACATGTTGGTACACATATTTATCTGTGATTTTTTTTATGATCTGTATCTATTTCATACAATATGATATAATAGCAATATACAGGGTGTCCACAAAGTCTGGGTACATTGAGATTTCACTATTTTATTTATTTATGTTATTTTTCCGAGAAGGCAGATATGGTAATTTAGCAGTAAATAAAATCATAACACAAACAATTAAATATAAGAAATAATAATTTTCCTTTTCTACTTTTGTTTAAATTAGATAAAAAATATTTTACTTTTCTAAATTTATTTATGTTATTTTTTCTACCCCGATCGAATGATGGCTCTGTCTAAAGAAGAAATAATCAAGTTAGTACTCTTAAGTGGACGAGAGGGATGGTCTTATCGTAAAATTGCGGAAGAATTTAACCTTCAACACCTTTATAGGCAGCCTATTTATTTTACTGTCGTCGGGAAATTGATCAAGAAGTTTAAAGAAACAACCAGTGTCTTGGATAAACCTTGTTCTGTGCAACCAAAGACTTCAGGTGAAATGAAAGAGGCTTCTGCTAGCCCAAAGAAATCACGGAGTTGGGTGTTCCAAAGTCAACCATCCACACTAATGTGGAATACCCCTTCACCATTATTCCCAGGTCCACTCTGACTTGGAGTGGTTAAATAGAAAAAATGAGTTTTTAAAAAAATGTGTTTAAAAATAATTGAGTACCCATCAAGAATGAAAAAAACAAAAACATTTTCAGTATAAAATAACCCAACAAGAGTTGAGATGCCATAAAAACCAACCATCTATAATAACATTTAGAAATAAAACCTAACAATCATAAATAGTGCAATTATTTGTGTATAATACAAACTTTTTTCCCCAGATTTTTAAGCCTTAACTCTTTGCCTACCAAATTATCTCCCAGCTGTACCAAATTTTCTGACTTAAAATGACCCAATTGTTATGCCATAAAAACCAAACAACCATACACACAAAAAGACGATAACAAGGTTTAATGATAACCTTGAAATCTACCTTAAGCATAGGAACACCTGAACAATCTTTCTCATAGTGTACTTTGAATGTCGTATTCTGCAGAGAGATTTACAGTTCAAAGGGAGATAACTCAATCACTAAAGATACAAGAAAAATACACTTTTACTATTATAGGCATCCCATCGTGATGTAACGGTTAGCAAGCTAGTCTTGCAGATCCATTACTACTGAATAGCGAGTTTGATGCCCTATACTGGCGACTTTGCATCATATCTTAACACATGGCGACAGGTTGGATAAATACCCGTACTTTTACTTAAGATCTCGGCCATTTGACAGCTGTCGTAAAGGGGTGGTGTTTAAACTATTAAATACATACATTTGTTTATATATTTTACAATCACCAGAGAGATCCAGTCGGTAAACAGACGATCATTGCTTTATGCTGGCAGTGAAAGTTAATTTAAGTCACCCCTAGAGAGCTTTACTGGGTTTTGGGAGATATATATATATATATATATATATATATATATGATAAGTATGTAAACACGATGTGTTTGGATATGGCTTTTTTACCAACAATTTTTGGGAGAATATGTGCTTAATTGGAGTCGTACCTAATTTTGAAAATTAATTAATTAATAATTAATTAATTAGGCAAGAATGCCTATTTAAATATATGGCTAAACAAATCGAGAAAAATCAATCTCTGTATGTACATTTCAGCCTATTAGGCATCATCAACAGAGCTATAGAGCGGTCTTCCTATCTATAGCTCTGCTGATGAGGCCTAATAGGCCGAAATGTACATACAGAGATTGATTTTTCTCAATTTGTTTAGCCATACATTTAAATAGGCATTCTTGCCTAATTAATTAATTATTAATTAATTAATTTTCAAAATTAGGTACGACTCCAATTAAGCACATATTCTCCCAAAAATATATATATATTAGTATAGAAAAAAAGTTTAAGGGTCTACCCTTAAGTTTCAATCCAAATGATTTCATGTATCAATTGGATACTATATATATATATATATATATATATATATATATATATTTCAACACACAACAAGTGTTGAATTGTTATCAGAAGATGGCTATATCTCCCTTTAGAAACATACACAACTAAAATGCTGTTGATGTGTTGCACAAAGGTTGGTTGGTTGGTTGGTTGGTTGGTATTGCATAATATCAACACCTGGATTATTTTTATGCAGAATTTATTAACTATATAAATCTGATTCTAATTTAGGCACTATATAAATCTGTTTCAATTTATATACTATGAAAAAAAATGAAACCAATCTCAATATGTTTGTGTTAGAAAGACCTAACAAAAATAGAGTTGCTCCCCTTCAATCCGTAGGGACAAAAAGGAACCCGGATGTGGGGTTCCACCATGTTACTTTTGGACTGAGGTTTGGACTGCGTTGATGCAGCTTACCATTTGCACAGCACGGTTGAGCTAGTTAAGTCACTTTTAGGGTAGAAGCATTCTCTACCCTGTATTAAATAAAACCTTGTTAATTTCCCAACAATCTGGTCTTGCATTATAATCTTAATAATAATGAAATTTATTGTGTACAGTGCTCAGGTGCACCACAACTCATCAAAGTCTCATGTCAAGTACACAGAATAATGTAGTGTCAGGAAACTGAACAGTTTACAGTAGTAATATGCATGTGCGTGTGTGCATATGTATGTGGAGAGTGGCATCAGGTATAGTGTCGGCGGACTACAGGAAGCATGGAGGCTTTGAAAGACTCAGTGCTTCGGCAGCCTACAACAGACGCGGGCAGTTTATTCCATGTCTCTGCGACTCTGAGCGTGAAAAAATGTTTCTGAAAGTCACGTGAGCAGTGCTGTTTTCTGACTTTGTAGGCATCATTTAGGTCTTCCGTATTTTATCTGTATGTAAAAACATAACAGTTTAGAAAAGGAGTTTTTGGTGCAAGTACAGCACTTTCCATTCTCACCCAAATGTCAGTCCTTCCGTGGGACTTTTCCTTGTTACTTCAACTGAAAATTCAGGTAAGATTTGAGGACATGAAGGACATTGAAAAAATATATAATAGCATATCAAAAGAGGAAGTTTCAAAAGGTGCTTTGACCAATGGAAAACTCGCTGGAATAAGTGATCTGAATGCCAATAGGACTATTTTGAAGAAAATCAAAATTTCAGTTATAGTTTTTTCTGCCCCGGTAACTACTGCTACAGTGTTGATATTTTTTTTAACACATCTCATATTGTTGTAATTTCATTGAAATAAAAATTTAAAAAATGTAACTACTATCAATTTTGTCTTCAGATTTTCATATTTGCTTGGGTTAGAAATGGATAAATAACAACATATTTGTAATATATAATACTCATGTTCCTTAATTGTACTGTTATCATCTTGCAACACCCTCTGGTTAAAAATGAGATTGCCCAAATCATCCAAGATGAAATGCAAAAATCTAAATCCTGACTATCTGGTGTTGTCACCTCAACTATATGATTAATTCTCTTTTCATTATAAAGAAAGGGAAGAAAAAGGAAATCCTACACAGAAAAAAAATAAGAAGAAAGAAAGAAAGAGAGTAGGGGAAAGATAGAAACCGGGGGGAGGGGTAAGTGTGTGTAAGTGATAACGCTAATCTGTTTCAAACATAATGAAAAGAAGGAAAGAAAGAAAAAAAAAGGGTGAAAAGTTAAATCAAGATTATTATACTTTTTACATATTGAACTATTTGGCAATAGCTCTTAAATAAACATATTAAACGTTGTAATAATTAAGTTATTATACTGTGGTATATCCACAGGTCCTGCTAGTATTAAACTATTTGGCAATAGCTCTTAAGTAAACATATCAAACATTGTAATAATTATCATACTGTGGTATATCCACAGGTCTTGCTAGTATTGAACTATTTGGCAATAGCTCTTAAGTAAACATATCAAACATTGTAATAATTATCATACTGTGATATATACACAGGTCCTGCTAGTATATTATAATGCAATTTTATTTATGATCATTGATTGATTGATTTTAATAGCATGTCAACTCATCTGGGGTTATTTTATTCCTGGGGGTTAGGGAATTGCATTCGTTGTACATTTATATTTGTAGTGTATAACTGTTGAACTATCTATTAATAGCTCTTAAGTAAACATATCAAACGTTGCAATTATTAAATTATCATACTGTGGGGTCACAGTACCCCTCACAAAATTCTTTGGTGAACTTAGGCAGGCATAGTAGATGTTAGGAAAAAAATATTATGAAAATTGAAGAGGACAAATTTTATACTGACCGTATTTTCTATCAGGTATAGGGTTAGAATAGTTGGATATTTGGATTCTACAATCCTTATTTGCCCTACATACCAAATTTCAGAAATATTGAATGCATGGAAGTATTTTTAAAAAAAATTTTAAAAACACTGAGATTCTGTGACACCGCATGGCCTTAATTTTGAGGCAAAATAGGAAAATTATAACCCCCCCCCCTCTAAAATTGGAACGGTAAGGTTTAAGACAAAATAATTTGGCACACTTTCCTAACTCATGAAGGGGAACATTTGTGCTAAATTTCAAGTAATTCGGTGTCAGTGGGTGCAGATTTCAACTTTTTGCTGGTGTTTTAACATGGAATGACCCTGTGGTATATTCACAGGTCCTGCTAGTATAGAAATATTTCTGGACTTACTGTAGTTTTTTAGATAGCACTTGACTCCAACTCCCAGGAGCAGCACACAGATCCACAACTTTTTTCACTCCTGAAAAATAAAAATAAAATTATTTACAATGTACAAATATAATAATACATGAAATTTTGTACATTCAGTATCAATGATTATTTAATATCTACACATGCAGTTGTTACATAATGGGATATCCTATTCATTTGTAATATGGTGTAAAATAATTGAATAAAATTATGTAATTATAAGAATCATAAAAAAATACAGTAAAAATCTATTTTATCATCAAGGTAAAATGATACACAGAAGAAACTGAATGATTAATATATTTATCCAGTTCTAATGGATACATACAAAAAACAGAACAATAAGTTACAAAACAATTAACAAGACAACTCCAACTCTGCAACCTTAGTTGTTACATGTTATTTGAAGAGGAAATGGGCGCAATTTACCATGAGAGATACCATAAAGGGGAATTACTTAGTACAGTATCCTGGTAACTTAATAGGTTTTAAGAAAGGAGATGGGCACTGCCAAATAACAATCTCAATTCTTTGAGAAATATCATGATGGTAAATTACTCAGCATGACACTCTGCAAACCTAAATGTAGAATAATCATACTAAGTTCCAATTACCGTCGAATTGGTAAGACAAGGCAACAAGTAGCTGTAACTCAATACAGATCTAACCTTGTTGCAATCCTACTGCTGAATGCCAGAGTATTTATGAAGACTCATAACATCATAGAAACCAAGCAGCCAATCAGGACTCAAGGAATGGAATCACCCAAATACATGAATGGACTATTCTTGAGTCCCATAAGTACCAGCTGTCTTGGCACTGTAGAATAATCATACTAGTTCCAATTACCATCGAATTGGTAAGACAAGACAGCAAATAGTCGTAACTTAATACGAATCTGTCTTGCTGCAAAGACTACTGCAAAATGCCAGGTTATTTATGAAGCCTCATAACATCATAGAAACCAAACAGCCAATCAGGACTTAAGAATAGAATCACCCAAATGCATGGATATTCTGGATTCCCATAAGTACCAGCTGTCTTTGGCATTGGTTCACTTGTGCTTAGCTTGTTGCACAAAACCAACAGTATGCTAACTCACTTCAACAGGCACTAGTTCAGTTGTGCTTAGCCAGTTGCTGTTGTCCAAACCAACAGTATACTGACTGACTAGCAGGTTCAGTTGTGCTTAGCCAGTTGCTGTTGTCCAAACCAACAGTATACTGACTGAATAGCAGGTTCAGTTATGCTTAGCCAGTTGCTGTTGTCCAAACCAACAGTATACTGACTGACTGGCAGGTTCAGTTGTGCTTAGCCAGTTGCTGTTGTCCAAACCAACAGTATACTGACTGACTGGCAGGTTCAGTTGGCTTAGCCAGTTGCTGTTCAAACCAACAGTATACTGACTGACTGGCATGTTCAGTTTGTGCTTAGCCAGTTGCTGTTGTCCAAACCAACAGTATACTGACTGACTGGCAGGTTCAGTTGTGCTTAGCCAGTTGCTGTTGTCCAAACCAACAGTATACTGACTGACTGGCAGGTTCAGTTGTGCTTAGCCAGTTGCTGTTGTCCAAACCAACAGTATACTGACTGACTGGCAGGTTCAGTTGTGCTTAGCAGTTGCTGTTCAGGTTTGTGCTTAGCCAGTTGCTGTTGTCCAAACCAACAGTATACTGACTGACTGCAGGTTCAGTTGTGCTTAGCCAGTTGCTGTTGTCCAAACCAACAGTATACTGACTGACTGGAAGGTTCAGTTGTGCTTAGCCAGTTGCTGTTGTCAAACCAACAGTATACTGACTGACTGACTTCAATACTAAAGAGGTTATCGTAGATGATGAGAATGAGAATACTTACCATCAAATATTTTGAAGTCATCATTAATCTGCAGCAATTTAAATGCACTTCTTGCTCTCCAACCTTCTTCTTTTGCCAATCGATAATAAACGTCTCTTTTATCTTTTGATGATCGACCCATTGTTAATGATAGCTGAAAAAGATCAGAAATGTTAATACATTAAAAATCAGTGCACAAATTCTGTTATAACTCAAGTTATTCGGTAATCTGAACATTAGCTATATAAATGAGAGTAACTTCCCCTAGTTTCTTTCACTTTGAGGAAGCCTTATGTTTTGGTCGGCCATTTTCATTTCACTTAAATCTACACTGAAAATACGAATTTGTTTGAATAAGTACAACTGCGTGTTTTAAGACAAAAATATCATAACAATCAAGATTGTTTCAAAAATGTAAACAACAAAATGAGAATATTCTCAGAATAAACGAATATTATAATACACTCATTCTTAGCTTTGTTTATTGTCAAATCTTTAATAAACAAACAATTTACACTCAAATGAATCATTATGTTACAAGACACATGGATTTTACAACATGTTAACCCTTGGGTGATTTAATGCTGAAGTCCTGAATAAATTCATTATTATTGGGTATTAGTGTTTTATTTTATTCATTATCATTGTTTTTTTTAAACTCATTTTTTATTTATTTATCCCATAGATGGGTCTCTAACAGGTACTACAACTCGGGGTCAAAATGGACCTGGGAGTAATGGCAATATAGGGGTAATCCACACTTCTAAAAACTCCAGAATGGGAACCTCACCACTAGTTAGACATCATACCCAAGACACTAAGACCCTCAGCAGCCGCCTTTTAGCACATATATGATAAAAAGGGATGGTAGTTTGCTAGAGCAATACGGTCAGTATAATCATATAGGTTCTAGGGCTTCACTGGACCAGCTGATTAATTGGGATGGGGGCCTTTCCGACCGACCGTCTAGCCCAAGTAAGGATCAAAGTGGAGTGTAGCATGTCATGGATTGCTCAGCCACCAGGATTCCTTCTATAAGCATCACGGGTCGTCACCCAACGCTTACAGGTGGCCCAATTGGAAGGAGGTTTTACTCCACAACATAGGTGCAATCAGCGTTTTATACATTTTAATATTCGTTCAGCAATGATGATGATGATGATGATGATTAGCAGCAGCATGAGTCTTAAAAAAACATAGATAAGGCCCCCGGGATCTCAACACAGCCCTGGGCAATGTTATATTGTACATGGTGTAATGGTTACCATTGTAGGAAATGGACACAGTGAGACAAGTTAAATCCTGGATAAGACTGTTTGCATTTCACATAGCACTAATACCTTGGGAAAGGTATGAATCCAATTATTCTCCATTCAGCTATGGCTAAATAGTAGGGCAGACTGGGCTCTTTAACCTTGGTTAGGCAACCGGTCTATAAGGAAAACTCTGAATTCAAACCTATTAAACTCTGCTTACGAAATTGACCTTGTGTCACATCCTACTCATGCAGAGGATGTTGGTAAATATATATATATATATATATGTATATATACATATACATATTATATATGTTGAAGCACACATATATGCACAAACATACACATATATACACATACCCATATATATATATATATATATATATATATTCAATAACACCAACAACTGACCACCCCTCCCCTTCACCAGTATGAAAATGTTCCCCATTGAAGCAAGAACTCTATCCAAAGTCCTGAAGGAGGTCTAACAGTCCGAAACGTTACAACGTCGACAACACTACCTACAATAAACATCCATTTTCTACAACATCCCGTGTTTGTCTACCTTTCTGCACACACACATATATATATATATATATATATATATACACACACAAATATATATACATACACACACATATATATCCACGCACACACACACACATATATATATATCCACACATCCATACACACACATATATCCATACATATATAGCCATACACACACACATATACACATATATCCATACATATCCATATATATCCATACACACACATATCCATATATATCCATACACACACACATATACATATATATATATATCCACACATATTAACATACAGACACACACACGGGTTTGTTGACAGCATCATTGACTAGATCATATTTTTTATTTCTAAGTTTTAAAACACATTCTACACACGGTAAGAAAGATGATAATGAAAATAATCACATTTGGCTCATGTTTACCTTTGGACCACAGCGGCAGTGTAGAGAGGGGGGATCTGCTGCTTGAGCAATAGCACATCCTCCATGTCAACCCGCCCAGGCTATGTATTTAAAAAATGTTTTATTTTAAAATTTGGACACTACGCCATCGTTTTTCGTAGACGGAAGGATGCCAACACACGTTTACAAAACAGTATGCAAAATTAAAGTTTCTAAATGTCATGGTTATTTGCATCTTTCCTTTCTTTCTTGTTATTTGCATAGAGAAAAAGAATAATTAAAATCTATTCAATGTCTGTCGAAACAAATGGCTATTTAAATTAATTTCGCATTGTCTAGCATTCTTATGCGTTGATTTACTTACAGTCCACACCAATAATCTATAAAGATGAAGAATTAAAAAAAAAATGATTTTTAATAAAAGATTATCATTCTGATTATAAAGTTGTTTTTCACAGATTGTAAATAAATTGTAAATAATGCTAATGAATTAGGAAACACCTACACACTTTAAACTTGGGCGAAAATAAACGCGAGACCACGAAATAAATAAATAAATAAATAAAAATAATAATAATAATAATAATAATAATATTTGTTAGGGATTTTTTTTAAATATTAGTAAATATCAAATATCAGATTATTGAAACGTTCATTTATCAAAATTTTATAATAATATTTTATTTTTACAACACATTTTCCTTGAACAATTGAATGTCTGTTGATGAAAAAAAAAGTGAAGCATATATATATATATATAAATATATAAACATTGAAGGGAAATAGTAGCTGCTGGGATGATGAATGATTTTACTTTCAAAAACCAAACATCAGAAGAACTAAAAAAAATCGATATAGTAGCCTACTAAGATTTTTGTTGACACTAACCACGCACAACACACACCAATTTACATTCATTCATTTCCATACAAGCAACAATTCCATTAACAATAACAATGAAAATATTCTAATTAGAATACTATAATTATCTTTCAATCATATTTAAATCGACTAAAATCAATTTTAAAACCTTTATTTATATTTATATTATTTTTTAAAAGAAACATATGCAAAAAAAAAAAAATGTTGTTGCTCTTCGTATTTTATTTATCCAATGAAATGATCAACGTAATATTTTGTTTATTCTTTGGTATATATTGAAAATGATATCAATGGAGTAAAAACTAACAGAACTGTGTGAAATCATAATAGTTTAAGTTAAACAAACATCTTTATTTAACCTAAATCAATAATTTGAGCTGTTCAATAATTGGATGAGGATCGTATGTAACAAAAAACACAGACAGGAGAATCATTTAAGGTCACTGCTATTAAGAAAAAAGATTATTTCTATCCAAATTTAAACATGGCACAAAAATAGTAATTTATAATTAAATATAAGTTATATATTACAATGTTATTATATTCAAAAAATCATCGGCACACGGCAAAATATTAATAGTAAAGGTAAAATTTAGTTAGACTCACCTTTTAACGTTCCACTCTGAGAATGTAAAAAGAGTTACGTCCCTTGGAGGTGTAACACGAAAATATTTCCTGTTCAAAATGTTTCATTCGGAACACGTGTTATTTCCTAAGTTACCGAGACATGGCACAGCACACAGGCCTGAAGTTGCTTACACTACCTGCTGTTATTAAGTAGTCACTCATATAAGTACTGAACAGACTGTATGTTGCTTAACTTTATGTCTGCCTATAATAGTTATTATTTACTGAGTTTTGCTAAGTCTGGCATTTCTTTTTTTTTCCTTTTAGAAGTCCATCGCAGACGACGATGTTGTGGACCCTCTGGTGGTTAGTAAGTCCAATTCTGGACTTGCAAATGCGGTCACACACATTCGAAGGGAAATACCCATCTGCATTTGGTGGTTCATGACGATGAAGATGTCGCCGCTCTGCAGCCCTGTTATAATCTTGATATTGAGCTGCTTAGCTCCTGTGCGGCAGTCATCTGCCAACCCTGTCTGCTGGAGGCCAGATCTTACACCCTTGAAAGTGTGATGGTGCATTTCTTGAGCGTTGTCTGGCATACAGGCCTAAGGTTGCTTACTGTACTTGCTGTTACAAAACGGTCACCCATCTAAGCACTGAACAGGCTGATTATTGCTCAACTTCAGGTATGCCTATAATAGTTATTTACTAAGGTATAATTTACTGTTCTAATTAGATATGTCATGTGGCTGATAAGGTGATGCTGATCCATGGATGTTTTGAAAAGGAGGAATGAAGTTACACTATAGGATAAACTGTATTTTATAACCAATAAAAAGAAAATGTAAAAGATGTGCCAGCCATAACTCCTATCCAAATTCGAAAACTTCCAATATTTTGGACAAAGGAGATTAAAAAAAAAAAAATAAGCAATCACTAGAATCTGATTGGATAAGGCAAGTCATTTGGGGTGCTTATAAAAGATATTTGTGGTACTCTTAAAATTCCCAGTAAGCCAGATGAAAGAAGACGAGAACAACAATTGAAGATAAAGAAACATATATTCAAAACGTACAAAAAGGTTGCAAAACTTGTGTCATTTGCGGCCATATTTATCTTGCTGAGGGTGAAGGTAAAGGGAACGATTGAAAACATGTCTCACTGGTTGACTGCCCAACTCAATAAGTGACTTTCATCAAAGAGTTTAATTTAGGCGCCAAAATTGTATATTGGCAATTCACCCTCTAGTGCCAGGGGCAGATAATTTAACTATAATTTTTCTGATATTCTCCCAACAAAGAAGAAAACATGCAATGAGCATTAGTGCATGTTAGCAGGTTAAATTCTACTTTAATATGAATTTACATAATGGTCAATTTATTTAGATTCTCAGTGATAAGAAAGGTGAGTAACAAAAAAAGAGATTGGGGAACGTTACGGAAGACTGCCCTGGGTTTTCCCTGGTATTATTCTAGCCATTTTACTTGTTATATCAATTTTTTTATAATATCAAATTTTATCTTCATTTTGATTATTCTTTTTACAATTTAAAGTTTATCAAGAATATACAGTCTTTATCTTCATAATTTTTTTCTTTTAGGCCTTACATGGCTTTTCTTGATATTGTGAAGCATCGATTGGGGGCTCCTTTCCGTCATGATTATGGGTTATAGATAACTCCAGTGAGTATGGATGTTAGAAGCTATGTAGTTCAATGCTGAGTGAGCTTTTAAGTCTCTTCCAGAATGAAATTCAAGGACATGGCCTAGCTGTCAAAATGGCATAGGTGTAGTGAGATAGCCAATGGCGTGTTATCTCATTTACATATGTTTTATTACTGCAGGAGATATATAGAGACAGTTTAGGGGACTAGGGAGATTAGCTACGAGAAGCTGAGCCCAGTGCTAAGATTAAGCGTGAATAAATACTGCTGCAACAAAGAACGCGAAACCACACCTCACAACACTAGGCTTAGCTCGGTTCTTGATTTGTACTTCAACCACATGGATTTTGTCCATTTCATGCAACACTTTAATTTTTTGGTTGTCCATTCTGGAAGGTTTCTGACCTTTTTTCTTCTTTTCCAATTCAGTTCTTTTTGCTTTAGGGAATTTATCTCTTTTTGTTCAAATTGTTCATTCTGTTTTCTCTCTTTTTTTCCTAATTCTAAGTTTTCATTTAGGGTAATAGATTTGGTGTCAATTTTTTTCTAATTCTAAATTAGGTAAATTTAATTGTTCATTTAGAGTAATAGAATTAGTATCTTTTTATTCTAATTCTAAATTATTTAAATTTTTATTTTCAGTAAAATAATTAGTATCTTTTTGGGACCATATGACCTTTAGGCACCCCTTTTGCGATCTCGATTCATAAGCACATTTTTTCAATTACACCATCAAAATCCTGTTGTTTAATAACAGAGGTTTTTTTTTTAATTATAAAACTAACCCCTAAGCCTAACTGCTAACAAACAACTGGATTTTGACGGTGTACATGAAAAACATGTGCTTATGAATTGAGATCACAAAAGGGGTGCCTAAAGGTCATATGGTCCTCTTTTTGTTCTAATTCTAAATTAAGTAAATTAAGGGGATATGCCCAACTGATTGGTGCATTTTAAGTGACAGCCACAATTTTCTACCCGTGCACTATCCCATAAATAGGTTATGAGCTAGAATCATTAGATTCATTAGAATCTGTTGGTATTTGCAATTGACTTGTATCATTTGTATTATATATAAACTGAATGTTTATGCATCTTCCGGTTACTATGAGTATTCTATGGACACATGGTGCAACATATATAGGGGTTAAGTTAATACAATTCTAAGTGACAATCATCTCTAGGCTGCTGGTTCAATCCTGACCATGGGTGTTAATAACATAAAATACTTAACTAGTCATGGTTAACAGAATGAGAACAGTCTACCCTGGTGGATTGAATAAAAGTTTTTATTCAAAGTTCCATGAAGGCTCCCTAGTTTGACAAGAAGGTTCTTAAGTTTGAAGAGAAGGTTCCTGAGTTTGACAAGAAACACCTGAAGAAGGTCAGAGGGCACATCGGCCAAAATGGTGTGCATATAACAATAAAGATGAGGACAACAATTCACAAAATCTAAATAATTTTAATTATCAAGCCTCATCTCAAAAATTCAGACAAATCGTATAGGAAATGATTCTTTATTTTTAGCAATGGTATTTGGATTTCTGGAGAAAGAGAGGAAAAAGAAATAAGAACAAAGAGAGGTTAAAGTTTGGAACTCAATTGACCGATGAATAACCCCGAAATTAGATTTGAAAATGAAAACTGAAGTTCCGGGTTTTGACTAGAAGCAGAAGTTGGGTGACCCTCCCACTCTGGGGACGAGAAATAAATGAAGAGGAAAATCGTTTTTTTTTCGACTGGGCTTTGGTGGGAGCCAGACGTGGCCTCCCGGTTCTCCGTATGGGTTTTGTATAGTAGTACCTAACATGATTTACGATAGAGTAATTTGACCGTACCCTCCCTCTCTCTCTCTCTCTCTCTCTCTCTCTCTGAAAAAAAACCCACGAGCCTAGAAATAAATAAATACCTTTGTGACTATACAACTTGTGTATGTTGTTCCTGAACTAATGACTACTACTACTAAACGACTACTACTACAACTTGAATTTGGCCCTATGCAACAATCATCAAGGTGTGCTGACAGTACAGATTCCTTTGACTCTCTCTCACCATCTGTCCCTATAAGCCATCACTCTAGACTCCATCCAGTGTCTGTACAGAGTTGATAAATGTAAATTTTTGCTGGTTGGCCAAGATAGTACCATCTCCTCATTAAATGACAAGCCTCTGAAATTAGTAGACCATTTCACATACCTTGGTAGCAATATCTCATCTACTCAAAGTGATGTCAACATATGCATAGGTAAAGGTATTGCTATTGATAGGTTATCGATTATATTGGCAAGGATAGGTATGAATTTGCATTGCATTTTATATATAGTTGTCAGGGTGGCCTAAAGTCGGTATCAGCCAATCAGCGATGGAGTCTATCCCCTTTTCTCTAGCGCAAGACCAAGGAGATTATTTTAGCATCTGAGGTGTAGCGCCATACCTACCATCAGCTCCTTACTTTACCACACAGATCCCTGTGCTACTCATACGCTGAGTCGGTGAGGGCCGGTATTGAACTAGGAAACTTGTGGTTTCTAGCCGAACGCTCTACCAATTGAGCTAACCCGGCCCATTATGTATAGACATTATAGACACTATCCCGATATTACTGATGCAGACAATGCAGATGATCTAGTGCTTCTGGCAAATACACCTGCTCAAGCTCAATCTCTGCTGTATAGCCTACAACAAGAGGCATTGGTCTCTATGTGAATTCAGACAAAACAGAGTTCATGTGTTTTAATGAAGATGGTGCCATCTCCCCATTAAAAATGGTAAGCCTCTGAAATTAGTAGACCAGTTCATATACCTTGGTAGCAGTATCTCATCTACTGAAAGTAATGTCAACATATGCCAAAAGACAAAAGAGTTCTTTCAATTCTCACTGCTATGGGTTAGGTGGTGGGTGTGGTTTTCTGTGGGTTTAGGCTTTTAGGTTATTTTTGGTACGTGTTTGCTGGCTGTTTCTTTTAAACCCTATTATATTTGGTTCTTCCTTATTGCGGGTTGTCAGGCTGAAAATGAATTAAAGAAGAGACAAAGACAAAAGATAATTTTAGGTTTCAGACTTTATTTCTAGGTTCAAGACTATTTCTTGGAAATAGCATGTTCCCAGTAAGGTCTGCTTTTGGAATGGCTGAGGGTTCTTCTTGGTGCCAGGAAGAGGTCCTTTAAGAGTATTTACGGGGATTCGTTGGAGCCCTTATTCTCTGTAGTTGGCTATTTCGGAGGAAAGAAGGAAACAAATACAAATATAAAATGCAGACACTTGTATTATCAAAAGGTACAGAAATGTTGTTGCAAATTCTATTGGCATTTGCTACCAGACTTATCTGTGATGTTAAATACTGTTCGTTGGAGAAGTGGTGATAACAGGGGTATTCTGGTTGCTGGTTGGAATGTTGTTAAGACACTTCGTCAGGTCGTTTCTCATTCTTCAGCCTTCTGTTAGTATGCTATTGTATCAGCCTTGGAACGTTTGCTGATACAATGCTTTAGAAAGTTTGCTGGTAGTAGAGTTCTGTAGAGACGCGTCCATTTATTTTGCGACTTCCCTCAGTGACTGCTCTGTGATAAGTAAAGTCTAGGGATCGCTTGATTTTGCGACTTCCCTCGGTGACTGCTCCCTGATAAGTGACGTTTGGTTTGATTCTCGCGCCAACCTCCTGTTGGCGATTTGCCCCCTAGCGGCAGGGGAAGGTTATTCTGTTGAATTTCCGATACCTTTTCTCTGCACATGCCCAGAGGGTTCCTCTTGTCGGAGGGCTCTTGGGAGATTGTTATTTTTTATTTCATTTTAATCCCCACACTGCTAATGCAATTGCATGCACAAAATTCACAACTTCCTTTTGGAATTTGATGTTATTTTGTAATACAAAAATGTATGTGTGTGTACATATGTATGTGTGCATGTGTGTATATATCTCAAGTTAAGGAATTAAGAAGTTAAGAGAATCATAAAAGCCGAATAGTTGTGAAAATAGTAGAATATGTTTGTGTATGTATGTACATATGTATGTGTGTGTGTATGTGTGGGGATAGGATCTTAAGTGCCACTTATGTCAGAGAAGTTAAGATAATCTGGTATGAACATCTTAAATTCAAGAAAAACTTGAAATTAAATACAAATCGCTTAGGACATAAAAGAAGAAATAAGTAATGGTCAGAAAATTGGAGACATCTGGACAGAAAAAAAAACTTGGTTATTTCCTATAACTCCAACCTAAAAAAAGGGTGAACCACTCTGAATGAATTTTATAAATTATTTATTTATTTATTGATCTACTAGGAAAAAAGAAGACAGGGTTATGGTTAGGGTTAGTTTAATGGGAAAATAATGGGTAGATTAATTAACAGATAAAATTCATTCAGAGTGGTTCCCCTTTTTAGGTTGGAGTTATTGGAAATAATCAAAAACTTAATGTCCGCATTTTTAAGAGAAATTGAGTCTCATAATTCTAAAAAACTGAAGTTATAGCTGATTTCCAGAGAGATCCGACCAAAGGACAAAGGAGGTGTGGTCTTTGCATATATATACAAATTGGTTTGGACTCAAGGCAGTGAGACTTAGAGTTTTGTTCGAGCCAGATAGTTGATTGAGGACCATAAGGCAGATTGCAGCCAGATGGACTTAGAGAATTAGATAACTAATAGATTGAGTAGAAGATTCAGTCACCCACCCCTTCTTTCGAGGGGGGGGGTCCAGTGCATGGCAGTTAGAGTCAATGTCTTAGAGAAATATGCGCTGTGTTTTACCCTCCCTCTGTCTTTGTGTTGTTTGTTTTATTTTCTTGTGATGGCTTTCTCAAAACATTCAAGTAAAATGAGTAAAAAATGCTAAGTACTGCTGTAACATACTAGGTCTTCATTTCTCATAAATTAATTCATTTCTTCATGTGTGACAATGACTCTTAAATTAAGATCCCAAGTAACCCTGAGTTGGATTTTAAAAACAAATTTGCCCGTAAGTCAATTTGTTTCTTTTTGTTAACAAGTTTATTACGGCTTTTGATCGTCGCGTAGTAGTAAGCGATAGAGAGATGTTTATAATACCAGAATTAGCATAGCTGGAGCTAGTAAGCTTATCATGTCTGGCCAGGGAACCAGTTGTCAAAATTGGAAGAAAGAAAGAAAGAATGGTCAGCTGATTTTCAGTTAAGCTAAGGCGGCATCATGTTTTTCCTCAATTCATTTTCTGCACTAACAAAAATGCACTGAAAAATCCTCAGTTTTGTAATATCCTCCAAAAATTGTCAGCCATATCAAAAATAAACACATTGTTTGTTTACTTACTTTCATATATATACATATATATATATATATATTGGAGAAATAAGAGGAAATTAATCTGACAATATGTGGAGAAAGGTAGACAAACACAAGATGTTCTACAAAATGGATGTTTATTGTAGGTAGTGATGTTGATGTTATAACGTTTCGGTCTGTTAGACCTTCTTCAGGATGTTGGATACAGTTCTTGCTTCATCGGTGGACATTTTCATACTGGTGAGTTAGGAGGTTGTGAATAGGGGGAGGAGTGGTCAATTGCTGGTGCTAGTAGGAGTGTTTAAGTTGGTAGTGGGAGTTTTCTTTTTTTCTCTGATGGGGTGTGTAGCTAGTAAGGTTCTGTTAATGAAGCCACAGGTATTTGGTGTTGGAAGAGGTTGTCCGTGGGTCATATGCGCTGGGTTTGGTGGAGATATAGTGGGTCATGTAAAAATGGTAAGTATATGTTTATTATTATTATATATATATTTTTTTTTACTAAGTATCGATTTATATATATATATAATAATATATATATATATATAAAAGTATAGATAAAAGGATATGAAAACACACAATGCTGTTAAAATGAAAATATTTTTATATCATATTCATAGCTAATATTGAACAATATTTTGATTTATAAAAACCATCATCAGAGCTTGTTTTTAATCCAGACTAATCGAGAGAGAAGCAGAAAATAATTTAAATTCAAAACAGAAGCATTGATGTTCCAAAAAGCGTGCAATGCTTCCGTTTTGAATTTAAATTATTTTCTGCTTCTCTCTCGATCAGTCTGGATTAAAAACAAACTTTGATGATTTTTATAAATCGAAATATTGTTCAATATTAGCTATGAATATGATATAAAATATTTTCATTTTAACAGCATTGTGTGTTTTATCTATACTTATACTGTCAGATTCATTTCCTTACTCTTAACTTTATATATATATATATATAAATTGGAAAAACAAACTGTTCCAAAAAATATGTATCCTTTACAGATACCATTGTTTAAAAGATGAGAAAAGTACTAATTGTCTGAACTTTTGAGAAAAGTAGAAGCAATTATTCCTCCAACTTTTCTCAAAAATTAATTTTTCACACATTCCCAACATCTCATATACCAATCATGTCTTGACTTTCAACCTTGCATGTACCATTCACGTCATGAACTTTCAAAATAAACACTGATCAATAAACGATTATGTGCGTTTTTCTCCATACACATGTCCGACTCTAGTTATTTAAAAACATCCCTCACCATTTGAACAACAAAAAATCTGTTTCTTTTCTCTTATGGTAATTTATCATGCACGCATGAACTCTTCCAACTATAAATAGCAGTAGGTTCTGCACTTAAGCAAGAGTTATTATTTCAGCAGACAGCCAATAAGACAGTCTAGCGTGTAACCAACTCATTGGTATATATTTGTACTACTGTTCTTTGTTAATATATATTGTTTAACTCATTTCCTGTCTTGTGTCTTTATTCTGGCCCCTAACCAGGCCACAACACTTATATTGTCCTGAAGAAGGTTTTACATAAATTGAAAGGTTTAAGCATTGACATAAACATCATAATAAATTCATCTTTTTTGGAACACTTTGTTTTTCTAATTTCTACATATTGTTGGATTCATTTCCATATTTTACTCACATACATATATACATATATATATGAAAGTAAGTAAACAAACAATGTGTTATTTTTTATATGGCCTTTTTAGCCGACAATGTTTGGAGGATATGTGCTTAATTGAAGTCATACCTAATTTGAAAATTAATTTAATAATGAATTTGGGCGGGCATATATGTTCAAATGTAAGGCTAAACAAATCGAGAAAATGTCAATCCCTGTATGTACATTTCGACCTATTAGGTCTCATCAGCAAGGTTATAGACATGGAGACTTATATATATATATATATATATATATATATATATATATATATATATATATATATATTCACTTTCAACCATGTTCTTCAAAATATAAAACACTCTCTTCTAGCCAATGTGACAGAGGGGCACCAAAGAAACGATACAAAGACTGCTTGAAAAAATTCCGGTAATCTTCAACTTATTCCTCGTAAATTCCTACTATAAAATAAACTGAACCCTCATTTTATGTCCGTGTTTTTGCAATAAATGTTTTAAATATGTTTGCAATAAATGTTTTTAAATAAAGAAAATATATTCAGTATTGTAAAATAACGGGTGCAAGAAAAATAAAATATTTATTGCAAAAACAGACATAAAATGAAGGTTCAGTTTATTTTATGGTAGGAAGTTACGAGGAACAAGTTAAGGATTACCAAAATCCCTTGGTGCCTGTTACATCAACCATCGCTGTTGGTCCACCCTAGCTTTTTTGTGAACAAATTTTCCATTTAACCCATAGATGTGACCCTAACAGGTCAGAGTGGACCTGGAAGCAATGGTGATCAGGGGTTGCTCCACATTCCCCAAACCTCCAGAAATGGAACCTCACCATCAGTTTAACGTCATACCCAGGACATGAAGACCCTCAGCCACTGCCTTCTAGCACTCATATGATAAAGAGGGTTGGAGCTTGCCATAAGGGCAATCGGGTTGGGACAATCATATAGATGCTAGGGCTTGATGTGACCAGCCGACTGACGTGACCAGCCTGTCTAGCCTAAGTAAGGGCCAAAGTAGAGTGTTGCATGTTATGGACTGCTCAGCTACCAGGATTCCGTCCTTAAGCATCACGGGTTGCCATCTGCGGCCAACATGTGGAGGGGTCTCCCTCCTTTCTGCAGAGGTGCAGTCAGTGTATACTAAAGCCCCAGTCAACAATCTCCACTAACCATGTTGTCTCCTCCTTTGAAAACATTATGTAAAGACAGAATGCACAGGAGGAAGAACCACAACAGAATGCCATTGAATCCTGACCAACTATGCCCATCTGTCCCACATTAGCCTTATCAGCCACAAACATGCCTGCAGTCAATGTGAACCACCCCCTTAATCTTTGTTCACAAAGCCAAGATGAGATATTACACATACCCCTACATAAGAATTTGAGTAATATATAGAGCAATAAAACCAAATATCTATATATTAATACTCATGTTCCTGAATTGAACGACTTATCATCTTGCAACACTCTGGTTAAAAATAAGACTGTCCAAATCGTCTAAGATGAAATGCAAAACTGTAAATCATGATTATCTGGTGTTACTTATCTGCTGAATTCTTATGTGTTGACACCTAAGGTAAATGATGAACCATTGTTTTTTATTATAAATAAAGGGGAAAAAAAGGACATGCTACATAGAAAAAATATTAAAAAAAGAGAGATGGGGAAAGATAAAGAGGGTGAGCATACAGAAGCGATAATGCTAATCTGTTTCAATCGAACATAATGAAAAGAAGGAAAAAAAGAAAGAAAGAAAAACAAAAGTGAGAGTTAAATCAAGATTATTCTACTTTTTACATATTGAACTATTTTGCAACAACTCTTAAGCAAACATATCAAACATTGTAAAATTTAAATAATTGTATTATATAGATTTTTCAGACTTTTCTCATATTTACTGTTATATACTCAACATTTTGGCTGGTGTGTCCTCTGACCTTCTTCAGGTGTTTCTTGTTAGAATTGGGTCGAAACATTGCATATATCTTATTATAATGGAGATTCAGTGTAAGTCTAACCAAAACTATGTCACAATACCCTCAGGAAATGCGTAAGTTTATCAATGAGTATTTAATTTATAGTCATAGTCAAAATCATTAATACATAGAATTAATCTTATTTATTAACGATTTCTCTATGAAAATCTTAGGTTTGCCTCAAAACAGCCCATGTTATTAGTGCATTTAAAATCTGGCAATGTGTCTTATATATCCCTAAGAAATAAAGGTTTACATAATATATAGTGGTTAATTTGCATACTGGTTTTAACAAAACTGGATTTAATAAATAATTACTTGATCTTAATATTATTGTTTTATTCTCCAACTTATTAAAATCAATCCTATAAATGAATATTATAAGAAACCAATTAAAATAAGTATAATCTTTTTATACGAGTTCTTATCTAATTTCGTTAGTCTAATTTAATATATTTCATTACATTAAAAAATTAAACACTTACGCTGGGGGCATATTCTTGCTAGTAAAAAGAATTAATGTTATGTTGGCTTATTTCTCATTGATTAGCTTAACCAGAAGTATAGGGGCATTGAGTTTAGTTTTGATATTCACTATACTTAAAAAAAAAAGGAAGCGCGTGTGTAATGGTTAAAGTCATGGGAAATGGACTCGTCGCCCCGCATTCAAATCCTGGACATTGTAATTGCATTTCACTTAGCGCTAATATCCCTGGGAAAGGTATGAATTCTACTCTCCCTCCAGCTAGGGTAAATAGTAGGGCAGACTGGGCTCTTTCACCTTGGTTAGGTAACCGGTCTAAGAGAAGGAAAACTCTGAATTCAAACCTGTTAAACTCTGCTTAAGAAATTGACCTTGTGTCGCATCTGATCGTGCGGAGGGGTTGGTTGAATATATACTTAAAAAAATTACTTAAATTTATTGTTAAACAGCAAGATAGACCACCCAGTTATAATCAAGCACACTACACAGCAGCATGGTTTAAACTAAACTTCTGTCATATCCCAGCATATTTCATTCATCAGCTATCATTATAAATAATATATACATCTTTTTTTGAACTTTGGACATTTTTAAGACTATTTTCTTAACTTAAGTATCATGTTTTTTTTTTTTGTTTGTAAAATTGTACACAATTTCAATTTTATCTCCCCACTTATTACATACAGGCCTTAGCACCTTTTCTGATTGTTCCAAGCCTATTGCCCTTGGCAAACACAACTTTTTTATCATATATGTGCTAGAAAGTGAGTGCTCTGACCGAGGAGCTTCACACAATACAAACACCATACCCACAGAGCGAAAAACGAACAATCCCGAGCATATAGACGAGCGAAAAAATTTAGTAAAAACATGCGGTACCTCTCCAAACACCGATGGTGCAAGTTCCAATTCTGGGAGGTCGGGGAACGAAAAGCGGAAAAGAAAGGAAAGAAAGGAAAAAACAAAGAAAAGAAACAACACAAATGCGGAAGAAGGACTGAGAAGGCCGAAATGAAGCCGAGAGGGCCGGCGGACCCGAGCGCCCCCGCACGCAAGGTCACCCCCTTTATCACCGAGTGTCACTACTACAGAGGAAAAGAAAAATCACGACGATCCTGACCCGCGGAGAAAGAAAAAAGAGAGAAGAGAAGTAGGAAGGAATGAAGAGAGAATAGAGTGGATCACCGAACCAATAAAGAAGGAAAAGGCGCAACGGGGAAAGCAGGAGAAAACAGAGAAACACACCAAGGCCACCCAGGGCAGACCGACGGCAAAAAGAAAAGATAAAAGACACCAGAAAACTAAATAGAGAAGTAAAGATAAAAGAATCCAGAAAAAAAGAAAAGAGATATTATAAAAAAAAAAAAAAATGTGAGACAGACACAACAAAGGACAGGGAGGTAAAGAACGGCCAAACCAGAATGTAGAAGAAGGAGGAACGACAGAGAAACAAACGAAAACAAAACGAAAAAACCAAGGCACGCCGACAGAGAGCGAGCCCAAGGGCGGAAAGAGTAAAGGGGGCCCACAACGCGAAGGAGGGCATAAGAAAGGGAACGACAAGACATAACAACCGAGATATAAGGGCATCTTAGACAAGGGGCGATCTAATCAGCAAAAAATGAAAAGTAGAAAAGAAGGAAGATGGCGCCAGGGTGCGAAGGGGGCAACGAGGGCGGGTGCAGTTTGGTTAGCAAGGGCGTCCAGAAAGTAGGGGGGAGGGAAGAGAATAATCGGTGGAAGATACAAAAAAGAAGAAAGCAGAAGAAAGAAGGGGAAAGGAGAGCCAGAAAAGGAGAGTGGATAAAGGAAGGGAGAACAAGACTATGGATGAAGAGGGACACAAGCGAATGGGAAGAGCGGAGAAAGTAGTCATAGTGAAAGAGACAAAAGGGACTATAGGGACGAGAAACCCAAAACTATGAGGAAATGAGCACGGAAGAGGCCGCGGAGCACCAAGGAAGCAAAAGACGGTGTGAACAAAAAAAAGCGGGAGAAACAGGAGCCCCGAGAAAAGAGAGAAAAATAATCCGACCCGAAATAAAGGTCAAGTGGGACGCACACAACGAAACGAGAAAGATAATATGAAACAGTAACAAATTCAAAAAAGAAAAGAAGATAAGAGAAGATGAGAAGTGGGGGTAGCGACAAGAAAAAAAAAAGAAAAAAAAGGGGGGGAGAGGCCTATCAGAGAGGTACCATTGGGCACTAGTCATAGGATCAACCCAGGCTTAATCGTCCAGGAGACACAACACAGCCAGAAGAGGAAAGAGTGAGGATATAAAGTGAAGTGCGAAGAGAGAGAACACACACCAATAAGAGAGGAGAACACGAAGAATAGAGATAACCACCAAAACTAAATTCATCAGAGAGAACATTAAAACGATAACAAAGAAAGAAGCACAAACACAAATATGTCCCTTTGTTATT
>CM042160.1:58417762-58596585 GCA_023376005.1 Doryteuthis pealeii | reverse complement strand
ACATAATACCATAACATATCCATATATATCCATACACCACACACATATCGCATATATATGCCATACACACTTTATACATACTATAAAATCCATACACACACACATAACATACTTAATTATAGATACCACACATATAAACATACAGACACACACACACGGGTTTGTGTGACAGCATCATTGACTAGATCATATTTTTTATTTCTAAGTTTTAAAACACATTCTACACACGGTAAGAAAGATGATAATGAAAATAATCACATTTGGCTCATGTTTTACCTTTGGACCACAGCGGCAGTGTGGAGAGGGGGATCTGCTGCTTGAGCAATAGCACATCCTCCATGTCAACCCGCCAGGCTTATGTATTTAAAATGTTTTATTTTAAAATTTGGGACACTACGCCATCGTTTTCGTAGACGGAAGGATGCCAACACACGTTTACAAAACAGTATGCAAATTAAAGTTTCTAAATGTCATGGTTATTTGCATCTTTCCTTTCTTTCTGTTATTTGCATAGAGAAAAAGAATAATTAAAATCTATTCAATGTCTGTCGAAACAAATGGCTATTTAAATTAATTTCGCATTGTGTCTAGCATTCTTAATGCGTTGATTTACTTACAGTCCACACCAATAATCTATAAAGATGAAGAATTAAAAAAAAAATGATTTTTAATAAAAGATTATCATTCTGATTATAAAGTTGTTTTTCACAGATTGTAAATAATTGTAAATAATGCTAATGAATTAGGAAACACCTACACACTTTAAACTTGGGCGAAAATAAACGCGAGACCACGAAATAAATAAATAAATAAAAATAAAATAGAATAATAATAATAATAATAATAATAATAATAATAATAATGTTTGTTAGGTTTTTTTTTAAATATTAGTAAATATCAAATATCAGATTATTGAAACGTTCATTTATCAAAATTTTATAATAATAATTTTATTTTTACAACACATTTTCCTTGAACAATTGAATGTCTGTTGATGAAAATAAAAAGTGATAGAATATATATATATATATTATATATATATATATATATATATATATATATATATATATATCATATAAACATTGAAGGGGAAATAGTAGCTGCTGGGATGATGAATGATTTTACTTTCAAAACCAAACATCAGAAGAACTAAAAAAAATCGATATAGTAGCCTACTAAGATTTTTGTTGACACTAACCACGCACAACACACACCAATTTACATTCATTTCATTTCCATACAAGCAACAATTCCATTAACAATAACAATGAAAATATTCTAATTAGAATACTATAATTATCTTTCAATCATATTTAAATCGACTAAAATCAATTTTAAAACCTTTATTTATATTTAGATTATTTTTTAAAAGAAACATATGCAAAAAAAAAAAAATGTTGTTGCTCTTCGTATTTTATTTTATCCAATGAATGATCAACGTAATATTTTGTTTATTCTTTGGTATATATTGAAAATGATATCAATGGAGTAAAAAACTAACAGAACTGTGTGGAAATCATAATAGTTTAAGTTAAACAAACATCTTTATTTAACCTAAATCAATAATTGAGCTGTTCAATAATTGGATGAGGATCGTATGTAACAAAAAACACAGACAGGAGAAATCATTTAAGGTCACTGCTATTAAGAAAAAAGATTATTTCTATCCAAATTTAAACATGGCACAAAAATAGTAATTTATAATTAAATAAAGTTATATATTACAATGTTATTATATCAAAAAATCATCGGCACACGGCAAAATATTAATAGTAAAGGTAAAATTTAGTTAGACTCACCTTTTAACGTTCCACTCTGAGAATGTAAAAGAGGTTACGTCCCTTGGAGGTGTAACACGAAAATATTTCCTGTTCAAAATGTTTCATTCGGAACACGTGTTATTTCCTAAGTTACCGAGTACATGGCTACAGACACACAGGCCTGAAGTTGCTTACACTACCTGCTGTTATTAAGTAGTATCACTATATAAGTACTGAACAGACTGTATGTTGCTTAACTTTATGTCTGCCTATAATAGTTATATTACTGAGTTTTGCTAAGTCTGGCAATTTTTTTTTTTTCCTTTTAGAAGTCCATCGCAGACGACGATGTTGTGGACCCTCTGGTGGTTAGTAAGTCAATTCTGGACTTGCAAATGCGGTCACACACATTCGAAGGGAAATACCCATCTGCATTTTGGTGGTCATGACGATGAAGATGTCGCCGCTCTGCAGCCCTGTTATAATCTCGATTATTGAGCTGCTTAGCTCCTGTGCGGCAGTCGTCGTGCCAACCCTGTCTGCCGGAGGCCAGATCTTACACACTTGAAAGTGTGATGGTGCGTTTCTTGAGTGTTGTCTGACATACAGGCCTAAGGTTGCTTACAGTACTTGCTGTTACAAAACAGTCACCCATCTAAGCACTGAACAGGCTGATTATTGCTCAACTTCAGGTATGCCTATAATAGTTATTTACTAAGGTATAATTTACTGTTCTAATTAGATATGTCATGGGGCCGATAAGGGGATGCTGATCTATGGATATTTTGAAAAGGAGGAATGAAGTTACACTATAGGATAAACTGTATTTTGTAGAGGATTATGAGAATGTGTTCAGTAATATTAGGAATGATGAATAAAAATAGTTAGGCAGAAAATACGGAGAAATAATAAAACAAATGCATACAATTATAAATTAACAAATAAATTTATTCAGAGAATAAATCTGCAATAATAATTTTGTAGAGGCGATCTGGTGTATTAAAATTGACGGAGAATAAATTTGCAAGTATTCAACAAATATGTAAATGTTCAAAAGGAATAGTGTAGGTGATATGTGTAATGTAAAATGTAAAAGTTTGTATGCTAAGTTTAGAAAAGTTTGTTTTGATGTGGACAGAAATGAGAAATAAGTTTGTGTATCTGACCGTTTGAAATAGATTCCTGATGTTGGTTGCGGTGGTACGATTGAATGGCAATAGTAGTAATTGTGTTGAGGACGGTGGAATCGTTGAGTCTGACACCTGCTTCTTGGTCAGCGAGAGGAGATCTGCGTGTTTGTTTATCTTTGGTTGTGTGAGGTGATGTCTGTCTCATCTGCTAGCGAAATGAATCCTGTCTGTCTGATAGCGAAACGGGTTCTGTCCTGGTTATGTCTGTTTGTTGATTTCCTATCCGTTATTTATAATTAGAGGATAGGATCGAAAAGTAATTAACTTTTTGGCGCAAACGCCGCGGACGTAGTAGTGAACAATACTAACTTAGCCAATCGATTCTGATTTTTGTGTAAACATTTGCCCTAATCACTTTTCCTTAAATCTTTGGAAAAGGATTTGTGTTCGTGTGTTTGATTTAATTACTTTTCCTTAAGTTTGGAAAAAGGATTGTGTTGCGTGTTTGTTTTAATTTCTTTCCCTTAAATTTGGAAAGAGAAATGTGTACGTGTATTTATTTAAAAATATAGAATTGTATTCTATAATTTTATAACCAATAAAAAGAAAATGTAAAAGACGTGCCAGCCATAACTCCTATCCAACTTCGAAAACTTATTAATATTTTGGACAAAGGAGATTAAAAAAAAAAAATTAAGCAATCTCTAGAATCTGATTGGATAAGGCAAGTCATTTGGGGTGCTTATAAAATATACTTGTGGTACTCTTAAAATTCCCAGTAAGCCAGTAAATTCAGATGAAAGAAGACGAGAACAACAATTGAAGATAAAGAAACATATATTCAAAGGGTACAAAACTTGTGTCATTTGCGGCCAGATTTATCTTGCTGAGGGTGAAGGTAAAGGGAGCGATTGAAAACATGTCTCACTCGTTGACTGCCCAACTCAATAAGTGACTTTCATCAAAGAGTTTAATTTAGGCGGCAATATTGTATATTGGCAATTCACTATCTGGTGCCAGGGGCAGATAATTTAACTATAATTTTTCTGATATTCTCCCAACAAAGAAGAAAACGTGCAATGAGCATTAGTGCATGTTAGCAGGTTAAATTCTACTTTAATATGAATTTACATAATGGTCAATTTATTTAGATTCTCAGCGATAAGAAAAGTGAGTAACAAAAAAAGAGATTGGGGAACGTTACGGGAAGATTGCCCAAGGTTTTTCCTGGCATTATTCTAGCCATTTTACTTGTTATATCAATTTCTTTTATAATATCAAATTTTATCTTCATTTTCATTATTCTTTTTTACACTTTAAAGTTTATCAAGAATATACAGTCTTTATCTTCATTATTTTTTTCTTTAAGCCTTACATGGGCTTTTTTTGATATTGTGAAGCATTGACTGGGGGCTTCTTTCCATCATGACTATGGGTTATAGATAACTCCAGTGAGTATGGATGTTAGAAGCTATGTAGTTCCATGCTGAGTGAGCTTTTAAGTCTCCTCCCGAATGAAATTCAAGGACATGGCCTAGCTGTCAAAATGGCCTAGGTGTAGTGAGATAGCCAATGGCGTGTTATCTCATTTACATATGTGTATTACTGCAGGAGATATATAGAGACAGTTTAGGGGACTAGGGAGATTAGCTACGAGAAGCTGAGCCCAGTGCTAAGATTAAGCGTGAATAAATACTGCTGCAACAAAGAACGCGAAACCACACCTCACAACACTAGGCTTAGCTGGGTTCTTGATTTGTACTTCAACCACATGGATTTTGTCCATTTCATGCAGCACTTTAATTTTTTGGTTGTCCATTCTGGAAGGTTTCTGACCTTTTTTCTTCTTTTCCAATTCAGTTCTTTTTGCTTTAGGGAATTTATCTCTTTTTGCTAAAATTGTTCATTCTGTTTTCTCTCTCTATTTTCCTAATTCTAAGTTTTCATTTAGAGTAATAGATTTGGTGTCAATTTTTTTCTAATTCTAAATTAGGTAAATTTAATTGTTCATTTTCAGAATAGAATTAGTATCTTTTTGTTCTAATTCTAAATTATTTAAATTTTCATTTTCAGTAAAATAATTAGTATCTTTTTGGGACCATATGACCTTTAGGCACCCCTTTTGCGATCTTGATTCATAAGCACATGTTTTTCATTTACACCGTCAAAATCCGGTTGTTTGTTAACAGACGATTTTTAGAGGTTTTTTTTTTAATTATAAAACTAACCCCTAAGCCTAACTGCTAACAAACAACTGGATTTTGACGGTGTAAATGAAAAACATGTGCTTATGAATCGAGATCGCAAAAGGGGTGCCTAAAGGTCATATGGTCCTCTTTTTGTTCTAATTCTAAATTAAGTAAATTATGGGGATATGCTCAACTGATTGGTGCATTTTAAGTGGCAGCCACAATTTTCTACCTGTGCACTACTCGTTAAATAGGTTATGAGCTAGAATCATTAGATTCATTAGAATCTGTTGGTATTGCAATTGACTTGTATCATTTGTATTATATATAAACTGAATGTTTATGCATCTTCCGGTTACTATGAGTATTCTATGGACACATGGTGCAACAGATATAAGGGTTAAGTTAATACAATTCTAAGTGACAATCATCTCTAGGCTACTGGTTCAATCCTGACCATGGGTGTTAATAACATAAAATACTTAACTGGTCATGGTTAACAGAATGAGAACAGTCTACCCTAGTGGATTGAATAAAAGTTTTTATTCAAAGTTCCATGAAGGCTTCCAAGTTTGAAGAGAAGGTTCCTGAGTTTGACAAGAAATACCTGAAGAAGGCAGGAGGGCACATTGGCCGAAATGTTGTGCATATAACAATAAAGATGAGGACAACAATTCACAAAATCTAAATAATTTTAATTATCAAGCCTCATCTCAAAAATTCAGACAAATTGTATAGGAAATGATTCTTTATTTTTAGCAATGGTATTCGGATTTCTGGAGAAAGAGAGGAAAAAGAAATAAGAACAAAGATAGGTTAAAGTTTGGAACTCAACTGACCGATGAATGACCCCGAAATTAGATTTGAAAATAAAAACCGAAGTTCCGGGTTTTGACTAGAATCAGAAGTTGGGTGACCCTCCCACCCTGGGGACGAGAAATGAATGAAGAGGAAAATCGTTCTTTTTTTTTTGACTGGGCTTTGGTGGGAGCCAGACGTGGCCTCCTGGTTCTCCGTATGGGTTTTGCATAGTAGTACCTAACATGATTTACGATAGAGTAATTTGACCATATCCTCCCTCCCTCCCTCTCTCTCTCTCTCTCTCTCTCTCTCTATGAAAAAAACCCACGAGCCTAGAAATAAATAAATACCTTTGTGACTATACAACTTGTGTATGTTGTTCCTGAACTAATGACTACTACTACTAAACGACTACTACTACAACTTGAATTTGGCCCTATGCAACAATCATCAAGGTGTGCTGACAGTACAGATTCCTTTGATTCTCTCTCACCATCTTTCCCTATAAGCCATCACTCTAGACTCCACCCAGTGTCTGCACAGAGTTGATAAATGTACATTTTTGCTGGTTGGCCAAGATGGTACCATCTCCTCATTAAATGACAAGCCTCTGAAATTAGTAGACCATTTCACATACCTTGGTAGCAATATCTTCTCTACTGAAAGTGATGTCAACATATGCATAGGTAAAGGTATTGCTATTGATAGGTTATCGATCATATTGGCAAGGACAGGTATGAATTTGCATTGCATTTTATATATAATCGTCGAGATGGCCTAAAGTCGGTATCAGCCAATCAGCGATGGAGTCTATCCCCTTTTCTCTAGCACAAGACCAAGGAGATTATTTTAGCATCTGGGGTGTAGCGCCACACCTACCATCAGCTCCTTACTTTATCACACAGATCCCTGTGCTACTCATACGCTGAGTCGGTGAGGGCCAGTATTGAACTAGGAAACTTGTGGTTTCTAGCCGAACACTCTACCAATTGAGCTAACCCGGCCCATTATGTATAGATATTATTGACACTATCCCGATATTACTGATGCAGACTATGCAGATGATCTAGTGCTTCTTGCAAATACACATGCTCAAGCTCAATCTCTGCTGTATAGTCTACAACAAGAGGCATTGGTCTCTATGTGAATTCAGACAAAACAGAGTTCATGTGTTTTAATGAAGATGGTGCCATCTCCCCATTAAAAATGGTAAGCCTCTGAAATTAGTAGACCAGTTCATATACCTTGGTAGTAGTATCTCATCTACTGAAAGTAATGTCAACATATGCCAAAAGACAAAAGAGTTCTTTCAATTCTCACTGCTATGGGTTAGGTGGTGGGTGTGGTTTTCTGTGGGTTTAGGCTTTTAGGTTATTTTTGGTACGTGTTTGCTGGCTGTTTCTTTTAAACCCTATTATATTTGGTTCTTCTTTCTTGTGGGTTGTCAGGCTGAAAATGAATTAAAGAAGAGACAAAGACAAAAGATAATTTTAGGTTTCAGACTTTATTTCTAGGTTCAAGACTATTTCTTGGAAATAGCGTGTTCCCAGTAAGGTCTGCCTTTGGAATGGCTGAGAGTTCTTCTTGGTGCCAGGAAGAGGTCCTTTAAGAGTATTTACGGGGATTCGTTGGAGCCCTTATTCTCTGTAGTTGGCTATTTCGGAGGAAAGAAGGAAACAAATACAAATATAAAATGCAGACACTTGTATTATCAAAAGGTACAGAAATGTTGTTGCAAATTCTATTGGCATTTGCTACCAGACTTATCTGTGATGTTAAATACTGTTCGTTGGAGAAGTGGTGATAACAGGGGTATTCTGGTCGCTGGTTGGAATGTTGTTAAGACACTTCGTCAGGTCGTTTCTCATTCTTCAGCCTTCTGTTAGTATGCTATTGTATCAGCCTTGGAACGTTTGCTGATACAATGCTTTAGAAAGTTTGCTGGTAGTAGAGTTCTGTAGAGACGCGTCCGTTTATTTTGCGACTTCCCTCAGTGACTGCTCTGTGATAAGTAAAGTCTAGGGATCGCTTGATTTTGCGACTTCCCTCGGTGACTGCTCCCTGATAAGTGACGTTTGGTTTGATTCTCGTGCCAACCTCCTGTTGGCGATTTGCCCCCTAGCGGCAGGGGAAGGTTATTCTGTTGAATTTCCGATACTTTTTCTCTGCACATGCCCAGAGGGTTCCTCCTGTCGGAGGGCTCTTGAGAGATTGTTATTTTTTATTTCATTTTAATCCCCACACTGCTAATGCAATTGCATACACAAAATTCACAACTTCCTTTTGGAATTTGATGTTATTTTGTAATACAAAAATGTATGTGTGTGTACATATGTATGTGTGCATGTGTGTGCATGTGTGTATATATCTCAAGTTAAGGAATTAAGAAGTTAAGAGAATCATAAAAGCCGAATAGTTGTGAAAATAGTAGAATATGTTTGTGTATGTGTGTACATATGTATGTGTGTGTGTATGTGTGGGGATAGGATCTTAAGTGCCACTTATGTCAGAGAAGTTAAGATAATCTGGTATGAACATCTTAAATTCAAGAAAAACTTGAAATTAAATACAAATTGCTTAGGACATAAAAGAAGAAATAAGTAATGGTCAGAAAATTGGAGACATCTGAACAGAAAAAAAACTTGGTTATTTCCTATAACTCCAACCTAAAAAAAGGGGGAACCACTCTGAATGAATTTTATAAATTATTTATTTATTTATTGATCTACTAGGAAAAAAGAAGACAGGGTTAAGGTTAGGGTTAGTTTAATGGGAAAATAATGGGTAGATTAATTAACAGATAAAATTCATTCAGAGTGGTTCCCCTTTTTAGGTTGGAGTTATTGGAAATAACCAAAAACTTAATGTCTGCATTTTTAGGAGAAATTGAGTCTCATAATTCTAAAAAACTAAAGTTATAACTGATTTCCAGGGAGATCCGATCAAAGGACAAAGGAGGTGTGGTTTTTGCATATATACAAATTGGTTTGGACTCAAGGCAGTGAGACTTAGAGTTTTGTTCGAGCCAGATAGTTGATTGAGGACCATAAGGCAGATTGCAGCCAGATGGACTTAGAGAATTAGATGACTAATAGATTGAGTAGAAGATTCAGTCACCCCACCCCTTCTTTCGAGGGGGGGGGTCCAGTGCATGGCAGTTAGAGTCAATGTCTTAGAGAAGAATATGCGCTGTGTTTTACCCTCCCTCTCTGTCTTTGTGTTGTTTGTTTTATTTTCTTGTGGTGGCTTTCTCAAAACATTCAAGTAAAATGAGTAAAAAATGCTAAGTACTGCTGTAACATACTAGGTCTTCATTTCTCATAAATGAATTCATTTCTTCATGTGTGACAATGACTCTTAAATTAAGATCCCAAGTAACCCTGAGTTGGATTTTAAAAAATGCTAAGTACTGCTATAAACATATAGGTCTTCATTTCTTATAAATGAATTTGGTTCTTCATGTGTGACAATGACTCTTAAATTAAGTCCAAGTAACCCTGAGTTGGATTTTAAAAACAAATTTGCCTGTAAGTCAATTTGTTTCTTTTTGTTAACAAGTTTATTACGGCTTTTGATCGTCGCGTAGTAGTAAGCGATAGAGAGATGTTTATAATACCAGAATTAGCATAGCTGGAGCTAGTAAGTTTATCATGTCTGGCCAGGGAACCAGTTGTCAAAATTGAAAGAAAGAAAGAAAGAATGGTCAGCTGATTTTCAGTTAAGCTAAGGCGACATCATGTTTTTCCTCAATTCATTTTCTGCACTAACAAAAATGCACTGAAAAATCCTCAGTTTTGTAATATCTTCCAAAAATTGTCAGCTAAAAAGGCCATATCAAAAATAAACACATTGTTTGTTTACTTACTTTCATATATATACATATATGGGAGAAATAAGAGGAAATTAATCTGACAATATGTGGAGAAAGGTAGACAAACACAAGATGTTCTACAAAATGGATGTTTATTGTAGGTAGTGATGTTGATGTTATAACGTTTCGGTCTGTTAGACCTTCTTCAGGATGTTGGATACAGTTCTTGCTTCATCGGTGGACATTTTCATACTGGTGAGTTAGGAGGTTGTGTATAGGGGGAGGAGTGGTCAATTGCTGGTGCTAGTAGGAGTGTTTAAGTTGGTAGTGGGAGTTTTCTTTTTTTCTCTGATGGGGTGTGTAGCTAGTAAGGTTCTGTTAATGAAGCCACAGGTATTTGGTGTTGGAAGAGGTTGTCCGTGGGTCATATGCGCTGGGTTTGGTGGAGATATAGTGGGTCATGTAAAAATGGTAAGTATATGTTTATTATTATTATATATATATTTTTTTTTACTAAGTATCGATTTATATATATATAAATAATATATATATATATATATAAAAGTATAGATAAAAGGATATGAAAACACACAATGCTGTTAAAATGAAAATATTTTATATCATATTCATAGCTAATATTGAACAATATTTTGATTTATAAAAACCATCATCAGAGCTTGTTTTTAATCCAGACTAATCGAGAGAGAAGCAGAAAATAATTTAAATTCAAAACAGAAGCATTGATGTTCCAAAAAGCGTGCAATGCTTCCGTTTTGAATTTAAATTATTTTCTGCTTCTCTCTCGATCAGTCTGGATTAAAAACAAACTTTGATGATTTTTATAAATCGAAATATTGTTCAATATTAGCTATGAATATGATATAAAATATTTTCATTTTAACAGCATTGTGTGTTTTATCTATACTTATACTGTCAGATTCATTTCCTTACTCTTAACTTTATATATATATATATATATATATATATAAATTGGAAAAACAAACTGTTCCAAAAAATATGTATCCTTTACAGATACCATTGTTTAAAAGATGAGAAAAGTACTAATTGTCTGAACTTTTGAGAAAAGTAGAAGCAATTATTCCTCCAACTTTTCTCAAAAATTAATTTTTCACACATTCCCAACATCTCATATACCAATCATGTCTTGACTTTCAACCTTGCATGTACCATTCACGTCATGAACTTTCAAAATGAACACTGATCAATAAACGATTATGTGCGTTTTTCTCCATACACATGTCCGACTCTAGTTATTTAAAAACATCCCTCACCATTTGAACAAAAAATCTGATTCTTTTCTCTTATGGTAATTTATCATGCACGCATGAACTCTTCCAACTATAAATAGCAGTAGGTTCTGCACTTAAGCAAGAGTTATTATTTCAGCAGACAGCCAATAAGACAGTCTAGCGTGTAACCAACTCATTGGTATATATTTGTACTACTGTTCTTTGTTAATATATATTGTTTAACTCATTTCCTGTCTTGTGTCTTTATTCTGGCCCCTAACCAGGCCACAACACTTATATTGTCCTGAAGAAGGTTTTACATAAATTGAAAGGTTTAAGCATTGACATAAACATCATAATAAATTCATCTTTTTTGGAACACTTTGTTTTTCTAATTTCTACATATTGTTGGATTCATTTCCATATTTTACTCACATACATATATACATATATATATGAAAGTAAGTAAACAAACAATGTGTTTATTTTTTATATGGCCTTTTTAGCTGACAATGTTTGGAGGATATGTGCTTAATTGAAGTCATACCTAATTTTGAAAATTAATTAGTTAATAACTAATGAATTTGGGCGGGCATATATGTTCAAATGTAAGGCTAAACAAATCGAGAAAATGTCAATCCCTGTATGTACATTTCGACCTATTAGGTCTCATCAGCAAGGTTATAGACATGGAGACTTATATATATATATATATATATGTATATATATATATATATATATATTCACTTTCAACCATGTTCTTCAAAATATAAAACACTCTCTTCTAGCCAATGTGACAGAGGGGCACCAACGAAATGATACAAAGACTGCTTGAAAAAAATCCCAGTAATCTTCAACTTGTTCCTCGTAAATTCCTACTATAAAATAAACTGAACCCTCATTTTATGTCCGTGTTTTTGCAATAAATGTTTTAAATATGTTTGCAATAAATGTTTTTAAATAAAGAAAATATATTCAGTATTGTAAAATAATGGGTGCAAGAAAAAAACATTTATTGCAAAAACATGGACATAAAATGAAGGTTCAGTTTATTTTATGGTAGGAATTTACGAGGAACAAGTTAAGGATTACCAAAATCCCTTGGTGCCTGTTACATCAACCATCGCTGTTGGTCCACCCTAGCTTTTTTGTGAACAAATTTTCTATTTAACCCATAGATGGGACCCTAACAGGTACTACCACTCCGGGTCAGACCTGGAAGCAATGGTGATGAAGGGGTGCTCCACATTCCCCAAACCTCCAGAAATGGAACCTCACCATCAGTTTAACGTCATACCCAGGACATGAAGACCCTCAGCCACTGCCTTCTAGCAGCCATATGATAAAGAGGGTTGGAGCTTGCCATAAGGGCAATCGGGTTGGGACATTCATATAGGTGCTAGGGCTTGACGTGACCAGCCGATTGATCAGAAGGGGCCTCTCCGACCACCTGTCTTGCCTAAGTAAGGGCCAAAGTAGAGTGTTGCATGTCATGGACTGCTCAGCTACCAGGATTCCGTCCTTAAGCATCACGGGTTGCTATCTGCGGCCATCATGTGGAGGGATCTCCCTCCCCTCTCTGCAGAGGTGCAGTCAGTGTATACTAAAGCCCCAGTCAACAATCTCCAGTAACCATGTTGTCTCCTCCTTTGAAAACATATGTAAAGACAGAAGGCACAGGAGGAAGAAGCACAACAGAATGCCATCGAATCCTGACCAACTATGCCCACCTGTCCCACATTAGCCTTATCAGCCACAAACATGCCTGCAGTCAATGTGAACCACCCCCTTAATCTTTGTTCACAATGCCAAGATGAGATATTACACACACCCCTACATAAGAATTTGAGTAATATATAGAGCAATAAAACCAAATATCTATATATTAATACTCATGTTCCTGAATTGAACGACTTATCATCTTGCAACACTCTGGTTAAAAATAAGACTGTCCAAATCGTCTAAGATGAAATGCAAAACTGTAAATCATGATTATCTGGTGTTACTTATCTGCTGAATTCTTATGTGTTGACACCTAAGGTAAATGATGAACCATTGTTTTTTATTATAAATAAAGGGAAAAAAAGGACATGCTACACAGAAAAAATATTAAACAAAGAGAGTAGGGGAAAGATAGAGAGGGTTAGCATACGGAAGCAATAATGCTAATCTGTTTCAATCGAACATAATGAAAAGAAGGAAAAAAAGAAAGAAAGAAAAACAAAAGTGAGAGTTAAATCAAGATTATTCTACTTTTTACATATTGAACTATTTTGCAACAACTCTTAAGCAATCATATCAAACATTGTAAAATTTAAATAATTGTATTATATAGATTTTTCAGACTTTTCTCATATTTACTATTATATACTCAACTTTTTGGCTGGTGTGTCCTCTGACCTTCAGGTGTTTCTTGTTGGAATTGGGTCGTAACATTGCATATATCTTATTATAATGGAGATTCAGTGTAAGTCTAACCAAAACTATGTCACAATACCCTCAGGAAATGTGTAAGTTTATCAATGAGTATTTAATTTATAGTCATAGTCAAAATCATTAATACATAGAATTAATCTTATTTATTAACGATTTCTCTATGAAAATCTTAGGTTTGCCTCAAAACAGCCCATGTTATTAGTGCATTTAAAATCTGGCAATGTGTCTTATATATCCCTAAGAAATAAAGGTTTACATAATATATAGTGGTTAATTTGCATACTGGTTTTAACAAAACTGGATTTAATAAATAATTACTTGATCTTTAATATTATTGTTTTATTCTCCAACTTATTAAAATCAATCCTATAAATGAATATTTATATAGAAACCAAATAAAATAAGTATAATCTTTTTATACTTGTTCTTATCTAATTTCGTTAGTCTAATTTAATATATTTCATTACATTAAAAATTAAACACTTACGCCAGGGGTGGGGGGCATATTCTTGCTAGTAAAAAGAATTAATGTTATGTTGGCTTATTTCTCATTTGATTAGCTTAACCAGAAGTATAGGGGCATTGAGTTTAGTTTTGATATTCACTATACTTAAAAAAAAAAGGAAGCGCGTGGTGTAATGGTTAAAGTCATGGGAAATGGACTCGTCGCCCCGCGTTCAAATCCTGGACGTTGTAATTGCATTTCACTTAGCGCTAATATCCCTGGGAAAGGTATGAATTCTACTCTCCCTCCAGCTATGGGTAAATAGTAGGGCAGACTGGGCTCTTTCACCTTGGTTAGGTAACCGGTCTAAGAGAAGGAAAACTCTGAATTCAAACCTGTTAAACTCTGCTTAAGAAATTGACCTTGTGTCGCATCCTGATCGTGCGGAGGGGTTGGTTGATATATATACTTAAAAAAAATTACTTACATTTATTGTTAAACAGCAAGTATAGACCACCCAGTTATAATCAAACACACTACACAGCAGCAATGGTTTAACTAAACTTGTGTCATATCCCAATTTCATTCATCAGCTATCATTATAAATAATACTAGCAAATATATGCACCCTCCGGGTGCAAGTATTTAAGTTTAAATGTAATAAAATATTAGATTAAATCAGAAAAGTAGTGAAACTAATTAAGAATTCAAATAAAAAGATTTGAAACGGAGGGGGTATAATCGGAAAATAGAACAACCAAAACTTACTCTTTCATCACTTCCGTTTTTCAATGCTAAACTAACAGAATAAAATTACAGTTATTTCTTCTTGTTAATGAATTTCTTTTAGGATTTATTGAAGAGATTTTTACTCATATTCATTAAGATAAAACCAAACAATTAGAACTCAATAATACCAAGCACATTTTTATTAAAATCAGTTTTTATATCAATATGCAAATTAGCTTTACGTTTACACTGAAAACTGGTATTTTGTTGTATATATAAATACAATTGCATGTTATTAGTATTTAGGTAAGGCCAACAGTATTAATAATGTCAAACAGTTTTATTATTAATTGAGGTTTAAATAGAAATAGAATCATGGAGAATGTGACGTAAATAACTAAGGGAATTGTGACTTGAGTAGTAATATAGTTTCGGTTACAGACAGAAAAACACACAATCTCCATTATAATAAGATATACATCTTTTTTTGAACTTTGGACATTTTTAAGACTATTTTCTTAACTTAAGTATCATGGTTTTTTTTTTGTTTGTAAAATTGTACACAATTTCAATTTTATCTTCCCCACTTATTACAGCCTGAGCACCTTTCTGATTGTTCCAAGCCTATTGCCCTTATGGCAAAACAACTTTTTTATCATATATGTGCTAGAAAGTGGTGGATGTGGGTCTTAATGTCCTGGGTATGACGTTAAACTCTATCTGATGGTGAAGTTCCAATTCTGGAGGTCGGGGTGGAATGTGGAGTACCCCTTTATCACCATTACTCTCAGGTCCAATCTGACCCGGAGTGGTAATATATGTTAGGGTCCCAACTATGAGTTAAATAGAAAAATCCGAGTTTTAAAAAAATGGGTTAATAGAACAAAATGAGTTCTAAAAAAAAAAAAAAAAAAAAAAATTCTTTTTAAATATTTAAAAAAAAAAAAAAAAAAAAAAAAAAAGACTGAGAAATGTTTATAAAGCTTACAATTGAGATAAGGAAATGGGTTCAGAGTCTACACAACATTAACAGAAAAACAAATTCAAAATAGGACTAAAAAAAAAAAAAAAAAAAAGGGAATATCAAAACATCTTACACCTTATGTGTGTTTGTCTGTCTGTAACCAAAACTATATCACTACTCAAGCCACAATTCCCTTTGTTATTTACATCACACTCTCCATGATTTTATTTTTTATTTAAACCTCAGTTGTTTTATATTATTAATACAGTTAGCCATATTTACATACTAATAACATGCAATTGTATTTATATATACAACAAAATAGCTGTTTAAGAAACCGGGGAAACCTAATTTGTATATTGATATAAAAAAATTGATTTTAATAAATGTGCTTAGTATTATTGATTTCTGATTGTTTGGTTTTATCTTATTGAATATTAGCAAAAATCTTAAAAGAAATCCATTAACAAGAAGAAATAACTAATTTTATTCTTTAATTCCCATTTTAACTGAATGGTTAAATTAGGAAAATTTAGCAATGAAAGACGGGAATGATGGAAGAATAAGTTTCAGATGTTCTATTTTTCGACTATACTCCCCCTCTATTTCAAATCTTTTATCTGCATTCTTATCTAGTTTCATTAACCTTTCTAATTTATTTTATTACATTAAAACTGAAATACTTGCGTTCAGAGGGTGCATAGATTTGCTAGTTGATGAAAGTGGTAAATTAAAAAAAAATTTTAAAAAAAGTTTTTTTAATTCTTTTTATACCTTCCTTAATATTCTTTACCTGACCTCATATTATAATCCTGCATTTTTAAGTTTAACTTTTATTAGTCAAATTTTTTTCTATCTTTTATACAACTATATATTTAAAAATTAAACTACCACCACAACAAATGTTCATATCAAGATTACTATGCTTTGTATTAGTGTCATCACCCCCCTCACACCTCATATAAATAAATAGAAAATTGGTTTATTTTAATAATTGGAATAAAAAACTTCATTTTTGGTTTGGTTCGGTTTTACGGCATATCAACCTCAGTGGGTCATTTAATGCCGATAAAGTTTTGAAATAAATCAATTCTTAATGGATAATACAATTTTTTCATAAATACAATTTTTCTATTTAACCCATAGATGGGCCTTCATTTTTTAAAATCAGATACAAATTATTTTTTTCTTCCATAAAAAAAAAAAAAAAAAAAAAAAAAATACTATTTAACATTTTCAAATGTTATTACAATGGAGTTTCAGTGTCTGTAACACTACTTACATCACAATACCCTCAGGAATTGTGTAAGTTTATTAATGAATAAATGTTATTTATTAATGATTTCTCTATGAAAATCTGGGTCAAATTTGCCTCAAAACAGCCCATGTTATTAGAGTGTCTAAAATCCTGTAACGTGTCTTAAATATCACTAAGAAATAAAGGTTTACATGATAGTGTGGTTAACAAAACCGGGTTTAATAAATAATTACTTTGTGTTATTATTTTCTATTATTACTGTTTTATTCTCCAATGTTTAAAATCAATCCTATAAATGATTTTATATAGAAACCGATTAAAATATAATCAAAAGTAATCTTTTTATATGTATTCTTAATTTCGCTTGTCTTTCTAATTTAATATATTTTATTACATTAAAACTCAAACACTTACACCCAGCAGAGGGCGCATATTGTTAGTTTTGATAATTGGAATAGGAAATTTCCTTTTTTTCAAATTAGATACAAATTATTTTTTTTCTTTCATAAGTAAAAAAAAATATATAAATTCAACATTTTCAAATACTGTTTAAAAAAGATTTGCCTTGTAAATTTTCACTTCAAAATAAAATTTGTCTATCTTTGAATAAATATTTTCATTTATCAACCATCATTATAGATAAACATCTTTTTTTATTTTTTTTAGGTACCACCAATTGTGACATCATAGATATATTTTACAAAATAAATTCAACTCCCCGATTGAAAAAATTACCAAAGATCAGGGAATTATCAATGAATTAATTTTATAATGCATCAGTTATTTTATTTCAAAACTTGTTTCCAGACTAAAGGTTAAGGTGGACTGTGTTTGGAATGAAAAAAAATATTACATTTGAATAAATATCAACAAGTTAATAATTTTTTTGTACATAGTGTATTTAATGTTTTTTAGAAAAGTGTTTTAAAATATTGATATGAGGGTTTGTTTTATGTGCATCATAAATCTTCACTTTGTAATTTTGGGGGCGAATTTAATTGTTTAAAATTGTATTAAAAATAAATTACATATGTAATATTATTTTGCCCCCACCCCACCTACTGATGCACATTATGTTACTACTTTTCAAATTTAAGCAAAAGTTTGACCTTAATAAATAATCAATTAAATTAATTTTAATCCGTTTTTAAAGTGAAAATTTTGGTGGTATCCACTATTTTCTCAGCTCAAGTATGCCATGTTTTTTGTTTTTTTTTAGATTTTTTTTATAAACTGCATTCAATTTCAATTTTATCTTCTTACACTTGTTACAGTAATATATGGAAATTTTAAACTGCCCCCTCCTAAATTTTTTTTTCATATCTACATGTTTTTGCAAAATTTATTTTGTATTGATAGAAAATAAATATTGACTTTAATTATTGGAATAGAAAACCTGATTTTTGAAAACGATTCAAATTACATTTCATCTTCCATATTTATTTGATTGAGAAAATGAGTGATGAGGTGTCGTCAAATTTAAAAAAGAAATGCTAAAAGGTTTTGTTTTATTTTTTAACCATTATTAAACATTGATATCAATTTGTTTTTGTTTCAATTATTCAACAAGCAATAAATGTGTCCAATAGAAATATCTAAGTCTGAATAGCATGATGAATTATAAAAAATTAAAAAAAATAATCTACAAAACTTTCTGTATGGTGGAAACAACGGAATGTCTTATGACATTCCTCTTGGGACCATTAAATTGAACAAGTGCCGAAAATAATTCAACGTAATGAACTGCAGGAATCGATAAATAAACATTAAAACAACAAATTTTGAAATTGGTAGTCTTGAAGGAAGTATTTTTTTAAAAATTCCTGATTGAAAAAAAAAAAAAAAAAAAAAAAGAAAAAAAAGACAATTAGATTGCGATAGGTTACTAGAAAAAATTTAAAACAGGTTTTATGAATCCGTTTTTATGCATAATTAATTTAATTCTTAATTTTTATTTAAAAAAAAATTAAAATTAAGTGTTTTCAAAATTTAAAAAAATGTTTTAATTATCTAACCTATAGAAAATAAAATGAATAAAATTTTCCGTTGTTTTATATATCTTTCCTAGGTTAATTTTCCTAGAAAAATAAACACACCTGCAACACGATAATGGAATTAATGAATAGTATTCAACATTTTACAAAATTGCGTCGAATAATAATAATAATAATAATCTACATTTGATTTTTAATTAAGTAATTTCATTAATTCTAATTAACCTTAATTAAAGTTTGAATTATTTACTGTGCCTAATTTTAACATCTATGCTTTCAAAATCTCAAAGGATTAAGCTTCCTGATTAAATAAAATTACCATTTCTTTTAAATAGCTTATTTTACTAGAAATATAAGATACAAAGATTACCAATAAAATAAGTCAAATATTTATTGTAAGGCGCACCTAAATATTTTTCTGGCTTCTTATTGATTGCTTTAAAAACAAAATAATAGACAAAACTCGACCTCTAAATAATACAAAATTTAAGAAACTAATAACAGTAGAAATATATTTCTAGTAGTCAATACAATTAAAACAAAAACAAAACAAACTAATATTGGCAATAATAAAAAAAATCCATAGCAAATAAGAATTCATTTTTTTCTTTATAGAAAATAAAATAAAGAAAAAATTGGTACACAAAAAATTGACTTGTATTAGTTATGAAATCAGTGAGAAAATTTGTATTAAAAATAAAACAAACAAAAAAAGATATATGAAAAAATAAAAATACCTGGCAATAATCAAAAAATAAAAAAGCATAAATGTATTATTCAACACAAACCGACACGTCTTTGTTATTTAAATATTGTGTTTAATGAATATCAAAATAATGAGAAAAATAATGTTGTTTCAAATTCCGCCATGATGGTTTGCTTGTTTTTGTGTTTTTAAATTAGGACAGAAAAATCAGGTCTCACAATTCATTTAACATAAGAAGACTATCTTCATAATTGTTTATATATGTATATAAAAAGAGTTTTTTTTTGTTTTGTTTTGTTTTTTTGCACCCATTCCAAAAAGAAATGTGAGTTATTCTGTCACCAAACAGTTTTTGAAAAACACAAAACAAAGTTTAAAAAATAAATAAAATAAACCCAAATTTTAAAATTCATAATTAAATTATGAAGAAATAATGGCGTGAATGAAAGATATTACTCAAGTCAAAAACCTTTAAAATACAAATATATATATATGTATATATATATATTAAATGTTTACTTAAATGCAACCTCTGAACAATAATTATTTGCTGAATTTGCTGAAATCATCACAATGGTTTGAAAGATTGTGAAATTATTTTTCGATTCAGATCAGCTAATATTGCATAAAATTTCATGGCTTTCTCAAAAGACATCGAGGAATACATATCTCTTTCGCCTCCACCATCTTTTTGGTTATTTGAATTATTATTATTGTTGTAAGTACTGTTATTACCAGAGTTAATGTAAGAATTACAATTCAATTCATTGTTGATCTGATTCTTATGATTCGATGTATTATTTGTCACTATATTTAAGTGACCATTAGTAGCAGAATTTTGGTTACTGCTACTATTGTCCTTACCAGAATTGCTACTGGCACCATCACTACTCGAAGAATAGCTAGAATTATTCCCTTGACTTCCAATATGTTTAGTAACATTACAGTTTGTAAGGTTTGCTGTACAACAACTATTTGGGGCCGTACAGATACTGACAGTAACATTAGTGAGAGGTTTATCACAGCCATAACTCAGGCTTGAAGAAATGGCGCTTTTCGTGTCGGAGAAACCGAGGTCTTCCTTTTTGATTTGGAGACCGAGACCCGTTTGGCTGTTGGGATAATGATCCAGGAGTTTCCTGGTCTTTGATCGGGTCCTAGTTCCAGCCGAAGTGGAAGATCCCGATCCCCGGGGTCGGCCACGTTTCTTTTTCTTTGGGGTGTTGTTATTGTCCGACCCTGGCGCGCCGACCCTACGTTCCCTCTGTCTGGCTTTCTTTTTTACATGTCTACTCAACTCTGTGGTGATCACATAATAATTTGGTCGTTCCCTAGTCAATCGTCGAGGTCTACGGCGGTTTTCCGATGAAGAATTGTCCTTTGTATCCGAGGCAGATCCGTCTAAAAGTCCCATGGTTTCTTCCGCTTCTTCCTTGAGTAGAATCTTGTTTCTCGTAGCAAATTGATGTCCGCACGTACAAAATTTACAAGCAACAGGTACGTGCTCGGCACATTGGGGACATCTTTTAACTACAGTACGATCAAACTTTTTACGAACCATAACCGTGGCCCGCCGTTTTTTAGATCGTCTGTTATTCAGCTTGCTTGTTTGTTTTTTTCTCTATTTAAAAAAAATAAAAAAGTAAAAAAAAATCCGAATATTTCTCCTCCCCCGAATTAACTTCGGCTTTCACATAAAAAAAAAATAAATAAAAAAACAAACTTGCTTTTTTATTTTTGCAGGTTTGTTAAAGAAATACTCCTCCTTTGGCGATAGAACATCAAAGTCCACTCTTGGTAGAGCAAAATAATTTTAAGTTGAAGAAACGACACATTTTTCTTCTTTTTTTTTTTCTATTGAAGAAGCTGAATTTTCGATACGAGAACTTTGGAATGCCGGAAGTTGGAATATGATGAATTATGGGTAAAAATGTCTGATAAAAAGTTGCTAAGAAACAAAAATTAACCAATCACCACTTCTGACTGATGACAAGTCAATGGTGCAGCATTTTAGAAATAATAAAAGAAATTAAAAACTGCTGCTACATTGCTTGCTTTTTTACTTACTACAATGTAGCAGTACTACAAATACTGATACTGCTACTACTGAGTTAACTGCTGTTATGCCCGTCACAAAAACGAAGGGCAGTAGATTCTCTGAGATGAATCTTTTTCTTAATTCTATTTTCCATTAATCACTCATTAGATACTTTATTACATAACTTAATCAATCAATCAAATATTTAAGTGCGGTAAATACCATCACAGTGTGAAGTTTACACGTATGCTATTATATTATTATTATTATTATTATTATTATTATAAGAATACACTATTTTAGTGAAAAGAAGGGGCTCAAACCAGTTAGGCGTTGGTTTTAAATTTTAATTTAATACTTATTTCTCATGTTATTTTTTAATTATAAATCACTCAATCTATCTATTTTACAAATGTTTATATCTATCTATAGTTATTTATTAAACTTAGCTGAGTGGTGTCATAAGGCCAGAAGTATGAGACACCCGGTGAGAATCGAACTCGCTAACAATCGTCTGCTAATATAGCGTGAGGTGTTCAGTATCTATTTATCTAGGGACTGGCAAAATGAGCCTAAAATGCGTTTTTGACAAAATGACTTTACCCCCCCCCTACAGAAAATAATTTACAAAAAATCAGAGAATTATTGGATTTTAATGAAATTTTCAGTGTTTATTTAACAATGAATGATCTTTATAATGCATTATTTATTTTATTTCAAAACTTTCTCATTTTTTCAGATCGCTTAATTTTGACCCCCTTTATGTTGGGGACGTAACATTTTTTTCAAGTTGGTCTTATACTGTACTAATTACAGTATAAATAAAGAGATAAAAGACCGAAGTTATGAATAGAAACAAAAAAACATTTTACGGTGGCTTTTCTATGAGAAAATAAGTACCGAAAATCGAAAAATAAAATGTAAAAAAATAATAGATAATTAATTTTTTGGAGATTTTTTTTTACTCATTTCGATAATTATTTAATTGGCTATTATCTTATAAAAGAAAAAATTACACATCGATATTTTTCTGCTTAAAGGGGGGGGCGTACATTTTAGTTTTTCTTCAAAAAGTATACTTTGATGCAATAAAATAAGGTTTGCATTAAATAGATATTTATTTCTAGAATCTAAAAATATAACATTTTAAACTTAAAATCCGAATATTTTTATTTTAAATGAATTTTATATATTAATTTTTCATAGCAAAAATACTAAATTAAAGTTTTGAAATAAAATAACTGATGCATTATAAAATTCATTAATTGAGAAATCAATACTGAAAATTTCATTAAAATCGGATAATTACCTGATTTTTGGTATTTTTTTTTTTTGCAATCGCGAATGTTATATTAAAATTGTAAACAAGCGCTTAAAACCCTTGAAAAAGAGACAGAATGGCGGATCGCGTCGAAATTGAGTAAAACAAATCCCTTTAAATGTATTAAAAATAAACTGCATATGTAATGATATTTTTCTTTTTTTAATGATGGTCATTATGTTACTACTTATCAATTTAGACAACGTTTGACCTTAAATAATAGATTTAATTATTTTTAATTTGCTTTTAAAACTCGTATATGAACAGATGGATAGATAGATAGATAGATAGATAGATACTGAGATAGATAGATAATCTATCTATCTCAGTCTGTTCATATCTATCTATCTATCTATCTATCTGTCTGTTCATATCTATCTATCTATCTATCTATCTCAGTCTGTTTCTATCTATCTAGCTATCTATCCATCTGTTCATATCTATCTATCTGTCTGTTCATATCTATCTATCCATCTATCTCAGTCTGTTTCTATCTATCTATCTATCTATCTATCATTCTATCTATCTATCTATCTATCTATCTCAGTCTGTTCTATCTATCTATCTATCTATCTCTATCTCTATCTATCTATCTATCTATCTATCTCTATCTATCTATCTATCTATCTATCTCATCTATCTATCTATCTCAGTCTGTTTCTATCTATCTATCTCACTCTGTTATATCTATCTATCTCAGTCTGTCTATCTATCTATCTATCTATCTCAGTTGTTTCAATCTATCTATCTATCTATCTATTTATTTATCTATCTATGCATACAAACATACATACATACATACATCAAATTACCATGATTGTAAATAACCCATCAAAAACAGCACATCATGGTGATATTTTTATTCAAGCAATTCACTTAAATTTCTTTAACTCAGAGAACAAAGGAACTTCAATTTCAATTTCCAACTGAATGATGATATTTTTTTTTGGTGGGGAGGGTCTTCATTTTTACACTGAACAATGTTTATTTCATTTTAATTCAGTGTGAATTTTGGGAACTTATAAACTTAATGTCTTGTTTTACTTAGAATATCTACCTTTTGACTTATGTATGATTTTTTTGACTCATAGTGTGTTTTTTTTTGTTTTTTAAAAATTTAATCTAGCCTTTTTTATTTTAGGTTCCCATATTGTATCTCTATACTGGGTCTACTTAAGAGGTTACTATAGCCTATCATAGGAGCTGATTCTTTGAGGCTTCTTCTCTTCCAATGTTCTTCCTTGTCTATTATCTTAACTTCATCCCATAAGAGTAAATGGTTTCCCTTTTCATTCCATATATGGTCAGCCAAACCCAACTTTTCTATTTCTCCTTGAACCACTGCTTTACGATGTTCTTCTAGTCTTACTTTCAGTGGACAGCATGTTTCACCTTTGTATACTTTGCCACAGCTGCATAGAATGGAATACACACAAAACTTGGTCATCTTGTATTCTGTGGGGGATTGACTCGGAGGAGATGTTTACGAAGAGTTGAGTCATTCCTGAATGTTGTCCTGATGTCATATGTGCATGTATGTCCAGAGGAAATTATGAAAAGTAAATATATATAAACATTCACTGTTACTAAGTCTAGCTTTTTGTGCAAAAATTATAAAGTTTTAAATTATATTTGAAATTTAAATATTCAAATTGCATTAAAATTCTACTTAAAAATGTCTGTGAATCTCAAAGTTGCAAATTAATATAAGATAAAGAATTGCCACACAAAATATTTTTCTTAAAAACTCTGTCTTTATTTGAGGAAATAGATTTTAATTTTTAAATGTTATCCCTGTTACAGTTTAATTAATGAGGTAAAAAGCAACATATCGGAGGTGTCAGTGATGATGGGGAGATATTTTCAATTTTAATTCTAGTTATAATATTTATTTGTTTCATCTTAGTAAAATAAATTTCTGTTTTAAATATTGAAATTGCTAAATTTTCTAACCAATTTCTGGGCCAAATGTTGCAAAAATGAGAATTTTTAGTGCTGATGATCTTTGATACTATTTCCTCAAACAATAATGCAAGGAAGATATCTAGTTTTTGGTATCAGTATTTACTATACCAACATACAACTTTTGCTGTTTGAGAGAATTTGAAATTTTTTAAAAAGTGAAAAATCAACCTACCCTAATGGCCAGCCTTGTGCATTCTTTTGAACTGTTTTTTTTTTCTTTTAATTATTTTTTATGGGAAAATAAACTTGTTTTTCGTCTGAATTCTTAAATAATTTTTTATTTGTTTTTAATTCATTGTTAAGAAGTTTTCAAGTCACTGTTAAAAAAAATGTTTTCAAATTTCATTATTGAAAAAGAAGTTCATGGAAAAATGCCCAAAATAATTTATTGTAAAACAAAATTATTTAAGAATTCAGACGAAAAACAAGTTTATTTAAAAAAATAAAAAAAGATCAAAAGAGCGTATGAGATTGGCTCCTACTGATAATTTGAAAGGGCAATGCCTTAAAAAAAAAAAAAAAAGCTGAAAAATCCAGGAGTGCGTATCTTGAAGATAACCAGTTAAAGAATTAAATAAACATTAATGTAATCAGCAATAAAAATTCCAAATATTTTTTTATTAGCATAACAGAGTTAATATCCTAAGGAAATAAAGCAATTTCACAATGAAAGAAAGAAAGAAAGAAAGAAATATGTCTATTTTCACACATTACATTTTTTACAGTTGGAGGTGCAATGTGTGACAGTTAGAGTTATAGGAAATGGACTCATCGACCCAAGTTCAAATCCTGGACAAAGCTACAGTTCACATAGCACTAATACTCTTGGGAAAGGTATGAATCCAACTACTCTCCCTCGGCTAGGTAACCAGTCTAGGAGAAGGAAAACTCTGTATTCAAACCTGTTAAAGTTCACTTGGGGTGGTCACTACTAGAATAAGCTCAGTCCTAATTAGTGATCTATTTCTATTACAAAAAACACAACAAATGATTAATGTGTGGAGGATGATCACTAATTAGGACTGAGCATATTCCAGTAGTGGCCACCTTGCTATTTCATAGGTTTTCAGGTTTAAATAGGTTTAAAATATTTTAACAGATATAAGTAATTCTTTAAAGAAGAACAAAGGTTATTAATTTTAAATAAACAATAGAGACTGGATCTCTTTTTTTGTTGGTATTTGATTACTTCTCTATCTTTTAAACCAACCAATAGTAATTCCCCCATTAAAGTGAGACGAGTCTCTTTAAGTTGTGATCAATTTTTTCTTCTATGTGTGGCAATTGGTCTGTGTTTGCAGTCACTCTAATCATTATACAGCACTTTAGGTTGGGCTTTAGAATACATCGACTGCACCTCTGCAGAGGGTTAAGAACCCCCTCCCAATGGGGCCACCTGTTGGCCATGGGTGGCTACCCGATGCTTAAGGATAGAATCCTTGTGGCTAAGCAGTCCATGACATGTGACACTCCACTTTGGCCCTTACTTAGGCTAGACAGGCTGTTGGAGAGGCCTCCACCAATTAATCAGTTGGCCATGCCAAGCCCTAGCACCTATATGATTGTCCCGATCATATTGCCCTTATGGCAAGCCCCAACTCTTTTTAACATATATGTGCTAGAAAGCAATGGCTGAAGGTCTTCATGTCCTGGGAATGATGTTAAACTCTATCTAATGGTAAGGTTCTGGAGGTCTGGGGAATGTGGAGCACCCCTTCATCACTATTACTCCCAGGTAGTGGTAGTCCTGTTAGGGTCCCATCTATGGGTTGAATAGAAAATGTTTACCAAAAAAAATTTAATTTAAAAAATTTTCTTTCAAATTATCGCTATGAATCTTTCACAACTTTGCTGGCATTAAATGACCCATCAAAGTTGATATGCCATAAAATAAAACAAAACCTCCTAGAAACTGTACAGAGATGCACAACCAAATGAATACCCCCCCCCCCATCAGGGATCTGCCATATTCTGAACATCTTGCTGCCCTGGAATGGATTCAAAACTCCAGCATCTGGCAACTGACCTGGTAAATGCCATAAGTCATTAATCATCTTAACACAGCAACCTTGAGCACCTTTTGATCTCCATCTTTCCAACACACGTGGGCATGCCTACAAAGTCAGAAAACAGCACTGCTCACATGACTTTCGGAAACATTTTTTCACGCTCAGAATTGCGGAGACATGGAATAAACTGCCCGTGTCTGTTGTAGGCTGCCGAAGCACTGAGTCTTTCAAAGCCTCCATGCTTCCTGTGGTCTGCCGACACTATACCTGATGCTGCTCTCTGCACACATACATGCATATTACTACTGTAAACTGTTCATGTTCCTGACACTAATACATTATTCTGTGTACTTGACATGAGACTTTGATGAGTTGTGGTGCACCTGAGCACTGTACACAATAAATTTTATTATTATTATTATAGAAACTCTAAGGAAAACATAACTTAATACGTTAATTCATTTAGAAGTTTTTCTAAAAATTAAAGGACAGCATTAATTGATGTTGTATAGATTTAAATTTTTTGTGTAGTGATTCAGTTATACACTTTTTTCACCTCAGCATTGTTATTTTAAGAGAATTGAGATTATAAACCTATCAAGTCCTATAAACTGAAAATTACTATTCGCTGGTAATTTTGCCGAGTATTTGATATTTCTTTTTCAGAGTAACATTAAAAAAAAAAACTAATAGCAGTCCATTTTGCAGTTCTGAGGTAAAAAAGTGTATAACTGAATCACTACGCAACAAATTTAAATCTATACCACACCAATTACTGTCGTTTTAATTAAAAAAAAACTTAAAATGAAATGTTAATTACTTATATTTTCCTTAAAGTTTCTTTATTAAAAGTATTAATCATAGTTGAAAAATTAAAAACATGGACTTCCATTCCATTAACTTCTGTCCGGTAGACAATGGTAAAATAATTATGCTCCTGAATTCACAGTCTACCTTACATCGTACCATCGTAAGTAGATAAATTCAAAATGTAGTAATAATGGGCTTTAAAAAAAAAAGGTAATAAAAAAATCCGTTACCTGTATTCTAAACTGACACCCCCCCCCCACCCCCAGCAAGAGATTGTTGAATGTTGCAAGGGAAATAACTAATTTAGTGTTGATGTAATAATTGACCGCGAACTCTTCTTTGTAGATCACAAATGTACACAACACAATTCTTCTTGTTTTTCGTGTAAGGGCAAATGTACGGACAAAATGCACGTGGTTGCGAGTCGACTCCAATTGACACTGGCCATACTGAAACCGGATTGTATGGCTTGCCCACATATCATATCTGTAAGAAAAGAATTGTTTATTTATATTATTTCATTTTAAAGCTTTATCAGAGTTTTTTTTTCCCCCGTGTGTGTAATTTTTTTGTTGTTGTTTTTAATTTATTAACTTCAATCATCAGTGTTATTGTTTTAAATAGCGTAGGAAACTTCTTTTTTTTTTTTTTTTTACATGTCACTTACGCAAGAAAAATACACAAAATTACAAGAAATATAACTTTTTAATAAAATGCTAGAATTTCGATTATTAGATGTGTGTTTAACGAAAAAAAAAGTGTTTTTATACCATGTAATATAAGATAGGAACGAAAGTCTTGTCCGATAAAAAACAGTTTAACCAATTAAACATTTAAAACAAAGTATTTAATAAAACATTGAAACATTTTTAGAGAGACTGACGAATGATGTTTTTGTTTATTTCTCAATTTACATGTTGTCTTTATTGGTTAAATACATGTTACTTTGTATCGGACAAGATTTTCGTTCCAACAGTTCTGTAACTGTACTATACTGCACCAACCAAAAACAAAACAAGGTCACTTTTTTGTTATTTCAAGAAAACCTTTTGGTAGGTTGAGGTGGTGGGAAATGTCAAACAATAACATCAAAGAAGATAAACACCTTTCGCCCTGAATGTAAAAATAAAGTTTAAAACATTAACTCTTTTTAATGTTTTATGAAAATTAAGACATCATTACGGAATAGGGATTAGATATTTGTTTAAATGACTTGGGTATATTTTTTTTATCTTATTTTTTTATTTTTTTACCTTTCTTCAAAGTTAAACTCAAAACTTTTATTTACTGTAAGATGAGAAGGAAAGAAAAAAAAAGATTTCTCTACAATCAAAACTCACGTGGTGAACGTCTGAGTTATTTTTTCATTTGAATGACAATGACCTTTTTATTTTTAATTAAATTTTGACCTTTCAAAAAAAAATTGATAAATTTGTAAGATGAAAGAAACAGAAATCAGAAGGTTATTTATTTATTTTCATTAATTTTGTTTACTGAACATTATCAAACCGATCCTCACAGAAAATTTTAAACATTTCTAAGGTGATCGGGTGGGGTATAATGGGTTATTCACGAAGTTATTTTTAAAGACTTTTTTTTTATTATTAATTATAGTGATGCGTGTTTCTTACAAATGAATCAAATACTCTTTATATTTTAACGTTAATTGCTTATTTTGTTTTAAATCAAACTGGTTTGTTTTTGTCGTTATTAGAAAAGAAGAAAGAAAAAAGTTAATTTATTTACTTGTACTGCTACATTTTTTATTTTCATTTTCATTATTAGCTAACTTTGAATTGTCACAACCAGACCCTTTAATTCTGTCGCTGTATATATTTCACATTTAATTAATGAATTAAAAAAAATAGTTTTATGTTAAAAAAAAAATATCTCATTTAATTGTTTTTTAAGTAAACTTATAACACGCTATCACAATAATCAACTTTTAAACTATGTATTGTAAATTGTTAAAAAAAGAAAAAAAAAAAGAAAAGAAAAAGATCAACTGAGACTACTAGAATAAGCTCAGTCCTAATTAGTGATCATCCTCCACACATTAATACAACAACCAATATTTTTTTGTTTTGTTTTGTGTGTCATTGTTTATATTGTGCAATGTGTGAAGTTCACAAGAAAACAATGGTTTATAAGTTTTCTTCTTCTTATAAACACATGTACGTACGTACAGAAATTATTCATGATTTTAGTTAATATCAACAACAACCAGCAATATTGTCGATAACTTTACAAAAAGTCATTTAACATTATAGAACCTCTTCGTATTCTTGATTTTGTTAATGCTTCGTCCGATTCATTCTTCAACCTTCGTCCGGTGTATTTATTATCCGAGATATGAAAATAAAAAAATTCCGAGAATAAATAAAATAAAGTGAAAGTTATTTTTTCACGACCCAATCGTTACAAGAATACGAAGAAGTTCAATTGACTAAACGATATTTTAAAGTTAAAGAAAACGTTTATAAGTCGGTAAATAAAATCTATTATCACAAAATAATATCAACCAATATTTTCAATTTCGGAGTTTTAAATATCTCTTTTTAATTTTTCTTCTTCTAAGCGTTACAAACAGTAAACACACAAACAAAAACTAAAACTAAAAAAAAAATCCCCAAATCTGCATTTAAAGGAAAAGAAAAAAATAGTTTGTTATCACCACGTGGTGTAATGGTTAGCAAGGTAAAGTAGAGAACCGCTGTTAGTGAGTTCGATTCTCCCTGGGTGCCTCATATCGCTGGGCGTACGCCACAACTAGGCTAAAATTAGTAAATATTTGAATATATCGTTTGGGGCACCTCACGTTCTTATTGTTAGTGTGTTCGATTCTCTCATCTTGCCTTGTACCAGATTTGAGCTAATAGGGATGTACAAATTCACGCACCTGCTTAAGGACCGTCCCCCCCCCCTCCACGAATCGGGTAATTATCGAATATGATAAAATTTTTCGGTATTTGAAGCAATAAAAGATGAGGTTTCTATTAACACTTTTTTTTCCCAAAATTCGGAAAGATATGGTTTTTTTTTTTAATTGTTTTGTTGTCATAAGCTACCCCCATTTTCATAAAATAAAATGTGTGTGTGGGAGGGGTAGACCTCGTAAAAAAAATATTTACCCTAATATATTTTAGGAAAAAACTATTTCAGACATATTTTCATCAAAAGGTAAGTAATTATGGAAAATTTCGTGAAAATCGGACCATGAATTTATTTTTCATAGAATTTAAAAAAAAAAAAAGCCTCTAGTTCAAAAAACGATAAATCAAAGTACATTATTCTTCTGGCATATCTTTTTTTCTTTCTTTTTTTACTTTATTCGTTTTTGTAGCACAATCTTTTGATATGTGCTTAAAATAGAAAATAATTCAGGTTAAACTTTTTTTTTCTTAGGTTTATAATTGAAATCCGTAGATTAAACTATCGCCTCTCACTGTCTGTGACGGGAATTTTGTTAATTAATGTAAAAATACTGCATAAAACAAAGTTTAAATTTTTGTTTGTTTGTTTTTGGAGTGTGGTTTTTCATGGGATGATATTTCGTTTATGGAGGCCTGTAAATAAATTTTTACAACTAGTTACAGGGAGGAGATAAGCTTTTTTTTCCTGAAAATGAACCCTTTAAGAAGATTTATTCTGTAAAACAACAGTTGATCTTGTGTTGTGTACATTTCTTTGTCAAACTTATTTCTTTCTTTAAAATTCCTTATTGTTATATACACAACGTTTCGGTTGATGTGCCCTTCAGGTGTTTCTTGTCAAACTTAGAAACCTACTCTTCGAACCTTCTTGCCGTAATTGGGAGCCTTCCTGGAACATCGAACCGAACCCTTTATTCAATCCACCGAGGTAGACTGTTCTCATTCCGTTAACCATGACCAGGTACAAGTGTTAAGCTGTGTTAATTATTCTATGTTACTATCGCCCTTGGTCAGAATTGAACCTGCAGCCTAGAGATAACTGTCACTTAGAACTCAATGCCTATATCCATTGCGCCATGTCTTGTGTTAATTCTTAACATCCTATACCGTCTTATTCCACCTGGCCGAAAGTCACATTCATTTTTCTAATCCACCCCAAACGATAGCCTTTGTTTAAATGTAATATTAAACATATTTAGCAGTCTTTGTTTTAAGGGAAATAACAGGTAACTTTAAATGAAAAGGCCATTTTTTTATAAATCCTTAGAGGAATGGGGCTCTGGACTTAGAAAATTCTCAACAGGATGTTAAGAGTTAATTGTTCTATGTTACTATCGCCCTTGGCCAGGATTGAACACATGGTGCAACAGATATAAATGTTGAGTTAATACGGTTGCAGGTTCAATCCTGGCCGAGGACGATAGTAACATACAATAATTAACACTGCTTAACACTTGTACCTGGTCATGGTTAATGGAATGAGAACAGTCTAGTCCCATGGATTGAATAAAGAGTTTGGTTCGAAGTTCTGTGAAGGCTCCCAATTATGATGTGAAGGATCCAGAGTTTGAAAGGCTCCAATTACAAGTACAAAATTGAAAATGGCATGTTCACATCTTTTTTTTATATTTTTAATCTATATATATATATATAAAAGGAAGTTTGGTATGTATGTGTCGATGTATAACTCCAAAGCGGAAGGTCACTCAGATTAGAAATCTTGCATACACCTTGATATTCTTCTAACTAAGAAACACGCCAAATTTGGTTATTGATTTATACTAATTAAGGGATGTAATTAATTAATTAAACAAAAATCAAACGATTTACAGAAAGTATCATAAGCTGCCCCTGCTACTTGGTGTATCAGCAGAAGCTTAGCTGCTGCTTTTTTCAGTTGCCCGAAGAAGAAGAAGAAGAAAGAAAAATGTTTTTGTTTGGTCATGGATCGGGTACTTTTGCTAGTACAAATTAAAATTTTCGTCCGAAAAAATGCATCTATTTTGTACAAGATTTAAAATTAAAAAAAAGATCAAGTATTTCTAATACAAATAATTAGGCCGGGTTAGCTCAGTCGGTAGAGCGTTCAGCTAGAAACCACAAGGTTCCTAGTTCGATACTGGTCCTCGCCAACTCAGCGTTATGAGTAGCACAGGGATCTGTGCGGTAAAGTAAGGAGCTGATGGTAGGTGTGGTGCTCCACCTTAGATGCTAAAAAACAATCTCCTTGGTCTAGCGCTATTGAAAAGGGGATAGACTCTCTCGCTGATTGGCTGATACCGACTTTAGGCCGCCCCGTCGACTTTACTTACTTATATGGTATCAAGTATTCCTATCTAATACAAATAATTTTCAAACAGATCTATTTGACTCTTATATGAGGACCCTAACAGGTACTTCAAAGTGGAACTGGAAGTAATGGCAATGAAGGAGTACTCCACACTCAACCAAACCTCAAGAACTAGATCTTTACCATCATATACAGGATGACACAAGGATATTTTTGATAAACCATTTAAATTGAGTGTTTATAACATTGGTTTTATTGTTGAATAATTTTTTCTTTCTTTTCCAGGAAATTCGAAGACTCGTTATAAACAATGGATTTTTGTTTGTCCAAACTAAAGTGGTCAAGCTGAACCGGCCAGAGGCTGAAAATTTCTATCGCATCCACGAAGGTTAGATATATATTTTGATGTATTTATGATTTGGGGATCTGTTTCATAAAAATAAAATGATATTCCTTATTCACTTACTATGTAGTTTATTAATTATAAGAAACCATAAGAATATACAACCTCTGTCCCATAATAGTTGTTACATTTGCATATAAATTTCATACACTAAATGTACCAACTATTATGGGACAAAAGTAGTAAAACATACAACCTCTGTCCCATAATAGTTGTTACATTTGCATAGAAATTTCATACACTAAATGTACCAACTATTATGGGACAGAAGTAGTAAAACATACAACCTCTGTCCCATAATAGTTGTTACATTTGCATAGAAATTTCATACACTAAATGTACCAACTATTATGGGACAGAAGAAGTAAAACATACAACCTCTGTCCCATAATAGTTGTTACATTTGCATATAAATTTCATACACTAAATGTATCAACTATTATGGGACAGAAGTAGTAAAACATACAACCTCTGTCCCATAATAGTTGTTACATTTGTATTGAAATTTCATACACTAAATGTACCAACTATTATGGGACAGAAGTTGTAAAACATACCTCTGTCCATAATTTTCGTGGGAGTGCATTTAAATAGCTAGGTTGCAAAGCCCCCAACAGCAAACCCTAGCAGCAAGGAAAGATAATCCCTTACTAATGTCAACCACAATAAACAAGGGGAGATAATCCCTATGCCATTAAATGGAATACAACAAGCTTTATAGGACAAAAGTAGTAGTGCTTATATAGATTCTTTTTAGATTGTATTTAAAATACAAAAACTGTAATTCTTCTTTTAACTTGAGATAAATGTGACACAAAGTCGCAAGTATATCGGGGGAGGGGTCTAGCGAGGATCAAAGTCACTACTAAGTAATAAGGAATCTTTGAGACTAGCTTGCTAACTACTGTACCATGATGGGACAATCTTTTTGCCATGAGTAGTATATGAAATTTGGCAGAATATTCATTCCGGACATTTGTTAAAGGGACATAACTCTTCTCTTTATTATGTTATAGATTCTTTTTTTTGGGACCATATAACCTTTAGGCACCCCTTTTAGCGATCTCGAGTCATAATGACATGTTTTTCATTTACACCGTTAATATCCGGTTGTTTGTTAGGGGTTAGGGGTTAGTTTTATAATTTAAAAAAAACCTCTAAAAATCGTCTGTTAACAAACAATCGGATTTTGACAGTGTAAATGAAAAACATGTCCTTATGAATCGAGATCGTAAAAGGGGTACCTAAAGGTCAGATGGTCCCCCTTTTTTTTTAGTTTGCATTTAAGATCTAAAATACAAGAACTTTTATTTCTTCTTTTAATTTCAGATAAATTCTTCTACAACAGACTTGTTACATTTATGTCAAGGTAAGATAGCTTCTATTTTTGCGTGTGTGTAAAAGAGAAACTAATGATCTTGTATTTCATTTACTTCCCTTACTTTATATCTACTATGTTGCACCTATCAATAGAGCACATAGTATCCTTGTGTAGTTCCCAGGATGCTTCTCGATTCTTAGAAGCAACACTATTATACAAACCATTCAAGTAAGATTGTTATATTTATTTACCAACCCCTCTACACGAGCAGGATGCAACACAAGGTCAATTTCTTAAGCGGAGTTTAACAGGTTTGAATTCAGAGTTTTCCTTCTCCTAGACCAGTTGCCTAACCAAGGTTAAAGAGCCCAGTCTGTCCTACTATTTACCCATAGCTGGAGGGAGAGTAGGATTCATAACTTTCCCAAGGGTATTAACAATAAGTGAAATGCAATTACCACGTCCAGGATTTGAACTCGGGGCGACAAATCCATTTCCCATGACTTTAACCATTACCCCACACGCTTCCAGTAAGATTGTTATATAGCCCATTGTGGGTATATAAACAAGAGAGTTCTTGTGTGATAGACAGACAGAGTTAAGACTGTGACTTACTTTGTCTATGTCTACTGGTTGTTTCATCTTCTTTCTTTTGGCTGGTTGTCATCTTGTCTCTTCTTTTTCTAAATTCTTGTCTGGCTGTTTCTAACTAAGGGTTTCTTTTTAAGTCATGCATTAATCAACTACAAGACTTTGTTTTTCTTTGATCAAAGATTTTATTACTGCCCATCCTGATTCACTGCGTGGTTTGAGTTACAACCTCTCTGCCTGACATCTGGTTGAAAACTGACTTCCTAACTAACTCTATCACGTGACTCACGAGATTCCCGCCTCTGGGGTCAGTTGGGGCTGTAACCATTACTGGTATTTTTCCATCCCCTGATCTGAAAAACAATGGCTCCTTAGAATTCTTGCTACAGGGTATTGTCAAAAAAAACCATGCCGCAATACAATTATGCAACAAGATGAACAAGACATGCTGGACAGTGCTGGAGAAGCAAGGACAAACTCATAAGTGACATTCTCATATGGACACACTGTGTAGGCCGATCAGCAAAGACCGTAATCAGTCTAATGGTGAAGTTCCAATTTGGAGCTTTGGGGAATGTGGAGTACTCCTTCATTGACATTACTTCCAGGTCCACTCTGACCTGGAGTACCTGTTAGGTTTCTATCTATGGGTTAAATAGATAGAAAAATTGAGTTTGAAAAAAAAATTAAATACCCAACAAGAATGAATAAAACGAGATGTCCTTGGCATAAGATAACCAAACAAGGGTTGACATGCCGTAAAAAACAACCAACCTAAATCAATCAGCTCTGTGTGGATTCTGGATGCTGTGCAGAGGAGCTCCCAGGGGTGATGACCAATAGGGATAGTTGGTGAAAGTGTCATAGAGATCTGTGCCGTCAGTATGACCTGATGATGATGATGATGATGATGATGTCCCAGCTCCATTTTGTTTGAGTTGTTTTCTCTATTAACAAACTATATATTTCTTATATCCAGAAAATTAAAAACCACTGGCCGGACCTGTGGATATACCACAGTATGATAATTTAATTATTACAACATTTGATATGTTTACTTAAGCGCTATTGCTAAATAGTTCAATATGTAAAAAGTAGAATAATTTTGATTTAAATCTCTCACCCTTTTTGTTTTTTTCATTTTTTTCTTCTTTTCATCATGTTCGATTGAAACAGATTAGCGTTATTGCTTCTGCATGCTCAACCCTCTTTCTACCTTTCTTATTAAATTTGTTATGTGTAGTATGTCCTTTTCCTTCCCTTTCTTTATAATAAAGTGGAATGGTCCATTATTTGGCTGAGGTGACAATACTCATAAGAATTCAGTGGATAAACAACACCAGATAATCAGGATTTACATTTTTGCATTTCATCTTGGATAACTTGGACAGTCTCATTTTTAACCAGAGGGTGTTGCAAGATGATAATGGTCGTACAATTAAAGAACACAAGTATTATATATATATATATATATATATATATATATATATAATAAATTGGTAAATCTCTAATACTGTGATAAATCTGAAGAAGGTTTGGTACTATATGACCTTTAGGCACCCCTTTTTGATCTCAATTAAGAAAGGACAATATCCGGTTGTTTTAACAGACGCTTTTTAGATTATTTTTTTTTTAATTATAAGACAGTGTAAATGAAAAACATGTCCTTTCTTAATCGAGATCAAAAAGGGGTGCCTAAAGGTAATATGGTCCAAGGTTTGAAATGAAACCTCAACAGATATGTCATATCACAGATTTCCCCCAACCAGATAACAAATTTAGTATTTTATATATTATATTTTTGCTTGAAGGCAATTACAATGCATGTATCGCATAAAATTCGATACTTTAAAAAATTTTTTTTATAGAAAATGAACTTGATAAGTGTAATCCCGGCAAAGGATCGCTCAGTGTGTAGAACATCGTACAGACTGTTTCGACTTTATTCAACAATGCTTCTAAAAAACAAACATCCAAAAATCTTATTAGTATTTTATATTTTCAAACAGTTTTAATGATAAAGAATATAAAATTTGGAAGCTACTAGCATGAAAAAAAATGAAATTCACATTAAAATAATCGGTAATTTATGAGGAAAACTGTCCCGGTCTCCTGCCTCAAAACTTGCTAACGGTGCGTGGTGAAAAACCAACCCCAGCTACGATTGAAGTCCGTAGCCGAAGCAATAGATAGATAAGACGACTAGATAGATAGATAGTTTTTATTTATTTTATTAAAATATAAAAGAATATCTAAATACTCAGATTTTCTTTTATTCATGTTTGTTTAATGTCTTGTTTTTAGTTTAAATAAACAAGAATATCTAAATATTTTGATTTTTTTTTTTACTTGTAATTGATTGTTGGAAATAAATATATTAAAATAAAATGAAAATACCGAAAAAAATAAACGTTTTGGATTTTTTTTATATGTAAGTGAATGTCGAAAAAAACAACAAAAAAACAAAACAAAACGCCCCAAGTTGGTTGTTTACTTTCAAGTGACACTGCTTCGGCTACTGACTTCAATCGTAGCTGGGTTGGTTTTTCAGCAATACCGGTAGCAAGTTTTGAGGCAGGAGACCGGGACGGTCTTCCTCATAAATTACCAAATAATCATCATGGCTTTGTTAATGAAGATCTTTCTTTTTTTTTTTCTTTTTCTCTTTCTCAGTGGTCCAATTGGTGTTCATATTCTTGCTCGGGATGATGCAATTAATACATGGAGAAAACTTCTTGGCCCAACACGAGTTTTAAGGTCAGTCAAGAATTGGTTGTTATTTCTCTTTTCAAAATGAAGTCATTAATTATTTCTCTGAATTTTTGTACCCAGTCATGGTTAACGGAATGAGAACAGTCTACCCCGGTGGATTGAATAAAAGGTTCAGTTTGAAGTTCTGAGAAGGCTCCCAATTACAACATGAAACACCCGAAGAAGGCCACAAACTCCCTTTTCCCTAATCCCAATTATCTACCCAGGGCTCAATGGGTGACCTAACAGGTCAAGTTTTCTCTAGTATCTTTATAGCACTTTATAGCACTACAACAAAAATGCTCCAATCAGAGCTTGGCAAGAAGTTTTTCTTCTTTTTTTTTTTTTTTAATTCTTTGATTTTGTAATAAAGATTGCAATATTAATATATAGATTTTATAGATGATAACAGTCGTATAATTAATGAATACGAGTATTAATGACATCAAATAATTATTTTGAATGAGATCTTTGTAAGTTCTTCAAACTTCAATGCCTTGTTTGCTCAACAAACTATTAAAAATGATTTTCCCAGGTTGAATCATTGCTATTCTTGGACGGATAAGGTACACCTGAAGATGGCAGAGGGTACAATGACCGAAACGTTGTGCTTTTATATATCATGATAAAGATGAGGACAACAGTCTGAAAAATCAAAATAATACAGTTTGTGTTTGAAGTTCTAGAAAAAAATATCCTATAAACTGTTTTTTTGTCTTTTTTTTTTTAACAGTTCAATAATTGTTTGTTTTTTTTAAATTAGTGTTTAACAATTTTTTTAAAAATTAGTGTTCAATAATTGATTTAAAAATTTTTTTTAGATAATGTTTTTAGATAATTTTTTTTTTTTTTTTCCTATAGAATCCCGAGGCATTCTATACATTGCCTGAGTTTCACACTTTACTTTACCAATATTCAGTATTAATCTGTACTAATCCTATTTTAAAATACCTTTTTCATTTTACTTGAAGGACAATCTTTGAAGAACCTGATTCAATTCGTGGACGTTTTGGTTTAACAGATACAAGAAATTGTGCACATGGTTCAGGTATGAAAATTATATTTAACTAGCAGGACCTGTAGATATACTACAGTATGATAATTTAATTATTACGTTTGATATGTTTACTTAAGAGCTATTGCAAATAGTTCAATATGTAAAAGGTATAATAATCTTGATTTAACTCCCTCTCTATTTTTTTTTCTTTCTTTCTTTTCATCATGTTTGATTGAAACAGATTAGCGTTATCATTTCTGTTCGCTCACCCTCTCTCTATCTTTCCTCAACTCTCTTTTTTATCAAATTTTTTTGTGTAGCATGTCCTTTTTCTTCCTTTTCTTTATTCATAATAAAAGCAGAATGGTCCATTATTTAGTTGAGGTGACAACACTCCTTAGAAATAAAAATTCATCTTGGATGATTTGGATGGTCACATTTTTAGCCAGAGGGTGTTACAAGATGATAACGGTCGTACAATTAAGGAACACTAATATTAATTATATTTCTGTTTCTTAAAGTTGTTAATTTATACATTTACCCAACCCCTCCACATAGCCGTGTTCATGCTACTGTATGGCTGCACCACTTGGACTCAAATGAAATGCTTAGAGAAAAAGCTAGATAGCAACTACCCAAGACTGCTGCATGTTGTCTTGAACAAATCCTAGAAGTAGCAACCCACAAAACAAAAAAGCAGGTGTATGGCCACTTGCCACCTATCACACAAACCATCCAAGATGAACTCATAAATAATGTTCTCCTGTGGACACCTACACATGAACACACCAGTGTAGGCTGACCAGCAAAAAACCTATATCAATCAGCTCTGTGCGGATTCTGGATACTTTACGGAAGACCTGGCAGGGACGATGATCAATATGGACACAGTTGGCGAGAGAGAAGGATAGGGATATGTGCTGTCAGTGCAACCTGATGAGGATGAGGATTTATGTTTACTATGTAGTAGAAATGATTTCTTCTTGATATCATATAAATTGTAATTTAGGATAATAGAATTTTTAAATATTAAACTTGTTTCATTTTTTTTTTTTTAATTATTTATTTATTTTTTTTGTAAATGATTGTTAAACTTTTTTTCTTTTTTTTTCTCCAAATTTAGATTCGGAAGAAACAGCAAAGCAAGAAATTGAATTCTTTTTTCCTGAATTCAATATTGACAAATGGAAAGAGGATGTTGGTCAGTTCTTAAAGGACAATGGTCAAGTTACCTTTGATGAAAAACGATGTGAACACATACCAGAAAGATAGTAGTATTTTTTTTTTTTTTTTTTTTTTAATTAGAAAATTTTTTTTAATTCAAAATTTTTTTTTTTCTAAATTAAGAAATTGAATTAAAATTTATTTTTTAGATTTTTAAAATTTTAAATTCTTTTTAAAAACAAAGACCAAATCTTAGTCAGCAGTTTATTTCTCTAATTGCCCAGTGTTCAGTCTTTCCACTATAAAAACAGATATTTTCAAGGCTGCAGTACAAAAATGGTTCTAATTTAGAAAATAATATTGTTTCTTAAATTTCCGAAGTTTTATGGATAAATAGAACTTAATTTCAAATTTCTAGCTTTTCAAGGAGAAACTTGAATTCAATCAGGATTTGTATGCGTATTTATGAGATGAGCCCAAGGTTACAGTAGACTGAACATTGTGTCTATACACAATAAAGATGAGGACAACAGTCCAAAAGATCATAATTATTTAGATCAGGATTTGTTTGAAAATTTCTACTAACATTTAATTATGGGAAGAAACTAAATTTATTGACGCTAATTTTGTTGATATTTTTTTCAAAATTTGCTGAGTTGTATACTTTTACTTATTCAATACCTACCCCAAATGTTAGTGTTTACGTAAGAGCTAAAAGCCAACTAAATGAAAAGGGGGTATAAAGAGTTGAACTCAGGTTTGTTTTTTTTTTTTCAGATGTGTGTTTTCTCAAAAATATACTATCAAATATTTGAAGTGAAATTTGCAATAAGTATATTTTAGATATTCAATTTGAAATTCTATTATGTTCAAATTTATTATTTTTTTAGATATATTTTAAAACCTGCAGATAACCATTTTATATATACTTTTCCTGAAATATAAATCAAGATCTTTCTTTCTTTTCCTGTTTTTGATTTTAATGTTAAATTCTTTTATATGCTTATACAAATTGTTTGAGTTTGTGCTACAAACATTGTTATATACTACTTCTGTCCCATAATAGTTGATACATTTAGTGTCTGAAATTTAGATGCAAATGTAAAAATCATTATGGGACAGAGGTTGTGTTTTACTACTTCTGTCCCATAATAGTTGGTATATTTAGTATATGAAATTTCTATGCAAATGTAACAATTATTATGGGACAGAGGTTGTATGTTTTACTACTTCTGTCCCATAATAGTTGGTACATTTAGTGAACAAAATGTATATGCAAATATAACAACTTTTATGGGACAGAGATAGAATTTATACTTTTATCCAAATTCAGAACTTGAACCAGTGATTTAGCAATTAGTTCAGATTTGGTGAATTCAATGCAGTATTATTTTGGAGTGTAATGGAGAGAACCTTTTTTAATTTTTTTATTTTTCAAATGTAAAAGTCACTAATAATAATAATAGGATCAAATTTTTTGATAAATCAATATTTAATGTTTGTCACTATTTTATATTAATTATTATAATACCTCTAACATGCTTGTTAGCAATTTGACATTTTACTAATGTTTTTTTTTTTCTTTATTTCAACTGATATTCAACCAGTCGTTTTTGTCATGTTGAAGATTCAGTTTGACCTTTTCTAATAAAAGTTAATAATGTGAACAAAATTGAAAATAATTTTCTTTGAAATTTTATAAGAATATTTGTAAAGAAAGGGTAGAAAAAAAAAAGTAATCTTTTTAAAAATATACAAATTAGATTTCTTTGATTTATATACAAAACTAATTCATAGAAATCTTTTATTTAATGATTTTATTTTTCTGTCAATCAGAAAATTCTACTGATTCAAGGGAAATAAATCTATTTCAAGAATTATGTTTAACCAGGGGGTTGGGTCAAAGTTTAGGTACCAGACATATATATACTGAAAAGTTGAGAGTTCTCTTAATGAAAAATTGTGATATTGTGAAAAGTACCTATTACTTAAGCATAACATTTATTATCTAGATGTAGATATAATATAATTCATTTATATATCTAGATAATAAATTAAAATAATTTTTAATAAACTATTTCAATTTTTTTAATATGCATGTCACGATGTCATTGTTTCTATTAACGTTTAACTTAATTAATCAAGACATTTTATTTATTGTTAAAAATAACTACAATGGTTAAATTACAAAAACTACAAATCGTACCATATACTCGCTTGGTTACCTCATTTCAGGAATGAAGCAACCTTTCTTTAGATGTAACAGATATTTTTTACAATATCACAAATGAGGTGGTATAGGATGTTAAGAATTAACTCTTAACATCCTATACCGCCTCATTCCACTATGCCAAAAGTCACATTTGTTTTCCTAATCCACCCCAAACGATAGCCTTTGTTTAAATGTAATATTAAACATCTTTAGAAGTCTTAAGGAAATAACAGGTAATTTTAAATGAAAAGGCCATTTTTAGCCATTTATTGATAAATCCTTATATGAATGGGGCTCTGGAATTAGAAAATTCTCAACAGGATGTTCAGAGTTAAATTCAAGTTCTTTTTTTTTTTTGTCAAACTCAATTTTTTCTATTTAATACATTGATAGGACTCTAACAGGTACTACCACTCCAGGTTAGAGTGGACCTGGGAGCAATGGCGATGAAGGGGTACTCCACATTCCCCAGAACTCCAAAATTCTCAACAGGGACATTATCAAGTTAAGGGACACACCCCTCCTTTTTAGTATACATGTCCAGTACCTAAACTTTGACCTCACCCGGTTTAACAGCATTTAAATGGCTTTAAATTCTATTAAAAAGTATGGTAAATTTTTTTTTTTTAAATTAAAAAAAAAAAAGTTTAAAAAAATTGTTCCACTGTTGAACTTTGATCTTTTCTTAAATGATCAATCAGCTGTTTCTTTACATATTGAGTCTTATTCAAATTTGTACGGCTGCTGCTGATTGATAAAAATCAAATCAATTCAAGATTTATTGCTGTCTTCAAAGAATTTCTGGGATTTGAAAGATCTATATCCATTTCTCATCTCAGTTTCTTCCTGCAAAAATATTTTTTTATTTTATTCATTTAAATAAATAATTTCATTTTTGATCTCTTTTCACCAGTGGCGCAAATCTTTTATTGCTATACTTTAAAAAAAAAATTTAAAAAATCTAAATCATTGTTTACATATTAAGGTTTAACTTTTACAACTTAAAAAAAAAATAAAATAAAATAAAATAAATCTCATTTTATAAACTTTTAAAAGTTAAACGGTGAGGGGGGGAGAGGTTTAATGAAGTTTTGTGGAGCCAAGTGCATAAAAATCAGATTTATTTCTGATAATTTCCATTTACAGATGTTAAGTATTATCATCTTTTTGTAGTTAATTAACTAAAAACAATTTAATAAATCTTTTTCTTATACTTATTTATATTTATGAGATGAGGCTTGATATAAATAATTTTGATATTTTGGACTGTTGTCCTCATCTTTATTGTGTATAAACTCTGGTTCTGTTTAGGTGTTTTTTCTATTACCTTAAAATCTTCAGATGATTACACATGAATTCAAACACAGTTTTGGAACTCAATCGTTATTGCTCATTCAAGGTGGCTCCAAGTGGCATAAATGCTACCAGAGTTGTTTATATTGCTTGTAGCCCCCTTTGAATGAATGGTAACAATTTTACCCCAGAAACCACATTTAAATTTATGGGTAATCGTCTGAAGATGACTTATTTTAAGGTAATTGAAATGATAAATAAAAAACACCTAAAAAGAGCCTGAGGTTACACTGGCCTGAATGTTGTGTTTATACAGAATTAAAGATGAGGACAACAGCCCAAAATATTAGAATTATTCAAAACTTTTTCATTTAGCTGATTTGTCTCATAATAAATAGATTTAAAAAAAAAACCCTCTATAAATTCACTGCCTAAAAATTTTGTGCTGTGATTAAAAAAAGAAAAAGAAAAAAAAAAAGGTGATAATTTTCTTTTTCGAGTTTAATGAGCCAATTTTATTGAAATAAAATATTTTGTTACAATCAAACTGTTTTTCCTTTTTATTTTTGGTAACTTCTATTTATAATCATTTTTAAATGCTAATTAATATACAGGATGTCCACAAAGTCTGGGTACATGGAGATTTCACTATTTTATTTATTTATGTAATAAAATTTAATTTTGCAAGGCGCATCAAGTTATGCATTGAAAATGATGGAAATCATATTGGAAATATTATTTAACATTATAATTAGATAAAATTGTTTTGTGTTAATCCCTATGTACACAGACTTTGTGGACACCCTGTAGAACACAAGGAAGGCGGAATTTCTCTGAATTTTTGAGATGAGGCTTGATCATTTATATTATCATCCCCAGTCCGACAAGAAAAAACTGAAGAAGGCCGGAGAGCACATCAGTAAAACATTGTGTATATAACGATGAAAAAAGGGACAATAGTTTGAATAATCCAAGGAAGGTGGGTTCATGCCTTATCAAAGTGAGATTCAAATTTGATTTCAGCCTTTCTAACACATGGGCATACCTACAAAGTCAGAAAACAGCATAACTCACATGACTTTCAGAAAATTTTTTCACTCTCAGAGTTGCTGGGGCATGGAATAAACTGCCTGTATCCATTGTTGGCTGCCAAAATACTGCATCTTTCAAAACCTCCATGCTTCCTGTAATTCAACAAAACTATACCTGATATCCCCCTCCATACACATGTATATTATGACTGCGCTATTCATTTTCCTGACATTTAGTACATTATTCTATGTACTATACATGAACCTTTGATGAGTTGTGGTGCACCTGAGCACTGTATGCAATAATTTCATTATTATACCACTCTAAATCTTCTCTAGCCCTTAACAAAATATACACCCCCCTCACCTGTTTATCATATCATTATCACCACTCGTCTTTTAATTAAATAAAAAGTTAAAAAAAAGAAGTATGAAGTAAAAAAACAGTGAAGTGTAAAGAAAAAAACTGAAGTGTAAAAAAAAATTTAAAAAAAAATGAAGTGTAAAAAGAAGAAAAAAAATGAAGTGTAAAAAAAATTTGAATGAAAAAGAAAAGTGAAATGAAGTGTAAAGAAAAATAATCAAGTGTAAAAAAAAATTGAAAAAAGAAAAGTGAAATGAAGTGTAAAGAAAAAAAAATGAAGTGTAAAAAAAAAAAAAAAAAAGTGAAATGAAGTGTAAAGAAGAAAAAAAATGAAGTGTAAAAAAAAAAAAAAAGAAAAAAAAGTAAAAAAAAAAAAAAAGCCTCAATTTTGAGGCTAATAAACATGATTCTATAAATTATGCAAGTTTACATAGTTAAGTGTCAAAGATGTTGCCATATAGTAAGTCAGTTTTACATATATGATTTGCAAATGTGATGATGATGATGAGCCAGGACATGTGACTAAAATATCAAGAGATACTTGTATTTCTTACTAGCAATAAGCTAGAAAATAAAATAAACATCCAGTAAAGAAACAAAAGAAAAGGTGAAGAAACATGTACAGCAATACAGATGAATATTGCAAAACATTTTAAGTCAAGATTCCGACAATGTTTTTAAAGGATCTTCAACTTTGAGAGTAAAGATTTCTAAATACAGAAAATCAACATATACACACACCCAGGAGATATTAATTTTATGTAGTAAAAGGAAAAACAATGAATTTATTATGTTTAAACGTTTCAGTTTATGTAAAACCTTCTTCAGGGCAATATAATATAAAAGAAAAAGTGGGGAAAAAAAAAACAAAAAAACATCCATCACTGTTTGAACCACAAAAAAAATCTTTTGTTCTTTTATATTATATTAACCTGAAGAAGGTTTTACATAAACCGAAACGTTTTAACTTTCAACATAAACATAATAAATTTGTCTTTTGTTTTTCCTATTTCTATATATTGTCAGATTCATTTCTATATTTTACTCCCAGTTTTATGGAGTCTAACACAAAGTCAGAAATTGTGGGCACTCACTGGTTTGCTAACCAGTGTTCTATGGCAAGCATCCTAGCACATCCAGTAAGTTATTATATAAAAAGCTTCTGTTTAACAGTAAATTCAATATGTGTAATTTTTCTTAATTTTGATTTTCAGTGGTTGGTTTCTTTGTTTAATGGCATATCAAGCTCCATGGGTTATTTAATGCCAAAGCCATCCTTATAGAACTGCAGTGATACTATTTAACCCACAACTAGGGATTTCAGTGGAAAGTATATAATAGATTTGAAGTCATTCCAGCCGTTATAGGCAAGAGTTTAATAAAATTGGATGCAGCAAGTTAAATTTGCTCAAAATGCTGTCTCTTATTATTATTATTATTATTATTATTAAGTACCAAGTTGTTAGTGCCAATAATGAAATTCTTAGATATGTTTTAGTTGGTCCATTAGATTAATAGACAGATCATAGAATTTGAAGTCATAAAAAGAAGCTTCTTAATATAATATATTTGTTTGTTTGTTTTGTTTTACGGCATATCAACCTCAGTGGGTCATTTAATGCCGATAAAATTTTGAAATAAATCAATTCTTAATGGATAATACAATTTTTTTTATAAATACATTTTTCTATTTAACCCATAGATGGGACCCTAACAGGTACTACCACTCCAGGTCAGAGTGGACCAGGGAGCAATGGTGTTAATATAATTAATATTATAGTAGTAGTGTAATTCCTTAGTATTATTAGAGTTATTCGGACTATTGTTCCCATCTTCATTGTTATTTGTACAACATTTCGGCCGATATACCCTCCGGCCTTCTTCAGGTATTTCTTGTCGGAAATACCTGAAGAAGGCCGGAGGGTATATCGGCCGAAACGTTGTACAAATAACAATGATAATGGGGACAATAGTTCGAATAACTCTAATAATACTAATCTTCAAGCCTCATCTCAAACATTCAGAGAAATGTAATTCCTTAGTTTAAATAATTACATTGACTCAATTAAGCATTGGGTAGGGTTCCGATGAAATCATTTAGATTGAAACCATGGTAGACCCTTAACTTTTCCTCTACTATAACTAATATTATTACTGCTCTATGTTTTTAATATATTGTGCACTTTTGGATTATTTACTGATGCCACTGCAACAGAAAGGCTAAAATGGCAATTGGATACTATATATATATATATATAAGTAAAAAGTAAAGTCGTCGGGGCGGTCTAAAGTCGGTATCAGCCAATCAGCGAGGAGTCTATCCCCTTTTTCACTTGTGCTAGACCAAGGAGATTATTTCAACGTCTGAGGTGGTGTGCCACACCCACCGCCAGCTCCTTACTTCACCGCAACAGATCCCTGTGCTACTCATACGCTGAGTTGGCGAGGACCAGTATCGAACTAGGAATCTTGTAGTTTCTAGCTGAACGCTCTACCGACTGAGCTAACCCGGCCCATGATATATATATAATTCTTTTTTCAAGACACTTCTTTTTATGACCTCAAATTCTATGATGTGTCTATTAGAGGGAGGCTGTATATATAAGATAAATAAATAAAAGGGGCATACATACCCAATCAGTTTATCCCTTTTGCAGGTAGAGTGACATTTTTGTCTCCAATGGTACACAGGTAGGGCGACATTTGTTGTTTCTGCAGTAGCTCAATGTAAGGCATTTTCCTGTTGGCTTCTCATGGACCAATTCAATGTTAAATGTATATGAACCTCTCTAGGAGGCACCACTGTGGTGTAGAATTGTGTAAACATGGTTTAGCAAAATATAATTATGTTGCATAATTGTATGGTGACATAGGGTTTTGACGACACCTGTAGCGAGAATGCAAAGGGCCCAAGTGGAAAAATACCAGACCGTTTGGGAACTTTGACCCCAAAGGCGGGAATCTCGTGAGTCACGTGATATAGAGTTAGGCAGTCAGTCTTCAACTGGACGTCAAGCAGAGAGGACAATATTTTTCTGCTGAGGTTGTAGCTCAGACTGCACAGTGTGGGGTGGGCAAACCGAAATAAAATCTTGTACAAGTAATACAAAGACTTGTCAGTTAATTGCATGATTGAAAAGAAGCCCTTGGTTAGAAGAAGACAAAGAAAATAGAAAGAATTAAAGAATCTAGACAATCACAAATGGCCCGAAAGAAAGAAGAAATGCAAATAAGTTAGATAACTGTCACTCTCTCTCTATCACACAAGATGTTTATATACCCATGTATCACATGTTTATATACCCACAATGAATATATCTATTAATAATGGAGATTCGCTTCCGGTTTTTGTCTGTAACAAAAACTATGTCACTGCTTACGTCACACTGCCTAAAATCGTCATAAATAGAATACACTCAAAATTTGAGCATGCAATGTTAGACAGTCCTCATTGGTTTTTTAAACAAGTTTTAATAAATACATAACTGGTATTATCTATCTAGTTTTTTTTTTAAATTTTAATATATATTTAAAGTTATCAGAACTAAGTTTCCATTTCAATTTTTTACTCCTTTAATAAATTTGATGATTTTACTTTACTTATGATACAAACTCTCTGATATTAAATTTTCAACTCCTGTCCCCTCAGGCAATATTTATTTTACACCGCCCAGAGGGCGTTTTTTATTTTGCTAGTAACAATTAAAATTGAGTGCTTTAATGTTTTCATGTTATTATGTTATGACACAACTGCTAATCAAATTATATTTTTTAAATTTTTTTATGTTTATATTTAATTGACTTGTTTGAACATACCTTCTATATTGCAAATTTTCTGAAAATATTTTGCACACTCTACAAGGATTAAAAAAAGGATTATCTGCCTGTGAAAGGGTTAAAGTATTGAAGATATATATAGAATTGGAATGAAAGTGTTGTCCGATACAAAATAGTATTTATTTATTTAACCAATAAAGACAGGTCTTCATTAGTTAAATAAATACTATTTTGTATCAGACAAAATTTTCATTCCAATCCTATATATTTATTAACATTTGCAAGAGGAAAGGTCTAGATAATTACACAGGCTCCTTCCAACTTAAGCAGTTTTAATTAATACCAATTAATTCATATCCATCTTAAACTGTTGTGAAAACTACTGAAATGCAGATGTGATATTTAGATAAATTATTTAGCTGTTAAAAAATAGTAATAAATTAAAGTAATTAAAAAAAGAAAGAAAAAAAAGTACTTTTTAACAATAAAGAACAATGTATATTCCCCTCTTTAGCTGATATTTTTTAATTTCAATTATTGGAGAAAAAAAAAAAAAATAACTCATAGATTACATCTTAAACAGATTCTCAGATAAACTTAAATACTTAATATAAAAGAATTACATACAATATTGGTCCCCATCCCACGAGTGAAAAAAACTGAACAATTTCTTCAGTTAATTCCTATAAGTCTAACATAGACAAAGGGGAACCACTCTTGACTAATAAATTATTTATTGATCTATTAGGAAAAAAGAAGACGGGCTTAGGGTTAGTTTAATGGGAAAATAAATAATTTATCAGTCAAAAGTTGTTCCCCTTTGTCTATGTTAGACTTATAGGAAATAACCATTTTTATTGTTGCTACAAATTCTAAAGAAACTTGAATGACTTAGACCAGTATTTCTCAACTGGGGTTCCCCAGAACCCTAAGGTTTCCACTAGAACAAGTGAAATAAGCTAATATACGTAATATTACATGCATAATATATTTTTGATAATTGTAACAGACATCATCCTACCTAACCTCATTCATTGGCAATTCAGTCTCGAAAGACTATGATAAAAGTTTTTGTGTGCCCCTGAGGTTGCAGCGCCTCCTGTGACTATGAAGTCCTATGTTTGAGAAACATTCTCGACCACAGATTTTGCATTTGTAGGTTGTCCCTGTAGATGATGATGTTCCGATGCTTTGTTGCCGTTGCTTTCTTATGGACCTCTTAGCTTCATGATGTTGTATCAGGGTGAATTCTGACATGTACAGGCCTCTATGGAGATTCTGCCGCCACAGAGGGCAGTCTTGAGCCAAATTTTCCCAGCTAACCTATTATGTTATTAAAAAGATAGGACAATCATTAGGAATATATTTCGTGAGGTCTGTACGGCACCAGTGTGAAACCGTCTTCACTAGTCAGTGCTCACTCAGCAGACGAGACCTGTATGCAACTGATTCATGTATTTTTAAAAAAAAAAATTTTTTTTCCCCTTAAACTAGTTATTCAAAAATATATACTATGATATTTACCATGTGAACTACGATGGAAAAAAAGGAAAGATATGTTATATAATTTTGTTTTTGTGCAGGGCGTTCCTTGACACTGTACAACAGAATAGATATTGGACTGGGACGCCCTTGGACAGTCACCTGCAATAATAGACTCTACCATGCACGTGCAAGGCATGGGAGGGAACTAATATAAGCAGGCTTCCTCCTCAGAGCTGGCAGTTCACGTTTCATCGTCGAACCCGTTACATGTCGTCGCCGATAAGGAGTTTCTTTTTTGCAAGGAATTATTGATACAACTCGAGGGATGGAGACCAAGGAAGTCATGAACCAACAGTGTCTACTGCTCACACAGCAGCTGCTGGAGTTACAGAGAGAAAAGAATGCACTACGCATGGAAATGCTTTATAAACAACCAAACAAGTGTTACGGCAAAAAACCAGAACGGCCTGTAATAGAACTTCACTCAACCAACGGTGACTGGGCGGTGTTCCTAGACGCATGAAGCCGCTACAAAGAGATGTGCGAGATGACGGACCCGGTGGTAATCAGAAATGAGCTTCCGCTACAGAGGAACAGCTGTTACAACAGATAAAGCTGATAACAGTCAGAGGCCTGCATAAGGAGGTTTACAGACAGGAATTTCATTCAATGAGGCAAGAGGAGGGCGAAACGATTACGCACTTCTTAGCCAGGCTACGAGCAGTAGCAAGGTTTTGCAAGTTTGTAGTCGCTTGTCTCAACAAAAAAAATTGTGGTTGGCAAGTAAATTATTCTAGTGACATGGTGGCCGGCCAGATGGTGGCAAGGCTTGCTAATGCCGAACACCAGAGTAAGATATTAGCAGAAGCCTCGAATCTGACAACTCTGGAACGAAAGTTCGACAGCCAAGTCAACACCCCATCTAAATAACACCACGCACCCCGTCACAGTATCCAGTGTGCAGTAGTCTGACCCTAAGCGACAATTACAGAATGTTAATACCATTCGGACCCCACAATATAATTGGCCTTGTAAGGACTTCCCATCCCAACGGGTCGGAAGGACTGCCAGGCAGCCAAGATGGTATGCTTTTATTGCGGACGGATCGGACATGCGAAGAGGGTATGTCAGCAACTAAATAGGGGGTCTGTGAACAGGGCAACCACGACCAGGTCAAAAGAAGAATCTTGCATCCTTTCCACCAAAGGGCACACAGATGGTTTCAGCGGGATGACGTGTCAAAATATACAAAGGAAATGGAGGGGTAAAGTCAACCCGGCACAGGTGAATGCCGTTCCTCATCTCATTTGGAATGGAAACTGGTTCCGAAGGGGACCTCCGTTGTAGGGTAAAGTTATAATTTTCTACAAAGAACATTCCTAGAAATACCAAAAATAGAAAATTTAGAATTTTCATTAAAATTTGTGGCAATAAGTGTGTAGGTGTCCAATACTATAGAACAGTGGTTCCCAAACTTTTTTGTATGGCGACACACCAATGAGCTGTCTAAAATTTTCATCGCACAGTCATAAAAGGAATACATTTTATAGATCTAAGAATGAAAGAATACGAAAATATTTATTATTAGCTGGTTTTAATAAAAGTGAATGCGGTGTTACAACACTAGACACTATTGTGTTGGTGTGGATTCAACCTATAGGACCTATTTCATGCACTAAAATGTTGCTCACCGTTCCAGTAGAGCCTATCTTGCATTGAAATTCTGCGTACAGATATGGTGTTCGGTTCTAATCCTCACCGAGGCGTTTTTCATATCACCCTACATCGTTACAGTAAAGTTTTTTTTCCTACTATCTTGCAGTTTCTTTAACATCAATATATATAATGTATAGGCCAGACTTTGCTGAAATAATATTTTCGTTTATACCTTAAATATTGAATACTTTCCCGTGACACACCAGTGTGTCGCAACACATAGATTGGGAACCACTGCTATAGAAAATTTACAAGTCTCTAATAAATGCACATCTTGCATTTCATATCAAAATTCTAATATAATGGTTTGGTTTGGTGGGGTTGTATATTGATGGTACCATCATTTTTTTTTTTTTTTTTTTAGACAGTGTAGAAACAGATTTTTAATCCATGTATTGTTGAATTCATGATCTGAGGTGTTAGGTTATTTTGCCTCAATCACCTTTCTTCTGGTTATGAAGACTGTGGGAGAGGTTTAGTTAGCTTAGAAACAATCAAGCCATGAAATGTCCTAATGTAAGCACAGAACGGCTTTGCATGCGGTTGAGAATCCTAGAAAGTTCTGGTTCTGAAATTAATAAAAATGTTATCACAACAAAATATATGCCTTGTGTTGACACTATGAACTAATGACAACCTTGGCATAATCAGACCAGCATCTGAAAGAACTAGACCTATAGTCAACAATAGACCAGTTAGAAGAAGCCATGAAGATAGCTAGACTACAAGAAACAGAAGAGAATAAGAAATAACAGCCAGCTACTACAGAAAGTAAGTAAAGATTTAAATATGAAGGCTTAACTATAAGAATAATAGAAACAAACTCTCCACATATATGTAATATTGTAAATTTTTTTGAAAAAATACAAGTTTATAAACGAATGATGTTTATTTCGTCTACGCTGCAGTGTTTCGGTCTGTTTCGATAGACCTTCATCAGGGCTTTCATTAGTTTGAGGAAAAATAAATTATTACTGAAAATAAAGAGTCTGCAAGCCTCTGTTTTTGGTGTGTTAGGCTTCTTTGTTGATCTTGAAATGTGAGAGAGAAAAAAAATCTATTTAAAATTGTTGACAAACGCAGCATCTTTAAATTCAAAAAAACACCGTAACAGTTTACTTGTTTATGCTAAGTGAAATGTGTGTGTGTGTATGAGTGTATATTATTAAATTATTATTAATAGAAAAAATATATACCCTATTATACCCAGTAGAAAGAAGGGTTATACAACAGTTGAATTTTATGGCATGTCAACCCTTGTTGGGTCATTTTATGCCGAAGATGTTTTGTTCTATTCACGCTTGATGGGTATTCAAATTAAAAAAAAAAAAAAAATTTTCTTTTCTATTTAACCTATAGATGGGACCCTAATAGGTGTACTACCACTCCAGGTCAGAGTAGATCTGAGAGTAATGGTGATGAAGGGGTACACCATACTCCCCAGAGGTCCAGAATTGTAACTTCACTATTAGATGCAGTTTATTAATAATATGAAATAAATCTAGTAAATAATTATTACTTACTAAGCTTATATGTGTCACAAAGTTAGAAATATAGAGCACTCAGTGAGAAGCAACCTCACTTGTAAGTAATAAAGCTGGAGTGCCTTATTGCCGGCATCAACAGAACAGCAACAGAGTCTATCCCCTTTTCACTAGCACTAAACCAGGGAGATTGTTTCTGCATACAAAACTAAGCACTACACCTATCATTAGCTCCCAACTTTACCGCACAGACACAAGCCGTGCTATTTATGCAAAGACCAGTATCGAACCTGGAACCTTGTGGTTCTGAGGTAGATGCTCTACCGACTGTACTTTGACTTGTAATAGTTTAATAATCCTTACAGGACGAGGAGCCCAAAAGAAAAGGCACATAAATAAAACTAATGACACCCGACAGAAAATATCAGAGTTTAATTTTTACAAAGTATACATACATGGGTTCTGTTAACATTTGTTGTCCCAGATTCCTGCCTTTATTTACGCTAGGTTTTTCCATGACAGTGGCAGGCATAAATCCAGCCTAGCATGTTTATTGACCATCTTGTGTTTCTCACTTTTTATTGGCAAATTAATTTAGATATTTTACAACCCCCTCCCCGTTTAAAATATATATATTTTTTTTTTTATTTATTATTGAATTTGTTGAATATTATTGAAAATCAAGAGATAGAGCACACGGTATGAAAATTGTTTTGAAATTTGAGTTTTTGTTTTGTAAGGATTCAATTGAAATTTGTATAATTTCAATCTATAAAAAAATAAAAAAAAATAAAAAAATGGATATCTAAATTGATTTTGTTAAAAAGTGAGGGGAGGGGGAGATTGTAAAATATCTACATTAATTTAATAAAAAGTGAGAAACATGCCACAGTAAATATCTAAGTTTAGCAGGAATCCAAGATGACAAAATGTTATTAGAATCCCATATATGCTCTATAAAGCTTTGAAATTGATTCAAGCCTATAAAACTAACCGGTCAATTGTTTCAAGTATTCCTCACTAGAACGACAATCACTGAAGACATTTGAGGAATTAGAATTCATCACTCCATTTTTAAATAGAAGCATTGATATCATCATGGACAGCTATTACAAGAGGAATCCAACAGTTTCAAAAGGTCATATAGAATAAATTTAACAAAAATCCTTTCAGAAATTCTTTGTCTATTTAAAATGCCAACAAAACTTTACAATCTTAAAATAAAATAAAAATTAAATAAGTAAGAAATTCAAGTTGGAAATTTATTTTTAATAAAACTGGAAAGTTTATTGTTTTTTTTTTTTAGTTATTAAATCTTATTACAATAGAGAGGGGCGAAAAAAAGCCATGAAACATTTTTTTTTTTTTTTAAAGCTGAGCAATCTCTTGTTTATACACAGAAGCACAAAAAAAAAAAAAAAAAAATTTATAAAAATAATTGCATAAACCAACTAGTCAAAATGTGACGATAGACAACAGCTGTTGTACAATATCAAAATCTGAAAGTGAATCATATAATTTTGCTTTCTAGGGTTCTTGAAGATAAAAAAAAAAAAATCCTGTGCTTCTCCTTAATAACGTGTTCTTACTCTCATATTTAAACTGATTTGCAAGGTTATAAAAATTGTAACATTATGAGGATGTTAATGTGTGTACGTATAAGAGATCAATATTATATGTATATTAATTACACACACAAGTTAGGAAAACGTAGACACTGCTTGGTAAGTGTCAGTTTACCACCTAGGTGGTCATCAGATCTTGTCTTGGTCTGACGATTACATAGTCAAGAAACTGACAGTTACCAAATACCACTGACTATGTCTATGCTATCTTAACTTAAAAATAGGCTCTATCACTGATATTGAGCACACACACACACACACACAATGGTGATTGCCACTTCTTCACAGAAGGCTATTTCTACAAATTTCGGTTGTGAGCACGCAAGTGGCTCAGAAGTCCAACTTTGCTTTTATACGTCCCGTTGCATAAAATACATCCGAGAGCCCTGGAGTGTTTATAACATTATTGAATCACTTGGCTTTTCAAAAATGTGTGCCTGTTGGGTACTGAAAGACAGGGTCAATATCTGCACTGACCGTATCAAACAAAGTCAAAAGAGACAACACCTTCTTTCAAAGGCTCATAACAGGTGATGAAACATGGGTTTATCATTATGAACGGAACAGTGCCTCTCTACGTCACCACCACCAAAAAAGTTAAAGATGCAAAAGTCAGCTGGAAAAATCAGGACCGTCTTTTGGGATGCTCAAAGTATCATTCTGATTGATTCCTTGTCAAAAGGAAAAACAATAAACTCTAAGGCCTACATTGATATCCTAACAAGGCTCAGAGCAAGAATCCAATGAGTAAGACCCGACTTGCCAACCAATAATGCCCCCCTTCTGCATGACCACACACAAGCATCAGGACAAGAGAGACAATCGCCTCATTCGGGTGGACAACTTTACATCATCCTCCATACTCACCAGAATTAGTGCCTTCAGACTATCATCTCTTTGGCCCCCTGAAAGAGGGTTCGAGAGGCAAACATTATCCCAGTGACAAGGAAGTGAAATCTGTAGTGAAGAAGTGGCTCACAGAACAGTCAGCAGAATTTCATGGGGCAGGGATACATGCTCTCATTCGAAGGTGGGACATTGCTTGAGAGAAAGGGTGACTATGTGGAGAAGTATTGATGTGATCCATAGAGGATCAGCTTCATTTTGATGTATGATACATGTTCCTGTGTTGGTAATTATACCTTTCCTAAACAAAATGGCATTACTTTTTGACACACCCTCGCATATATAGCACATTGTAAGATTTTTTTTTTTTAATTCGCTTTTTTCTTCTTTAAAACCATTCTAATTCTCAATAACAGAGAACTATGAAATGCTAATTATAATCTTTCACTCCTTCCATAATAGAAGCATCAATATCATCATGGACAGCTGTTAACTATAAAATGCTTATTAGAACATTTCACTCCTTCCTAAATAGAAGTATCAATATCATCATGGATCCAATAGGTTCAGGAGTTGTCTAGTAAATATAAATAGCTACCTCTTCACTACCATTTGATTAAAATGAAGATTTTGCTTTGGTAGAAATCTCACAATAAATGAATGAAGATAATACTGAAAAAAAAAAAAAAAAAACAAAAAAAAAAAAACATTATTGAATTTTGAGTAATCCTTAACTTTTTCCTCGTAAATTCCTATCATAAAATAAACTGAACCCTCATTTTATGTCCGTGTTTTTGCAATGAATGTTTTATTTTTCTTGCACCCGTTATTTTAAAATACTAAATATATTTTCTGGTAATCCTTATCTTTTTCCTCGTAAGAAAATATATTTAGTATTGTAAAATAACGGGTGCAAGAAAAAATAAAACATTTATTGCAAAAACACTGACATAAAATGAGGGTTCAGTTTATTTTATGGTAGGAATTTACGAGGAAAAGTTAAGGATTACTGAATTTTGTTGGGTCAGAGGCAAAATAAGTCTATTTCCAATCTAATAACTGTAGTCACTTCACTTTCTTCTAAGAGAATGATATTTTGTTTGACTTGCCAAATCTTATTAACCCTATCATTCAGTATCCAAAGGAATAGACTTTACATTGTAATTTAAGGCACTTTCAATCGCCTCTGCAAAATCTAGAAACTCACCACTTTTCTCTATACGCTCTTGTGACTGTTAAATTTGATCAACTCATACTCTCAAGGCTAAAAAAAATAAAAAATAAAAAATAAAAAAATAAAAAGTCAGAACTTTGAATATATTGAAAATTCTTTGCATATTTTTTATCTTTGAATCCAAACTTGAAGAACCAAACATGACAATATTTAATATCACATCTTTCTGCACTCCTGAAAAAAAATGATTTTGAATTTTAATATTGGAATTGCAATTTAATCTTATTTCCCCTCATAAACTAGGTCAATCCTAAAAGTTTACTATTCTTTCCATGTCATTAAATGACTGTAAAAAAAAAATCTCATTGCTAAATTCAATAATAACTTATATTAATTAAGATAGTTTGGTAAAAAGTTTTAGTTAAAAGCTAGACTATATTTATGTTAATAAAAATAAGTCTGATAATAACCAAACTATGTAATCATAACTGCTTTTTGATTGGATACAGTTTTGGACAAAAAAATACCTGAATCAATTTTTTTTATTGCCACAAATTTTAAGAAAATTTTATAGGAAGTGAGTATTTTCTTTGATTATTGTTGTCAAAGTTCCCTTAGTTGTAGCCAAGAAAATTCTAATAAAAAAATTGGAAATTTCTTTAGAAAATTATGACTTTTCACTATAACTAAGTTAACTTAGACAACAATAATTAAGGAAAATAATTATTTCCTATGTGTGGCTAAGCCATTCAAGTTTCATTAAAATTTGTTACAATATATATATATATATTATATATATATTCCAATATTGTATATTTTGAAAAAAGTTTTTAAGTATCAAGGACTAGTTATTAAATTAAAACCTATTATAATGCTTACTTTTTAAGTAAGCCTCATACAATTCCAGAAAAAACATTGAAAATAAATTGGCCCCTAAAAACTGAAAGTTGTTTCAAGGAATACACAGATAACAGCTTGTCAGCTACAATGGTTTAAGGAAAAGTAATTAAAAAAAAAAGAAAGAAAGAAAACAAAAAAAAGACATTTAATTATTTGTGTTGATGTATTCATCAACACAAATAATTGAATGTCTTTTTTTTTTCTTTCTAAAAAAAAGGAATCCAAAGTAAAATTATCATTGATATATTTACATTTTGGGATGAATGAAAAAACATCAAAGTCCATTTAGAAAAGATTCATCTACAAAAGAGGGAAGTAGCAATTTGTACAGCTTTTAATTAGACTAATAAAATGAATATTTACACATTAATCTATAAAAGAAATATAATAAAATAGACAAGAAGTTTGTGGTTCTAGTTAAGAAGTGATGTATAATATTAAATGTTTTGTTTAATGAGGGCAAATAAAAGTGCAAATATATTTGCTCCTCACAAAAAAATTAATCTTGAATACAAAAAATATTCCAAGTTCCCAGCATTAAATAAAAAATACAACTGAAACAATTTTGATAAACTTACAATGAAAGAAAAAAAATCTGCTGGAAAGTTGATAGGATATTAGTGTTTTTTTTTATTAGTTTTTTTAAATTTTATTTTACAAATATTATTAAAATGGGTATGTATGTGTATGTACTAAAAAAATAAAATTGCAATTATGAAAACAATTTTCAATGTGATTTTAAGGATTATAACTATGAAAAAAAAAAAAAAAAAAAAAAAAAAAATACAAAAAAAACAAAAAGAAAAAATATTAAAAAAAAAAAAAAAAAATAATAATAATAAGAGTCTTATGACCATTCAAGCTTTTGGATTGCTGAGGTCTTAAAATGTTCCAATCATAAATGTAGCTTTATGATTTCTTCATCCTTTTAGAGTTTTTTTTTTTTAATATTTGGAATGTCATTTCAATAACGAGAAGCATTTACTAAATTTAGAGTAATGCTAACAAAAAAATAATAATAATAATAAAATATTGGAACTGTTTTGAATAACATTACAAATAGCATTAAAAGAAAAGAAAGAAAAAAAATAACCAAAAACTAATCATTTTCAAATGAAGAAGATGAACATGCAACTGATGTATCACACTACAACCAACACCAGGCAAGTGCTTAGACAAAACTACAAGAACATTAAGAGGGGGGGGGAGAGGGAGAGGGAGAGAGAGAGAGAAGTAGAGAGGGAGGGAGTAGGAAAAAAAAAGAAAAGAAAAGAGAAATGTATTTGTAGTGGTAGGTAAGTAGGTAATGAATTCAGGTCACATGGGACCCAATTATAGAATGTGAATGTTCCTTAGGGTTCTTCAAATTTAATGACAACATCTCCCACTTTCCGGGTAATGCTTCCAGTCCGATCCATTTCAACAGTTGATTCCATTAAATGATGCTCCATGCCTATCAGAGATGAGACATGAGCGTCGTAATCTTCTCTAAACTTGCTCACCCAGTCATTACAGTTGGCACACTCGAAGACGATTCCACCTTCATGGGCCACATTGTGGAAAAGAAAGTTTTTGTAATTCAAATCACTATAGATGCAATCTTGAAAGTCGCACAAATACAGCTGGGATGGTTTCTGTAAATCAAACGCTACACAATCGCGAATAACCATCGACTCGCCCGGATGCTGCTGTAAGTAGTGGATTTTCATGTCTTCTAAAGCCGTTGATATAGTGTTGTTACATGAAAGACACTTGTAAGCTTGCGCATAACACAAACTTGCCCTTTTACCAGCCTCGGAAATATCTTCCACGTTATGGCTCTCTATTTTGTGCCTTTCCATTTCATTTCTGTGAGGACTTGTGAATAAGCATTCTGCTTGAGGGCAAAAGTGCATTGTACGTAAACTACCGTTTTTGCAACTGAAGGCTGTGAGGTTGCATTTTGGATGCACAGTTGTTAAATGAAGTTTTATCTTATCTAAATTGACTGTACAGAACTCGCATCGGTAACAGCGATAACTTAAATCGTCATTGTCATCAATGGCTTTTTCGGTCACCACTTTTATCCCTTGGTCTTTGTCTTCGTTCATTTTATAAGCTTCTGCACTGTTAGTAGACACCATTAGTTTCTTGTCAGGGATGCGATGTTCTCTATCCATGTGGTTCTTTAATTTGCTATAATCTCTGCTGTACCAAGCACAAAATTTGCAGAGGTAGAGGAACGACATAAGACTGTCAACCGCTTTTAAGTCACGCACTACAAAACTATTTTTTGAATGCGAAGACGACAAGTGGCTCTTTACAGCAATCAAGGAATCCGTTTCAAATTTACAATAGTGACAGCCATAGTCATCTTCGATTTTATTAGATTTCTTACTACCCTTTTTCGTATCATTTTTTGAGAGTTTACGCAAGCATTTTTTGCCAAATTGTACAGTCATTTGCAGACCTGTTGGCTTGCTAGACTTTTTCGTGTTAGCAGTCATAACAGGCAGAGGTGTACAGCGATCAACATGCTGAATGTAAGTGATTGGATCAGTCGACTGGAAGGGACATTTATTTTTGCAACAGAAGAAAATGTAACGTTTTGCTTTATTCTTTTTAATTCTTCGATCAATGCAGTAGAACTTGCCGCCAGGATGGATTCTGAAAACATGTTCCCTAACTTTTTGCATTTCCTTAGTTTTGAATTCACAAGAATTACACTCGTAAATTTCCATTAGGTTCTTGACGGGTTCAGAATCACTACTATGAGAATCAGAATCAGAATCGGCTTTCTTTGACTTGTCGGATTTCTTTCGTTTAGACGAATTGGAATCGTTATCTTCCCCATCGCTATCGTCGCTAATCTCCATACTGTCCCGTTGTCTCCGTTTTCTAAATTTGTAACTCCCCTTGCCACCATCAGCTTCAGAGGTTTTCGGTGTAGATGTTGACGGCTCAAGAGAATTCTTGGGACTCGCAGACACCTGATTCGATGTTCCACCATTTTCAGAAAGACCAGGAAGTTTTGTGGTCTTAGTCTTCCAATTTTCTCCGTCAACAGAAACTAAATAATTGTCATGGCTCTTACTGTATTTGACGTTGGTCTCTGCGTCGTCTTGTTGTATCATGTTGACTTGTAGATAATCAGGAAGTAGTGCACAATATTTGAGAGTGGATGAAGTTTCTTGGAATTCTTGGTGGACATCCGATGAATGATGGATAACATCTGCACGGGAAAATGACTGATAGTTGCAGTGGTGGCAATGGAAGCGATGTGATATCACATGTTGCATTAATTCGGCTTTTACTTCAGTCTTGTACGGACAGAAGTTACACCAGAAGTAAGTCATGTCAATATTGGAAACGAAGACACCACTTTTGGAACAGAACAGAACTGGAGCACCGACAGCACAAACAACCTCGTGCTTTTGGACCTTAAGAACTTTTGCAGCTACCTTTTCTTTGACATTCATTTCTATCAAAGCACTCGTAAAATGCTTTGTGTCTTTCTCTGGAAGTCTACAGTTCCGGGTAGGCGACTTGGGTCGTAAAATGGTACCGCCAATGTTATGACCCTTATAATTCGTTTCTGGACTCGTCTTTTCGGGAACCTTGGTGACTTTGCCTGTACTTCCAGCAGACAGAGTAAATAAAGCTTCGTCATTATTTTTAGGAAATATCTTATTTGCTGGTTTGTTGAATTCCGGGATAGAGTTGGACGCGGCAGACATCGGTAAGCTAGATCCCTCGGATTCAGTGGGAGTTTCATTCCGGCGAGAAATCCGTGAATTTGGTTTAAACAACAGAGCATCTGTATTTGAAAGCATTATTTCATTCTTTTCAATAAACTGTTCCAATAAATTCTTCATTTCATCACGTCCTTTTGTTTCAAGCCATGTCTGAATTGCACCTTTTTGTACTTTATCACCTTTTTCCTCCTCTAAGGATGATTTTGATGATGAGGTGGTTGAAGTTGTTGCTGGCATATCAATTGATACACTATTATCTATTAAAAACTTGGGTGAATCAGACACAACTGTTAAATCATTATTCTTGGTTGAAGTTAACGTTTCTGGACTTACTGTTATCAAGTCGTCTTCTTCCTCTGAAAAATTAAAAAAAATAATATAAATAATAAACTTTCCATAAAGTAGATAGTTAATAATATCAATATAAAACTATTTTTAAAAAATTTGTTGATCGAATCTGTTGTATCTGGAAGGTTTTGAACTGAATTTAAATGGGCAAGGGAAAAAACACAGTAATCTGAACATTAGCTACATAAATGAGAGTAATCTCCCCTCGTTTCACTTTGAGGAAGTTGTCTGTTTTGGTCGGCCATTTTCATTTCACATTATATCTACACTGAAAATATGAATTTGTTTGAATCAATACAATATCGTCAGCATATGAGAAATGGTATTGAATCAGAAAACCCAACAATAAATATTTTTGGAAAAAAAAGAAAAAAAGAAAAAAGAAAAAAGAAAAAAAAAAAAGAAAAAAAAGAAGCTAAATTAAAATAATAGGTGGTGATAATATTTTCACGTTTTTCTATTTCATTGATGCTGGATTTTTTTTTTATCGTTTGCCTAAAAATTGACTTCACAAAAAAGAAAAAACTCATTTCACTGAACGGTCGGTTCCCTGAAAAATCAGCAATCAAAATTTTCTTAAATTCTGTATAATTTTAAAATTACAACAGTTAATTAAATTGTTAATAGTATTTGTTTTATTTATGATAAAAAGAAAATACCAAAAGAATCAAATTGATTCAAAAAGTTTATTTTTAAAAAAAAGTAAAATACCTTTTTTTCCAGAGGAGATTCTTGGTTCAGTACGTTGCTGAGCGTTTTGAATTCTCTTTATTTTCTGGTAAATAGCACTTTTTGAAGGTCGGTATGGATCAATGTTTGTAGGTACAGCAAATGTACAAGATTGTTTAATTTGTTGAGGATAAATTTTGGCCTGCGTTTTCAATTTATCTATGATGTTCGAAACACGAGCAGCTTTTACAAAAGGAGGATGGTTGTGGTCAACAAATTTTCTTAAAATATGTTGTCCATTTACAAGTTTGGTAATCGTTCGACCCTTGCAAGAAAGCACTTCTTTGCGTTCACAGCACCAATAATAATTGTCACTGTAACATTTTTCCTTTGCCATTAGGTAGCCTCGTACAGATAATTTTCTTACTGAGGGAACAAATTTGCAGACTTCCACATCTAAATTGTAAGAAATATCCATTGGGGAATAAGAAAGAATTAAAAAAAAAAAAAAAAAAAAAAAAAAATCTTTTTATTTCTTAAAAAGCTAAAGAAAATTTCAAATTTAAATTTTACTAAGAATGACATATGATTCAAACTGCAAAAATCACGTTGTCTATGGTTGAGTTTAATTAATTACTAATTAATTAATATCCATTATTAACCATGAAAGTCATTTTGAATTAATTATCTGAAGTAATTTGTCTATGATGAATTATTCTGACTGTTCCCATCTATAAATTTTAATAAAACTTTCAAACTTGTATTATATGGATTATTGTCCTCAAAATTTTGGTCAATATGCCCTCCAGCCTTCTTCAGGTCTGTCTTGTCGAACTCGGGAACCTTCACGTCATAATCAAGAGCCTTTTGACAAGAAGGTTCCCAGAGTCAGACAAGAAGAAAACTGAAGAAGGCCGGAGGGCACATCAACCGAAATTTTGTGTAAATGATAAAGATGAGGACAATAGTCTGAATAATCTAAATAATACAAACTATCAAGCCTATTTGATATTTATATATACAACAAAATAGCAGTTTACAGTGTGAACGGGAAGGCTAATTTGCATATTGATATTAAAAATTTGATTTTAATAAATGTGCTTAGTGTTTGGTTTTATCTTACTGAATAAGAGCAAAAATCTCGGGATAAATCTTAAAAGAAATCCATTAACAAGAAGAAATAACTAATTTTATTCTTTACTTCCTATTTTAACTCAATAGTTAAATTCGAAAAATTTAGCAATTGAAACTTACTCTTACATCACCTCTGACTTGGTGCATATATTTGTTAAGTAATAATAATAATAATAAATAAGATAAAATAAAAGTCTAAACTCTCAGAGGGTAGGAAGTCTGTTATATTTTACTATTTTAAATAATTTTTCTAAAAAGTGAATATTCTAGGTAATGTTTATTTTCCAAAGTCTGCTAAAGTTTTAATGCTTTTTTATCATTTTACTCTTGGGAGATATATATATATATATATATATATATATATATATGACTTGCTTTTAACTAAATCAAAACTAAAAACAACTTTGTGCTTAAAAAAAAAATTTAAAAAATAAAAATTCTTGTATATTAATTAACTCTTTGAATTTTTTATTTTATTTTTTAGAAACAACCCTGTGGTGAAATGAGTTTTTTGGTGAAACAAGTTTTTGGTGTTGTGATGTTCAGTGAAGTGAGTTTTCAGGTGACATTCAATATTAGGGTTGCCTCCCATTTACCACCCCAGATTCAGTGATATAGAAACAACAAGAATGGCGAACTTGGGGGGGGGGAAAAAAAAAAAAAAAAAAAAAAAAAGTAAAAATAAAAAATAAATTCCTTATCTGTGGCCTTAAGAAAAAAAAAATCAAAAATTTATATCAATGGAAATTTATTGCATAAATGCACACACAAACTTTAATGTAGTTATCTATAATTTAGGATACATTCAATATTTTTCATATTAAAAGGTTACATGAAAATTTACATTATCAAAATAAAATATTACTCCCATCATCTTAAATGCATTTTCATTTTATCTTAAGTAAAAGCAAGTTGGCAGAGCGGCCTATTGTCGGTTTCAGCCGGACAGTGAGGAAATCTATCCCCTTTTCATTAGCGCTAGACCATGGAGATTGCTTTTGCTGAGGTGGGGCCCCACACCCACAGTCACCTCCCCACTTCAATGCACAGATCAGATTACCAAATTAGTGCTATTCATGTGCTGAGTTGATAGGGACTGGTATCAAACCAAGGAACCTTGTGATTCCTAGACCAATGCTCTACCAACTGAGTTAAGCTGGACAGTTTTTTTTTTGTTTTTTTTTATCTAAGTCATATACAATCAACCCGCACCCACAGAGCATTTATTCTATTATGAGTGACTTGTTGCTTTTCAGAATTTTGTAGAGTTTTTAAAAAATCATTAAGATAATTCTTTTTTTTCTTATAACAAAGATTTTCTCAATGGATGATAGTTTGGAGGAAAAAATGTTTTACCATTGAGAGAATTTACATTTTCATAAAAAATATATATAAGAAAATAAAAATTAAAAAAGAATAAAAATTTTTAAAAAATCTCGGGATGCTGTTGCCAGGGTTAATTTAACAAAGCCTATTATACGGTGAAATGCTGAGCTTGCCTGATACTCTCCAAGTGCTACTTACCAGATTTGCGTTTATGTCTCAAAGCACAGCCTTGGAATATGTGGTTCTATGCCTACCTGACCTTATCATAGAGGTTCTTGCAACCTGAGCAAATTTTGTTGACTCCTTTGGTTACTGTACTGTGATCAACTGTGTCCTCACTTTTCACATTAAAAAAAGAAGATTTTAATTGCTTCTGTAGGATTATGGCCTAGTTGAAACTCAAAGCATATGTTTCCAAATTAAATTACATTGTACTGTGCAGCTTTCAAATCACATACAGTGAAGCAATGCATAACATGCCAGTTCACCAATTACCATAATACTACCAACTCTGGCAGGTACTTTGCAAGGCTTTAGTTATGCTATATGTCACAAATTAACACATACCAAAATATTGCAAAACCTTTGACTCACTCTAGTAAAAAAATAAATAAATCAGTGGACATTTCATAAAAAAAAAATTGCGAGGAAAAAAATCCAAAAATTCTTTGCTTAAAATTCAGCAACAATATTCAATTTTTCAGGTGGCACAAATCACAGAAATGAAAATGAATAGAAGTTTTCACTCTTATATTAGAGAGTTCCTAACTTCCTTTGAAAAGCAAAAGGTTTGTACAATTTGGAAGTTACCATGCACTTCAGGACTGGCTGTACTGTGCAGAACCAGGTCATACAATATGTTAAGAGTCATATGTGGGAAACTCCATCATGTATACAAATACATCCATTAATCTCATGTTCAAAGCACCATAAATATCTAAGTATATTCTTTAATTATTCAAGTCACTTTTTCAAAATGACATGGTAAAAAAAAAAGCTAAGATAATATGTAAAATATCAATGAGAAATCTCACTTACTGTTGGTGATGCTGCTGTTGTTACTATTATTGTTATTATTATTATTAGCGTCCTCATCATAAACTTCATAGCCATCAAGCAATAGTTCTGGTGCTGTGGCTTCAGTCATTCCTTCTGAGAGAGAAACAATGAAAAAATATTATTTAATTAATTTTCAATTGAATTTTGAAAATCAAAATTTAAATCAGACATTAGATTTAATTAATGATGAATACCATTATAAACGAGAGGAATCTAATAAGGGATCAAATTACTTTTCTTGGAGAATGAAAATTTATGCCTAAGATTTCAGAATAAAATTAATATAATTTGTTAGTTAAGCAACATCCAGATAGATATGTTAAAATGATTCTGTCAGCAACTATATATATTAAAAGTTCTCTAGTCATTGTATGGTAGCCCAAATGGGATAAGAAAAAGTTAAAGTCTCTCAAATACAGGTTTTCTATGTAAACCCCCAAGTACCTAAAAAAGTTCAAATGTTTTTCACCATGTAACATCTAGCCAATCAGAACTCTGAAAATTCTAAATTCCAATCTTTACATCCTATGTGCACTTAGAATTTTTGATTGTCACTCATCTAGCAGTTTATTTGACTGATGCCAAAATCACTCACATCCCCAACTTGCAGATCTTTAAAAAATAAATAAATAAATAAATAAATAAATAAATACAGCTATAAAGTTTGTGTGATTAATTTTCAAATTAATCCCAATTTAAAACAAATTTCTTTATATTTATGACATAATCTATTTTAATAAACTACATTTATTTATGGAGGTGTTTGTGGTGTAATGGTGTAAAAGTTCAAATCCTGGACAAGGCTGTTTGCATTTCACATAGCACTAATACCCTTGGGAAAAGTATGAATCCAACTATTCCCCCTCTATGTATGGGTAAATAGTAGGGTAGACTGGACTCTTTAACCATGGTACAGCAACCAGTCTAGGAGAATGGAAAACTCAATTCAAAGCTATTAAACTACACTAAATAAATTGACCTTGTATCACATCCTGCTTGTGCAGATGAGTTAGTAAAAAACATACATATTATTTAATTACAATAATTTTAAATATTTTATTTACAAATTATTCATAAATATTTTCAAATTTCATATTTAAAAGAATGCTCAGAATGTAAGGAGGTGAAGAGGAATTCAATAACATCTAAAATGTGTTGATTCAGCATTATTAAAAAAAAAAAATTAAAAATTCTATTGAAAGATTTCCAATAAATTTTTTTAGCATCTATTGAGGGGACAGGGTTGAAAACTTAAAATATCAATGTACCAAAAAACTTTCCTTCCACTCAATGAAAGCTAGTTCTATAGATAATTGTAAAATAATGTTTAATATATTCCTTAATCTCTTTAAATTTGGTTCGGGGGACACCAATTTATTAGAGTGTTTAACTAGTTAATGTTGTGAATTGATAATTTGGACTAACAAAGTGTTGAGAGAAAAAGATATATGGGAGCTACACAAGGATACTGTGTTGTCATGAACAAATCTTGGAAGCAGCAGTACAGCCACTTGCCCCCTATCACAAAAACTATCTGAATATGACATGCTAGAGAAGCAAGGACAAACTCATAAGTGATGTTCTCCTATTGACACACCAGTGTAAGCCAACCAGCCAAAACCTACATTTATCAACTCTGTACAGAATCTGGATGGCCTCTCAAGGGTGATGACTGAGAGAGAGAGAGAGAGAAAATCATGGATATCCGTTTTGTCAATGCAACTTGATGATAAACATTAATAATGTTGTTGGTACCCCTACCTGTACCTATAACAGAGTTGCAATGAAGTAAGATTCAACACACAGAAGGTACTTTTTACTGCAAGTAAATAAAGTAGAAAAATAAAGACTTTATAAATATTAATAAAACAGATTTGAATAATTGAAATTGATTGTCATCCACATGAGGACAAATGTGAAATGTGCTGGAAATCTGTTAACACAAACTAAAACTTTTATAGCATGTTATTGGATGCTGTAACATCAAGTGAGGTTATATGGTCTGATCATCAGATGGGGGTAAATTATTCAGTGGTATTAGACAACCATCTGCTGTCTTTATATATTTACCACATCTTTGCATGAGCAGGATGTGATACAAGGTCAATTTCTTAAACAGAGTTCAACAGGTTTGAATTCAGAGATTGCCTTCTCCTAAACTAGTTACCTAGCCATGGTTTAAGAGCCCATTCTGCCATATATCTATGTTTGAAAATGGATTCCCTGATTAGAATATGTGAAAGCTGATTTGTCAGAAAAATATTTTAAAATTTCTAGCACCAAACCAATCAAATTGGCACTGTTCCTAAAATCCTATAAAATTAAAACACAATTGTCTTTTGTAGTGTACCTATTCAGCATGGGAGATTTTAAAACGGCATAATACATGCCTATAGATAAAACCCGACTAAGGTTTTTTTACTCTCAATTCAAATATATATATATATATATATATATATAAATAACACCATGGTGCTGACAGTACAGATCCTCTTGACTCTCTCACTCCATTCTGACCATCAATTTTGGCAGGTCCTCTCAATGAGATCAGTGTCCTCCACACAGAACTGATGTAAAATAGATTTTGTTGATCAGCCAACACTGGTGTATATTAACTTGTCTACTAATTTCAGAGGCTTGTTATTTAATGAGGAGATGGCATCATATTGATCAAAACACATGAACTTCTATATATCTCAATGTGTATGGTTAACACTATCACACTTGAAGAGACAGTAGTAAGCCAACATACAGTATTATTAAAGAGTGCTCAATATCTGTGATAGAGCAATATTATTAATATATCAACCACCTTTATATATAACACACATAAACAACCAAATGACACGTGCATACAGTTACACAAACGCACAATCGCTTTGAACATATCTTTAACATTTTCAAGAACTTTCGCTGCTCAAAAATTGCTCCACTTAAACTATTAAGTTTAAATAGCATGAAACCAAATGGTAGCAGGCTTGTTTCCATACAAATAAATATATACAAAAAAATGTATTATTATAATACACAAGACACAGTAATGTCACTGAATAAATAAGGTGAATTTTGTCTCAGGAGTTGGCAATAGGAAGCACTATTTACAGTTGCATCTTTTGCAAGGAAATTAATAGTGATGGGTCCTTTCAAGTCCTAGAAGACTGTCAACATGATCTTCTTTACAGGAGTCAGTATGTTTCCACTCCATAGACTTTTTTTTTAGGGGGGGGGTATATATACAAACAGTGGAAAACCAACAGAATATCAGAATTTTGGGTTGTTTAATGCCAAAGCCATCCTTGTAGAATTATTTAACCCATAGCTTGGCATGTTTAAACTTTTGATTGAAACATGCTTCTTCATACAAACATTCTGTAAATTTCACATGGTTTGCACTTCTCAGCCACCATATTGAATAACCTCAAAACATTTCTGCGAGAAATTATTTTTTTTTGCTATAAACCAATTCCAAACTATGACAACGCATAGGCGCACGCAAGTGAGCGTGTCTATATAAAGGTAATATTAGTTAGATATAAATAAGTAGTATGAGAGTAAGACAAGCCACATATAGGTATAGGTATGTGTGTGTAGATTAGAGGTACTGGATAATGTGTGTGCGTGTGTGTGTGTGTGTATGTATAAATAAGTATGTGTGTATAAGTGTCGATGGGAGGTCAGAAGGACCATTAAAATAAGGTAGAGAATTAGAATAGATAAAGAAGTGTGATAAGACCATTAGCAGACAAATGTCTGGCTTTTGGCAAAGTTGAAAGGTAGTTAAAGGTCTAGTAAGCAATAAAAAGGCAGATAGGAATCAATGTTGGTTGTCTCTTCAAACAAAGACTTTTCAAATCACACGGGGGTGGGGGTTGACAAAATCTCAGAGGATGAGATTTGGAATGAGAATGAAAAGTGGGAATGTGGTGGTAATTTGAAAGTCAGTGAGAGTTGGAAGCCGGCTGTTGACTGGGATAGTCAGGATCCTGGAAGCAAAGAAGAGAGATCACTTTTTAGAGCAGACCAGAGACCAAAGTAGAAGTCTTGACAGTGGACAGAGAGCCCCCCGCCGACAGTACATAATAGAAGATAGGAAGGATGACTAAATAAGGAGAATGAATGCAAGTCGTATACCTCATCTCTTGTCATCTTGAATTTTCACCTTATCCTGTGTCTTGTTTGTTGCACTCATTTTGTTATTAATTATTCCCTTTCGGTGGGGAGCCCCCAGGTCAGTATGATGGACACAACAATTGTAGGGTCCCAAGTTTGCAGACAACGGCCAGAAAAATAGAGTCGAGAAACGAAAGACAAAAAGTTGCAGCAAAAGAAGAAAGATATTCAGCAGATACATGCAGATAGCCCTCAGCCGGCCAATAGGGATACTAAACTATGCAGAGCATATAATAATAATAATAATAGAGTCCCTTTATTTATCCATTGCTTTAAAAAAAAAAAAAAAAAAATCCTTCATCTTCAATGATGACTGAGTTCAGGCCTGGTTTCAGAGCCGAAACATCATTACCACTAAGCTAGAGCACCCCAGCAGTATTTCATGATACCAGACTTTGTTGGACTGTTGACACTCTGTGGGATAGTCATATCCATGCCGATTCTTTTATTTAATGTGGATTCTTTGGGCCACCAACGCTATGAGTGAAGACCAAGCTCTGCTCTTATTATACATTAGATTAAGTTTTAAGATATCTGGAAAATAATAACTTTTGGGTACCCCTCTATTTGTGGCCTTGTTCCAACCAAAGCTGAATACCTAAATAAGCGAGTAGCACATAATTAAGTCTCTAACCCAAATATTGAATGACATTGTAATATCTCAGAAACTTGCCCATACAGGAACAGAACTGTTATCTACAGAACAACACCTAGTCTACAAACAATATCTAAAATTTATTCTTTATGTAACTTTGTGACTAGATTCTGTAGATAGAAGAAAAATTCTGCTTATTCAACTATCATAACACTCAAAGTTGAACTAATCAACTAAATTGTTCACATTAAGACATTTTAATGTGATAGATGTTGACTATATCCAGTTGGATCAGCAACCTGTCCACCTATGAATGCAAAGGAAAGAACAGAATCAAATGAGCTAATATTGTCTATAATGTTTTGATGGTGGATATGTCAAAATATCTGGAAACAAACAGAGATGCAGTATATATTCACTGTGGCATGTCTATAAAGGACTTCAACGAGGCACCTCATGTGGCGTAATAGTCAGCAAGGTAGATTTGCAGACCATTGATAGGGAGTTTGATCTAATCAGGCGCCACCTGCTTCTAGCCTTGTGCCACATCTAAGCTAAGCTTAGTAAATAACTATAAAGGAGTTCAATTCACTTTTTTTGAAATTCAAGCTGTCTGTCTTTCTGATACACTGGTTGCCAACCAAGATGAATTATCTATTAATAACTATGGAAAGAAAAGATGAATTCATAATTCCCAAGAGCATTAGCATAAAGTGAACATCAACTTGGGTTTGTTGACACCATTTTATGTTTAGCTTACCCACACACACAGGGACATGTGGTGTAATGGTTGGAGTTTTAGGAAATGGACTCACCAACCCAAATTCAAATCCTGTACAAGGCTGTTTGCATTTAACTGTGCTTGGGGAAGGTGTGAATCCAACTATTTTCCCTCCAGCTATGGGTAAATAGTAGGGCAGACTAGGCTCTTTAACCTTGGTGAGGTAACCAGTCTAGAAGGAAAACTGAATTTGCTTAATAAATTGACCTTGTGCCACTTCCTGCTCGTGTGGAGGGGGTTGTAATATATATACTATACACACACACACAAAAAAAAAAAAAAAAAAAAAAAACTGCTGGTTAGGGTTCAAAACAACTTAAATTGGCAAACTTAAAGTTCTGTAAAAATCTTTTAAACAGAACCATTTTTTTTTAAATCTGCTGTCTATTCTCTAAGAATAGTTCATTTTAAAACAGAATTAAATTTAATCCACAACTTTTTGAAATGTTAAAACTAAATATTTCACTCTAAAAAGGTAATAAAAACAAATGCACAAGCTAAGAACTCAAAATTTCTTTAATTACTTTTCAAAATCATAACATTTTTTTTAAAGAACTTATTTGATTAAAACAGGAAATTATTTGGAAGAAAGTTTCAGTTTCTTTTTTTTCTTTAAAAAGAAAAGAAACTGAAACTTTTTTCTTAAGGAAAAAAGTTTCAGTTTCTTTTCTTTTTAAAGAAAAAGAAAAGAAACTGAAACTTTCTTCCAAATAATTTCCTGTTAAAATATCAGTATTTCTTTTTATCTTTAATAAATTTTCAGATAAAAAAATTAAGACTTAAATAATTAGATAACATTTAAATGAGAATATTTTAGTATGCATATCTTTAAATATTTATGGGGCTGTGTAATTATACTGTTAGTTTCTCACATTAGTGTAAAGTTAAACTAGTTCTATATAATTCTGTTTCAGCTTGACATTCAAATGAACAAACTACAAATCTAGTAACAAATTTTAACATAAGCTTTGCCCAATTTTGTTGCAAGTTGTGTTTAGCTACTGTTCAAGCAGCAGAATACAGATACAATGGACGAGATATATCGCATATATCCAAAATTGAACATTGGAATCAGGGAGGGAATTTTATTTAGTTTTGTTTTTAGTGTGACAAGTTACACAAGGTATTCTGACTTCTTACTCATGCAAAGGAATTGGGCAATAGTTTAACCAAATGGTGATGAAAGAATATGAAACAATGAAAACTCGAGATAGTAAGTAGAACATAAAAGCGAGGTATTATTAACTCTTAACATCCTGTTGAGACTTTTTTTTAAGTCCAGAGTCCCATTCCTCTAAGGATTTATTAAAAAAAAAAAAAAAAAAAAAAAAGGCTAAAAATGGCTTTTTCATTTAAAGTTACCCGAATTATTTCCCTTAAATTAAAGACTTCTAAATATGTTTAATATTACATTTAAACAAAAGGTTATTGTTTGGGGCAGATTAGGAAAAACGAATGTGACTTTCAGCCAGGCGGAAAGAGGCGGTATAGGATGTTAATAGTTAAACAAATACACACATTTAAGGAAGAAAAGGAAAAAGTAAAAAGTTGAATATTCTTGAATAACCTCAGGGTAAAAAAAAGAATTATGAAAATGACTCAAGAATTGTGATCTTGTGTCTGGCTAATATGATGATTGGGGAAACTGAAAAATCTTGAATAAACCACCAAATTTAATGACGTGGTTGGTGGCAGGCAGTCTAAGGATTGTCCCTCTGTTGCTAAGCAGGTTTCAACCTACGAGTTGAAGTGATCTGTGACCTTGATGGACAAAGGTGGGTTTAAACAGAGAGGAAATGTGTGTGGTGGAACCTTAGATAAAATGTAGAACACAAAGAAAAACGTAGAAAAAGTCAGTCTATTGGCTGTCTTAGTTTTCTGCTGAGAATGTTTTTGTTAGAGGAAGTGGCCTATGTTCAATCCCCTATACAATTATGAAATAAACAGGTATGTCACCCCACCCAAAAAACAAAAAAACAACCACTGATTATTAGATAAGAAGAGGAAATTGATGAATCCAAGTATTAAAGATATTAAGACATCATGGCAATCCATAAATTTAGAAAAGTCACACACCCCCTCAAAAAAGAAAAGAAAAAAAAAAAAAAAGAAAAAAAAAAAGGAAGGTGGTGAGTGCCAGCCTTTATTTGAAGCTGAAATAGTTGGGGACCCTAACCAATATATACCACTGTGAATTGTTGTTCAATAAAATGAAGTATGCCAAGAATATGTTGCTTGTGGGTGGGCCCACATAAAAATGTCCTTGTGTCACGCCCTCATAGGTGAGATGAAAGGCAAATACCCTGCCAAGAATATGTTGCATTCAAAACGGTCAAATAATCACTTGTCTGATGTGATTCTCTTGTCAACTTTTTCATTTAATGATTGAAAACAACACTGGATGTCTCATAACAAAATTATGATTGCTACTTTGTGAATTTAGCTTTTTTTTATTTTTATTTTTGTTGTCCTAAAGATTGTGGATCTGGACCATCCTGAATTAAGATTTGTGGCTTTTGAGTTAAAAAGTTTGGGAACCTCTGTCTTAAAGCATACAACAAACCAGCCCTTACAAATATTTAATCTCCAATCTATTTTTTTTTTTTTTTTTTAATTAAAGTCTTTCATTTATAAATGCTAATAACTTCCCCATTAGTTCTACTAATTTACTTCAAAAATAAGTTACCTTGAACTATTTATTTTCTCTACATTCTTTATGATCACCATTATAATTGATGAAGGCAAACACAAGGTTGGCCCTTACCACCTTCCATTTTAGCTTTGAACGTTATGTATCACAATGATTTGTTAATGTCTCAAACACTAATTCTAGTTTCTTCTTATCCATCAGGGCTGTTCTTTTATTATTCTTACATGAAGACCTGTAAATTGCCATGTTTCTATGATGATCTTGTTGCTACTATTAAAAAAAAAAAAAAAAAAAAAAAAAAAAAGTCAAGTATTCTAATAAGCATTTCATAGCTATCTATGTTATATCAATAATTTGGATGAAAAAAAAAGACCCACAAAATTATTTTTCAGCTGCAAATCAGATTGGAAATGGCTTTATTCCTTGAATTAGAATATTTTAAGTGTTTCAATAAAAAAAAAAAAAATGCTATATTTTGCTGGGTTACAATTATACACACACACATTTTAGTAATATATAGATTACTTAACCGTTTATAATGGTATTATATCATATTAAACACATTGGGATAGTAAGTAAACAAACATTACTTATAATCACAAAATATAACTTAAAAGTAGATAAATAACACTTTTAGTAAATAATCACTTTATTAGTTATTGTATATCAATTAACTGGGTTTGTTACAATATGGTATCACTTTAAAAGGACATTGTATATACAAATTCTTCAGAAAGAAAATTAGCTTGTAAATAAAAAAATATTTGCAAACCAATATCACAACTATAAGTGAAAATACGAAATACAGCTGTGTTTACTGGTGTTATTGTCAATTGACATAAATCAAACTTATATAAAAACAGGGCATCATGTACATATAGATATACTTCTGGCCTTGTGTCACATTAAGCTATGCTTAGTAAATAACTATATAGATATAACAGACAAACCAAAACATATTTATTACCCTGAAGAAGATTAGAGACACATACTAAATACATATTCATTTCAAACATGTTTTAATACTGTGGATCCATCAATTGAAACACTTAGTGTCGGAACATTCTATCAAATATCAATAAATCATCATCATTTTCCACTCTTACTCTTTATTTTATAAAACTTGAATTATATAGAATTCAAAATAACTTAAATTGGCGAACTTATTTTAATAAGTAAATTAATGTAAGAAAAAAAAATCGAATAAATAAAGACTGAAATTTTTAAATCTTGAAAATTTTCCTATTTTTTTCTTCTTTTAACGTACAAACGATTTTCAAAAAAAAATTAAAAAAATGAACGCGTAGTAGAAATTAGAATATACATTTTTTTTAAATTCTAAGGCGAACTGGACTGATAACCTATCGGTGCAGTTTCGAATCACGCCAGTTCTAAGTTGTTAATTAATTCTATAATAATTCGGTCCGTTTCAGCATGACACTTTCAGTAAACAAATTACTGACAACGGTTGTAGGTGAATGTGTGCGTGTGTTAAATATATACACAAACAAGTTTTATTTCTAGAAACGTTTTTGTTTTCTGAACGTACAGGCAAATATTTTTTCTATATTTTACATAGAAAAAAAAAATCCATGTATTGTTCGGACAAATATACTGTTTTTTTTCTCTTCTTTTTCTTGTACATTTTAAAAGGCCGTAGAATGGTTCGGCAGAACCGTTTTGGTGAAAACAAAAATGAATGAATGAGATCAAACATCCAAACTCTTGAATGACACTCCAAGTGACTCACCGCAAAATTATTGAAAGGGAAACTCAAATTAAGATTCACGTGGATAAATAAATAAATGTTTTAAATAAAAATTATGTAAACACATATGTCATATACTTTAAACCTTAAAAATGTAAAATTTTAAAAAAAATTAAAAAATTAATAATTTTACAAATCTTGTTACATAAAAAAAATTATAATTTTTTCCTAATTTCTAATTCAACAATCTTAACTTTACACATAATATTATTTATGGTTGATTTTTTTTAATTACTTTGTAACTATTGGAATTTCAACCATTTCATAACTATTTAAAGGAAAAATCCATTAAACTCGGAACTGCATAAATTTCGACAGTATATTAGGGTCCAAATTTTTACGATAAATATTCATAAAAATTATGAAAATGGAAAAAACAAAAACATGAAACTATTTAATAAATAACACAGAAATAAAACCTAAAGACTTTTTCCGTTTAGTTTCTTTAAAACAAATAAAAAAAAATAACAGCTTCAGTGAGAAATGGAAAGTTTTTTTTCCTTTAAAAATCGTATCGGAACAAATAATTACTCGATTCTAATACTGTCGATTATGAACCGGATATTTTGGATCAAACCTTGAAAAATATAAATATATATAAATAAAAATAAAATACTAGAAGGAGAAAAAAAATGCCACACCAGGTGTGATGACCATAGATTCAACTACGAATAGTGGCCGCCATTATACGGATATATGGCTTTTTAGGAAATTTTTTAATCTATTTCTCTCTCTTCTCCTTCCTCTGTCAAGGTCCACAATGTTTCTAGGTTGTAGGGACAGACAAGTGTTTAAGTTATCATCTGGTATAAAGTTAACATGGTCATCGGCCAAGAGAGAGAGAGAGAAAAGAAAGGAAGATGAATGCCTGTTTAAAAGAAAAAAAGGATTGGGACTAAAAAAAGCATTTTTTAAATTTTTTTAATTAAAGATTACTCCTTAATCACAGAAAGAGGAGATTAAAATTGTATTAAAACTTTGATAAATCTTTTTAAGTAGATAAATAAAAGGAAAAAGAAAAAAAAAAAAAAAAAAAAAAAGGATTTTTTAAAAGTATCTTTTTTTAAAGTTCGTATATGAGAAAAGAAAATGAAGTAAAACTTTAAGTCAATTAAAACTAAAATATTTTTTAAATAATTAAAAAGTAGATAAAAAAGAAAAAAAATATACATAAAAAGGATTTAAACATTTTTTTTTTCAAATTCGTAAAGAGAAAAGAAAATTCGGCAAAGTTTTAAAATCAATTAAAAAAAAAAAAAATCTAAATAATTAAAATAAATAAAAAAATCCGACGATGAATAAAAATCGTGACGTGATTAAAAATAATTATTAAAAAGATGAAAAAAAGTTTAGAAAGAATTTATCGAAAAATAAAAATCAGTGGAGTTTGGTTATTGACGAACGAGAAAAATATTCAGAAAAATAATTCAAACTGAACCATGTGCCGAAATTTTTCTTTAAAAATTGTTGGGAAGAAAAGGGAATAATTTTTTTTTAAATGAAAGGAAAGAAAAAAGAAAGAAATTAATAATTTTGTAAAGTGGAAGGGGGTGAATAATTTCTTTAAATGAAAATATTTTAAAAAATAATTTAAATAATTAAAATTAAATAAAAGTATATAAAAGTATACAAAAATAATATATATAAAAATTAAATTGAATGAATAATTTAGATTAAATTAAAGAATTTTCTTTAAATTAAAGATGGAAAAAGAAAAAGAAAGAAAAAGTAAAAGAAAAGACTGATTTTGTTAAATGTAAAGTCGTGAATGAACATCCGTGGGGAAAAACCAACCAAACATTGTGAGATCAAAAAATGAACACAAACTTCAACTAAACTACAAAAACCTGACCCACCATGATGGTGCATACATTGGGGAAGTACAAAAAAACATCTAGTAAAATAACTTATATTTTACTATTAAAAAAAAAAAAAAAAGAAAGAAAAAAAAACATTCTGGATATTAAAAAAACAAAACAGAAAATCTTTTTTTTTTTTAAATAATAATAATTCTGAAAGTGAAATAAAACAATCCTACTTACTTATTTTCCTTCACACACACAAAATATGAAACTAGCTGCCTTTGTGTGATGTAGGCTGGTGATGTTGCCGATGTTCTAGAGTCGCGACGTAAAGCACAACCCTTTTAAAAAAAAAAAAAGAAAAAGCTTCTGCTGTCTAGCGTATTATATTGTACGAGTCTTTGTTCTTAAAACAGAACCAATAAATAAAAATATTAAAAAAAAGAAGGGGGCTAGAATTAAAACTATAAATAAGTAAAACAATATTTAAGGACAGTTTTGTTTGGTGGCCTCTGCTTGGTAGACTCGCGGTGGTTATAGTTTTTTCCCGCTTTTCTAGCTCAACATGGGAGGAGGATTTCAAGAGGAGATAACTCTTTGACTGCGCACTTATTTTAACCTGAATCCCCAACATTCACCTAAAAAATCGCATAATAAAAAAGCCAAAGATATCCCAATCGAGATATTTTTTAACATTCTACTCACCACCAGTCTCCACCGTAGCTTCCTCTTTTTCTTTTCGTTTTCTTTTCTTTTAATTTCTGTTCTGGTATTTTTCTCTTGTGTGAGTGCAAGTCATACAGAACAGACTAAACATCAGTTTTCTAAGAGCAAACACAAGGCTAACACGAAAATATAATCCAGTATTAAAGAGCTTTATAACTGTTTTAATTTTTTTAATTTCAAGCTATTTCTTTAATTTTCACCAATCGGTGTTTGTATTTTTCTATTATTAGTGATTAAATGGTTTTAAGCATAAAATGTAAAAAAAAAAAAAAAATTTATTTATTTTATACAACACTACTCCCTACACACAGGATAGACAGAAAGGGGAAATAACTCTTTGCAAGAGCAACGCACAACTATGACTTGTTTTTATTATGTGTTATAAATACTAAACAGCTGCTAATCACCTTTTTTTAGTTATTAACTACTACACTTTCACAACATTTTCAGTTTTTACACCTTTTTTAAAAAAATAAACCTTGTCTGTTTGTTGTCGTTTTTACTTATCATTTATTGTAAAGATGTTTTAACTATGAATTAGCGTTGTTTTAGATTACCAAATAAAATTAACATAAGTTATTTACTTCTATGAATATTTTTAACTGGGTCAAAGTTTTTTTTTTTTTTTTTCGAAACTAAGATATCTCTTTGTTCGCGTTTATTTTCTAGTCTTAATAAATGTTTTCGTCATCACTCTAAAAAAATAAGTATAAACAATCTTATGTAATGAAATCACGAAGTAGGTTTTATTGTAGTTCTGTTTACACTAAGCGCAGCCATGTTGTTTCTGTACTACTATCTAATGTAAGACTTTTAATAAATAAGATATAATAATTAATCTGGTTTAGTAGTTATTATTTATCATTTATTAGATTTGATGCGTTTATTCTCAAGTTCTTGATAATAATAAAACAAACAAACAAACAAAAATTGAATAGATTTAACTAGTGTTTATTTAGAGAAAGTATAAAATCGGATAATATTACTTCTTGATAACACTCTTGTATGAAGAATAACGGGATTATATATGAATCGGCATTTCGGCCTCGGATAAGAGTGTAGTATCTGTTCAAGCAGAAATCACACGTTTATTTAACAACAAGCAAACACTGATATAAAATATCTAGATGAAAGTTATTATTTTGAAGTGTATAATTTATTTATTCAAAAGAATAGATAAATGCACAATAATAATAAAAATGTATGTTTCAATTTATTTTTTTAAAGAGAGATTATTATCATATATTATTATGTAATTTCAAAATATTTTTAGATTGAAAAAAAAAAAAAAATTGATGAAATTATAATTTTTACAATTTTTGTTTTTCAAGTTTTTAATACCGTATAATAAACACGACGAACACGTGTAGAGGTCAAATTTTTAAAATGTAACTTTGGCTAAACTTCCAAATCGGTCGGAAAATTAGAGTGACCCCGAAATAATCAGAACCCAAATTATCTATTTATTTTCCCATTAAACTAACCCTAAACCGCAACCCTAAACCCCCCTAGTTAAAATTAACAGTTTTATTACAAAATGTGTGGGTTCTGTTTTTTCTGGGTCACCCTAATTTTTTGACGGATTTGCAAGTTTAGCCGTAACTTTTATATTAAAAAAAAATTGGTGACGACTAAACATGAGTATTTTTTTTTTTTTTAACTTATCGTCAAAACTTAATTCCGCAATGATTTTGGGGCAGACTTTGTAATTTTAAAGTTAATAAAGTGCTTTATTTAAACTTTTAAAAATTATACTAAATTAAGATACAAAGTAAATTAAATTATCATAATAAAAACTAAATTTATTTACACCTCTTCTCTTAGAATACACGAATTTCTCTCTTCTTTTCTTTTTAAAATTTAAATTTAGTTTATAGCATTCGTTGTAGCCTCCGTTACTCAACAAAAAATATCATTCCGTAAAAAATATCGGAGAAATATCCGTCATAAATAAAGTAAAACTTCTGTTTTATATCGTTTTTGTTGTTATTGTTGCTGCTTTGCGCTACCGAAGAAAGAAATAACCATAGTACCTTTCTTTTACGGAGGTGCATATTAGAGCAGAAAAAGACCGGAGAATATACCGGTCGAAATGTCATCTGAACAACAAGAGCTAATAAATTTAATTGTCCAAATAATTCTGTGAATGTCAATAACTGTTATGCCTTCACAAAACTATCGACACTATCAGTTTATAATTTCCATAAAGATAGTTTAAAATAAATACAAATGATTGACTGATTTTATCGGCATATCAAATTGTCAGTATATCGTGAATGCAACGGTGAAAATTTATGAGCGCACCAGCGATACATCGTGTTGCTTTGGATGGACCATATGACCTTTAGGCATCCCTTTTGCTTTGATGATTCATAAGTACATTTTTTTCATTTACACCGTCAACATCCCGTTGTTTGTTAGGGGTTAGGGTTAAGGGTTAGGGGTTAGTTTTATAATCTAAAAAAAAACTCTAAAAATCGTCTGTTAACAAACAACTGGATGTTGACGGTGTAAATGAAAAAATGTACTTATGAATCAGAAAAGCAAAAGGGGTGCCTAAAGGTTATATGGGCCCTTTGGATGGCCAACAATGTAAACATTAAAATAGCTAAATAATAATAAACCGGTCTCCAATGAAAACAAGTGATACAAAATACTTTAGATTAAGGAAAAGAAATATATTAAGAACAGGATTTATCTAGTAATATTTGAGTATATCTAGGCGTTTGTTTATTAATTAAACAAAAACCATTAAGCAATCTTTAAAAATTCTGGATTTGTTTAAATAAAAAAAATCAAAGTCAAACTTGGTAATTTATGAGGAAGTGCGTCCCGGTCTCCTGCCTCAAAAATTGCTACCCGGGACTATCAAAATAACAACCCCAGCTCGTCGTAATTCTTGTTTATTTATCATAATTTGTCGTAATTCTTGTTTAGATATGAAGATGGATATATAGTTTGGAATAGACTGAGATAGATAGATAGATAGATAAACAAACAAAATAATATAGATAGATATGAACAAATGAAGATAGATAGATATTTTCGACAAGTAAATGTATTTGGGGGGGGGGGTCGCATCTTTTTTTGTCGTAATTCTTTTTTATCTAAACTAAAAACAAGACATTAAACAAACATGAATAAAAAAAACCTCTTAGTATTTAAAGTAATATAGATAAATATGAACAAATTGAGATAGATAGATAGATATGAAGATGGATAGTTTTGAATAGACTGAGCTGGGTCGTTATTTTAATAGTCACCGGGTAGCAATTTTTGAGGCAGGAGACCGGGATGCACTTCCTCGTAAATTACTTCGAACTTGAAAAAAGACATACGTTAGAACCGTAAATACTAAAATCAAATAATTGAAAATTAGAATATTTTTCTACTTTATTTAATTGCAAACTAAACCAAAAACTGATTTGACTTGTGTGTATCACAAATTAATTTTATTACAATACTACAGTGTTGCCTATTTTTATTTCATTTTTTCATTTTTAAATGACTTAAAATTACCCAAATTCCAGACCTTATGCTCCCTCTCCCACTGATCATCTACCAAAAAAAAAAAAACAATTAAAAAAAATTTTGTGAAATATAAAAGTGAATCCAAGCTAGAACTCAATACCCTAGTGTCCATCCGCCCTGTCGGCTGAGGTGTTAGAATGCACCGACTGCACCTCTGCAGAGGGGTAAGACTCCCCCAATGAGGCCACCTGTTGGCCGTGGGTGGAGACCCATGATGCTTAAGGATAGAGCCCAGGTGGATGAGCAGTTCATGACTTGCAATACTCCACTTTGGCCCTATCTTGGGCTAGACGGGCGGTCAGAGCCCCCCTCCGATCCATCGGCTGGTCACGTTAAGCCCTAGCACCTATATGATTTTCCCAACCCTATTGCCCTTATGGCAAGCCACAACCCCTTTTTATCATATGGGTGCTAGAAGGCGGTGGCTGAGGGTCTACATGTCCTGAGAATGACGTTAAACTCTATCTGATGGTGAGGTTCCAGTTTTGGAGGTTTGGGGAATGTGGAGCACCCCTTCATCACCATTTATAAAAAAATTGTATTCATTAAGAATTGATTTATTTCAAAACTTTATCGGCATTAAATGACCCACTGAGGTTTATATGCCGTAAAACAAAACAAACCAAACCAAACCTAGTGTCCATGTGACTTATACTAAGTTAAAATTTAGATATCGAACAAGCAACGAAACTGGCACTCTTAACATGTACATCCTGGCTGTCTGGAGAAGAGGAGGTAAGTAATTACCAGCAACAACAAAAAAGCACAAACACAAGAGCTAGGAAGGAGCAGATGAGCTCTCCGGGAGCCAACAACAATCCACACAGACAGTAGTAGGATTGGCGGAAGTACTCCACACACAAAACCCAAATTGGGTAACTGCTACTCTCTGGCCCTAGTCGTCAATCCTCTACAACAAGGAAGCGTTGTAACAAAACCACCGCTGCCGAGCAGCTTTATATGATCCTCAAGAAAGCTAGTGGAGTAAACCCCGAAAAAAATCCAAGTTGGCATCCCTAAGATGGCGTAACGTTGAACTTCAGTGCTACACAACAACTTCTGTGACACTGCCATTGCCAAACTGTATTGGTCTCTTACCTTTTCTTTGGACCACAGTGGCAATGCGGGGAGGGGGTTCTGCTGCTTGGGCAACAACACATCCTCCATATCAACCCACCCAGGCTACGTAGTTTGTGATGAACAAGCTTACTTACCTCCGGCGAAACGCATCTGCTTAGCTTGTCGGGTTTTGCCTGAATTAAGCTAAAGAAGCATAGTCGCCATTGACGAGCAGATTTATATATATTTACCAACCCCTCCGCACGAGCAGGATGTGACACAAAGTCAATTTCTTAAGCGGAATTTAACAGGTTTGAATTCAGAGTTTTCCTTCTCCTAGACCGGTTGCCTAACCAAGGTTAAAGAGCGCAGTCTGCCCTACTATTTACCATAGCTGGAGGGAGAGTAGAATTCATACCTTCCCCAAGGGTATTAGCACTAAGTGAAATTCAATTACCACATCCAGGATTTGAACTCAGGGCGACAAGTCCATTTCCTATGACTTTAACCATTACACCACGCGCTTCCTACAAGCAGATTTATATGGTGTGGTCTCGTTCTGTCCGTCGTGGCATGAGTATAGCATCCCATGCAAATTATGCCGACAGTATAATGGGAGCTCATTTCTTTGCCAGAGCGGCAGCAATCTAAGCACGAAGAAAGACTGTGAGCGGGAAGTTACTGCTACTAGAAGACACATAGTTAAAAAAAAAAAATTTGATTTTGGACATTACTCCATCATCTTTTGCAGATGAATGGATGCTAACAACAACAGTTGCCTAAGTGAAACTATCTTAACAAATTTTTAACTCTAATGTATTTTTACATTGTTGGCCATCCATAGCAACAAAATGTATCACTGGGGAGCTCCTATGAATTTTCACCCTTGAATTCATGATATACCAACCTGTCTAGGGTTATTTTATGCCTATAGGTTAGAGAATCACGTTCATTGTATGTTCGTATTTACATTTTTTGTAGTTTTGTCATAAGTGTCGTTTTTGTGTTTTTTTGTTTTGTTTTGTTGCACATGATCCTATCAAATACGAATATTTTTTAAGCAGATCTATTTGACACATAGATGAAAGTCTAACACGTATTATCGCTCCAGTTCAGAGTGGACCTGGGAGTAATGGGAATAAAGGGGTGCTCCAAACTCCCTAAATCTCAATAACTGGAGCCTAACCTCAAATGCATAATCAGTGTCATACACAGGACACTCCTTTTCAGGGTGTATACAATTATCTTCCCTTGTTTGGTTGTGGTTCAGATTATCCAGGGATTATCTTTCCTTTGCTGCGAGGGTTTGCCGCTAGGGGGCATTGCAACCTAGCTATTTAAACGCAGCCCGCAAAAGTGACACCCTCTCTTTGATCTGCGATCTCCAGATATGTACTAGACAAGTTGTGTCTCCATCCATTTGGACTTGGGAGGCTTATCCATGTATATGTACACAGCCCCCTTCTACACCCTAGAGTTTCACAGAGGTTCCACGCACAGTTGCGTCTTTTCTGCATATCTGTTACGTGATAGTTTTTCTACACAGTAAGTGACAACTTATAGGACATTCATCTATTCTGTTGTGTATTGTTTCTGTTGAACTGTGCTCAGACAATAAAATCCATTTGTTATAACTCTTTGTTGGAATTTGTTTTATATGAATATGTAAATATCCTGTGTTCGGTGACCTTATGGGATCACCTAGTGTATTATAAGAAATTGGTGTTAGCATGTAACACTATTTAAGTGTTATGGGTTGATTGGCGATGTATTAATTAATTACCAATTAATTAAAACTACCCTAATTATTAATTATGGGGTTTGTTAAAATTAAAAGTAAAAATAAGAAAAACAATAATAATAATAATAATAATTGTTTATATTAAAAATATAAATTCATCTAAACAAAGAATCATCACGTAGGCATAAATTCCTTAAATTATGGAATTTGATATATATCATCGGAATTTTAAATTTCACAAAATAAAATGATAAATTTAACAAATAAGATTCCAGTTTTTGAAAAGTTGGTCAACAATTTCAAAAACTTAGATAAATAAAACAATGTTTGGCCTTGACTCGTTGGAGTTGGAAAAAATCCAAATGGAAAGATACAAGCTAGGCTGGCACAAGGCCATTTAGACATAGGCAATGTTATCGAGTGGCTGGCCAATCAGAGACATATGTTAGGGGTGGGAGGTCTGGATCCCATAAATAACAGACCAGATACAGAGCGATAGAAAAAGAGACCGGGACAGACCGAAGAGAGAGGAGAAGAGAGAAGCGGAGTCAGAGACTCCGAAACCAGAGAGCTCGCCATAGCTTGGGGCCCTTGATACAACTTTACCGATGCACTCTGATGCCTTGCCACTCGGTACAAAATTGATAACTTAGCCAAAAACTAGCTGTAGATCGCCAATCAACTGACAAATAAATCACCTCGCTCCTTTGTAAAATAAATGTATATAAGTTGTACATAAGCATAAAAAAAGGCGTTGTGTTTAATTGTTTTGTTGATCCGTTGACAGCTTTTGGTTATTTAATCTTATTTCAGCCGAGTTGGTAAAAGAAACGAAACCAGCTCTTTTTCAGCCTTCCTGTAAATCAACAAACAACATAAGAACGGTAGGTTGGAACGGGCAGTTTCGACGACTGTAATACTGAGCCGGAGCATCGTTCTCATAAATAAACATACATACATACATACATTGAGATGGTGCCCCAGCACATGTTATTATAAGTGTCATGTTAAGCATTTAGATAATTAACCCTTAGAGTTACCTTCCTTAGTGGTCAATTTTAACCAGCGGGACAAATCCCTAACGACACTATTTTCATTGTCTTTTCAACGCTTGCCCCTAAATTTTCCCTTTTCCATGCCAGACTTCATTCAAGAAGCACGAAGTTAAAGTGTACACCAAAAATATGTCTCCGTGTTCCTGACCAAGAGAGAGGTAACTCCAATGAAGAAGAACCCCCAAACAACCTGACATGAAGGATATAGAAGACATTAGTGTTGGACTATCTGGTGGTATAAGATGTACGCAAAATCACCACTTCTATTTATGAACTTAAGGATGTTTGCATTTGGGCTCACCCTAATCATTATAATTTATCAAGGGAAATAACCATTAAAGACTAATTGTAGAATACTTCCTCTCATAAGAATTAAAGGTGTGGTTATAACTTCTTGTAAAGCCACTTCTTGTAATATGTTAGGATGCTTCTGAGAAACCTTCGAACGTATCTGAATATATATGCAACAAAATCCAACAAAGAGGTACATAACAAAATACAGACTTTATTGTCTGAGCACATTTAGCATAAAATACAAATACATCTAGGACAATGGTCCAAAGAGAAAATGTCTTTGTAGATAATTTTGAGGCTACTAAATGAAGAATAGTCACTTACTGTATAGAATATCTATCATGTAATGGGTACATGGTGAAGACACAACTGGCACGTGTAATTTAAGTGGAGTTATAGGGTGTAAAAAGAGCTATGTACATACACAGGTACAAGCCTATAGTTAGGGGGCAAGATCCTCCAAGCCTTAATGGATAGAAACTATAGAAGGGGGGGAAATATATGGGGGGGAAATAGATATTCGAATCAAGAAGTTCCTGTTAAGGGGAGACCAAAAACAAGCGAGTTCACTGTCTTCTCACAAGCCAGACTTTCTTTTGGTCAACACATTCTTTGTCTTTGTCTAGCAGCTGGAAAATCCGTCATTGTAGTCGAAATAATCTTTAACAGTTCAAAATCGCAATTCCTATTTAATTTTGTTTCTGTTGGACTAAAATCCATTTCTTTACTGGGTCGTTCGCAAAGCTAGTCGTCGACTGCTTCTGCTGCTGACTGCCCAGCGCTCGACTCACTTGTTATTTATGGATATATTTACCCAAACATCTGGGCACATTAGTTGAACCTTGCGTCCGTCCAGTGCCCAAATTTGTTTTTGCATGCGGGAGGACGCGAGTTCGATCCTGGCAGGCAATACAATGTCTTGCCCTTTTTCCTTTCTCGTTTTCCGTCACAGAAACACAACTTGTCTAGTGCATCTTTGTGGATGCCAGATGAAAGAGAGCTAGTTTTTCCCAGGTTGTATTAAAATAGCCAGGGTGTGTACGTCCTCTAATGGCAAACCCTGGCGGCAAGGGTAGATAACCTTTTTCTTAACTCAACCACATCCAAGCAAGGGAAGACCATCGCTACACACTTATTTATTTGGAATTAATTGTAATATGAATTCTATAAGTAGAATGTGGTTGGATATTGAACTTAATGAGAGTGTATCGAGTTGTGTCTCGGTCCCCTAAGGCTTGGGGAGCCTTGCCCCTGTTACATACGCCTATCGTTCAACGCTATACAGCGCTTTTCCATCAGAGATACCAAAGAAAATGAAAAGTGCACATGCAAAAAACTTGGCAAAGAACAATAAAGCACAGTATTAATTTAAAACACAACATTTAAATCAAGGTTATAGTCTTTGGGAATCATAATACGAACGCCGACAGGCTAGAGTTTATAATGTCATTTTGGTTGAATTTCTTCTTCAAAATCAATTTGGAAAGGTTCATAATGAAAGGACTTTGCACTTATCTTTGTTTTATGGGTGATTTGTTTTCCGTGATAATGATTATTCCGGTATTAGTTTTTTTTTATCTGGCATTTTCATTTGCGATAACTTTCTTCTCAGGAGACATTCTTCATTTCCCTCCCCACGAGATGTTCACTGGTCGGCCCTCTGGTATACACTGCTGAAACTGACTACCGGGATCGCTTTCCCTTCCTTCCACCCCGTGACGTCACCTGTATCGGTACGTTTGGTGTACGTGGGTAAAGCGACGGGTGTAGTATCAGGCGTTCGTTTCGTGTGCCTTCCTTTTCTTAGCTAGGTCGGCTACGGCCATGACTAAACAGTTTTTCTTCTTCCGGTGATCTTTTAGGGTCAAATTCTGTGACTCCCGGCGTCATCACGTCTCTCAGAATATTCCAAAAGTTTTATCATTTGATGGAACGTAACACCCCCCACAACTATAGGCTTATACCTGTGTATGTACGCAGCCTCTTTCTACACCCTATGGCTCCACTGAAGTTAAATGCACCAGTTGCGTCTTTACCATGTACCTGTTACACGATAGCTATACTACACAGTAAATGACTACTTCTATTCTCCATTTAGTAGCCTCAAAATTATCTACAAAGATTCTTTTCCTTAGGACTTTCGTTGTAGCTGTTCTGTATTTTATGTTAAATGTTGTTCAGACAATAAAGTCTATATTTGTTATGTATTTCTTTGTTGGATTTTGTTGTATATGAATAATTAAATTCACCTGCATTTGGAAGCTTTTCTGAGGCCTCCTAACGCATTATAAGAAGTGGTCCTAACCATGGAAGTCATAACCACCTTTAATTCTTATAAGAACATTAAAGCAAATTAAAAACAAAACTGTTACAATCTTATGGGCCATCCTGTAGGCTTTAAGCAAGAGCACTTGTCCAGTGAAAATCCTCGATAAAGTATCCTTTGGTCCTTATTAGTATCGTAAGTTCCTTCTCAATGATTGCAAGTGAACTGTAGCAAGTATCAGTGTTTAAGTAGTGTATCAGCCACACATTATGGCTGGTGATTGGCGAAGGAATAAATCATGTGACCTCGGCTAGTCTATAAATTCAGGTGGGGAATTGGAACACATCTTATATACTAAAAAATTCCAACAAAAACAAACAAAAACATTTGAAAAACAACTTAAATGATGATTTTCTAAAATATTTTTATTGAATAAAAATCGGTAAAATTTTATTCCGTTAAACTTTGGCCCAAGTTATCTTCAGCATTCACGTTTTCTTTCATGGACTTTTCTGGAAAAAAAAGAAAAAAAAGAAAGAAATTTAAAATGTAATAAAAATGTACATTTTATTTAAAACAGTAAACATATTTGTAATCTATACATTGATATGTTTGTTCCTTATCTTCCAACCATTATCATCTTGCAACACCCTCTGGTTAAAAATGAGACTGCCCAAATCATCCAAGATGAAATGCAAAAAATGTAAATCCTGATTATCTGGTGTTGCTTATCAGCCAAATTCTTATGAGTATTGTTGCCTCAGTTAAATAATGACCATTCTATTTTTTATTATAAAGAAGAAAGGAAAGAAAAAGGACATGCTACACAGAAAAATATAATAACAAAGAAAGAAAGAGTAGGGGGAAAGATAGAGGAAGGGGTGAGCGATAATGCTAATTATTTCAACTGAACATAATGAAAAGATAGAAAGAAAAAAAGAGTGAGAGAGAATTGACGGTAAGTGTGCAACTCCACCTCAGCAAAACAATCTTCTTGGTCTAGCACTAGTGAAGAAAGGATAGACTTCCTCAATGTTTGGCTGATACCAAAATAGACAACTCCACAGACTATCTGTGTTTTATACATATAATTAAAATATGAAATACAATAAAATGAGAATATGTCTGAATTTTTTATATGAGGATTGATGTGTATAATTTTGATTTTTCGGATTGTTGTCCTCATCTTCATTGTGGCATGTAAAATCTGAAATGTGATTTTATATACCACAATAAAGATGAGGACAACAGTCCGATAAATATATGATAAATAAAAATACGTGACAAGATGTTTGATAGTAATAGGGTTTAAAGTTTTAATTTATTAGTCAAGGGGTTCCCAACCTTTTTTACTGATGGCCCCCTTCTGACTAATGTTACGTATAATCAATGGTCAGCAATTGGAAACTTTTAGAATGTTCTTAGGACTCTCTGACGCCAGAGTGGAGGGGGGAGTCCCAGAAATTGATCCCAAGTGAACAACCTATACTACATTTGTAGCCTTCCTCACGTACACCAAGCTTATCGAGAGACAGGTGACGTCACGATTTGGGGGAAGGAAAGAGATCCCTATCATCAGTATAGTTTGCACTCGGGACCCAGTCGGCAATGATAGTAGGATTCCTCACCTCGTTTGGGATGGGAGAAAATCGTCCCCATGAAGAAAATTTGACGACTACAGACAGTTGGAATCCCAATGCCATCTTCATGCAGACCAGATAAATAACCAAAAGAAGGATATATCCCAGAATAACAAACTGAAAAATTGTTATTTAACACAAAAGAGATACTGCCTAATGTCTTTATTAATCCTAGCCTGTCGGCGTCCGTTTCATCCTCCTCCCAGCTTATAAATTCTGAATTAAAGATTATGTTATAAAAATATATATTATGTCTTATTGTTCTTTGCCAATTTTTGCATGTGCACCTCTCATTTTCTTTGGTCTCTGAAGGAACAGTGTTGTAAACGTTGAAAGCTATAGGCGAATGTAACACTAATAATTTATTTCTATTATTCATTATTATTTCTACTTATTATAAACAAGAATTCTACTATTTTATAATGTGAAATGTTGCAGGGGAGTCCCCATAGCTAAAATGTTGGACTATGGTTGGTTGGTTGGTTTAGTTAAATTTTACAGCAAATTAACCCTTGGGTTATTCTATGCAGAAGATGTTTTTGTTTTATTCATTCTTGATGGGTATTCAATTTTATTTTCTAAAACTCATTTTTGATCTATTTAACCCATAGATGGGACCTTAACAGGTACTACCACTCCAGATCAGAGTGGACATGGGAGTAATGGCAATGAAAAGGTACTCCACACTCCCTAGAGCTCCAGAATTGGAACCTCACCACCAAATGCAATTTAACAACATACCCAGGACACTGCTGGACTATGACATTGTAGTAAGCAAGTTCAAATTCCAGTCGTTCTATCACAATTACATTCAGACTAATAACCTTGGGAAAGGTATGAAACAGTGAATCCCACCAGCTTATTCAACAAGAATGGCTTTGGCATTAAATAACCCACAAAGGTTGATATGCCATTAAACAGAAAAAGAAAGATAGGAATTTTCAAATACAAAGGGTATCTGCAATAAATGCTTAATATGCCTCATCTTGTCGGGAGCTCCGGATCATCTCCAGTATGGATCCTTCTTTATCCCTTTGATCCATTCCTCAGGTTAAATTACCCCCAGGTCCACTCTGACCCGGAGTGGTGGTACCTGTTAGGATCGCATCTATGGATTGACAAAAAAAAAAAAAATTGTTTAAAAAAAAATGTGTTAAAAAAATTGAGTTTAAAATTTTTTTTGAATATCCATCAGGCATAAATAGAAAAAAAGCATCTTCAGCATAAAATAACCCAACAAGGGTTGACATGCCATAAAATCCAACCAAGCTAACCAGGTTAAATTTGACTCTTCTGCGTTTTGAAAAAAAAAAAAATGATGCAAAAGTGCAGTAACTGGAAGACATTGTTATTTAATGCTGCTCGTCTGTTGCAGGTTAACGACCTAGATACATCTGATATTTAATACCACCTCCGCGAGGCAACATCCCCCCTCCCTTTCCATTGGCCTCAGAACCCCTAAACTCCATTGTCTTCTAGGTTAGACAAAGCTCATTGTTTCATTGTAGAGTTTCTCTATTTGCTAGAAAAACAAAACAAAGAACATTGAATTCGTTTGATTTGTTTTATGGCACATCAACCTCAGTTGGTCATTTAATGCCGGCAAAGTTTTGAAAGATTCATAGCCATAGTTTGGAAGAAATTTTTGAAACTCAATTTTTTTTTCCTAAACACATTTTCTATTTAACCATAGATGGGACCCTAACAGGTACTACTACTCTGAGTTAGATATGTGATGAAGGGGTGCTCCACATTTCCCAGACCTCCAGAACTGTAATCTCACCATCAGATAGAGTTTAACATCATTCCCAGGATATGAAGACCCTCAGCCACCGCCTTCTAGCACCCATATGATAAAAAGGGTTGTGGCTTGTGTGACACAATACGAGTATGTCAACTAGTAGTTATAAGCTTTTACAAAATTATAAATATAATGTATAGCGAGCAAAAAGATCATTCACTTTGTTTAAAAGAAAGAAAAAGAAGAAAATAAAATAAATTCTACTTCCCAGTCTGTTATAGACAGGAGAAAGACAATCGTTCCATCATATTAATACTACCTCACTGCTAAACGATGGTTTTAACCCTGCCCCTCAGTTCCATTACCAGAAACGGCAAGCATGAGTATGTATCTATGTCGACCTGAGTACTGACGCCACATGATTATATTTGTAAAAGTGCTTGCGACCTCTGGATTTTGCGCCCCTAAGAGGGACAGTTGCCATGGTGACTGACATAGCCACAAGATGGGATACACACAGTTGGGCAAATCTGTGTCTAGCAGCAGACGTGTTAATTTTAATCTCCTGTATTCTGCTGTCATCTAAGACGAAATGACGAGACGGATTTTGATTCTCTGAGAACGCAGCACTGTCAAAAATCGTATACCCTCAACAGTAACTAAACAAAACTGTTTCATTGTTGAATATTGGACATCCGATCAAAGAAAAAAAAAAAACAATTGTGAAAAAATGCGTATGCAGTCGAAAATACAAGAAGCTTTATTACTGTTTGAATCGTCCCAAAGACTTTGATAAATATTTGCATGTATAAAAAAATATATAAGAAAAACAGAAGGACATTCTTTTTTTCACTATCAGTGGTATCACAGTGAGTTGAATCTCTCCCTTTATTATATATATTTCTCTTTGAGATTAGTTACCTGGTGAATGTTTTAAATCACTCGTTCATACATATATGACAAAAATAGATACTTATTCAATACCTCCCCGTTCCCTATTCACTATATTTTTTTGTTTGTTGTTTTCTTTTTTTGGTTCCTTATTGTTTGTATGTTGATAAATAAAATTGTTGTTATCACTGAAGCCCTGTCTTATTGTCTTTCGTTGTCTGGCAAAGGCGTTCCTTATTACCCTCTCATATTTATCAAAGTGTGAGAAGGAGAATTCCCTGTCCCTTGTGTTTCTTTTATTTATATTTTTTTTAAACACTCGTGATCTCTTGCTTATTGTTTATTTATTATTATCGTTTCATCGCCCCTCATGCACGTAACACTTGCCATAAGGGCAATAGGGTCAGGACAATCATATAGGTGCGTCCTCTTTGTCATGGACTGCTCAGCCATCAGGATTCTCTCCTCAAGCATCATGGGTTGCCACTTGTGGTCAACAGGTGGCCCCATTGATGAGGAGGGGATTACCCCTCTGCAGAGGTGCAGTCAGTGTATTCTAAAGCCCCAGCCAACAAAGCTAGAATTTGGTTTGGTTAGGTTATGAAGGTATGTTGGCTATGTATGTTGAAATAACAATGATTCAGTCACTTTTCATTTTCTTTACAAAAACAAAGAAAAAAGAGAAAAAAAAGAAAGGAAAAGGAAGGAAAAGAAAAAAGAAAAAAAAGAAAAGAAAAAAAAAAAAAAAAAGAAAAAGAAAAAAAAAGAAAAAAAAAAGAAAAAGAAAAAGAAGAAAAAAGAAAAAAGAAAAAGAAGAAAAAAGAAGAAAAAAGAAAAAGAAAAAAAAAGAAAAAAGAAAAAAAGAAAAAAGAAGAAAAAAACAAAGAAAAAGAAAAAAAGAAAAAAAGAAAAAAAAAAGAAAAAAGTTTTTACCTGTCTTTTTTGCTTCCAATGCTTTCTTTCTTGAATAATTTCTTTTGTGTTTTCGACTTTTCATGTGCACTATTAAAGAAATGAAATCAAAATACAATCAGCTTCATCTATGACTGTTATCTACTTACCATATCATCCATGAATAAGTAAACCCACCGCCCACTATTGTATACAGCCTCACATGTTACATAAGCAGGTAAATTTTCTAACAGGCTGATTTGTTTTATAATCAATTGATGTCTGTTTTTGTCTGAAAAATGTGAAAACTACAAAAATACACAAACTGGTTATTTTCTTCTTCAGAAATCTAATAATAAAAGTTTTTTTTTTAAGGTTTGGTTTGGTTTGTTTGTTTTACGGCATCAACCTCAGTAGGTCATTTAATGCCGATAAAGTTTTGAAATAAATCAATTCTTAATGGATAATACAATTTTTTTATAAATAAATTTAACCCATAGATGGGACCCTAACAGGTACTACCACTCTGGGTCAGAGTGGACCAGGGAGCAATGGTGATGAAGGGGTGCTCCACATTCTCCAAACCTCCAAAACTGGAACCTCACCATCAGATAGAGTTTAACGTCATTCCCAGGACATGTAGACCCGCAGCCACCGCCTTCTAGCACCCATATGATAAAAAGGGGTTGGGACTTGCCATAATGGCAATAGGGTTGGGAAAATCATATAGGTGCTAGGGCTTGACGTGACCAGCCGTTAATCGGAGGGGGCCTCTCCGACCACCCGTCTAGCCCAAGAAAGGGCCAAAATGGAGTATTGCATGTCATGAACTGCTCATCCACCTGGGCTCTATCCTTAAAAATCACGGGTCGCCACCCACGGCCAACAGGTGGCCCCATTGGAGGAGTCTTACCCCTCTGCAGAGGTGCATTCTAACGCCCCAGTCGATAGGGCGGAATAAAAGATTGTAAACAAACAAACAAAAAATAATTAAATTATGCAGTATAAAATAAATACTAGTAAAAAAAAAAAAAAAAAGCTCAAACAAACTGCTATTTTGCTAGATGGAACCATAAGTCTCTTCAAGTAATATTGCTTCTCTGTAGCAGCATCATTATCATTGTTTACAAATAACCAGGGAATACATTTAATTTTTCTGTGATATAAACTGAAATCATAGAGAAAGTGTTGGTGATTTTTTAAATCTTAAAAATTTTTTTTCTTCTTTTTACTTGTGTTGTGTTTTAATAACTATTTTTGTTTGTTTACAATCTTTTATTATTTGATTTCTGAAGAAAAAAAAAAAAAAACAACCAGTTTGTGTATATTTGTAATTTTTCACATTTTTCAGACAAAACAAACATAAATTAACTATAAAACAAATCAGCCTGTTAGAAATCTGCCTGCTTATGCGAAATGTGAGGCCGTATATAATAATTGGCCGTGGTACACCCAAACAATTTTTTATAAAAAGTTGATTTTCTTCCAAATCAAAGATACCAGAATCTTATTATTTATAGATATCATTAAGTATTACAATATCGCCTATAAATAAGTACACCCTGAACATATTTAATATAAAATGTTAATCTTTTTCTAAACCAAAGATGCCAGCATTTTATTAATTCAAGTGGAACATTATACAATCAAAATGGATATTATTAAGTATAACAATATCATCCATGAATAAGTACACCCAATTTTTATAAAAAAACGTTGATTTTTTTCTAAACCAAAAGATACCAGAATATTATTATTGCTAATGGAACATTAAACAATCAAAACAGATATTATTAGGTATTATTTATTACCAAACTCAACATCACTGAAACTCTGTAACTAAAAATAAAACTGTATGTAACTGAAACTACACCACCACTGACATCACAATCTCTTACTTATCTAAAATCATTATTTAATCTTAATTAGCATCTTATTTATTAACAATGTCTTTTTTCAAATTTAATCTGAGTTTATTTACCACAAAACGGCGCATGTTCCTTTTAAGGAAAAATAAAGAAATAAGAAAAATATTCTTACTTTTCCAATCTTTTTCTGTCATTAATATTAAACCATCACAAATATCGCAAACATTAAATTGATGTTTGTTTTTAGATTCTTCAGCCGGCTGTACAGGTTCAATATCTGGAACTTCTCCCTTAATTGAAATAAAGAAAAAAACAAAAGAAAAACAAAAACACAATACAATTAGTGTTTGGTGAGACTTTTTGTTGTGAATTTGGAATCAACTTAGAAAATGTGGATCATATGACCTTTAGGCACCCCTTTTTGATCTCGATTAAGAAAGGACATGTTTTTCATTTACACTGTCAATATCCGGTTGTTTTAACAGACGATTTTTAGATTTTTTTAAAATTATAAAACTAACCCCTTATCCTAACCCTAACCCTTAACAAACAACCGGATATTGACGGTATGAATGAAAAATGTGTCCTTTCTTAATCGAGATCAAAAAAGGGTGCCTAAAGGTCATATGGTCCGAAAATGTGAATAACAATAGAAAAATTAATTTATAATCTCAATATAAGCTGAAAAAGAAAATAAAGTGAATTAGTGGTGCTACATAATTGATGGGCGTACCACCAATTTTGAACAGTTAGAGTAGAAAATAGTAATTGAATTCAAATAAAAACAGTTTGAATTCAAATCAGAACTGTTGGAGATTTGATTGACAAGTTGTAACTTTAGTTCTGACCTCCACTTCCGTTTGCAATTACAAGTGTGAGAATATAATTTTCAGCCTGGAGCGAGTCATCAACACAGAAAGATGTAATGACGGGTGGCTGGCTGGACTCAGGGCTCAAAGCGGACACGACCTTATCTTTCATGCAAAATGAGCAAAAGGCTTGAAAGAAAAGAAAATATCGCTGCCTTAGCACCGTAATTTAAGAAACAGGTTCTCAGAGCCAGGAAAATTCACGAGAATGTATTTGCGCGTATGAAAATTTTATTCCCTACAATGATATTGTTATTCACATTACGCCACAGCACCTCTTTTACGCAAGTAGAGAATAAAAAGTTAAAAACCAAACAAATTTTACCTTGATTAAAGCTTGTAATATTTTAACAGCTGGTTGATTGACAACTTCATTCCATATTGAGGGATCTGTAGAATCAACAGCGTAAACAGGGGGAGTATTTTCAGCAGTTCCTGAAATAAAACAACAAACAATGAATGACTCTAGAATTTCTTTCATTTTCTTATTAGGAGGAGTCAAAAGTTTTGCAATATTTTGGTAACATATGCCCTACCATAAAGAAACTGAGAATTGTACTAGGGTGAGTCAAAAGTTTTGCAATATTTAGTAACATATGTCCTACCATAAAGAAACTGAGAATTGTATTAGAGTGAGTCAAAAGTTTTGCAATATTTAGTAACATATGTCCTATAATGAAACTGAGAATTGTACTAGGGTGAGTCAAAAGTTTTGCAATATTTTGGTAACATATGTCCTACCATAAAGAAACTGAGAATTGTACTAGGTGAGTCAAAAGTTTTGCAATATTTGGTAACATATGTCCTACCATAAAGAAACTGAGAATTGTACTAGGGTGAGTCAAAAGTTTTGCAATATTTTGGTAACATATGTCCTACCATAAAGAAACTGAGAATTGTACTAGGGTGAGTCAAAAGTTTTGCAATATTTTGGTAACATATGCCCTACCATAAAGAAACTGAGAATTGTACTAGGGTGAGTCAAAAGTTTTGCAATATTTAGTAACATATGTCCTACCATAAAGAAACTGAGAATTGTATTAGGGTGAGTCAAAAGTTTTGCAATATTTAGTAACATATGTCCTATAATGAAACTGAGAATTGTACTAAGGTGAGTCAAAAGTTTTGCAATATTTTGGTAACATATGTCCTACCATAAAGAAACTGAGAATTGTACTAGGGTGAGTCAAAAGTTTTGCAATATATGATTCAGGACTCTGATTTTGAGCTAAGTATCCCGGGAATAATAGAGCAAGTTTTAGATGAACTTACGTTTCAGGACTCTGTTTTTGAGCCATCGTACTTGTTTTCTAGAATATCTCCGAGTCCGTATTTTTAAATTTTCCACACCTGAAAAAAAAAAAAAAAAATGCCTTGTTATTATTTAATAAAAAATAAATCAAAAGAATTCTTGATCAAAAATAATAAAAAATATATGAGGGAGAGTCAAAAACGGTGAGGGAGTCTATCCCCTTTTCACTACAGTAGACCAGAGAGAATTTTTTTGTGTCTGAGGTAGTGCATCACACCTACCATCAGCCCCCAGTTTATCACACAGATCCAAGCTGTGCTACTCATGCGCCAAGTTGGCAAGGGTTGGTATAGAATCCAGAACCTTGTGTTTCCTTTGGTGGATGCTCTACCAACTGAGCTAAACCCCACACAACATACATGTATTTACAGTTATTATGCATAACTAGCAGGACCTGTGGACATACCACAGTATGATAATTTAATTATTACAATGTTTGATGTTTACTTAAGAGCTATTGTAAAATACTTCAATATGTAAAAAGTATAATAATCTTAACTCTCTCTCACTCTTTTTCTTTCTTTCTTTCTTTCTTTCTTTTCATTTTGTTTAATTGAAACAGTGTTATCACTTCCACATGATCACTGCTTCTATCTTTCCCCTAATCTTTTTATTTCTTTCTTTCTTATATTTTTTCTGTGTAGCATGTCTGTTTTCTTCTTTTTCTTTCTTTAAAAAAAAAAAAAAACAGAATTGTACATTATTTAGCTTATGCGACGACACTCATAAGAATTCTGTGGATAAGCAACACCAGATGATCAGGATTTAGATTTTTGCATTCGATCTTGGACAATTTGGAAGGTCGCATTTTTAACCAGAGGGTCTTGTAAAAGGATAATGGTTGGAAGACAAGAGTATTATTATACATAATTTAAAATGAGAGAGAGAGAGAGAGAGAGCTTTGCACTCTTGAAAAAGAACAAAGAAAGGTTAATAAGTGTAAAAATAAAAGAGTAACTAACATTCTTTAAAAAGTTTTTTGCCTTCAGCCGTGTTTTTTTCTTCTTCAGGTAAAATCAAATAATTGTGAAATTCTTTAAATCCAATACTTTGAAATATTCCCCAAGTGTAGTCAGGATTTCTGGAAAGGAAAAAAAAAAAAATATATATATATGTGTGTGTGTATTTGGGCAGCATTCTTTCATTTATACATGTAGAATTAAACAAAAGGCATGTCTCCTGTTTAACAATTTTATTAACAATCTTTTCAAGCTTTCTGGCCAACTTTGTTACATTTGGATGGAATCTGTAGATTAGTCCACCAAAGTTTGTATCCTAAGTACTTTTTAGAATGTTGGTGCTATTATCAAAGTTTATTTTGTTTAGTTTTGGATTTTTGTGTCTAATATGCAGTGCTTCTAAGATTTTTAGTCATTGTTTACATGATTGTGTTTCTATAATGGTAGTGTTATCGTTAAGTATTTTCCGGAATTTATAATTGGGACAATATATATATATATATATATATATATAAACAAGGTTTGTTTAGAATGGCTTTTTGCCGATAATTTTTTGGAGAATAAGTGTTTAATTGGAGTCGTACCTAATTTTGAAAATTAATTAATTAATAATGAATTAGGCGGGAATACCTATTAAAAGTATGGCTAAACAAATCGAGAAAAATCAATCTCTGTATGTACATTTCAGCCTATTAGGCCTCATCAGCAGAGCTATAGATCGGAAGACCGCCCTGTGCGTGATTTGAAACCGGACTGCCAAGCTGACAGGCCGATCCCATAACCCCAACACTAAACGAACTTCTTAGATTTTATGATTTGTTTTAATGATTTAATAGGTATTCCCGCCTAATTCATTATTAATTAATTAATTTTCAAAATTAGGTACGACTCCAATTATATATAATATATATATATATATATATATATTGTAATGTCACATGTACATAATGTCAAATCATGAAATAATAGAACAACTTAACTATATCATATGTATTTAATTACAAAACAAAATTAGGTACATTAAGTTACAGAAATAAAAATAAAACTATTATTAATTAATCTGTAATACATGTGTTTATAAGAACAATACAGAGTTGTTTGAAATCAAAATTTTCTATTGAAATCAATTACAATAAAGTAAAAATAAGTAAACTTTTTGTATTAATATTTAATTTCATTAGTCTTTCTAATTCAATATAATATTTAATCATATTAAAATTTAAGTACTTGTGCCTGGAGGGTGCATATTTTTGTTAATGTACATAATGTAAATAATAAAGGAACAACTTAACTATATCATATGTATTTAATTACAAAATGAAATTAGATACATTAAAACTCTTAACATCCTATACCACCTCATTCCACCTGTCCAGAAGTCACATTCGTTTTCCTAATCTGCCCTAAATGATAGCCTTTGTTTAAATGTAATATTAAACATATTTAGAATCTTTAAGGGAAATAACAGGTAACTTTAAATGAAAAGGCCATTTTTAGCATTTTTGATAGATCCTTATAGGAAAGGGGCTCTGGACTTAGAAAATTCTCAAGAGTTTTAAGAAACAGAAATTAAAATAAAATTAAAGATTATTACTCATCTGTAATAGATTCTTTGTAATTTTTTTGTAATTTTTTTGTAATTTACTAATCTTAACTTAATTTGGCACAAGGCCAAAAATACCTCAGCACCAGAGTCAGATGATTTTTTTATGCAAAAAAAAAGAAAAAGAAAAAGGCTTTATAGATGATTTACAAATGTACTTACTTTCCTTCTTTAATTCTTGACTCATTAAAATCTTTGTGAAATTCCAACAATTCTGCAACAAGACCTTGCTCTATCATTTTGTCGACCCTGTCATCCAAGCGTTTATCTAAAACTGAGGAAAAAAAAAAAAAGAGAGAGAATTTAAATTTTAAAAGTTAATCTAACTAAAAAACAAAAAAAAAAAAAAACTATCAATCCTGAAAAAAAAAAAAGAAAAAAAGAAAAAGAGAATTTAAATTTTAAAAACCTATCTAAAAAAAAAAAAAAAAAAATTTTTAAATTAAATAATAATTAAATAAAATTAAAAAAAAAAAATCATTTTTTAAATTTTTTTATTTAATTATCTATTTATCTTTTTTTTTTTAATAGCTCTAATATCAATTCTGAAAAAGAAAAAAAAAATCTGTCTCTGCAGACCTGCATTTCTCAACCAGGGTTGATAATCAGGATTTACATTTTTGCATTTCATCTTGGATGATTTGGATGATCTCATTTTTAATCAGAGGATGTTGCAAGATGATAAGATTGGAAGATTAAGGAACAAGAGTATTAATATATAGATATCAAAACTTAAATATTTGTGCCCATTTTTTTGCTAATCCAAATAAAAGAATCTACCTACCTTCTTGATCGCATTGCACCCAAAATATACAACTGTTTTCATAACGTAATGGACCACTCATGGCTGATACTCCAACTTCTTTGTGTTGTTCACGAAGAATTTGACTCATAGGGATGCCATGTTTACCAAAGATTTCCAATGCTCTGTTAAAACAAAAGTAAAAATAAATTGGTTGGTTGGTTTTACGGCATGTCAACCCTTGTTGGGTTATTTTATGCCAAAGACGTTTTGTTTTATTCATTCTTGATGGGTACTTTTTTTAAACACATTTTTTCTATTTAATCCATAGATGGGATCCTAACAAGTACTATCACTTCAGGTCAGAGTCAACCTGGGAGTAATGGTGATGAAAAGGTACTCCACATTCCCGGGGAACTGGAACTTCACCATCAGATAGAGTTTAACATTATACCCAGGACAATAAGACCCTCAGCCACCACCTTCTATATACATATTATATATGATAAAAAAGGTTGAGGTACCACCACTCCGGGTCAGAGTGGACCTGGGAACAATAGTGATGAAGAGGTGCTCCACATTCCTCAGAGCTCCAGAATTGGAATGTCACCATCAGTGCAATTTTGAATTCAGAGTCTTCCTTCTCCTAGACCAGTTGCTCTTTAACCTTGATTAGGCAACTGGTCTAGGAGAAGGAAGACTGAAACCAAACTAGCTCTTGGAATGGTCTCCAGTGAAAAACCACCAATTAAAACTCATGTGAAAAATCAGCAAGGAGTGAAATAATAATAATGACAATGATGATAACAAGAAAAAAATTAAACTTACAGATAAAATAATTCAAACAAATTTTTATGAAGAAATTTGTTTCGTTAACAAAATTTGAAAAACTTAAAACTGTTTACAATTTCTCTGAAATTTTGAGATGAGACTTGATAATTTGTAGTATTTGTATTATTCAGACTATTGTCCTTATCTTCATTGTTATCTGTACAACGTTTCGGCCAATGCGCCCTTCGGTTTTCTTCAGGTGTTACTTGTCAAACTTGGGAACCTTCTTGTCGAACTCGGTAGCCTTCATGTCGTATATGGGATCTTTGATGGAACTTCGAATCGAATCCTTTGTTCAATCCATAGGGGTAGACTGTTCTCATTCCATTAACCATGACCGGGTACAAGTGTTAAGCTATGTTAAGTATTCTATATTACTGTCGCCCTTGGCCAAGATTGAACCTGAAGCACAGAGATGATTGTCACTTAGAACCGTATTAACCCACCACCTATATCCATTGTCCAATTGTTTACCCCCATAGATTGAACAAAGAGTTCAGTTTGAAGTTCGGTGAAGACTCCCGAGTTCAACAAGTAACACCTGAAAAAGGGCCGGAGGTCACATCGGCCGAAACGCTGTGTATATAACAATGATGAGGACAATAGTCCAAATAATCCATAAAACTGTTAATTCCAAACTACAAACCTGATTAATTTTCGTTGGTCATTGGGATGGATCCTCTGAGCACTCATTGGATCCACTGCTTTTAATTGTTCATGAAGGGATTGGGGATCGACATCGTAACCCCAATGTCTGATATCTGCAAGTTCTGTCTTAGTTTTCACAGAATCTGTTGCAAGAGACGGAATATTGTCACCAGATTCTTGATGCATATTGTCATTTTGTTCTGCAATAAAAAAAAAAAATTGTTTGCTTCCAATAATTCAATAATAGGGGAAAAATGGATAAAACACAAAAGAACTTCATTCTATTGATACATCACCTCAGTATGTCATGAAGGTTTGTCAGAAGATTTTAAGACACTGAAAATTGGGGAAAAATGGATAAAACACAAAAGAACTTCATTCTATTGATACATCACCTCAGTATGTCATGAAGGTTTGTCAGAAGATTTTAAGACACTGAAAATTGGGGAAAAATGGATAAAACACAAAAGAACTTCATTCTATTGATACTTCACCTCAGTATGTCATGAAGGTTTGTCAGAAGATTTTAAGACACTGAAAATTGGGGAAAATGGATAAAACACAAAAGAACTTCATTCTATTGATACATCACCTCAGTATGTCATGAAGGTTTGTCAGAAGATTTTAAGACACTGAAAATTGGGGAAAAATGGATAAAACACAAAAGAACTTCATTCTATTGATACATCACCTCAGTATGTCATGAAGGTTTGTCAGAAGATTTTAAGACACTGAAAATTGGGGAAAAATGGATAAAACACAAAAGAACTTCATTCTATTGATACATCACCTCAGTATGTCATGAAGGTTTGTCAGAAGATTTTAAGACACTGAAAATTGGGGAAAAATGGATAAAACACAAAAGAACTTCATTCTATTGATACTTCACCTCAGTATGTCATGAAGGTTTGTCAGAAGATTTTAAGACACTGAAAATTGGGGAAAAATGGATAAAACACAAAAGAACTTCATTCTATTGATACTTCACCTCAGTATGTCATGAAGGTTTGTCAGAAGATTTTAAGACACTGAGACTACAGTCTGTTTATATGTTGAAAAAGGTAATTGGAAGGGGGAAGAGGAGGGGAGGGTAGATGCGTCGAAAGGTGTGAGGAAAAAGAAGAAAAAGAGGAGGGGGAATTGTCAATGGGAAGATGTAAAACGATCGTTGGTTGGTTGGATTTTATGGCACGTCAATCCTAGTTGGGTCATCTTCTGCTGACGACTTTTTGTTTTATTCATTCTTGATGGGTACTCAATTTTTTTTTAAACACATTTTTTTCTATTTAACCCATAGATGGGATCCTAACAGGTACTACCACTCCAGGTCAGAGTCAACCTGGGAGTAATGGTGATGAAAGGGTACTCCACATTCCTGGGGAACTGGAACTTCACCATCAGATAGAGTTTAACGTTATACCAGGACAATAACACTCTCAGCCACCACCTTCTATATACATATTATATATGATAAAAAAGGGCAATAGGGTTGGGACAATTATATAGGTGCTAGGGCTTGATGTGACCAACCAATTGATCGGAGGGGGCCTTCTGAGAATCCCCCTAGCACCTACAACCCTTTTTATCATGTGTGAGAAGGTGGTGACTTATTGTCCTGGGTATGGCATTATAATAAATGAATTGAAAATCTGTCTGGTAGGACAGCCGGATCTCTTCATCCCAAAAAAGACGTTTTCCTAGCTACCAAAGTCTAAGTTGTTGTCATCTGCAACAATCTTTTCTGCACGCCAGACTTATTCATGCACGCTTTGAGCTACCATGTGCGTGATTTCTCTCACCACAGACGTTAAACTCAATCTGACAGCTGATTGATCAGAGGGGGCTTCTCTGACTGCCTTTCTAGTCTAAGTAAGGGGCAAAGTGGAGTGTTGCATGTCATGGGATGTTAAAGGAAATGGGTAAATAAGAGTTTTTTTTAATTTGCTTGTAACATTGTGTGTATACTGGTTTGATGGTTGGTTTTGAAGGCTATCACAATGCATTGTATTGTATATTGTATTACTTAGATATTTTGCATTATAGTCTATTTCAGGAAGCTTAGAGATTTTGCATCATAAAGAATTCATCATTCACATCTGATGATTTGGGAGAGTAAGACACTTTGTCTAAGCTTCCTGAAATAGACTATGAGCAAAGTCTTTTGTTATATTTTTTTACTTATATATATATATATATATATTTCATTTTATTTGCCTCTTCAGAAATTTAAATGAAAATAATAGCTTAAAGTCAGAAAAAAATTGTGAAAATATCCAGTTTTTACCATGTGTTTTCGAACTTTTTTCCTGAGGAATATTTTCTGTATTGTCAATTCGCATCTTTTTAGCTGGATTTGGTTCCATAGAATTATTCACATCTTCATCATCACTTGTCTCTTTAATTTGGCTCGTTTCCTAGAAAATAAAGACCAAAAAAATCCTAAAAATGTTAATTACAAAAAAAACAAAAAAAAATGGGGAATACAGATTGGAATCTGGTGAAGATGAGATAAATAAAAAAAATGTATAGTGTTTTAATTGGTACAAATTGCTGTGGTGTATTTATAATATCCCCATGATGCACTATCAAATAAACACTTATACATAGTGACATAGTGGAATTCACATCTGGTCAGACATCTAGTATTGGATAGGGAATGAATCCATTATAATATATGATCACTAGATTCTTGGATATATTTTTTTTAAATCTCAAGTTGAGAAATTCTATATCCAACTACACATCAGTATCTAGCTCCAGTGCAAGCCAATTTTAGTTTTCTAATAATCCAAGATGTCAAAGGTTTACAATAAAAGTTTTTTTTATGCTTGAAAATATCATTAGTGACTTTTATGCATATGTAAACGATTATTCCATCCAATTTCATTTGGGTCTCTCCCATGGTTTTCAAACTTCTTTTTCAAATTTATTATGAGCTAAACTGACCACATTATTATTATCATTATTATAAATTTTGATTAATCCACAGCCATCACAATCTCTTTATGTATTCATCAGCAACAGAGTTTTGCTGAGGTTTTTGTACCATCAAAACTCTATTTACTATATTTGTCTAATGTTTTCATGCTTTGCAATTTTTCATAGTCTCTGTTAGTAGTATTTTATCAACGAGCTTAAAACCTGCCCTACAGCAGAGATTTTAAATTATAAAAACCAAAGTATGTTTTTATGAGGACTTATAAGATTCCATTCTCATTATTTAGGTACTATATGACACAAATATGAACATAACTTTCTTTTTAAAGTCTTGATTTTCTGGTGACCAAAAAAAAAAAAACATTCATAGAAAAAGCAGAGATGCTGATAGGTATGCGTCCTGTGTCACTAACACATAGAAAACTAAAAGGATGCAGAAAAATCATATCTATACGTCCCAGTGTTTTTTTTTCTTTCCCCACCATTTCCAACTAACTCTAAATACATTTCAATATTTTCTTGGAGACGAATTACACTGTATGGGGTACAAGGTAGGGGTTAGATGGCTTTAGTTGTTCATAGATAAAAACTCTACAATTTATAAAAAAACTTTAGTTGGGATCCATCAAATTTCCCAGGGACTCATTGAAATCAAATCGTTGCATCCCAGGATGCACTAATTCAAAAAGCTATCAGCATCACTGAAAACGTATTAAAAAGTAGCAACTAAATGTCTACAAGGCAACAATAACAAAATTAGCTGAAAACCCACCCTACAAGCTCTATTCTAAGATGTTTCACGAAGAAGGTCTAAATAGGGAAGCATTTGACCCCAAAAAGAAATCATTGATTTAAACTGTGCATTTATTGAGTTATACCGTATTGAAGCTAGACGGGACAAAAATCAATGATTTATTCCTGGCTTCAAGCAAACTGACCATAAATTTATCTGCCTCACTTTTCATTGCAGCAATAAATCATAAGAATAACACTTAACTATGTTTTGTGAGGACATATAAGTTAATAAACACTGTTGAGAGATTAACGCTTGCCCCCCCCCTCCCGTTGCTTGTAAAGTAAGTCGTTGGGGTGGCCTAAAGTCGGTATCAGCCAGACAGCGAGGGAGTCTATCCCCTTTTTACTAGCGATAGACCAAGGAGATTGTTTTGGGCGTCAGAGGCAGAGCGCTACTCCTACCATCAGCTCCACACTTTACCGCACATATCCATGTGCTACTCATACCCGGAGTTGGCGAGGGCTGGAATCGAACCAGGAACCTCAAGGTTCCCAGCTGGACACTCTGGTACTACAAATGAAAACATAACATGATATTGTAATTTTTTAAAACTTAATGTAATTTTTACTGTACAATGAAGTGTATTGTAACTCAACTATCAGAGTTAACAGAATACTAGGAAGAAACACAAGTATTATTAATAAGGATAGGGGAAAAGGTTTACTAAGCAAATATAAAAGGTGAAGAGAGTAATTAGCAATTGTTAGATTGAATTAACAATTCCCGTGAGATCTCATTTCTCTCTTCCAGGGTTTTGTCAGACATTATTTATAGGAAAAACAGACGATTCCATTCTCATTATTTAGGTACGATATGACAAAGAAGATTAAAAAAATCACATGTAAGAATAATTTGTTTTACAGGTAGATTTTATAAATTAAAATCTGTATCTGTGAAAATGGTGCATTTTTGCCATTTTTTTTTCTCTCTTTTGAAGATGTGCTGTTTTTAATGTGATTTATTTCATTGTCATAATTAAGAAATTGTTAGACACCAATAAATGCAGCTTTAGGCTCCGTTCTTTTGGAAAATAATTAGAATAAGTGAAAAGGTCAAAAATGAATTCCAGCCATTAAATTTGGTGCCAAAATGTCAAAAAGGCATTCCAGTCATTAAATTTGGTGCCAAAATGTCAAAAAGGCATTCCAGCCATCAAATTTGGTGCCAAATGGTCAACAATGAATTCCAGCCATCAAATTTGGTGCCAAAATGTCAAAAAGGCATTTCAGCAATTAAATTTGGTGCCAAAAGCTCAAAAATGAATTCCAGCCATTAAATTTGTTGTCAAAAGGTCAAAAATGAATTCCAGCCATTAAATTTGGTGCCAAAAGGTCAAAAAGGAATTTCAGCCATTAAATTTGGTGTCAAAATGTCAAAAAGGCATTCCAGCCATCAAATTTGGTGCCAAATGGTCAAAAATGAATTCCAGCCATTAAATTTGGTGCCAAAAGGTCAAAAAGGAATTCCAGCCATCAAATTTGGTGCCAAAAGCTCAAAAATAAATTCCAGACATTAAATTTGGTGCCAAATGGTCAAAAATGAATTCCAGCCATTAAATTTGTTGTCAAAAGGTCAAAAATGAATTCCTGGCACCAAATTTGGTGCCAAATACACCACACCACACCAAAAGGGTTCAATAATAGCTGACACAAAAGAATTAGTAGAAGAAAACATTTACTAACTTCTGGTCCGATGAGAAATTTCCAAAGTAATGCCTCAATGTAATAATTTGTTCCTCCAACGATAACAGGAAGTTTCTGTTGTTTTGTTAATTTCTCAATCTACAGAGAAAATGGTTAAGGAAAAATATTCATACATATTTAAAACATTTAAAAACTAGCAGAGGTACCTGGCATTGTAAAGAAAAAATAAATTAATAAAGAAATAAAATGTTAAAATAAGATAATTGAGATATTTTAACAAAATTTCATGGATACAGAAATATCAATAATGTAGGGTCCTTTTATTCACTTGTGAATGACCAACATATAGCTGGCCATGTAAAAAACATGAATCTGAGTCTCTTTGTACACAATAGTTATTGCTTTTTCATCTTTTACAAATATGTAGAGTACTTTTTATACCATTCATTTGTGAATACCCAACGAAGTAAAAATATATGGAATAATGCCAGAGTGGACCTGGGAGTAATGGTGGTGAAGGAGTACTCCACATTCCCCAGAGCTCCAAAACTGGAACCTCACCATCAGATAGAATTTAACGTCATTCCCAGGACATGTAGACTCTCAGCCACCGCCTTCTAGCACCCATATGATAAAAAGGGTTGGGGCTTGCCATAAGGGCAATAGGGTTGGGGCAATCATATAGGTGCTAGGGCTTGACATGGCCAGCCGACTGATCGGAGAGGGCATCTCCGACCGCCCGTCTAGCCCAAGAAAGGGCCAAAGTGGAGTATTGCATGTCATGGACTGCTCAACCACCTGGGTTCTATCCTTAAGCATCATGGGTCGCCACCCACAGCCAACAGGTGGCCCCATTGGGGGGAGTCTTACCCCTCTGCAGAGGTGCAGTCATTGCATTCTAACGCCCCAGCCAACAGGGCAAAAAGGGAAAGAGAAAATACTAAAATCCATTGACAAAAGGATACAAGAGGAATACACATTGACTGAAAGTCACCAACTGTATATTTTGTATGTAACGGACTGACAAAATCTATCAAATGATGCGGACATTTTTCTTTCTCTTCTTTAGTCACTTTATTTGTAATGATATCCAATCCTTTATAAATCTGAAAAAGAGAAAACAAAAAATCATTGACATTTTTAGACATTGTAGAAAATAAATCACAAATTTAAGCAGTGTTGTTATTACAATAAACCAGTTAAAAGACAGACTGTGGCATTGTTATGTCTTAAGGAACCAGCATAACCTTAGACTACAATAAAATGATGTAATGTCTGAATTTCAAGTGGATATGGAAAATGTTACAATATTATGGGCGATCCTGTAGGCTTTAAGCAAGAGCGCTTGTCCAGTGGAATTGGATCCTTGGTAATCCTCTGGTAAAGTATCCTGATCCTTGGTAATCCTCTGGTAAAGAATCATTTGGTTCTTCTTAGTATCGTAAGTTCCTCCCCAATGATTGCAAGTAAACTGTGGCAAATATCAGTGTTTAAGTAGTTAATCAGCCACGCATTATGGCTGGTGATTGGCGAAGGATTAAACCACGTGACCTCAGCTAGTCTATAAATTCAGGTGGGGAATTGGAGCACACCTTATATACACAAAATATTCCAACAAAAAATCCCCCATAGTGATTCTGTCTTGGCCAGCAAAGCTTGCGGCCATGTGTAAGTACTTGAGATTTTTATCATTTGGTAGAAATTTACTTTGGCATATTAAGGAAGTGACTTTTCTGTAGTAACGAGTCGAACTTACCTGACTCAAAGCGACCGAGATGCCTGGCCTGCGAAACTGTCCCTGGCAAGGAAAGGAATGTGGTCGGGGGGGGGGGAGAAGGAATGTGGTCGGGGAAGAAGGAATGTGGTATGCCATTATGCCCACTCTGAGTAAGAAGTGTCAAGAAATTGGAGGGGGCAGAATACACTTTTTATAGAGGTTGCGAGGAATTATGGGTGACTACCCATAGTGCATCGCAACTTTTATTTTACTATAAAAGCGACCTATTTGGGCCTGAATGACACACTGCATTTTTGTTCTTCAGTAACAGTGACGAGAAGAAGAAGAAAAGAAAGAGAAAGAGAAGCTGGTGGAAAATTTTCAAGTATATCTGAATTTGCATAAGCGCATCCAAACAAGGAGAAATAAAGACGGACTGTCGCTGACAGGGTGAGTGAGGAAGAAAGTGTTTGGACGGCAAGTGAAATCTGACGACTGCTATTTGAAGTCAGAGTGGCGTGTTCGGTTGGGAAAGGAATTGCATTTCGTTTGCTGGAGAGACTTGCAAAGGATTGATATTACCTTGAATCTTTTGGACCCTTTCAAAATCATTTTCACATAAATGGAATTCAGATAAAAAATAAACTAAGATAAAAATTACAGACCTTTTTTTTTAAGACCTTAACTCTTTTGTTGAAAACAACTTGGGTGACTGGGTCTGGTGACACCCAGAATTAAGTAGTAACAGATTGATTCTCGGGAGATAGGAATGAGGAAAAGAGATGGCACCTAAGAGTGGAAGTCAGAGATCCTGAAGAATGAAAGTTGGAGTTTGAAGGGTGTATTAGCACTCTTATTGCCACTATGGGGGTTGGACTATTGCCCAACATTGGAAAATCCCAGTTGAAACAAAGGAATAGCTAATATTTCTATGCCAACCGGAACCTACCCAGTTCCAGATGAAAATATTATTTAATCCAGGTGTTTTGAGGCTTTAGTTAGACGGAGGCTGGAGAGAGCAGTGAGATAGAGCCAGAGAGTGGTCAGTGAGAATGAAGAGAAAAGGGTTGAAGAGACCAGCTGACTTCAGCCAAGGCCATCAAAAAACTCTGTGAAAAAGATTCTGCGCTTAGATTTGAGTGAAGTGGAAAACTTGGCAAAGAAATGACCCTAAGAAATTCCTGACTTCTGAACCCACGTTTGTATTCTGCCGAAAACCCATTAATTAGACGTCCATCACTACCACAACTTTGAATAAGATTACATTGTAATTTCTTTCTTGTTATATAAAGGATTTTTGTTGAATTTTGGAAAAAAGTTGTTGTCTTGTTATATAACCATCAAGCCACCATTAGCCGTGATGTACCAGCTCCTGCAGCAGATTTCTGGTCGTTTGAGATCAGACACAACATGGGCATTCGACCAGACTTTTGGCAACTGTAGAAGTCACTGTAACCCATGGTTGATGGAAGGAATTTGATATCAATGGCCATTATCAGATATTCAGTGGGCCCTTTAGCTCATCAGGGTGATAGACTTTAAATAATGACAATATAAGAACAGTGGGTATTAGTTTGAAACCAACACTAAGTCCTTATAATGCATTAATGCATCAATGGATACACTAACACTGAATATTTGGTAAGGAAAGACAGTTAAAATTGCAAGGACATGATTTATGTTATTTTTTACTTAAATTTTAACCATTAATTGTGTTTTTAACTGTTTTTCATTGGATGTTATTTTCCTACAGAGGGCTGCAAGAGAACTAATTTTTAAGGGAGATAAATATTTTCCGAGAATTTATTAACATAAAAAACACGGATTATTACACTTTTGGTCACACCCATTTCTGGTCAAAATCCCGGAACTTCCGTTTTTATTCTTAAATCTATTTCCAGGGTCATTCTACGGTCATTGCTGTTACCCTGTTGTGTGTTTACTCATCCAAATTTTAACCTTTGTTTGTTCTTATTTCTTCTTCCTCTCAATCCCCAAATTCTCCGTAGACCATAATAATTATGCTACACTCACTATAATATTGCAGTCCAGCATAAGAAGAGCAATTGTTGGTTGGTTGGTTGGTTGGATTTTACGGCATGTCAACCCATTGGGTCATTCTATGCCGAAGACGTTTTTGCTTCTTGATGGGTACTCAATTTTTTCTTTTTACACATCTTTTAAACCAAATTTTTCTATTCAACCCATAGCTGAAACAGGTATTACCACTCCTGGTCAGAGTGGAACTGGGAGTAATGATAGTGAAGGAGTACTCCACATTCCCCCGAGCTTACTTCTCTGCAAGGGTATCAGTGTATTCTAAAGCTCTAGTCAACAGGGCTAGGTAGGAAAAGCAAGAGATGAGAGAAAAAGACATGGAGTAATGAATTTCAGGAATTCGTACTTTTCCCCACTCTCCTCGTCTCTTTTAAACTCACTTAATAAGAGTTATTTTATAAACGGGTTGATTTTTCGAACAAGTATTCTTTGACTAAGTCAATGGATTAGTAAAATATTGTCTAACAACAGCCACGTGACCAATAAATATAATTTGAAATGAATTTCATATTTTCATTTTCAACAGAAAACAAACAAACAAAAAATCTGAACGGACAAACATTAAATTTCTATTCTATTTTATTTTTAATTAATACGTAGGTCATATGAATACATGGATAAGGAAACGTTGAAAATGTTATTCATTGCATTGGTGAAACCTCATTTTGAATTTGCTGATGTGGTTTGGATTTAAAATAATCAAGACTAATCAAAGACATAAAACTCATCGAAGGAGTACAAAGGAAAGCTACTAAGGCAGTGGTGCTGATAGCTTTTTATTTTAGTGAGTCATGGGACACACATATTTGCTTTGAATGAGTCCCCTGGAAAAACTTATGGGTCCCAACTAAAGTTTTTTTAATAAATTTTAGGATTTTTATTTATGATCTGGGGAAACAATTAAAACTGGGTAATCTTCAACTTGTTCCTCGTAAATTCCTACTATAAAATAAACTGAACCCTCATTTTATGTCTGTGTTTTTGCAATAAAATGAAGGTTCAGTTTATTTTATGGTAGGAATTTACGAGGAACAAGTTAAGGATTACCTAAAACTGTCTAACCCCAACCTTGTAAGCTATCCTGTGTAATTAATTTCTAAGAAACTATTGAAATGTATTTACAGTTAGCTTAAAATGGAGAGGGAAGAAAAAAGAAAAACACTGGGACGCATGGATACGATTTTACTGCGTCCTTTAGATTTTTTATACGTCAGGGACGCAGGACGCGTACCTATCAGCATGTCTGCTAAGGTAATTTAATAATTTAAAGAACCTTTCGTCTGAAGAAACACGCAGGAAGATTGACTTACCAAGTTTGGCTTATTGACGAACTAGAGGATATTATTATTGAAGTCTATAAATATACTCATGGATTTTTTCAATAAATTTTAATAAGTTGAACTTGCACAAAGGTGTCAAAATTAGGGTGACCCAGAAAAAACAGAACCCACAAATTCTGTAATAAAACTGTTCATTTTAACTATGGGGGTTTAGGGTTAGAGTTGGGGCTTGGGGTTAGGGTTAGGGTCTAACGTTAGTTTAATGGGAAAATAAATAAATAATTTGGGTTCTGTTTTTTCTGGGTTACCCTAATTTTGACACCTTTTAATATATTGAATATTGCTCAAAAAATTCAATACTAGGAATCATGAATTAAAACTATCAAAAAAATTTGGCAAAACAAATGTAAGAAATTACTTTAGTAACAGGGTAGTAGATTCATAGAATAAACTACCATCATCAATACTGGGATATTTACCACGTGTACGGGTTAGGCACAAGGCCCTATTAATGTGGGACCAGACATCATACTGAATGACTCATCTTTTAAGACAAGGTTTGATGAATTGTGGAAATAAGTTAAATGTTTTAAATTTAAAGAACAGCTGACAGGTCTCAGACCTGATATATCTAGCTGAAAATATATCATTATTATTATTTCTTATTTGTTAAAAAATTTTAACAATTTTAAAGGCTGTATTTATAAGGAATTGGAATTTACAGTCCACGACACCATTGAGACCGTTTTTTTTAAAACACAATTCTTTGATGTTATTGGGAGATAGATATAGCTTTGACGATTAGAATATACTATAGTTTTGTAGTTTTGCAATTCTGGTTAAAAGATTATGAACGATTCAACGATATAATGTGTTTAAACTAGCAATAAAAATTTAATGAGTAAAACACAAAATAGGTCTCGATGGTGTCGCGGACTGTTGACATTTTTATCTGAGAAATTGATCATTTAAAAATTTTATTTTCATTTTTATCTATTTTGGTCATTCAGCTAAATTTTCTTTTTTAAGTATCTTTTTGTACATTTTTCAATCCAATAAAATGGACGAAGAGTTCAAATTCCCAGCTAATACCCTGCAACACCACACAACACAAATATATATGAAGTGGACAAACAATCTGTTTGAGATGGCGATAGCCGACAATTTTTGGGAGATTATGTGCTTAATTGAAGTCATACCTAATTTGAAAATTAATTAGTTATAATTAAATGAATTAGGCGTGCATATAGGTTTAAATGTAAGGCGTAAACAAATCGAGAAAAAAGTCAATCTCTGTATGCGCATTTCAGCCTATTAGGCCTCATCAGCAGAGTTATAGACAGGAAAGCTGCTTTGTGTGTGATTTGAACCCTACCCGCCAGGCTGACAGGCGGGGACTCTAACCATTACACTAGCTGGCTCTCCCAGATTTTCACGTTTATTTTAAACTGATGTATATATCACACTTTTTGGTTGACTTACAGCACGACAGTATATATATATAATCCAAAGATTGAGTGAAGAGATCTCACTTACGACGTAGTAGTTTTGCAGTAGTCATAATTTACAAAGTTCAATATGTTCTCTTATTGTTATGTTACATAATTGTTAGTACCCTAACATTTATTTACAGTAGTGTAGAAACCTTAATGGCTGTTATAAGTTGCAGCCAGTGGCCTTGAAGGATTGAATAACAAGGCTAGACCTCATCCTGATCCTCCTTCCGGTGGAGAAGACCATCTTCCAGTTTAGATTAGAAAGAGAGTTTTTAGTTCAGTATCGGCCAAACCACGAAAGTGGTAAGTCGTGTTAAGCGCACGGACGACTCAATCTGCGCAGGTAGTCTGGTGGGGATTTCAGAATGAAGTATGATCTAAAGCAAATCGAAGTCTTGGGTTACTATCTAAAAACTACCAATGACACAGGGCTTCTGATAAAGAGAAATCCACAATGGAAGACCAGATGCAAAGTCCCCAAGACGAAGTCCAGACGCTAGAAGAAGAATGTAAGATACCAAAGATGAGCTGAAGAATAATAGAAGAAAAGAAAGAATATATAACAGTTAGACTCGCAGAACAAAAAAAATATATCAGGAAAAAATAGCAAAGAAAATTTAGAATGAAGCATAATAGACTATTTCAGGAGACCTAGAGGAATTGTTACTCTGATCGAAGGGTAGCGATTCCTTTTTGTTATTTTTCCTATATATATATATATATATATATATATATATATATATATATATCTGTGTGTGTGTAGATTTCTATATTCTATATATTCATAGATCAAGAGTGTTCAATGTCAGTAACAGAGCATATATATCTTAAGTTAAGATAGCGTAGACACAGAGTAAACGGTGCTTGTTGACAGTCACTTTCTTGCCTATGCGATCATCGGACCAAGCACTTGGTCTGATAACCCACCCCCGTTTCAACACTCATTCTCTATCATACTTCAAATATGAAGAACATTATTTTCTATTGCAATTCTATCGCCTGAAGAGGATTTATTTTAAGGTAATTAAAATAACTGTAAAAAATAAAAAATAAAAATAAATAAAATTCCGGGCGGTGTAAAATTTAAAAAAAAAGAAAGATATTGCATTGGGGTGGGGGTGGGGTGGATAATTAAATAAATAAAATTCAACGTTTAATATTTTTTTAAATTAATTACTTACTTAAAAAGCAACATATTCACTCCACTCCACTGAGATATTTGTTTTGTTTTACCACAGTAGGGACCTCCAAAACGTTTCTAAAAATTTCTGATTTAATTATTCGGACTCTTGTCTTTAGAGAAAAAATTAAAAATCGTACGAGTAAAATATATTTTGTCCGAAATTCATAAAATTAAAAATTCATAGTAAAAAAATATTTTCCTTAATATATTTTAAGGAAGAAACTATTTTAAACATAAATCCATCTAAAGTTGAAGAAGCATCGAAATTTTCGTGAAAATTTGAGAGTTAATTGATTTTTCATAGAATTCTAATATTTTTATGTAGTAATGATATAATAAATTAAATCCTCATTGATAAACTTAATTCCTTAAACGACTGTGGCGTAAGCAGTGACATAGTTTCGGTTACAGAGAAATATAGACCGAATCTCTTATTAATAGATAAATAAAAAAAAAACACACCTAAAACAGAGCTCGAGATAACAGTAGCCTGAACATTGTGTTTATACACAATAAAGATGAGGACAACAGTCCGAAATATCACAATCATGCAATTCTATTATCAAGAATTTGTTTTAAGTCACTGTACTGTACTGCACTGTACAACCTTGTACAACAGGGATACCCCAAAGTACTGGCAACAAGGGAAATCGCCTAGGGCATTGAGTACTAGGGAGTGCCATTGATAAGTTTAAAGATAATAAGACTCTCCAAATACAAATGGAAAGTTTTCTGGGGCATGCTTGCCTTTCATTTTAGGAGTAGCCAATTTAGTCAACCCCTCCTCTACCCTTTTTCTTTTCTCCTTTCCCGTCGTGATTCAGAACCTCTGCCTACACCTATCTTACTTACATTTATTTTTCCTCCTTGTAAAACAATTTTTTTTAAAGACAAACGACGCTGAGGGGGCCGTTCCTAGGAGGAGTAGGAGTAGTGGGAGTAATAGTTATTTTGCATATTCCCCTTATTTTACCCTTCCCACTCCAGCAGTCAACACAAATTCAACGAACTACTAAGTGGAAGGGGGAGAGTATAAGAAACAACATTCTCTCACGTACAAGTCCATTTCAATAAACCCATATGACAACACAATCATAACTAGTGCTGTAGCAAGTCCATCTGATATATCAGATGTATACATAGGTCTCGGCTGTAGTGCCGTGGGAACGGCGTACCTTAACGCTGTATACGTGTGTATAAGTAAACGCAATCCAGCTACACACACGAGTTTTCTATTATTGCACAGATATATGATATCAAGTATCCCTTTCAAATACAAATAATTCACACGGTTGTATGGTTTTAAGTATTCCTATCTAATACAAATAATTTGTACACAATTGTATAGTTTCAAGTATTTCTATATAATACTAATAATATGGTTTCAAGTAATTATTTATATTTAATAATAGTCATTTTTTGCACAGTTATAGTTTCAATTATTAATAATAATAATCCTTATTAAGCAATTATAACAGGTGACTAATCTCTCCTTAATTTAGGTACCACCAATTTGTGCGCTCATTTTCATTTTAAAAACGAATTAAAATTATTTAAATCGATTATTTAAGGTTAAATTTTTGTTTAAGTCGGAAAGTAGCAACATAATGAGAATCAGTAAAAAAAAAATTTTTAAAAAAGTAAAATAATACATGTGATTAATTTTTAATACATTTTAAACAATTAAATTCGCCCCAAAATTGACCAAAATGGGCGCTTTGTGTGAAGTAATTACAATACTAAAACACCCACGTTATTTAAGATTTTAAGACTCATATGAGTTTCTTTTTAGAAATCAATAACAAAAAAAAAAAAAAATTAAATACACTATGTACAGAAAAAAGAACCAACTTTTTGAGATTAATTTAAATGAAATATCTTTGTTTTTTGTTTTTTTCGAAACACAAATAACAGTTAAGGCTTACAATAAAAGTTAAGGCTTAACTTCATTCCTTCCTAAATAAAAGCAACAATATCATCATGGACAGCTGTTAACTAGGAAATGCTAATTAGAATCTTTCACTCCTTCCTAAATAGAAGTATCTATATGATCATGGACAGCTATTACAATGGGAACGTAATGAGTCGACGGATCGTCTAGTAGACTACTAGTGAGAGGGAGGATTGCTACGTTGTCTAGAGCCATGGCCTACGTATGCCTACGCAGGCCTCGCTAGAGCAGACAACCCCTGCATTACTTGATTTTTTTTTGTTGTCAAATTACGTCACTAGTTATAAATAAGAAGTATTTGTTAGGACGAATTATTTTCTTATCCACGTGGTCTGCTTTTATCACAAGTGGTGAGAAACCCGCCAGCACTTATAAATGTCTATGCCCAGTCTGCTGATGATCGAATAATCAAGGAGACGCATTGACGACAGCATGAACGCGGCTAATTTATGATCAATCGGGCACTGACATCATTTCTCAACGTTTGGGCCACGGCTCCCAGAAGAAGAATAAAAGTCACAAGATACTCGAAATACACACACACTACAAGTTTTAATGTAATAAAATATCATATTAAATTAGAAAGATTAATGAAACTAAATAAGAACGAATATAAAAATATTACACTTATTTTTATGCTATTTTAATTGATTTCTATATAAAATTATATATATGATTGTTTTTAATACGTTTAAGAATAACATGATAGTATTAGAAATCAGTAATAGCAAATAATTATTTATTAAACCCAGTTTTGTTTAAATCATTATGCAAAATATTCACACCATATACTATGTAAATCTTTATTTCTTAAAGATATATAGCACATATTTCAAGATTTTATATGCATTAATAATATTGGTAGTTTTGCGGCAAATCTAACTCAGCTAGACTTTAATAGAGACAGCGTTAGTAAAAAAAAAAAAAAAAAAAAAGATGCTAATTAAGATTAAATAATGACTATTTCATAATCGTTGAGAATATAACTTAAATAACTAAGAAAATCTTGACGTCAGTGGTGACATAGTTTCGGTTACAGACAGGTAGTGATATAATCTCCATAATAATAATAATAGTTATATATATATATATATATATATATATATATATATATATATATATATATATATAATACATTTATGGGAAAATAATTTTTGGTTGTTATTCGAAGCATGAAAGAAATCATTAAAATAAATGAGAAACCAAGTTGGATATTATGTTTGTTCTAAGTTCCATTTATTTTCCAGATATTTCGAGAGATTACGTCTCTTTTTCTAAGGTTTATATTAGACTGACTGGTTACACACACACACACGCGCGTGCACACACACACACACACACACACATATTGCGTGTGTGTATGTGTGTGTGGTATTGTAGGTTATTAGTCAGGAATTTGAATTCTCCGTCCATTTCATTGGATTGAACATTTTTCCGAGATCTGCATTTATGTTTTCAAAAATAATGCCAAAAATGTATAAAAAAGATACTTAAAAAAAAAAACTATAAAAAAAAAATTAGCTGAATGACCAAAACATATAAAAATAAGATTTTAAAAATGGCTTTCTCAGATGAAAATATTAACAGTGAACGACACCATCGAGGCCTATTTTGTGTTTTACTCATTAAAGGTTTATTGCTAGTTTAAACTAAACACATATCGTTGAATCGTTCACGATATTTTAATCAGAACTACAAAACTATAGTTTATTCTATCGTCAAAGCTATATCTATCTCCCAATAACATTGAAGTGTTGTACTAAAAAAGACAATTATGATATTGAATTAAAAAAAAAAATCTAATTTAATATGCTGATGACAGAAAAGGGAATATTTAATTGAGAAATCGCGCGAATCACAAAGTCAAATTTAGTGTTGAACTTCTTAAACACTAGATGGCGCTGAGTCGGGAGATTCAAGGAGTTTTTTTTTCCTCTTCTTCTTCAAATATATTTGTGGTTGTTCTAGAACTATGCCGAACATTCTCAAGACGTAGTAGAAGTATTAGCAGTACTGGGCAGGTTACTCTGCGGCCTCAATAAAGACTAACTCGAGTAAATGGTAGTGTGGGACGTCACTAGCGGAGTATAATAATTAGTGTTGTTGTTTGTTAGTTTAATTCTTACTGGGTGCTCCATATCCCTGGCCTTGTGCCTAACTAAGCTTACCAAATCACTATTAAACGATGGTGTAACCAGGGTATTCAAGTTAAATCAATTGTTTGAATAAAAATAATAAGTTAATCTAATACGAGCAAGTTAATTTTTAAAAATTCAAACTAGCAAAAATATGCACCCCTCGGGCGTAAATATTTAAGTTTTAATGTAATGAATTAGATTACATTAGAAAGACTAACAAAATTAAATAAGAACGTATATAAAAAGACTACACTTATTTCAATTATATTTTAATTGATTTCTATATAAAATCATTCATAGCATTGATTTTAATACTTGGAGAATAAAACAATAATATTAGAGATCAATAACACCAAGTAATTATTTATTAAACCCAGTTTTGTTAAAACCAGTATGCAAATTAATCACACAACATATTATGTAAGCCTTTATTTCTAAGTGATATATAAGACACGTTGCAGGATTTTAAATGGGCCGTTTTGAGGCAAATCTCACTCAGATTTCATAGACATTAGGTACCACCAATTTTTCCTGTGAAATTTACCCCCCCCCCACAATAACACAATATAACTTGCATAAAGGTTAATATTATCTTTACATTTTTTGTCCATTTGAAAGAAGAAACATTAAAAAAAACTACTGATGATAAAGAAATTGACCCTGTTGTAAAAAAAAAAAAAAAAAAAAACGGACTGTTTTACTTATTTTTTTTTAGTAATTTTCCCCCAGTCGGATAATTTGATCTTTGAATTAACTGTTTTTCTTTGTAACAACTCTTTATGTTTGTTATTTCTTTTTTGCGAGATTTTTAAAAAATAATTTAAAAAATATTTACGTTTCTTTCTTCAATATGACCTAAACCGATCACGTGACATATTTTGGTGATACCTAATAGACATCATTATAACAGTTATTATTCTATGTATTAATGATTTTGACTAAGACTATGAATTAAATACTCATTGATAAATGACGATACTCGACTTGTTCGCTGATCATTTCGTGATGCGACGACATACGTGACAACCCCATCAACGGTTTATGGTGGATTGTTTGTTTAGGAAGAAGCTACTTAGCCGGTTCTGGTCAAATAGACAAACCTATTTTTATGTTTATTTTACAGTCGCTGTAAATATTTTTTAATATTATGAATGCAAGTAATGTTAAAAATAATAACACAAATTTAACACAAAAGTTTATTTATATTTTGTGAAGGATAAAGATACAATTTTTTTTCTAAATGAAAAATATAGATACCGTCAATGGCAATGACTTTGTGATCAAACGTGACTTTTTACACATCAAAAATAAATAAAAATAAAGGAAATGACAAAGGTAAATTTAACATTCATGAATTCTTTCCAAGGTCGAAAAATGGCATTTTCCACTATCAATTGTTAAAACATAAAATTATAACCCTAGCCCCAACCCTAACCATAACAATGAATTCTTGTTGATATTTATGAAAACGTAATTTTTTTTTTCGTTCCAAACACGAAGCGTGGAAAAAGTTGTTTACGTTAGCTTTCATAACGAAATACGTTAAACATGAAATGCCCGGATGCTAGCTTTTTATAACTTTTAGAACCGGCTAAATAGCTTATTTGTTTTGTTTAAATACTTTTTCACCCCCTCTAAAAAAAACAAAAAACAAAAAAAAAACAAATCAGTCGAGCCTATTTTGGGGGAGTTTAACAGAGAAACACACTAAACACACAACTTTCGAGGAACCCAATAATTGCAGCGGTTTATAGCAAACCTCGTGTATTTAAAAAAATTTTTTTTTTTTTAGATATTGACAAAATTTCACTTTTTAAAAAAATAAACCCCAATGAATTCTTTTAAAAATATTAATCGGATCGGACCAACTTTTAGTTCTCCTGAATTATAAAATTCATATTTTTAAATATTCGCGAAAAATTCGATTTTTTGACGCAGAAAAAAAAAAAAAAATTCAATTTATTTCACGCAGAAAATAAAAATATCTAAGCACACAAAAGATTGAAAATCTCTTAAAAATTCATTTCTTAAAAAAAATTTTTTTTTTTTTTGACAATTTAATAGAATATAGTACATACCAAATACATAAGCAAAAAAAAGTTTTCAAATATTAATATTATGACATTTTTTTGCACTTTTTATTTCCGATTTCATTAATTTTTCCTAAATAAAACTACACCTCGTACATTCATACAATTTCGTTGATATAGTTATTCAGACTCTTATCTTTATAGAAAAATAAGTACAAAATTTTTCTGACGCGTCATTTTTTTTTATCTCATAAAATAAAATAGGGGGGGTGATAGACCTCGTAAAAAAATATTTCCCCTAATATATTTTAGAAAAAAACTATTTCAGATGTATTTACATCCAATGGTAAACATTTATGGAAATTTTCGTGAAAATCAGATAATTAATTGATTTTTCATAGAATTTAAAAAAAAAACATCTTATCGTAACTTGTTTTTAGCTACGTTAAATTTCAGTTGATTTAACAGTGCAAAAACGAAAACATTGTTTTTCAATCATAATTTTCATTATTTCCGTAAGCTGAAAATTTTTTTTTAAAAATCATCAGGTGTTTATCTAATGTTTTTTTCTTTTGAATGAAAAAAATATTTTCAAGAAAATATTAATTTTTCTGCAAGTTTCATAGTGTTAAATATAGGGGGGGGGGGTAAATTTCACAGGGTAAAATTGGTGGTACCTAGTAATTATTTATATTTAATAAGTCATTTGGACACTACGCCATCGTCTCAAGCAGACGGAAGGGTGCCAAGTATAACAACTATGTCAATTTTCATAAAGTAGTATTCATATTAAATATATGAACCTCCGCTCTACTACATGCCAATTTTCAGAAAGTAGTATTGATAGAAATTATATAAACCCCGTTCTCCCGGGACTCCTAAGCACCCCCACCCATCGGGGTAGTACCAAGGCCCTCTGATATCTTAGAGGGCCTTGGTAGTACGCGCCAACCCTGACTGTTACTACTATTAAAGTAGAAATCTTTAAGAAAATTTAGTCGACTAGTATACGGTTTAACGCGTTTGATATTCTGTCGGCGGTTAATAACATTGTAATAATACCGGGATCTACGAGCAGAAAATTCCTAACTTGAAGCTGACTAGTTGTGTGAGAGATAAGTTATAGTAATACTCTATCATCCCTCTTCCTATAGTAGTAAACTGTTAGTGGAACATGAACGAAGATCTATTGTTATTATTGATGATGATGATGATGATATTATTACTAGCAGGACCTGTGGATATAGCACAGTATGATAATTAAACTATTACAACGTTTGATATGCATACTTAAGAGCTATTGCAATTAGTTCAATATGTAATAAGTATAATAATCTTGATTTAACTCACTATCACCCTTCTTTCCTTTCTTTTCACATTTTCATTATGTTCGGTTTAAACAGATTAGAATTATTGCTTCCGCACACTCACCCTCTCTCCATATTTCCCCCTTTTCTTTCTTTCTTATCATATTTTTTCTGTGTAGTAGGTCCTATTTCTTCCCCTTCTTTCTTTATAATAAAAATGGAATTTCTCTGAATTTTTTAGATGAAGCTTGATAATTTGTATCATTTGGATTATTCGAACTATTTAGAAAGTTCCCGAATCCGACAAGAAATACCAGAAGAAGGCCGGAGGGCACATCGGCCGAAACGTTGTACAGATAACAACAATAAAGATGAGGACAATAATCCAAATAATACAAAAACGGAATTTTCCATTATTTAGCTGAGGCGATAAGCAACACCAGATAATCAGGATTTACATTTTTGCATTTCATCTTTGAAGATTTAGACGATCTCATTTCTAACCAGCGAGTGTTGCAAGATGATAACAGTCGTAAAATTAAGAAACACGATTATCATTATTATTATTATTAACTTTTTTTCATCTTTTAAATTTTTAGTTGCCTTTTATCCCAACTCACTCGGAATGTCGTTCTACGACAACGAGGAAGACAAATTATAAATAAGCTCTAGGATAGACTCAAACGCATGCCTCCTACTGATTCGAGAAATCTTGTTTAAATACACCAGCAGCTCTACTGAGCCATTAACTTACAGAAAATCAATTTTTAAAAAATCCAAAAAAACACATCGTAGTAGTAATAGTATTAATGGGGTAGTTTTATTTATTCCTTCTTGTTTTTGATCTGAGCTCTTTAGAGCTGTGTGAGTTGCTATAAAAAAATTAAAACAGACGAAGAGAATCCTAATCAAAATTAATAATAACCCCGTGAGTATTTTATCAGAAAGTTTTTAAAAAAAAAAGAAAAAAAAAAGTAACCTTCTTATTAAACCTACGTCAATATATATATATATATATATATATATATAATATATATATATACAACGTGTAGCAGAAATTCTAACTTTAGTTCAATGGTTTCTCTCGGCTCCCAGACTCATTTCTAGCGTCTCCCACCCGCCAATATACGAGTACGCGCGCGGCGCGAGCACACACGCACCTATTTCTTAGTATTAAGCCTACTGCTAGTTCAGACCAACAAAATTCCGTGATCATAAAAACGTTGCTATTGCAGACGTACAACGATCACACCCTCTTAATGGCGCCTGCTGTCTGTTCTGGTTGTTGTTATGTGGTACGTGTGACTTGTCCAGACTACATCAGTAAGAGACAAACATTCGGACGTTTAACTTTAAAATTAAGACCATAAAATAAGAAATAAAAGCTAAGACTACATTTTTTTATTAACTATATTCTTTCAAGTATTCGTAATAGATTTTGTATATATAAAGGAGACAAACAAAATTATGACCTTCCGGCTGTCCGCTACCACCTCTTTCCACTGACGCCAGAGAGGTAGTATTCCTCACTGTTGATAAAACTATACATTTAAAAAAGAAACAACGAAAAAACTTAGGGTTTAGAGTTGATATTGGGATATAACAACAGCAGCGTTCTAGTTTTACTAAACTGGGTTTTGTTTGACACAAGGCCAGAAGCAAGGGTCTCCCGGGAAGAATTGAATTCACGAGCCTAGCTTGATAACCATTACAGTGCTCAAGGCGCGCATGCAGTAGCTATTAAGCTGACTGCTGTACAATAAAATGATTCATTACGAACGCTCTCTTCACTAGTAATAAACAATTCTATGAAACAAGAAAATAGGTCGTAGTAATCTGTGCAAAAGAAATGAATCACTAGAAGACGGAGAATATTTGCAATTAATGAAATTCTTTAAATACAATTCATTCATAAAATGTCAAACCAGAATGATTTGGGAACAATCTTTTTTAAATATTTTAAATACTGAATTTTGAATTATTATTCGAATAAAAAAAGCTGTTTTGTTAAATTTTTTACAACAATAATTTACTGTACAGCTTATCATAAAGGAATCGAGATATTTTCAAGAAGTTAAGATAATATAGAATAAACAATATAGAGTAAACCTACAATTCTTAGTGATATATAACATACATTGCAGCACTAATAACATGGGTTGTTTTGAGGCAAATCTAGCTCAGATTTTCATAGAGACATCGTTAATAAATAAGATTCATTCTATGTAATAATGATTTTGACTATAAATTAAATATACTCATTGATAAACTTACGCAATGTTGAGGGTATTGTGACGTAAGCACTGACGTAGTTTCGGTTACAGATAGAAACCGAATAACCATTATAAGATATATCGGAGTTCATCGGAGGTTGGATTTACATATCAATTCTTGTTGGGTTATTTCATGCCAAAGTTAGTAATGACTTGAATTATTTGTAAACTATTATAGATTCAAGTAACTATTTTAATACAATATATATATATATATATATATATATATATATATATACTCGATTATATGGACAAGCAAGAATATGCGCCCTCCGCCGGGCGTAAGTATTTAAGTTTTAATGCAATGAAATATATTAAATTACAACGCATATAAAATATATTACACTTATCTTAATTATATTTTTATTGGTTTCTACATAAAATCATTCGTATGATTGATTTTAATACGTTGGAGAATAAAACAATAATATTAGAGATCAATTATTTATTAAACCCAGTTTTGTTAAAACCAGTATGTAAATCTTTATTTCTTAGTAATATATAAGAAACATTGGATGACTTTAACCGCACTAATAACATGGGCAGTTTAATGAATAAGATTTATTCTATGTATTAATGATTTTGACTATGAACTGAATACTTATTGATAAATTCCTGATGGTATTGTGGCGTAAGCAGTGGCGTAGTTTCAGTTACAGATAGACAGACACCGAATCTTCATTATAATAAGATGTACAAATGCAAGCACTTGCTAAAGCACCATTCTTTTCTTTTCTTTTTTTAATCCCCCCAAATCGGCTAATTATCGGATTTTGATTTTTTTAAATTTCCGATATTTAAAGCAATAAAAGATAAAGTTTCTTTTAAAAGATTTTTTTTTCTAAAATTAATTATTGTTTTGTTGATATACGCCCGCCCCACAATCATTTTGTTAAATTGACCCCCACCCCCTAACAAAGGTGCAGATGAATGATTTTAAAGATAATTTCCTAGAAAATTAGATTTTATTTACATTTTTTAATAACGGGTTGGTTGTCTATTTTGTTCGTACGGATGCCTGTTTTTTTTTAGCACAAAAAACAAAAAAAAAAAAAACTACAAAAAAAAAAAAAAACGGTAAAATAAGTTACAAAATTGCTCTTCTAGGCACCGTTTTTTGTTTTTTTTACTTCACTCGTTTTCGTAGCTTAATCTTCTCATGATGTTGTAAATAATGAAAGAGAAAACAATTTAAGTTAAACGTGTTTTTTTTTTTACATTGTTTTTTTGTTTTTTTTAATTTAGAGGTTTAAAATTGACATCCGTTGATTAAACTCATCCACACATTGCAAATGATTGGTATTTTGTTAATTAATGTAAAAAAATACTAAATAAATAAATCAGATTAAAAAAAAAATGTTTTATCTATAAAATACTTTCTTCGTCTTTGTTTTTCTGTGTGGTTTTCCATTGGACGATATTTATGGGGGCCCGCAAGCGAATCAATTTCAAACGAATATAAACGTTTTCTGTGAATGTTACCCTTAAGAAAATTCCTTCTGTTAAACAACCGCCGATCTTATGTTGTGTATATTTCTTTTTCAAAATTATTTCTTTCTTTGAAAAGCGGGCATTCCAATTTAGAACATTTATCAACATATAACCCCACCCCCCACCCCCCCAAAAAACTACGTATTATTTCGCTTTTGGATCACCATACTTTAGAAGAAACGTTTGGCTATATTAGCAACAGTAAACAATTTTCGTAGACAAAAAACGACTTTATTTTTTAGAACTGAAACCTGTTTTTGTTTTTATTTTTATTTTTATTTAATTATTCATTTTCATAGTAATCTGGGATGTATTCTATCAATAAAAAAAAATCAAATTTAACAGTTTCATATTTTTTCTTTCTTTCTTTTTTTAAATTTTTAATCCGAATTATATTTTTCCACCATAAAAGTGCGTCTATTTTTTCCATCCCCATTCATTTGTATGGTTTCAAGTAATTATTCCTATTTAATAATCATTTGTTTGTATTTATTAATGCAATCCCTCTGCCACAAGCAGGACTTAACACAAAAGGTCAATACATTAAGTGGAGTAAAGATGGTTTGATTGGTTGGTTGGATTTTATGGCATGTCAATCCTTGTTGGGTTATCTTCTGCCGAAAACGTTTTGTTTTATTCATTCTTAATGGGTATTCAAAGATTTTTAAACTCAATTTTTTTTTAAACACATTTTTTCTATTTAACCCATAAATGAGATCCTAACAGGTACTTACCACTCCGGGTTAGAGTGGACCTGGGAGTAATGGTGATGAAGGGGTACACCACACTCCCCAGAACTCCAAAAATGCAACTTCATAATTAGATGCAGTTTAATGTTATAATAATAATAAAGATGAGGACAATAGTCCGAAAAATCCAAATAATCCAAATTATCAAGCCCCATCTAAAAAATGACAAGAAATACCCAAAGACGGCCAGAGGGCACATCGGCTGAAACGTTGTGTATATAACAATAAAGATGAGGACAATAGTCCGAATAATCCAAATTATCAAGCCTCATCTAAAAAATGACAAGAAATACCCAAAGAAGGCCAGAGGGCACATTGGCTGAAACGTTGTGTATATAACAATAAAGATAAGGACAATAGTCCGAATAATCCAAATAATCCAAATTATCAAGCCTCATCTAAAAAATAACAAGAAATACCCAAAGAAGGCCAGAGGGCACATCGGCTGAAACGTTGTGTATATAACAATAAAGATGAGGACAATAGTCCGAATAATCCAAATTATCCAGTCTCATCTAAAGAATAACAAGAAATACCTGAAGAAAGCCAGAATAGTCCAAATAATCCAAATTCTTTATAGAGTTATCTGCTTTTCTGCATTCCATTTTTGTTCTTTAAGCACGAAACACGGAGACATATTTTTGAGTACACACATTTTTTTATTCCTTAATACATTCTTGATCCATATGCATGCAGGGAAAGGAAGCAGCAGAGATGTAAAATATACGTCTGCCCAAAAAGGGATCTCAGGTCTCAACTCCAACTGACTAAATTTTACTTTTCCAGAGTCTCCTGATCACATGGCTCTCTAAGACAATGAGTTCCAGATGAACTTGGATTAAAGACCTGTCAATTTAAATCCACTATAATCTTCCAGTGTTACTGTTATTTTTTAAATCTACCCTATGCTTCCTTATAAAAATTATAGGTTGTTGGTTGGTTTATGGGATGTCAACCTTTGTTGGGTTATTTTGTGCCAAAGATATTTTGTTATATTAATTCTTGAGGTATATTCAAAAAATTTTTTGAACAGGTTTTTTCAAACTCATTTTTTTTTTATTTAACTCATATATGGGACCCTAACAGGTACTATCACTCCGGTTCAGGGTGGACCTGGGAGTAATGGCAATAAAAGAGCACTCCACATTCCCCAGAGTTCCAAAATTGGAACTTCACAACTAGATAAAGTTTAACATCATACCCAGGACACTAAGACCTTCAGCCACTGCCTTCTAGCACATATATGATAAAAAGGGTTGGGAGTTTTCTATAAGAGCAATATGATTGGGACAATTCTAGTAATTCTATAAAAATAGGGCCGGTTTAGCTCAGTCAGTAGAGCGTCCACCTAGGACCCACAAGGTTCCTGGTTCGATACCAGTCCTCAACAACTCAGCGTATGAGTAGCATAGGGATCAGCTGATGATAGCAGATGCTAAAAACAATCTCCTTGGTCTAGTGCTAATGAAAAGGGGATAGACTCCCTTGCTGTCTGGCTAATACTGACTTTAGGCCACCCTGATAACTTTACTTACTTTATTCATGCACAAGTGTTACAATTCATGAACAGTCATAAATTGTGAAAGTACCTGTAGTTAGAATTTTAAATAAAGTTTGTCAGAATTAAAAGCGGAGGTGGGTAATTTTCCATACCAGTTTGGGATTATGATTGACATTTTAGATGATCCCAACTTCACCTTCCGTGCTATTATAAATGCATGAGAATAAGTTTAGTTAAGCAGATGCAACCCAATTTTGAGGGAGTGCAGAAGCGATTATCAGCTCTGGTGGGTCGGTCTCCCCGCGATGGAATCATGGGCTAACAAAAAAAAAACTTGATCAAGAAACACCAAGTCTTGTTATCAATTAAATATTAATACAATGACCAGCCGAGCCCTGTAAGAAGAACTAACAAAGAAAATCAACACCGTGCCCAAAGCCCTGAAGTAAGCCCAACCAGAGAACATGACAGCCAGACAGATTAGACAACCTAAACGAAGAAGCATAAAGCCACGAGTCAGTAACCAGAAGTGTGACAAGTAAGAATTTCTGGTAATCTGAACATCAGCTACATAAATGAGAGTAACCTCCCATTGTTTCTTTCACTTTGAGGAAGCCATCTGTTTTGGTCGGCCATTTTGATTTCATCATAATCAATACAACTGCAAGTTTTAACATTTTATGCCAAAGATTTTTGTTTTATTCATTCTTGATGAGTACTCAATTTATTTTAAACACATTTTTTTTATAATATATTAATAATTTGAAGGCAATTACAATGCGTATAAAAACTAAAAACAAAAAGATTTTGTTTTTTGTCTTATCGATTCAAAGAAAACTTTATCTTCAGAGACGAAAATCAGAAATGAACGTGCTTAAGTGTTTTTTGCATGGTGATACTTTCTTTTTTTCTTTTTTCTTCTTTTTTTTCCGCTTGAAGAAGAAGAAAAAAAAAAAAGAAGAAAAAAAAAAAGTACAACCAGCAAAAAAAACTTAAGCACGTTCATTTCTGATTTTCGTCTCTGAAGATAAAGTTTTCTTTGAAATCGATAAGACAAAAAACAACATTTTTCTGTTTTTACACGCATTGTAATTGCCTTCAAATTATTAATATATTATAACATACTTAACAATGCTTCAAGCAAATTACCAATTACATTTTTTAAAATTTAACCCAGAGATGAGACCCTAACAGATACTACCACTCAGAGTCATAGTGGAACTGGGAGCAATGGTGATAAAGGGGTGCTCCACATTCCCCAGAGTTCCAGAACTTGAACCCCACCATCAGATAGAGTTTAATGTCATACTCAGGATATGAAGACTCTTAGCCGCTGCCTTTTTGTACATATATGATAAAAAGGGTTGGGGTTTGCCATAAGAACAACAAGGTTGAGACAATCATATAGGTGCTAGGGCTTGACGTGACCAGACAATTGATCAGAGGGGGCATCTCCGACTGCCCGTCTAGCCTAAGAACTCAGCCATCAGTATTCTGTCCATAAACATCATGGGTCGCCACCCACGGCCAACAGGTGGCTCCATTGGTCTTACTCTGCAGAGGTGCAGTTGGTGTTCTAGAGCCCCAACCGACAAGGCTTCCAAAACTGAAGCCTCACCACCAGATGCAATTTAGTGTAATACCCAGGATCATCCTTTTCATGTGTGTATGTATGGGGGGGGGTACCCCATTGCAGGTGATACTTTAGGGCAATCAATGTTTTTAAGTATTTTTTTTTTCTAATTGATCTTTGAATAAATCTTTTTAAATAATGATAAAATTCAATGGGATTATATTTTTTAAAGTTTAAAACTGATGAACTATTCATGGTGGTGGGTACTATTTAAAAATAAAAATTAAATTAATTTTTTAAAGAGTTTTCGTTTTCTACTTGTACTAAGGGAGGCTACTCTTGATAACGTTGCAAAATATGTGTTCTCAGAGCAAAAATCTGCTTAAAACATAAGGTACTGCGGTAGACTGTGAATTGAAGGACGTAAATTTTTACCATAATCTATTACTGATATTAGTGGAATATGAAAAGTGTGTCTATTTTTAATTTCTCAACTGGGATATAATACTTTTCATAAAACTCTAAGGAATAACTTTATACGTTAATAATAATAATCATTTATAAGTTTTTAAAACAATTAAACGACAGCATTAATTGATGTTGTATAATTTAAAGTTATCGCTTTGTGGTTCAGTTCGGTAGACAGTATAAATTTTTATTCATAGTTATTGAATTTTAAAAAAAAAAAGTCTATTTTATATTTTAAAGTAGCCTCTGATTTTACCAACATAAAACAAAAATGAAAGATCACACGGTCAAGTTACGCTGGAAGCACCGGTTCCCGTTAGAATACCGAAGTTAAGCAGCGATGAACCAGTTCAATACTTAGATGAGTGACCACTTAAAAATTAGGTCCTGTAAACAATCAGGGACCTGTGTGTCATATCTATTTGACCTACAAATAACAAAATTAAAGATCGCTCTTCAATTTCTGTTTCCTTTTGTTAAATATAAATGTCAACAACATCTATAGTACGGTGGTAACGTGGAATATCCTGTACAGCGGCTGTGGAACAGACGTACTGCGTTTCCACTGATATATTTTAGGAGAAAAAACAAACTATTTCAGACATATTTTCATCCAAAGATAAGTAATTATGGAAATTTTCGTGAAAATCGGACCATTAATTGATTTTTCAAAGAATTTTTTTTTTTTAAATCCGGTAGTCATGACTAGTTTTTGGCTACGTTAAATTTCAATTGATTTAACGGTGCAAAAATGTAAACATTGTTTTTCGTTCATAATTTTCATTATTTCCGTAAGCTGAATTTTAAAAAAAATCATCAGGCGTTTGTTTAATGTTTCTTCTTTCGAATGGTCAAAAACTTTTCAAGATAATATTAACCTTTATGCAAGTTTCATTCTATTAAATATAGGGGTGGAGTAAATTTCACAGGGAAAAATTGGTGGTACCCAACTTTTACTTATATTACCTGGTTTCTTCGAAACCCTGTGTCCAGTGGCTTCGGTCATTGGACCAGTAATTAGCGTGAATTCCAAGAGGTCACGTCTAAAGGGGACAGGGTTGGGTTTATTGCCCAGTCCTTGAAGTGTCTCAAAAGAAGAATGCCCGAGAGGGATACATACAATTTTTACGCTAGCAACTGCATGAGTTTCGGTTTGTGCGTGGTTCCCCACAATAATCAGACTTTATGTTCATCTGACATAGTGGCAGGTCAGAAAATAGATACTTATCTTTAAAAAAGAAAAAGTAGGAAATGTATCAAGGGATGATACATCCCCACCCCCTCTTTTTTTACCCTTGGCTTAACATCTCCTTGACAACAGACATAAAAAAAGAAACCGGCATTATTTCTTTAATGCGGTCACTAAGAATGCTTTAAGATATTTTGTAGTAGAAATCCCACGGTATATTTATTATCGTACCAAATAATTGAGTAACAATTCATTCATTAGATAGAGATTTTTTAAATTTTATCTTGTGTACATTCTCGGAACAAACCACGTGTTTTTAGAGCCTTACCTACTGCGACATAATCATTTGAAAGAACTGATATAAAACCGAACAAAATATGAATAAATACTAACCTGCATAGAATCAGCACTGATTATTTCACCAGAAAATGCCCGTCCTAATTCCAGGGCTAATTTAGACTTGCCTGTACCAGTGGCCCCAGCGACCACAACAATCGGGAGACGGCGTACACTGGAGGCCGCCATGTTTGTTTTTAAAAATATACTGAAGAGTTAAATGTGATATTATCAAGAGTTATCGTTCTTGTGTTCTTCTACTAGAACAACAACATTATCTGGTATGTGTCAGATTATACTTGCCGACCCCTCAGGGCCTATGTCCAGTAGCTTCGGCTCTAGACCGGTTAAGTAATTAAACAGCGTTGATCCCAGGGGGCATACCCCAGGCAACACCTGCCCCCTTAATTTAAAGGGGCAGGGTTGGGTTTATTGCCCAGTGCCTGAGGCGCCCCTCTTGAGAGAATGCCAACGGGATCAACGCATTTTTGCATCTACCATCCCATGAGCTTTGGTTCGTGGGTGGTCCCACATTAATAGGACCTTGTGTCTGACCCGTATAAGTGGGATGCGTGATAAAAAAAATTACCTGGTAAGTGTTGGGTTGTTTATAAATTAATGAATTCAGCTTTAGGGATGCCTTTCCAGCTCCCAGACTGCACATGCTCCCTTGACTAAAAGAAGTATTGCCTGGGCTTATGTCTGGCGCTGAAAAAAGGAAATGCTGGAGCTGAACAATTTTTTGTCAATATTCTGTATCTGCCAAAATGGCGCATTTTTGTTGTTTTTTTCTCTCTCTGTTGAAGATGTGCTCCTTTTTCCATGATTTATTTCATAGTTATAATTAAGAAATTCATAGAAAATTTTTTATGTTATAAGGAAAAAGGAAAAAAAAAAATTAATGACAATTTACAATTTTGATTTTCTATGAAAGTTTAAAGAAAGAGGGATGTGCTGCCGTAACCGAAATTTTAGTAATACCTATGTATACGATATTATAATTGGATTATGAATAAAACAGTTAATCACCTACTTAATAACTTTTGATTATGTTTGAAAGAGAAGCCCCCCCCCCATCCTAATAACTTTGTTAGTTATGAAATGATCTATTCATACTAGCAAAACATATGCCCTCCAGTATTTAAGTTTTAATGTAAAAATATATTGAATTAAAAAGACCAACGAAAATAAAAAAGAACACATATAAAAAGATTACACTTATTTTAACTATATTTTAATTGGTTTCTATAGAAAATCATTCATAAGATTGATTTTAATACGTTGGAAAATAAAACAATAATATTAGAGATCAATAGCACCAATTAATCATTTATTATACTCAGTTTTGTTAAAACCAGTATGCAAATTAACCACATCATATATTATGTAAACCTTTATTTTTTAGTGATATATAAGACACATTGCAGTATTTTAAAAGTACTAATAACCTGGCCTTTGTGTCCGGGGTCGGGTGTCTTCGGCCACTGGACCTATGTTGTTAATTAATGGCCACTGGACTATTAGTGTTATATTAATGGCTTGATCCCAGGGGGCCTTCCCCCTAGGCAGCACCTGTCCCCTTGATTTAAAGGGGCAGGGCTGGGTTTATTGCACAGTGTGTGAGGTTACTCCTTGAGGGGGGATGGACACATTTTTTTTCACCCGCCATTCCATGAACTTCAGCTCATGGGTGGTCCCACATTAAACGACCTTGTGTCATACCTGCATAAGTCGGATGCAAGGTAAATATTTTAATAACATGGGCTGTTTTGAGTCAAATCTAACTCAGATTTTCATAGAGACATCATTAATGAATAAGATTTATACTATGTATTAAGGATTTTGACTATGAAATAAATACTCATTGATAAATTTATGCAATTCCTGAGGTATTGTGACATAGTTTTAGTTACAGACAGACACTGAATTTCCATCATAATATATATATATATATATATATATATATACAGGGTGTTCAGGATAAATTTGACATATGTATATTTGGTTATTTTTCTCCCTAGGTTGGAGTATTGATGCACACTACACATCATTTAAAAGCTTGGACCCTTCTTCATTCATATATGTGATGACAGATAGAATGGATGACTGGAACCCACCTGAATCATGGAAGAGAATAACTTGTATCATGATGATCTGCGCCGGCCATCAAAATAAGGAGATTATGGTTGCTGCTCAATGCTCCCTGAACACTGTAAAAACAATCAGGCATGAACTGGAGAATTCCAATGGAGACTATGAGGCTGTGGCTAGAAGAAAGCAACATAACAGACAATCTGATTGCGTTCATACAGCAGAATTCCTTGAAAATCTGCATAAAAAAATGTTGAAGGACCCTCAGATGCTTACATGGAGTTGCTAAACACTGTAGTCAAGCCCTGGATAATAAGGTAGCCAATGGTAGACCATATGTATGGCAGCAGGATTCAGCCCCCTGCTACACCTCTGGGAAAAAACAAAAATGGTTGTTGGTGAATTTTTACGACTACACCAGTCCTATGTTTAGCCTCCGAACTCCCCAGATCTTAACCCCATGGATTATTATGTATGGGCGCTGTTGAGAAAGACACCAATCGCTGTGCCAGTGCTACAAAAGCTCAGTTAATTGACAGAATCAAGGTAGTTTTTGAGACCCTTCCCATGGAAACTGTAACATCAGCTTGTTCCAGGTTCTGGAAAAGAATTGAGGCTGTGATCGACACTAATCGGGTGGAAGCATGCACAAAATGAACCAAAAATGCTGGCATATATATATTTACCAATCCCTCGCACGAGCAGGATGTGACACAAGGTCAATTTCTTAAGCGAGTTTAACAGTTTTGAATTCAGAGTTTTTCTTCTCCTAGACTGGTCATCTAGCCAAGGTTAAAGAGCCCAGTCTGCTCTGCTATTTGCTCATAGTTGGAGTGAGAATTGGATTCATACCTTTCCCAAGGGTATTAGCACCATGTGAAATGCTAACAGCTTTGTCCCGGAATTGAACTCCATTTCCTAAACTCTAACCATTAGACCACGTGCCTCCATGAATGCTAGTTATGGTTAAAGTCATGGGAAATGGACTTGTCCCCAAATTCAAATCCTGGATGTGGTAATTGCATTTCACTTAGCACTAATACCCTTGAGCAAGGTATGAATCCTATTCTCCCTCCAGCTATGGATAAATAGTAGGGCAGACTGGGCTCTTTAACCTTGGTTAGGCAAACGGTCTAGGAGAAGGAAAGCTCTGAATTAAACCTGTTGAACTCTGCTTAAGAAATTGACCTTGTGTCACATCCTGTTCATGTGGAGGGGTTGGTAAATATATGTATAGTGTGTGATTCCTTTGGCATACCCTTTTTGGAGTGCCTCAGGCACCAGGCAATAAACCCAGCCCTGCCGCTTTTAGATGAGGGGGCGTGAAAAAACTTGTCTGTGCGCATATGGATCAGCACATGCTGAAATCTTGAAAAGATTTGGTTTGGTTTGTTTTACGGCATATCAACCTCAGTGGGTCATTTAATGCCGATAAAGTTTTGAAATAAATCAATTCTTAATGGATAATACACTTTTGTTTATCAACTCATGTTTTTCTATTTAACCCATAGATGGGTCTTGAAAAGAAATTATCAAGATAAAATCAGAATTTCCATTTTTCGACCAATCCGTGACCTTCGCGATAAAATGAAGAAGGCCAAAAGCTGATCCATTCTTTGACCCCAAAAAAGTATAAATTCCCCGACTTTGAACTGAAGCAGTTCAGCGGTGACACAGAGCCGAGAACACAGGAGGAGGGCACTCGAAAGCTAACCGCTACAACAAGACAGCACCTACTTACTCTCCTATATCCTGACACCGGTTGACCTGATCGAAGCCTTCTCTCCTAACCCTTCTCTTAAACTGACGAACCACATCTCGTTTGATTACCATCATACCATTGCCAGCCATCAACCACCAACTTCCTACCAACAATACTATCATGCATTCTACCCACATCGCTAGTGGCACCGTCATATCACTGAGACTCAAACTACCATCTCATTGTGACTCCCTCCCTCCCCGGAGCTTTTTTTTTTTTGAATTGATATATCCGCGCACACTGGAGGTTTTGGATGATGAATGTTCCAAGATGTTCCCTTGCTCCCCCTTATAGTATAAATGAAAATCCTGCCTTCATTGACAGTGTGCTGCAGGTAGGTTGAGAAAAAAAAACAAAACGGGGTTAATCAATCTCTGGCCCCGTACCCGGATGCTACTCCAAAGTTGAGGGAATGAGGTTTGATCTGAAAGTTATAATACTGTGCCAAAATGTTAACCCTTTTGGTGCGATGCACTTTTTAACAAATTTCATGGATGAAATCGGCAAAAATCCTGGAGATCTGAGCAGACTTGTTGCCAATCAAACTCCAGTGAAAGACCAACAGCTAATGCTATTAGTGTGACTTGACTGTAATGTGATAAAAGGATGATTTCTCATTTAATTTTTTAGGTAAGCACGATTTAGTCTCATCTATGTGCCTCAGTGTAAAAAAGAACCTGGGGCTCCTGACTGAGTCTTCAACTTCCTTCAAAATCAACTACCAGACCTACCCACTTCTCTAATACGAATCAGGCCCACATCATTGCCAGTGTAGCATTAGTTTGTATTTGCCTGGTGAAGTTGTCTGCCCGATTTAGTTTGCTGGTGCCCGCTAGGGTGCTATAGTATTTAAGCGCCTGGTTCAAACCCTTTCGTCCTCTTTTCCTGTTTCAGCAACTACGAGCCACATGGGGTAGATTTTATCTAACCCCTCTCGTTAGGGCTCCGCCCCCCTTACATTACTGTAAGTTCTTCACAGCATGGACTACCCCTAGTCTCATGTCTGTACTCTTATATGTTATCTTGTACCATTCATGAATGTGTCTTTATCTTTATTTGTGTACTCCTTGTTTATGTACCCTTTACTATGTACTTTGTATCAACTTCATATCCATGTGCTGTATATATTAAATGTTTTGTCTATTAACCTTCGTCGGAGTTTTGTGTATCCAAAGTATATATAACTTTGAACTTACGTTACACAGCATCAACACCACTGAGGCTTGAACCGCATTTGTTCGACTAACACCATAACCGATTCGACCATCAACTATCAGACTTTCTGCCCACATCTCTAATACGTATTGTAAAGTTTTTAAGGGCCATCCTTTGGCCTTAAAGCAGAAGCGCTTGTCCAGTGGAATTGGATCCCTGGTAAAGAGTACCTCGATAATGAATCCTTTGGTTACTCTGGTAAAGAGTTCCCAGTTCCTGGTATAGAGTCCTTGATAATGAATCCTTTGGTTACTCTGGTAATTGTATAAGTTCTTCCTGAGTATTGGTAAAAAGGTAATCCTATGAGCACAATTGTAATTATGACCAGGGGGGGGGGGTTTAAATAGTGTGTCTTCCATGCAACATGTTTAGTGATTGGCTGCAGGAGTAAATCATATGACCTTGGCCAGTCTATAAATCCTGGTGGGGAATTAGAGCACATCTTATATCAGAATAATTTGGGGCACCTCACGTGGTGTAATGGTTAGCAAGCTAGATTAGCAGACCATTGTTAGTGAGTTCGATTCTCACTGGGTGCCCCATACTTCTGGCCTTGTGCCATATCTAAGCTAAGCTTAGTAAATAACTATATCAGAATAATTCGGGGCACCTCACGTGGTGTAATGGTTAGCAAGCTAGATTCGCAGACCATTGTTAGTGAGTTCGATTCTCACTGGGTGCCCCATACTTCTGGCCTTGTGCCATATCTAAGCTAAGCTTAGTAAATAACTATATCAGAAAAATTCCAACATTCATTGTGCCCATATCACTGCCAGTGCCAAGTATCTCATCACCAAGGCTCGAACCACTATCTCTTTCGGCCAACATTGCTATTGATTTCAGCTACCAAGATCGGGTTTTCCACCCACTTTGTGGATATCAGTAACGACACTTTTCTTTTTATCGATACAATTTATTGAAACCTTCAACCTGTGCTTGTTTTTTCCTTGCTACCATATGCTTACTCCTACTCGCTTGATATAATACATCTATACATATATAAAGGGCAGTTATGTGAATCTGTATCCCGAGGAAACTTTGAAAATAAAACAATCAACGACAAAGTAAATATATATATATATACACATTAAATATCACCAGGGCTTGGTTTTTGAGCAAAGATAATAGAGATTTTATTTATATTCATGAAGATAATTAAAAATAAAATTTAAACGATAACAGCATGGATTTTTTTTTCAATATTTTAGATAGTAGACATTAACATTTCTTTTCAGAGTAGCTGGATCAATGCAAGATCATTTTTTTTTTTTTTTTTTTTTTTTTTTTTACATAGGGATTTAAATTGGACATCCCACGAGGACTGAACTCACAATTCAGTAATAATTGATCTGTGGGACTAACTTTAAAAAAATCCCCGTCTACCCAGGCGACGCCGTGTACCGCTGCTAGTATAAAAAAAAAGTTAAATGGATGCGTTTAATAAAACGTAATTCAAGGGAGACAACTCAAGTTGCTTCAGTAACGAGCAGCCTTTTTTTCACAGGCTTATTCCACAAAGAAACTTAGAAGATTAATGTACATTGTTGGATTGGATAGGTTGATTTTTAACTTTTTTAAAATATCAATTTCTCTCAGACAGCAAAAGTTGTGTGTTGATATAATGAATACTGATGCCACAAACTAGATCTCTTACTTGTTTCAGGAAATACTATCAAAGATCCTCAGTTAAAATGTACCAAAAATCCTTGTTTTCGTAACTTTTGGACCAGAAATTGGTTAGAAAATTTAGCAATTTCAATGTTTAAAACAGAAAATATTATCATTTTAAACAAAGCGTATAAAATATTATGACCAGAATTCAAATTGAAAATATCCCCCCATCACCACAAACACCTCCGATATGCTGCTTTTTACCTCATTAATTAAGCTGTAACAGGGATAAAATTTTAAAAGATTGAAATCTATTTCCTCAAACGAAGGCAAAGTTTTGAAGAAAAATATTTTTATGGTAATTCTTTGTTAATTTGTAACTTTCGCCACATAGGATACATTACAGTTCCAAAATCAACCTACCCTATTGGGTGTACCAGGCTCGATACCTCCTTGGTCAGCCCCAACAGAATCAATGAGGCACACAAATAAAATTATAAGGCTAAAGCACAGATACAAATTACCATGTTTATTACACGTAACCTATAAAAAGCAATGTTGTAAAAAAGTACCAAGTTGTACTCACTGTTCTAATCCTCCATCACTGAGGAATGTCTTCTCTAAAAGTTCTTAAGGTTTATGTTCCCTCATTGCGGGGATTTGGTCTGTAGTCCCTTAACGGCTGGCATCAGGAGATTTGAGCTAAGAGGTCCTTTCATAAGCTTAACCCAGTTGGATTATTCAAATCCTTCTTACACGTTAAGGGTTAATCATTCAACTTCTTGTCCCCTGACACAGGAGCGTTCTACTAAACCCAACAATACCTTCAATTTCTATTGATTGATTTTAATGCCATATCAATTGGTATAGGGTTATTTTATGCCTAGAGGTTAAGGAATCATAATCATTGTACATTAATATTTACATTCAGAAAGAAATTTCTAATTATTATTGTAATATATTGAGATGAGGCATGCATTAAGAACAAGAGGGATATACGGTGTACATTGAAGTTTATTTACAAGTTGTACATTATACAGAAGTTCTGAGGAAAAAAGGCAGAGGCCTAGTTTCTATCTCTGGAGTGACTTGAGTGAAAAGTTCCACTCAAGGGAATAACTTATGACTATATTACAATTATAATTAAAACAATAATTTAATATGATCCCTGTGCTTGTTAGAGTTAGAGTAACTTGACAGATAATTTAACCAAGACGGTCTACGAAAACAGTAAACAATAAAAAAAAACTGAAGACAATGGAATGAATTAGAATGATAAATATATGTTTTGTGAACACAAACGAACACGTTTACAAAATAATACAAAGGAAAAGTTCAAATTTCTTAACAGATCGTAAATAAGAGGAGGTAAAAAATGTTCAGCTATGGAGAGATCAGAGATGCATCTTTACTTGGAGTTGCATCTTTTCTGTGTGTCGGTTGCTGAAGATATTTTCAATTGATCCAAAAACGTATCAAAGGGATGCGGTTTTCATGCAACTTGTGTGTGTGTACAGTCATGTGTCCGACCCAATTACACTGGTCACAGAAACAAGTCAGTTACCAACAACGACAGAAAAAGGGTTTACAATGTGTAGGTATGTGTTAATGTATGGATGTGGATGGTAGTGCCAGAACAGTTCCACTCAAGGAGAATAACTTATGATTCTATATTACAATTATAATTAAAACAATAATTTAATTTTTCATATTCTTTTGACATTTTCAAAATCTTTTTTCATTTATTTTATGTTTATTTTTGTTTTTTTTATACAAAGTGTCATATGGTACCTAAATAATGACAATGAAATTGTCTGTTTTTCCTATAAATAATATCAGACAAAACCTCAGTAGAGAGAAACGAGATTGCACAGGACTTGTTAATTCAACCCAGCTATTGCCAATTACTCTGTTCACTTTGTATCTTTGCTTAGTAGACCTTTTCCCCCCTATCCTTAACACTCATTGTGTTTCTTCCTATTATTTCTCTGTTAACTCTGATACTTGAATTACAACAGTTAATATGATTTCTCTGGATCTGTAAGTGAAACCCGATTGCATGATCCGTGCATGCATGGACTGGCACTTGTCTACGGAGAGTTGAGAACGCAAGAGCATTGGTCGACCGAAATCCTTCCAAATCACACAGGTAAACAGAAGAAAAACTGAGTGAATAAACTGGAAGAAAAGGAAAATTTAAAAAAAATGTGAAAGAACATGTAATCCCCAAGAGGGCCAAAACACCCCCCCCAGAGTTGGCAAGTTGAATTATTATGAAAAGAGAACATTAAAGGATTTTCCAATCCCTCCGCACAAGCAGGATGTGACACATTTTTTTCTCTTTCTCTTATTCTTTTCTTTTTCTCTTTCTTATTCTTTTCTTTTTCTTTCTTTCCTTACTTCTATTATTCTTCTACTCATCTTTGGTATCTTATGTTCTTCTAGCGTCTCTTCTAACGTCCCTGTTCTTGCTGGTTGGTTGTCCTTGATTCATTCCTTCTTCTAGGTCAGTCTTGTTGCCAAGACATTCATCAGCCACAAAACCATATTATTTATTTAAACTTATTTCTTGACTAAACATATTTCTCTAACTAATCACAGCGCGCGTTTGCAGTGAGTCTCAGCTAAAGTAGTAACATCTGACGTCCAAGCTGAAAACTGAGAGACAACCAGGTCCCACGTGACTTCACGTATTTCGCGGCCTTCTGTAATATTCCATGGAAAGTCTCGCCCGTGATATGAAAAGGGGCTGTAGGAGTTATTTTCGTATTTGCCTGGGGAGTTGTCTGCCCATTTAGTGTCGCTGGTTCCCGCTAGGGGCCTTGTGTATTTAAGCGGCTGATTTTCCTGCTGCTCGACCTACGAGACACAATGATGTAGTCTTATGACTACCCCTTTCTTGTTGGGGCTTTGATTTATACAGCATGGACTATTCCTAGTCTCATGTCTGTTGCTTTTATGTTTATCCTTTTTACATGTAACTTTATATTACTTATGTATGTATGTTTATGTACTCCTCTATGTATTATGTACCCTGTTTATTCTGTGCTGTTATATAAAATGTTTTGTCCTCAATCTTTGTCGGAGTTTGTTTGCGTTCCAACTAGTTATGACTTTGTCATAACCTTTGAATCTTACAGGGCCATCCCTTCAGAAATACAGGGGGTTGACAATAATCTTATGCAGCCGCATAGATTGTGTAACAGTTAAAGGATTTTCCAACAAAAAAAAAAAAAAATGCAAGTTGTACTTATAACTTGATTACATTATTGGTAATCTGAACATTAGCTACATAAATGAGAGTAACCTCCCCTTATTTGTTTCACTTATTTGTGCTTGTGCATCATTTGAAATGAACTTATTTTTAGAACACATTTTATGGTTATTTCCTATAAGTCTAACATAAACAAAGGGGAACTACTCTTGATTGATAAATTATTTATTTATTTATTATTGATCTACTAGGAAAAAAGAAGATGGGGTTAGGGTTAAGGTTTGGGTTTAGGGTTAGTTTAATGGGAAAATAAATAATCTATCAGTCAAGAGTGGTTCATCTTTGTTTATGTTAGACTTATAGGAAATAACCCATTTTATGATATTTTTTGTGTTAAAACATGTAGTTGTATTGATTCAAACAAATTCGTATTTTCAGTGTAGATTTACGGTGAAATGAAAATGGCCAGCCAAAACAGACGGCTTTCTCAAAGTAAAACAAACAATGGGAGATTACTCTCATTTATGTAGCTAATGTTCAGATTACCACATTATCCTCACTTATGGATGGTAGACGTATCTGATATTTGTGGAGGTGTGATTGACAGGTGGAAGGTCAGCATTCATCACTGAAATCTAATCTGGTATTTGAAAGATCTTAGATTCTAAAAGTTAGTTGGGAGTCTGATTCAAAAAGTAAAGTTTAGAAAGAGTAGATTAGGACTCAAGTTATGGAAAGAAGAAAAACTGAAGAATAAGTTGGAAGAAAAAGGAAGATGAATAATGTCTGACGAAACCTTAGGGAGGGGAAACAACAATTAACTCTGATATTTGAGTTACAATAAAAACTGTGTTTACCCTGAAAATAAGACCTACCTACAAAATAAGACAGTGTGATTTTTCAGGATGATTTTACTATAAGCTCTACGGTTAAATCGAACTTAACAGATCTAAATTCCACCATCGTATGTCAATTCGCCGAAAGAAAAAAAATACAAAAAATCAGGGAATTAACCAAATTTAATGAAATTTTCACTGTTGATATATTAATGAATAAAAGCTATAATGCACCAGTTATTTTATTTAAAAATGTTTACATATTTTCAGGTCAGTTACTTTGAACCATGTCTCTTTGAGGCATAACACAGATTCTCAAAGAGACGTGGTTCAAAGTAACTGACCTAAAAAAATGTAAAAGTTTTAAAATAAAATAACTGGTGAATTATATCTTTTATTCATTAATATATCAACACTGAAAATTTCATTAAATTTTGGTTAATTCCCTATTTTTTGGTATTTTTTTTCTTTTGGCGGGGTGACATACGATGGTGGAATTTAGGTCCATTAGGTTCGATTTAACCTTAAAATAAGCTCTAGTTGAGAGTGGCAGACAGATGAAAGAAATAATTATTCTTCACGATGACATCATGTGACATAAACACTTATCTTCATCAATGACCAAGGTTAATGAATTGTTGTTAATGTGTTTTTGAATAAAAGAACATGTTAATGGTAAATGAATGTAGATAAAGTAAGTAACGTCGTTAGGGCGGCCTAAAGTCAGTATTAGCCAGACAGCGAGGGAGCCTATTCCCTTTTCACTAGCGTTTGACTAAGGAGATTGATTTTAGCATCTGAGTGGAGCACCACACCTACCATCAGCTCCTCACTTTACCGCACAAATCTCTGTGCTACTTATATGCCGAGTTGGCACCTCACATGGTGTGATGGTTAGCAATCTAGATTTGCAGACCATTGTTAGTGAGTTCGATTCTCATTGGGCGCCCCCTACTTCTGGCCTTGTGCCGCATCTAAGCTACGCTTAGTAAATAACTATATGCCGAGTTGGCGAGGGCCAGTATCTAACCAGGCAGATGCTCTACCAACTGAGCTAAGTTTTTCATAATTTCTGTTTATTTAGAAAATTTGTAATTATCTACTTCATAATGTTGTTTTTGGAATGTGAAGAATAAGATCCCTTGAAAATAAGCCCTAGAGTTATATTTTGGAGTGAAAATTAATATAATTATTTTTGGGGAAACACAGAACTAATAACCAAATCATTTTTAATATAAATTCTTTATTTTAAAATTGGTGAATGAATTGCATAACTGAAAAATAACCAAATTCAAAATAAAATTTATAAATAGATTCATGAGATTTAAATTATATATTTTCTTTTGCCACTTTTTATACACAATTCTACAAACAGAATTTTTATTTTTTTGTAATTGTTTTCTTTCAAAGAAAGGGTCTTTTTTTCATTCTTTTTTTTCTAGAAATCATCAAATTTCATTTTTTTAAAATCTTTTTTTTCTAGAAATCATCAAATTTCATTTTTTTAAATTTTTTTTTTCTAGAAATCATCAAATTTCATTTTTTAAAATCTTTTTTTCTAGAAATCATCAAATTTCAGTTTTTAAAAATTTTTTCTAGAAATCATCAAATTTCAGTTTTTTAAATTTTTTTCTAGAAATCATCAACTTTCAGTTTTTTAAAATCTTTTTTTTTAGAAATCATCAAATTTCAGTTTTTAAAATTTTTTTCTAGAAATCATCCAATTTCAGTTTTTTAAAATCTTTTTTTCTAGAAATCATCAAATTTCAGTTGTTTAAAATCTTTTTTTCTAGAAATCATCAAATTTCAGTTTTTAAAATCTTTTTTTTCTTCTTTTATTTATAGAAATTATCAAATTTCAGTTTCGGCATCTTCAACAAGTTCATAATCGAGAAGATGGGCAAACATTGATGTGTCTTTTTCCATTGTAAATCGTGCAATAACTTTGGTTATTCCCGCCGTATTTGGCATGAGGATACTCCCTTCCCATGAAAAGCCAATTCTTCTTTTTAGATGATTCCAAATCTCACCATTGACAACGAACACTTCAACTGCACGCGGAACTTCCAATCGAAACATGTATCGACGTCCCGTAAGCAAATCTCCAGAGAGAGGCTCATATAATGTACACTTCTGCCAGCGGTGAAACGTATTTGGAAACACGTTAACGGCAGGATTTGGTTCCTGGCAGACGACAAGATAACGGTAAATGCATTCTAGCGTTTGGGTTTCATCTTTGTCGCCAGCACCGTAGAGCGAGAAAATGTAGAATCCTTCGTGTGGACAGCGGATCATGTAGGTAGCTCCTTTGTCGGTCCGAGAGCGAAGGAAGACGTATCTGTCAATGTCTGTGATTGAACTGTCATTCATGTCAAAGTATTGAAAGGAATGCGTGATTTTGACTTCTTGGCTCATTTTGAATATGATTTCCAAAGTATCATTATTACTGACAATTAATGGATCGGGGTGAGATTCCATGATGATGTTGAGAGCTTCCAAGGCAGGTGTCGCCCCAAAGAATGGTACGGGTGGGTATGGCGGTGATGGTGGGCCAAGAAGTCTCTTGCAATTGATAAGAAAAGAGCAAGCGCTTTCTAAACATTCTGAATGCCAGAAGTCACCAATATAGACGGAAAAATAGTAGACCCCAGTTCGTGGTAAACTGACCGTAAATATAGCCTCATTCTTGACAATGCGTAATAGTGTTCTTCCTTCCATGTCTTTTTTATCTTGGCTTTTATCAAACGGTTCCAACATGGAACCAAAGCCAAGAATTTTAGGTATTATCAACCGTATCTCAATGACACCAGACTCTGTGGAAATGGTGGCGCCGTAATTGGAATAGAACCGTAGGCCATAATTGAAAAATGGAGACTTCACAACAGGTAGGTTAATAAATTCTGAAAATGGAAGTGGATGTCTAAGAGTTGCCAGGCTGGTTCATCTGGGTAATGTTGGTAGATGTAATCCTCGGGGTCAGTCAGAAAATAAAACTCATCATAAGTGTGAAAAACCTGTTGAAAAAAAAGAAAAAAAAAAAAAAAAAGGGTTAGAAACTAAATTAACATAGCAAGGGCAATAGGGTAGGTCGATTTTTCACTTTTTTAGAATATCAAATTCTCTCAAACAACAAAAGTGGTTATTTCCTATAAGTCTAACATGATCAAAGGGGAACAATTTTTGACTGATAAATTATAAACTAACCCTAACCCTAACCCTAACTTCTTTTTTCCTAGTAGATCAATAAATAAATAAATTTATCAGTCAAGAGTTGTTCCCCTTTGATCATGTTAAACTTATAGGAATTAACCACAAAAGTTGTGTATTGATATAATAAATATTGATACTAAAAACTGGATCTATTACTTGTATATTTGTTTGAGGAAATAGTATCAAAGATTGTCAGTTAAAATGCACTAAAAAGTCCTCGTTTTTGCAACATTTGACCCAGAAATTGGTAAGAAAATTTAGCAATTTCAATATTTAAAACATAAATTTATTTTACTAAGATGAAACTAATAAGATATTATAACTAGAATTAAAATTGAAAATATCTCCCCATCATCGCCGACACCTCGGATATGCTACTTTTTACCTCATTAATCAAGCTGTAACAGGGATGATATTTTAAAAGATTGAAATCTATTTCCTAAATTTTGAAGAAAAATATTTTGTGGTAATTCTTTATGTTAATTTGCAACTTCCGCTACATGGGAGAAGTTACAGTTCCAAAATCAACCTACCCTAATGGGCAATGAGACACGGAAAATTCTTTTCGTTGGCATCAAATAATTTTTAATGAAAGAGGGAAAAATGTAAAAATTCTTTTGTTAATCCCTGGAAATGGTTTTGTTAAAATGGGAAAATCAAAATATTGTATAAATTTTGATTTGACTTATTGTGTATACAGATACAGTCAAAGATGACTGCAAGCCACTGGAGGTGATGTGACGATTGTAAAATAGCTATAATTTTTTCTATAAAAAAGATGCTCTGAATTGTTAAAAAGTCAGTCAGACCGGAGAGCCAGAAGGAAGAACCACTGAAATTGCTGAAATAAGAAATCTTTGCCGGTAATTTATGAGGAAGTGCATCCTGGTCTCCTGCCTCAAAAACCGCTACCCGGTGACTATCAAAATAACAACCCCAGCTCATCGTAATTCTTGTTTATTTATCATAATTTGTCGTAATTCTTGTTTAGATATGAAGATGAATATATAGTTTTGAATAGACTGAGATAGATAGATAGATAAACAAACATAATATAGATAGATACGAACAAATGGAGATAGATAGATATTTTCGACAAGTAAATGTATTGGGGGGGGGGTCGCTTCTTTTTTATCGTAATTCTTGTTTATTTAAACTAAAAACAAGACATTAACAAACATAAATAAATAAAAATCTTAGTATTTAAAGTAATATAATAAAATATGAACAAATTGAGATAGATGGATAGATAGATATGAAGATGGATAGTTTTGAATAGACTGAGCTGGGTCGTTATTTTAATAATCACCGGGCAGCAACTCTTGAGGCAGGAGACCGGGACGCACTTCCTCATAAATTACCTCTTTGCCACTAGAAGAAATAGATCTTGCTGCCAAGAAAAACTCCCATAAAATAACTGACGCAGTTCAGTTCACATTTGCTGAATTACTCAAGGCTAATTAGCATAGAACAAAACACCAGACAAAGCTCCTCACTGTGTCTTTTCTCTCTCACATATTCATCTCCATTATATATAATAATAAAACTGTTGTTATTGTTAACAGTGTGTTGTCTTGTTCTTAGAGTTGCCAATAACTATGGCAACGCATTTTCAATGATCTTAAGATACATCACAAAGATGCTTCAAGCAAGTTGCATTGATCCAGTTCTGTGGATCAAAGGAACACGACGTGACCGCAGAAGGCATCAACAGAGCAACTAGCCCGAGACACATGTGGTAGTCCTGAAACTAAGTCATCTTAACAAATACCGTTTTAAGTATTCCTATCTAATACCCTTAATTTCCACACAGTTGTATGGTTTGATACTAATAATAAAATAATTCATACACAATTATATTATTTCATGGGCCGGGTTAGCTCAGTCGGTAGATCGTTCGGCTAGAAACCACAAGGTTCCTAGTTCGATACCGGCCCTTGCCAACTCAGCATATGAGTAGCACAGGGATCTGTGCGGTAAAGTAAGGAGCTGATGGTAGGTGTGGCGCTCCACCTCAGATGCCAAAACGATCTCCTTGGTCTAGCGCTATTGAAAAGGGGATAGACTCCCTCGCTGACTGGCTGATACCGACTTTAGGCCGCCCTGATGACTATATCATTTCAAGTAATTAAATGCCACCTACTGGTTTGATATAAAGATCAACAACTCTTAAATTAATGAATAAAAAACAAACACACTTAACCAAATAAAGCCACAGACAAGATGGCTACTCACTTGAGGTAGGTCATCTTTGTGTCCTGAAATATGTCTTGCAGCCCAAGTACAATTTATAAATCTCCAAGAACCATCAACAGCAACAGCAGTCCAGGAATTTCGAAATGCATTTCCTTCTATAGACATACCAGGTTTATAACCGGCCCCTTTCGAGTAACCGATGATGATTTCACAGTGAAGACCTGCAAAACTAGAAACAGAATCGTATTTAAAAATCCTTTACAAAAAGAAAAAAAAAAAAAAAAAAAAAAAAGGTGAAGAAGAAAGAAAGCAAATATGCTAACCCAACTTATCTTGAAACTAAAGGCTTTAACTCTTAACATCCTATACAACCTCATTCCGCCCCGCCAGAAGTCATTCATTTTCCTAATCTACCCAAATGATAGACTTTGTTTAAATGTAATATTAAACATATTTAAAAGTCTTTATTTTAAGGGAAATAACAGGTAATTTTAAATGAAAAGACAATTTTTTGCATTTTTGATAGATCCTTATAGGAATGGGGCTCTGGACTTAGAAAATTCTCAACAGGATGTTAAGAGTTTAATAAAAGTCGTCGAGGTAGCCTAAAGTTGGTATCACCCAGACAACGAAGGTGTCTATCCCCTTTTCACTAGCACTAGACCAAGGAGATTGTTTTTGCATCTGAGGTGGAGCACCACACCAACCATCAGCTCGTTACTTTATCGCACAGATCCCTGTGCTACTCATACACCAAGTTAGCGGGGCTGGTATCGAACCAGGAACCTTGTGGTTCCTAGTTGGACGCTCTACCAACTGAGCTAAACCGGCCCTTTAAAGGTTTTAATATTCATCCCTTATTAAATCTAATTAATTTTCTTGTCATCTATATATTAATATTCGTGTTCCTTAATCATCTGTTACCATCTTGCAACACCCTCTGGTTAAAAATGAGACCACCCAAGATGAGATGCAAAAATGTAAATCCTTATTATCTAGTGTAGCTTATCCACCAAATTCTTATTTCTTATCAATATTGTCACTTCAACTAAATAATGAATCATTCCTTTTTGTTAGAAAGAAAGAAAGAAAGAGAAGAAAAGGACAAGCTACACAGAAAAATATAATGATATAGGCCTTCTAGCCTAAGTAAGAACCAAAGTGGAGTGTTACATGGACTGCTCAGACACCAAGATTCCCCACTTCAGCATCACAAGTTGCCACCCACGGCCAACAAGTGGCACCATTGCCAGACTTTACAAACACCCTGTAGATTCCATCTTTTTTTATTTTTTATTTACGGTTCTAAAGGTGTTGTATCGTCAAAGTGGAATGATACACAGAAGAAACTGAATATTTATATATTTATTTAGCACCAGTATCCAGTGCTAACGGATACATACAAAAACACAGAACAATAAGTTACAAAACAATTAGATAGACAACTTACAAGAAATAGAGGAGGGTTGAATGTGGTATAGCCAAATGCAGTAAGATCAGTCCGAATTTTAATCAGCTTAATAATCCACTGTTGAAGTCCTTAATCGTAGACTATTTAAGGCTATGAGCCAGGCCATCTGGTAGAGTGCAGAAGGGGTGCTAGCTGCTCTACAACAAAGTCCTTAATCGTAGACTATTTAAGGCTATGAGCCAGGCCATCTGGTAGAGTGCAGAAGGGGTGCTAGCTGCTCTAAAACAAAGTCCTTAATCGTAGACTATTTAAGGCTATGAGCCAGGCCATCTGGTAGAGTGCAGAAGGGGTGCTAGCTGCTCTACAACAAAGTCCTTAATCGTAGACTATTTAAGGCTATGAGCCAGGCCATCTGGTAGAGTGCAGAAGGGGTGCTAGCTGCTCTAAAACAAAGTCCTTAATCGTAGACTATTTAAGGCTATGAGCCAGGCCATCTGGTAGAGTGCAGAAGGGGTGCTAGCTGCTCTACAACAAAGTCCTTAATCGTAGACTATTTAAGGCTATGAGCCAGGCCATCTGGTAGAGTGCAGAAGGGGTGCTAGCGGCTCTACAACAAAGTCCTGAATCGTAGACTATTTAAGGCTATGAGCCAGGCCATCTGGTAGAGTGCAGAAGGGGTGCTAGCTGCTCTACAACAAAGTCCTGAATCGTAGACTATTTAAGGCTATGAGCCAGGCATCTGGTAGAGTGCAGAAGGGGTGTTAGCTGCTCTACAACAAAGTCCTTAATCGTAGACTATTTAAGGCTATAAGCCAGGCCATCTGGTAGAGTGCAGAAGGGGTGCTAGCTGCTCTACAAAGTCCTTAATCGTAGACTATTTAAGGCTATGAGCCAGGCCATCTGGTAGAGTGCAGAAGGGGTGCTAGCTGCTTTACAACGAAGTCCTTAATCGTAGACTATTTAAGGCTATGAGCCAGGCCATCTGGTAGAGTGCAGAAGGGGTGCTAGCTGCTTTACAACGAAGTCCTTAATCGTAGACTATTAAGGCTATGAGCCAGGCCATCTGGTAGAGTAGGGGTGCTAGCTGCTTTACAACGAAGTCCTTAATCGTAGACTATTTAAGGCTATGAGCCAGGCCATCTGGTAGAGTGCAGAAGGGGTGTTAGCTGCTCTACAACAAAGTCCTTAATCGTAGACTATTTAAGGCTATGAGCCAGGCCATCTGGTAGAGTGCAGAAGGGGTGCTAGCTGCTCTACAACAAAGTCCTGAATCGTAGACTTTAAGGCTATGAGCCAGGCCATCTGGTAGAGTGCAGAAGGGTGTTAGCTGCTCTACAACAAAGTCCTTAATCGTAGACTATTTAAGGCTATAAGCCAGGCCATCTGGTAGAGTGCAGAAGGGGTGCTAGCTGCTCTACAACAAAGTCCTTAATCGTAGACTATTTAAGGCTATGAGCCAGGCCATCTGGTAGAGTGCAGAAGGGTGCTAGCTGCTTTACAACGAAGTCCTTAATCGTAGACTATTTAAGGCTATGAGCCAGGCCATCTGGTAGAGTGCAGAAGGGGTGCTAGCTGCTTTACAACGAAGTCCTTAATCGTAGACTATTTAAGGCTATGAGCCAGGCCATCTGGTAGAGTGCAGAAGGGGTGCTAGCTGCTTTACAACGAAGTCCTTAATCGTAGACTATTTAAGGCTATGAGCCAGGCCATCTGGTAGAGTGCAGAAGGGGTGCTAGCTGCTTTACAACAAAGTCCTTAATCGTAGACTATTTAAGGCTATGAGCCAGGCCATCTGGTAGAGTGCAGAAGGGGTGCTAGCTGCTCTACAACAAAGTCCTTAATCGTAGACTATTTAAGGCTATGAGCCAGGCCATCTGGTAGAGTGCAGAAGGGGTGCTAGCTGCTCTAAACAAAGTCCTTAATCGTAGACTATTTAAGGCTATGAGCCAGCTCATCTGGTAGAGTGCAGAAGGGGTGCTAGCTGCTCTACAACAAAGTCCTTAATCGTAGACTATTTAAGGCTATGAGCCAGGCCATCTGGTAGAGTGCAGAAGGGGTGCTAGCTGCTCTGAAACAAAGTCTTAATCGTAGACTATTTAAGGCTATGAGCCAGGCCATCTGGTAGAGTGCAGAAGGGGTGCTAGCTGCTCTGAACAAAGTCCTTAATCGTAGACTATTTAAGGCTATGAGCCAGCCATCTGGTAGAGTGCAGAAGGGGTGCTAGCTGCTCTACAACAAAGTCCTTAATCGTAGACTATTTAAGGCTATGAGCCAGGCCATCTGGTAGAGTGCAGAAGGGGTGCTAGCTGCTCTAAACAAAGTCCTTAATCGTAGACTATTTAAGGCTATGAGCCAGGCCATCTGGTAGAGTGCAGAAGGGTGCTAGCTGCTCTAAACAAAGTCCTTAATCGTAGACTATTTAAGGCTATGAGCCAGCCATCTGGTAGAGTGCAGAAGGGGTGCTAGCTGCTCTACAACAAAGTCCTTAATCGTAGACTATTTAAGGCTATGAGCCAGGCCATCTGGTAGAGTGCAGAAGGGGTGCTAGCTGCTCTACAACAAAGTCCTTAATCGTAGACTATTTAAGGCTATGAGCCAGGCCATCTGGTAGAGTGCAGAAGGGGTGCTAGCTGCTCTACAACAAAGTCCTTAATCGTAGACTATTTAAGGCTATGAGCCAGGCCATCTGGTAGAGTGCAGAAGGGGTGCTAGCTGCTCTAAACAAAGTCCTTAATCGTAGACTATTTAAGGCTATGAGCCAGGCCATCTGGTAGAGTGCAGAAGGGGTGCTAGCTGCTCTACAACAAAGTCCTTAATCGTAGACTATTTAAGGCTATGAGCCAGGCCATCTGGTAGAGTGCAGAAGGGGTGCTAGCTGCTCTAAACAAAGTCCTTAATCGTAGACTATTTAAGGCTATGAGCCAGGCCATCTGGTAGAGTGCAGAAGGGGTGCTAGCTGCTCTACAACAAAGTCCTTAATCGTAGACTATTTAAGGCTATGAGCCAGGCCATCTGGTAGAGTGCAGAAGGGGTGCTAGCTGCTCTACAACAAAGTCCTTAATCGTAGACTATTTAAGGCTATGAGCCAGGCCATCTGGTAGAGTGCAGAAGGGGTGCTAGCTGCTCTACAACAAAGTCCTTAATCGTAGACTATTTAAGGCTATGAGCCAGGCCATCTGGTAGAGTGCAGAAGGGGTGCTAGCTGCTCTACAACAAAGTCCTTAATCGTAGACTATTTAAGGCTATGAGCCAGGCCATCTGGTAGAGTGCAGAAGGGGTGCTAGCTGCTCTACAACAAAGTCCTTAATCGTAGACTATTTAAGGCTATGAGCCAGGCCATCTGGTAGAGTGCAGAAGGGGTGCTAGCTCTACAACAAAGTCCTTAATCGTAGACTATTTAAGGCTATGAGCCAGGCCATCTGGTAGAGTGCAGAAGGGGTGCTAGCTGCTCTAAAACAAAGTCCTTAATCGTAGACTATTTAAGGCTATGAGCCAGGCCATCTGGTAGAGTGCAGAAGGGTGCTAGCTGCTCTACAACAAAGTCCTTAATCGTAGACTATTTAAGGCTATGAGCCAGGCCATCTGGTAGAGTGCTGAAGGGGTGCTAGCTGCTCTACAACAAAGTCCTGAATCGCAGACTATTTAAGGCTATGAGCCAGGCCATCTGGTAGAATGCAGAAGGGGTGCTAGCTACTCTACAACAAAAGTATATGGCATTTTCTATTGTATACTTGTGGTTTATGGAGTGGGTGTGTCTATTGTGGTCAAATGGTTAGCAAGCTTGTCTTGCAGATCCATTACTATTGATGCCCCATACTTGCGACCTTGTGACACATCCTAATCGTGGTGGATGGGTTGGGTAAATGCCTGCTTGTGGTTTATAAGTGTGGGAAGAATTATGAAATAATTCAAATGAAAATGGTTAACTTACCTACATAACTTTTTAAAGACTTGATGGTAACTCTCTTTACCACTTTTTACTCCTTTAAGTAAGGAGAGTGAAGCGTTTGGGTGGAGAATTTGTTTTACAGAATTTTTGCATAAATTTTTTGCAATAAGCCAACGAAATAAAACCCTGAAAATAAATAAAAATAAAAATTAAAAAAATAAACACAATTTAAAAATTTTAAAAGTACAAAATTAAAATTTTAAAAGAATAAAAAGATTTGCTTTCATTACTTTGTTGCATTATCTATTGGTACAAGATGGACACCAAATTGCCACTCCTATTTATGAACTTTCCCACCATCAACAGCAGGCATTCTGGTAAAAATTGGCCAATGAGAACGTATACAAAATGCATTTAAGATCATTGTCAACTGTCCTCAAATAAATTGATAATTGGAATTTCTGCCAGAAGGAGATCTACTAATACGTTATATTATTAATAACTTAAAAATTGGTTGCCTTTAAAACTTTTTGATAGCATTTTTGGATTCCTTCGTCAAGATGCTTTTATAAACAATTTTTAGGAGTAGGAAAGCTCTAGAACACATTTTACAGACAAAAAAATATTACAAAAGTCGTCATTTTTTGCGACCCCCCCTCCCATTTGGGGAGCAAAAAATCAACATAACTCGGCCAATTTTTGGAATTGGAAGCTCAAATTTTGGGGATTTTCAAACTTTAAGCACATGTAAAAAAAATCATTTGTTGTTTGTTTACAAACAACTGGAAGTTTACAGTGAAAAGCAAAAGCTGACCTTTTCAAAACTGATTTCAGCTGGGGTGCTTATTCGATAGCCCCTGAATTCTTAAAGTGATGGACTATGAAGAGCCATGTAATCAAAGGAAATATTATTTGGGTTGTCTCCCTTGGATAACGTTTAGACAAATTTGCAATAACATCTGACAGAAAAGTTTGGAAAATCAGATGTACATAATTTTGATTTTTCGGACTGTTGTCCTCATCTTTATTGTGGTATGTAAAATCACAACGTTTCGGCCACTGTATCATCCGGCCTTCCTCAGGTGTTCACTGGGTATCTGAGTATAGCAATGGCCCAGCCTGGGAAATCATTTTAAATAGTTTGACTGCTGATCAAACAACCAAACTAATCAAAGTGATTTCGCAGGTTGGGGTCATTTCTATGCTTGGATACACAGGGAACACCTGAGGAAGGCTGGATGATACAGTGGCCGAAACGTTGCGATACATTGACTCTTAAAACATAGATATTTGGACTAAATGCAAAGTGTTTAAACAATTGGGAAGATAGATTTTTGTATCGTGTATAATTGTTGAATAGTTTGGCTGTTGATTCAAACTGGTATGCTCAGATACACAGGAAACACCTGAGGAAGCTTGGCAATAGGGTTGGGACAATCATATAGGTGCTAGGGCTTGATGTGACCAACCGATTGATCGGAAGTGACCTCTCCGACCACCAGTCTAGCCTAAGTAAGGTCTAAAGTGGTGTGTTGCACATCATGGACTGCTCAGCCACTAAGGTTCCATCCTTAAGCATCACAGGTCTCCACCCACAGCCAACAGGTGGCCCCATTGGGTGGTTCTTACCCCTCTGCAGAGATGCAGTCGGTGTATTCTAAAGCCCCAGGGATCAAGGTTGGCTTTGGCACTGAATAAGCCATGAGGGTTAGTATGCCATTAAAGAAAAGAAACTGAACCATTAGTATATCTGTGATATGTTACTGGAGATCTTTTTAAAATAAAATGTTAGCAGCGTTCACTTAAAAAAGGAAAAAGGTGATGTGGTTGGTAAAAGTAATGACATTTGAAATGTGACTGATGTAATGAAGATGCATATACCTAGGTACCCCCTCACAGTAATCTGATTGGCTAGTGTCCACCATAAATACTTAACACTGTAGTGGTACAAACACCTGTTACTACAACACCTACTACTATTACTACGCCTTTTACTCGGGCGCACTAGCTTACTTACTGGCGAGTATAACTCCTTACAACTTTTACTAATATATCCTTATATATATCCCAGATATATCAGTATTATATGATATCTAATGCATCTAATGACAGCTAATTTCCAGTCAGTAACCCAGTGACTGATTGGTTAGTGTCCACCATAAATACTTAACACTGTAGTGGTACAAATGCCTGTTATTACTACACCTATTACTCGGATGCACTAGCTTAATACTTACCTGTGAGTATATACCTCCCTACAACTTTTACTAATATATCCCTTACCCGGATATATCAGTGACTTATTTTCTTAAAGAGATATAATAATTTAAAAGATGAGAAAAAGTAGAAAGTTGACGTCGACACACAGAGCTAATCTTTATGACTTATAATGATTTTATCTATATAATTATCTTTCTTTCTTCTCTAGAGGATTTTTTAATACTTTTTTAAAACTCCCTATATATATATATATATATATATATATATATATATATATATATATAATATATACCAACCCCTTCACACAAGCAACACAAGGTCAATTTCTGAAGCAGAGTTTAACAAGTTTAAATTCAGAGTTTTCCTTCTCCTAGATTGGTTACCAAGCCAAGGTTAAAGAGTTCAGTCTGCTCTGCTATTTACCCATAGCTGGTGGGAGAATTGGATTCATACCTTTCCCAAAGGTGTTAGCGCCATGTGTAATGCAAACAGTTTCATCCAGGAATTGAACTCAGGTTGACAAGCCCATTTCCTACAACTCTAACCATTAGACCACATGTCTCCATTGCACTCCCTCTCTCTCTCTTTCTCTCATATATATATATATATATATATGATCCACTATCTCTAATGCCTAAGCCACACACACATACATACATATATATGTACTTATATGGGGCTTGTTTTAATTTTATACCCACATATTTATACACACACACACACTCATATGCATGCACAATGCACTGGTGTACAGAATTGAAAGCATCATGCAGCCCTGTATTGTGTCATATACCTCCCCTTGCCATTTTTGTCATTTATTCCATAAATTACACAAAAAACTCCAATAGAATAGAGAAAAAAAAATACTCCAAAAAAAGAATACTGCTAATGGATAAGAACATTTTCTCTATATACTTTTTTATTTTTTTTATTTTGAAAAGGTTTCCATCACTGTCCAGGCAACACTCTTTCCATCCTAATTTCCTGATGAAAGTTTGATAAAAAACGAAACATTTATAAAAATATCTTTTTGGGAATACTTTGTTTTTTTTTTCTATTTTCTGCATACTGTCGGATTTACTTCCATATTTTCCTCCCATATACATAGATTTGTAATTAATTATATGAAATCCATATATAGATTTCTAATTGGATGTCTCATCATGCTGTAATGGTTAGCGAGATAGTCTTGCTGATCCATTACTACTGAATAATGAGTTTGATCTTCACTGGACCCCCCACCTACTTGCGACCCTTGTGTCACATCCTACCCAGTGGTGAACTGGTTGGGTAAATACCCATATAGATTTGTAATTAATCATATGTAATCCATATGTGACTTGACATCAAGCATAAGGGCCACCAAAAGTGGCCTTTAAGTGAGAAGACAAGAAAAAAAGATATCAAAACTATTAAAATATTTCCTACCTGACTTTTTCAAGTTCTGTTGAACAATATCTTGTTAAATCCCGTACAAGATCAGTAAAATTACTGTATTCCCGATTGGAAATCTGCAGAACAAAAAAAAAAAAAAAAAAAGATGAAAAATAATTAATAATTGTTACGATTTGTGTGGCCATTTTTAGGGCTGTAGGTGAAAGCAGTTTTACAGTGGCGATCCCTTGTGGCATAAAGTTTGACCCTTTCTTAAAGTAGAAAGATGCAGTATCAGTGTTAATACTTGTCAGCTGATCCATGTTAAAGAACTGTATAATCCTTGTCAGTTGGTCCGTGTTAAAGAGCTGCATAATCTTTTTTCTGTTCATCTGCACATCTAACGAGTAATTGTGTGGCAATTTATCAACACCTTTAAATAGTAAATCAAATACATGTTTGAATGTTTTGATCGGCTGATTCAGCCAATGCAGTTTGGAAGAATTTATAAGTTGTGATCTTCAGCACACCTTATATGCAGAAAATATGGAGGCGTGTGGTCTAATGGTTAGAATCACAGGAAATGGACTCGTTGACCCGAGTTCAATTTCTGGACGAAACTGTTTGAATTTCACATAGCGCTAATACTCTTGGGAAAGGTATGAATCCAATTCTCCCTCCAGCTATGGGTAAATAGCAGGGCAGAATGGGCTCTTTAACCTTGGCTAGGTAACCAGTCTAGGAGAGGGAAAACTCTGAATTAAAACTTGTTAAACTCTGCTTAAGAAATTGACTTTGTGTCACATCCTACTTGTGCAAAGGGGTTGGTAAATATATATATGCAGAAAATAATCTAACAATTATCTTTAAACAAACATAAATTCCATTTTGTAAAATTTCATTTTGTAAAATACCATTTAATAAAAATAAAACTCAGTCCTAAAATGTGGGGCTTATATTTTTTTTTAGTAAAATAACACTCAATCCAAAGTTTGGAGCTTATGGTGTTACTGCCGAAACACTGCATCCTTCAAAACCTCCATGCTTCCTGTAATTCACCAACACTATACCTGATATACCCCCTCCTTACACATGCACACATATATAGGATTGGAACCAAAATCTTGTCTGATACAAAATAGTATTTATTTAACCAATAAAAGACATCATGTAAATTGTGAAATATAAACAAAACATCATTTGTCAGTGTTTCTATAATGTTTAAAATAATCTCCTTTATGGTCCACACATTTTTGCCAACGTTTGAATTGATGTAACAGATTCTACTGATAGATAGTCATTGGTAGTTTATACAGAACTAGAAGTGGTTACCCGGTGTCATACCCATGTTTAAGAGCCTACTATTTACCCATAGCTGGAGGGAGAATGATTGAATTCATACCTTTCTCAAAGGTATTAGTGTTGAGAAATTTCTGTTATAAGGTGTGTGCTAGATGTCCGCTCCCATTTATAGACTCGGCGATAACCATATGATCATACTCTTGGCCAATCGCTGGCAGTACTCTGCTGCTGATACAATACTTATACCGGAAGTACTGGCGATACCTACTCATAACTACTGCGACCTTCGTGGACGACAGACATAGGATTAAATCACTGGACCTTTAACAATACGCAGGATGGGACTTATTCGCTTACCAAAGGATTCCATAACTCAGGACTTACTTACTTTAAGCCCTTTTTAACTGGCCAAGGATGGCATTTAAAAACTTAACAATTAGCTCTATGTGAAATGCAAACAGCCTCGTCCAGGATTTGAACTCAGTTTGCCATGTCCATTTTCAACGATGATAACCATTACACTACAATTGCCAAATATTTTTCTTTAATTTACAAGAAATCTTTGAATTGATGTAACAGATTCTGTTGATAGTCATTGGTAGTTTATACAGAAACTAGAAGTGGCTACCCGGTGTCATCTGGGTAGATTGGGGGGCAAAAAGTTAGTTTTACAGATCCATTATTAATAAGTATTACTCAATTGCAAGTTGGATTCTCACAGGATGCCCCCATTAAAATCCCCATGTAAAAAAGACCTTGCATAGATTCGGCCTGATGGGGCGTCAGAAAAAACAAAAAAAGTGTATAGACACTCTGAAAAGAAAAATCTGTATCTCCTATTTAAAATATAGGATCGGGACGAAAGTCTTGTCTGATACAAAATAGTATTTATTTAACCAATAAAAGATGACATATAAATTGTGAAATATAAACAAAACATCATTTGTCAGTGTCTCTAAAATGTTTAAAATAATCTCCTTTATAGTCCACACATCTTTACATGTCTTTATTGGTTAAATGTTATCAGACATGACTTTCATACCAATCCTATAGATCATGACTCATACACGATTCATTTTCCTGACGTTTGTAAATGATAGGCAACTTTGATGAGTTGTGGTGCACTTGAGTACTATATGTAATAATTTCATTAGTATTATAATTTATTTAAAATGAAAATATTTGCCGGATAGAAATTTTTCCAAACTGAACTATTAAAATATGCATATTCCTCAAAAAAGAAAAGAAAAGAAAAAAGAAAAAGAAAAAAAAGAGAAAAATTAAAGAAAAAATTTAAAAAATTAAAAAAAAAAAAAAAAAAAAAAAAAAAAAAGAAAAAAAAAAAAAAAGAAAAAAGAAAAAAAAAAAAAAAAGTAAAAAAAGAAAAGTAAAAAAAAGAAAAAAGTAAAAAAGTAAAAAAGAAAAAAGAAAAAAGAAAAAAAGTAAAAAAAGAAAAAAAGTTTATTATCAAAAACAATATAAAAAAGGAAAAAATAAAGAATTCTTTTTCCTAACCTCAATTGCTCGTTCATCAAGCTGTTTAAAAACGGTAGGTGAACGATAAATTTGAATCTTTTTCACTTCTGGTGGCAGAATTGGTGGTCTTAAAGAATGGTCAAATAAAGCACTGGCATCCATTTCTCGGTCCTAGAAAATGAAAACCAAAAATAAATTTGAATAATTATGATATTTCACACTGTTGTCCTCATCTTTATTGTGTATAAACACAGCATCCAGGCCACTGGAATCTCGGTCTCCACTTCAGATTTTTTAAAATCTATTATTTTAATTACCTTAAAATAAGTCACCTTCAAATGATTACTCATGAATTCCGAAATAGTTTCGGAGCTTAATCGTTACTGCTCATTCAATGGCGTTCCAAGCAGCATAAATGCCACCAGAGTTATTGACAAAATTGGGATTAGATAGAGAATAATTAAATGGAATGGACCATATGACCTTAAGGCACCCCTTTTGCGATTTTGATTCGTGGGGACATTTTTACCATTTACACCGTCAAAATCCGGTTAATTGTTAACAGACGATTTTTAGAGTTTTTTTTTTAAATTATAAAACTAACCCCTAACCCTAACCACTAACAAACAACTGGATTTTTACGGTGTAAATGAGAAAAGTGTCCCCACGAGTCAAAATTGCAAAAGGGGTGCCTTAAGGTCATATGGTCTAATAGAATTAAGGTGGTTAGGTAAGTGATAATATTATTTACAACATTTTGAAAATTTCAGTTTTTAGAATAAGTAACTTCTCTTTAATCAGATTAAAACTAGAAATTAAAAATCAAAAGGGCGCATATTCTAAGTAGTTATTATAATGGAAATTATCTGTATGTCTGTCTTTAAACAAAACTACATTACCACCAACATCACAATTCCCTTAGTTATTTATGTAATATTATTAAATAATCATTATTCAATCTTAATTAGTATCTTATCTATTAACAATGTCTCTATGAAGGTCTAGCTGAGTTAGCTTTGCCTCAAAACATCCCATGTTATCAATGCATTTAAGCTCCTGCAATTTGTTTTATATATCAATAAGAAATGGAGGTGCGTAGCGTAATGGTTAGAGTCATGGGAAATTGACCCGTCGACCCGAGTTCAATTTCTGGATAAAGCTGTTTGCATTTCACATGGCGCTAATACCCTTGGGAAAGGTATGACCCCAATGCTCACTCCAGCTATAGATAAATAACAGGGCTGACTGGGCTCTTTAACCATGGCTAGGTAACCAGTCTAGGAGAAGGAAAACTCTGAATTCAAACCTGTTAAACTCCGCTTCAGAAATTGACCTTGTGTCGCATCTTGCTCGTGTGGAGGTTTTGGTTAATATATATATATATATATATATATATATATATATATATATATCACTAAGAAATAAAGGTTTGCATAATATATGGTGTGGCTAATTTGCACACTGGTTTTAATAAAATTGATTTTAACAAATAATTACTTGGTGTTATTTATCTCTATTATTATTGTTTTATCCTCAGATATGTTAAATCAAATCCTATGTATAATTAAAAAAAAAAATTATCATGATTACCCTGGATCAAGTAGCTTCATGCTGGAACTGCTGCCCAGTTGTAAATGGTACCTGAAATCCTTCTGGTTTGAATAATGTTGTGTTATCCTTGAAGCAATATACATAGCATCATTCAAAACCAAAGTTCTTCAAGCAGAAGGAATACATGTACCATTTATAGCTCGGGTAGCAGTTCCGGCATGAGTCTACCTGATCCAGGCTAATCACAATAATTTCTTTTTTAACCCCTCTTCATTATGACATTCTTGCCTTCTCTACTATAGTTCTTTTTCATGTGGTAATCCTCTGATGAGACTCAGGTGAAAAGAATTAAATAAAAAATGAAATAAAGAATAATAAAAAATATCATGTATATTATAAATATCGTATAAAATATATATTATCCATATGAAATATATAAAATAAGTAAAGTCGTCGGGGTGGCCTATAGTTGGTATCAGCCAATCAGCGAGGGAGTCTATTCCCTTTTCACTAGTACTAAACCAAGGAGATGGTTTTTGTGTCTGAGGTGGAGCACCACACCTAGCATCAGCTCCTTACCTTACTGCATGGATCCCTGTGCTACTCATACACTGAGTTGGCGAGGGCCAGTTTCGAACTAGGAACCTTGTGGTTTCTAGCCGAACGCTCTACCGAATGAGCTAAATTAATTGATATTAATATTTATTTTTAATCTTTTAATTCTTAAAATTTTTTTCAAAATTTGAATTAATTCAATTTGAATTAATTTAATTAATTTCAATTATTTTATTTAATTTAATATTTACTACAATTTTTATTGTTTTTAATTATGAGATTTTAAAAATTAATATAAATTACTATTTCTCTGAATGTTTGAGATGAGGCTTGAGAAGGTTCCCGAGTCCGACAAGAAATACCTGAAGAAGGCCGGAGGGTATATCGGCCGAAACGTTGTACAAATAACAATGAAGATGGGGATAATAGTCCGAATAACGCAGACAATACTAATATAAATTAATATATCAATTAATATAATATATATTGTATTAAAATATATATCATAAATCTTATTATAATGGAGAAAAATGTGTGTTTTTCTGTCTGTAACCGAAACTATATTACTACTCAAATCACAATTCCCTTAATTATTTACGTCAAATTCTCCATGATTTCATTCTTTTAAACCTTCAGTTATTAATAAAAATTGTTTTACATTATTAATACTGTTGACCATATCTACGTACTAATAACATGCAATTGTATTTATATATACAACAAAATAGCGGTTTACAGTTTGAATGAGAAGGCTAATTTGCATATTGATATTTAAAATTTTATTTTAATAAATATGTGCTTGGTATTATTGATTTCTAATTGTTTGGTTTTATCTTAAGAAATATAAACAAAAATCTCGTGGATAAATCTTAAAAGAAATTTATTTACAAGAAGAAATAACTGTAATATTATCCTTTACTTCCTATTTTAACTAAATAGTTAAATTAGGAAAATTTACCAATAAAAAGAGGGAGTAATGGAAAATGATGGAATAGTTAGTTTCAAAGTTGTTCTATTTTTCGATTATACCCCCTCTGTTGCAGATCTTTTTATCTGCATTCTTAGTCAGTTTCATTAGCCTTTCTAATTTAATATGATATTTTATTATATCAAAACTTAAATACTTGCACCCGGAGGGTGCATATATTTGCTAGTATCTTATTATAATGGAGATTGTGTGTTTGTCTGTCTGTAACTGAAACTATATTCCTACTCAAGTCACAATTCTCTTAGTTATTGACATCACATTCTCCATGATTTTATTTTTATCTAAACCTCAATTATTAATAAAATTGTCTTACTTTATTAATACTGTTAACCATGTCTACATACTGACAACATACAATTATATTTATATATACAACAAAATAGCGGTTTACAGTGTTAACTGGAAGGCTAATTTGCATATTAATATTAAAAAATCGAATTTAATAAATATCTGCTTAGTATTATTGATTTCTAACTGTTTGGTTTTATTTTAATGAATATAAGCAAAAATCTCTTCAATAAATCTTAGATGAAATCCATTAACAAGATAAAATAACTGTCATTTTATTCTTTACTTCCTCTTATAACTAAATACTTAAATTAGAAAAAATAACATTGAAAGACGAGAGTGATGGAAGAGTAAGTTTCAGTTGTTCCATTTTTTATTATACTCCCTCTGTTTCAAATCTTTTATTATACTCCCTCTGTTTCAAATCTTTTTATCTGTATTCTTATTTAGTTTCATTAGCCTTTCTAATTTAATACAATATTTTATTACATTAAAACTTAAATACTTGCACCCGGAGGGTGCATATATTTGCTAGTAATACTAATAATTATATGGTTTCAAGTAATTATTTCAATTTAATGAGAACCATTCAAATAACCAACTGACTTTTAATTATTTTCTCTTCCCGTGCGTCTTTCAATTGGCAATGGGTTATTCAAGCGGACCAGTTGGTCACCTAAATGTTACTGTAGAATAACCATTAGTCGTTGGGGCGGCCAAATGTCGGTATCAGCCATGCAGCGAGGGAGTCTATCCTATCTTAAATCTATCTTAAATTAGAAAAAATAACAATGAAAGACAAGAGTGATGGAAGAGTAAGTTTCAGTTGTTCCATTTTTTATTATACTCCCTCTGTTTCAAATCTTTTTATCTGTATTCTTATTTAGTTTCATTAGCCTTTCTAATTTAATACAATATTTTATTACATTAAAACTTAAATACTTGCACCTGGAGGGTGCATATATTTGCTAGTATATATAATAAAAAAATCAGCCAAAAAAAAAAACAAAAAAACCCCAAATAAAACTTTAGACAAACTGACTTTTTCCGCAATTAGCAGCATCATTTCTTGACTTTGCCTTTCAACCATTTTCGAAGTCCGAATCTTCTCATCACCTGCAATTTTGTCAGTAACAATTCTAAGACGATCTTCCCTTAATCGTCGGAAATGTTCCTCAATTCTTTGACGCTCATTAACTAAATCTTGGGAAACCAGACTTCCTGGTTGATGCAAAGAGAGTTTATCGATGCTGGCCAACAATTCGGCAGCAGCACGTTCTTTTTCAATATAGACGCTCTCATCGAGTTTACGCATTTCTTTTTCTCGTTCCTCTGATAGAAACCGCTGAAGACGTTCTTCTTCCTCTTTATGCCGTTGTTCCAAGTGAACTTGAGCCTCAAACACACCACTTTTTTCAAAGTCCTGAAAAAAAAAAAATATATAGATCTTATTATAATGGAAATTCAGTGTCTGTTTTTCAAAGTCCTGAAAATAAATAAAATGAATAAAAAATATATTTAAAAAAATATAAAATTGTTGTTCCAAGTGAACTTGAGCCTCAAACACACCACTTTTTTCAAAGTCCTGAAAATATATATATATATATATATATATATATATATATAAATCTTATTATAATGGAGATTCAGTGTCTGTTTTTCAAAGTCCTGAAAATAAATAAAATGAATAAAAAATATATTTAAAAAAAAAAAAAAATTGTTTTTCCAAGTGAACTTGAGCCTCAAACACACCACTTTTTTCAAAGTCCTGAAAAAAAAAAAAAAATATATATATATATATATATATAATATATATATATATATATATCTTATTATAATGGAGATTCAGTGTCTGTTTTTCAAAGTCCTGAAAATGAATAAAATGAATAAAAAATATATTTAAAAAAATAAAATAAAAAAAACTAATAAATGAAATATAAAATCTTATTATAATGGAGATTCGGTGTCTGTCAGTCTGTAACTGAAACTACATCGCTACTTACATCACAATACCCTAAGGAATTGTGTAAGTATATCAATGTGTATTTAATTCCTAGTCAAAATCATTAATACAGAGAATATATCTTATTTATTAATGATGTCTCTAGGAAAATCTGAGTTAGATTTTCCTCAAAACAGCCCATGTTATTAGTGCATTTACTCATGCAATTTGTTTTATATATCACTAAGAAATAAAGGTTTACATAATATATGGTGTGGTTAATTTGCATACTGGTTTTAACAAAACTGGGTTTAATAAATAATTACTTGGGTGTTATTGATCTCTAATATTATTGTTTTTATTCTCCAACATATTAAAATCAATCCCATGAATGATTGTATATAGAAACCAATTAAAATCAGAGTTTATTACATAAACAGACAGTAAATACAGCTTCTAATGAAATGTTTTCAAATTAATTTTTTAATGTACTAATGAAAACAACAAGCTTAAGTTAGAGTGAGAAATTTAAAAGATACTGCAAGAGTTTTCATTTGTATTATTCATACAATGTTTCGGCATCTAAAAAGCATAACTAAAGTTTTAAACCATAAAAAGAAACAAAAAAAAAAAAACAACAATGCCCTGAACATAATAACCACTTACACAATAAGACAACAAGAATGCTGAAAATAAAAAAGACTACTTATTCAGGAGTGGGGTCTGCTTTAATCCACAAAATCCCGCCAACTATGTTCACCTAACTATTATTATCCAGACACAGACAAATATACAGGGTGATTGAAAAGTATCTCCCTACTTTAAATCATTTATAATTCTTTTATATGCAGTTACATTTTTCTCAATTCTTTAATGTATGTTCCTTAATATACAGAGTGATTGTAAATTGACTCCCTATTTTAAACTATTTATAATTCTTTTATATGCAGTTACATTTTTCTCAATTCTTTAATGTATGTTCCTTAATATACAGAGTGATTGAAAATTGACTCCCTATTTTAAAATATTTATAATTTTTTTTATATGCAGTTACATATAGAATTTTAAATAAAACTCCATGTTATGTGTGCTCTCGTATTCATTTTTCGAAAAAATAATGATCCAGAAATAAATTATTAAGATTTTAAAAATAGGTTTAGATTGTAGTTTAAGCAACCTGTGACGGACTCCTGGTGGATGAGCAGTCCATGACATGCAGCACTTCATTTAGGCCTTTACTTAGGCTAAACAGGTGGTCAGGGAGGCCACCTCCGATCAATCAGCTGGTCATGTCAAGCCTTAGCACCTATATGACTGTCCCAACCCTATTGCCCTTATGGCAACCCTTTTTATCATATGGGTACTAGAAGGCACCCATATTTCAAAATTTTACCGGCATTAAATGACCAACCGAGGTTGATATGCTGTAAAACAAACCAAACCAAACCAAAACCTCTGTCGCAGGCATGATTTGACACAAGGTCAATTTTTAAGCAAAGTAAAGCTGGTTTGAATTCAGTTTTTCTTCTACTAGATGGGTGGCCTAACCAAGGCTAAATAACCCATGCCTGACCCACCATTTACCCATAGCTACTGGAAGAAAGAGATGGATTCATGCTTTTCTAAAGGGCATTAGCACAAAATGAAGTGCAAACAGCCTTGTTCAGGATTTGAACTAAAGTCAATGATTCCATTTTCTATGACAATAATTATTATGCTAATTTATTATACTGTACGATTTACTAGAAAAAAAAATGAAGCTGCTACGATAATCTCGAAAATTCACAATTTTTGATTTTTTACTTTAGATCAGGATTCTGTTATCCACACCAACACACAAAACCTTCATTTCACACAAGAAGTAAAAATTATAACAGGTTGTCAAGTCCTTTATTGTCACACATGCAACAGACATAGGTACGACTTATATACCGTACCGTACAACAGACATAGGTACGACTTATATACCGTACCGTACAACAGACATAGGTACGACTTATATACCGTACCGTATAACAAACATAGGTACAACTTATATACCGTACCGTATAACAGACATAGGTACAACTATATACCGTACCGTATATCAGACATAGGTTATATTATATACCGTACCGTATATCAGACATAGGTACAACTTATATACCGTACCGTATATCAGACATAGGTACAACTTATATACCGTACCGTATATCAGACATAGGTACAACTTATATACCGTACCGTATATCAGACATAGGTACAACTTATATACCGTACCGTATAATAGACATAGGTACAACTTATATACCGTACCGTATATCAGACATAGGTACAACTTATATGAAGTACTTACTTCAAAACTGATGAGCACTGGTTTGGGATGAGGAAATGTCCGACTACTTTGACTGTACATGGTGGAATGGTCAAAGGAAGTTGGTGTGACTGACGTAAAAGAATTGGTAGTGCCATTCATGGAATGGACAGAATGTCCAGTAACACTGGAGACTGGACTTGGATTTTTACCAGTAACTGATGATCCTGGAGATCCAGCTTTTTGGGATTTGCCTTGAATCTGAAAAGAAAGAAAATAAAATAAAATAAACAAAATAAAATAAGATAAAATACTCGATTTCAGAAAAACAAACAAACAAAAAAAGATGGTCATAATCAAATTACTCAATGAACTATTGAGGTACCATGTTAGGTCATATATGTAGAATAATCATACTAAGTTTCAATTACCATCAAATTGGTAAGACAATGCAACAAGTAGTTGTAACTCAATACAGATCTATCCTGTTTGCAGCGCCATATCAGTTCATAATTACCAAAACTTTTTCTACTGGTCCTTTCCCAACTTAGTGCAAGGATGACTTGAGCTTGACCCTTATTATTATTATCATTATGGGTATATTTGGTTTTTGTCATCCTGGCCTCCTGCCCTAAAATACACTAGGTGGCGCCTGCTGAAAATTTGACCCGTGCTGTAGAATAATCATACTAAGTTCCAATTACCGTCAAATTGGTAAGACAATGCAACAAGTAGCTGTAACTCAATACAGATCTAAGCTTGCTGTAATCCTACTGCAGAATGCCAGAGTATTTATGAAGCCTCATAACATCATAGAAACCAAGGAGTCAATCAGGACTCAAGGAATGGAATCACCCAAATACATGGAGTTTTCCTGAGTTCCATAAATGGAATCACCCAAATACATGAATTGAGCTCTCGGTAGATAATTGGGATTAGGGAAAAGAAAGTTTGTGAATTAAATTAAAAAAAACAAAAAACAGCCAGAGAATTAAAAAATACCTATTAAAATCATTTTGTAAGATTTCTAAGAAAGGGAACGTTTGATCTAATTTAAATTGAAATAGATTATGGAATTTTAAGATACTGGCTAATTACTGCTGCTGAATCTTAACATACAAATAGAGTGAGGAGTTAAAACATCTCTCTCACGATCACTCTCCCATCTCTCTCTTTACTCATAAAGAGAAAATAACATACATAACGAGGAGGTAATCAAGATATACATAGAGAGGGAGAAAGTGATAGGCAGAATGTGAGTTGAGAGACGGGTCAGTTTTTGACATAATTGCAAATTAAAATGGAATTTGTTTCAAACACAACTCAATCTTAAAAGCAAGAAATATTCTAGTATGAATTTTGTAACATTAAACTAAACAGGTAAAAAGCCTTTAGGAGACATGTTGTTGATCCTCCTAGTATTCAACATAACAATCCAGTCTTATTATCTTACTAGCTCTTTTGGTAGAACACGCACCTAGGAATCACAAGCTTCCTGGTTTAATACCTGTCCCCACAAACTCAGCGCATGAGTAGCACAGATTGGGTAATCTGAGTTTGCTGAGAAGGTTCTTGAGTTCAACAAAAACGCACGAAGAAGGCCAAATAATACAAATTATCAGGCCTCATCTAAAAAATGACAAGAAATACATGAAGAACAGGTACATTGGCCAAAACATTGTGTAGATAACAATAAAGATGAGGACAATAGTCTGAATAAACCAAATAATGCAACTTGTATTTTGAAAAAAAAAATCAATGTTTTATTCATTGTTTATTCAGAGTTTTCCTTCTCTTAGACTGGCTGCCTAACCATCGTTAAAGAGCTCAGTCTGCCCTGCTATTTACCTAGCTGCAGGGAGAATTGGATTCATACCTTTCCCAAAGTTAGCATCATGTGAAATGCAAACAGCTTCATCCCGGAATTAAACTCAGGTTGACGAGTCCATTTACTACGACCCTAACCATTACACCACACGCCTCCAACAATCGAGTACCTTATTTTCAATTCTAGAAAGGAACTATTATATATATATATATATATATATAGTCCTTTGTTAGTATTGGAGAATTGAAAATAAAGTGCTCAATTATGTGTGTAAGTGCTGTATTTATTTATTTATCTATTATAGTGTACAATACATTTAAGTTGACATTGTTACCATTGGTTTCCAGGCAGCATATATATATATATGTAAATAGAACTCAATATTTTTTTAACACACCTTTTAATTATATATTTGATGTGAGGTGTTTATATAAGCCTTAACTAATCATATGTAAACTTCTGATCAGCTGGGAATATGATGAAAGAAATAAAAGCTTAAATAAATCATTATCTCTGACGTTATTCTGACATTTCACAGCTTTAAAGTTGTGATTTTAATTGACCTAAGTTAGGGAATCTTTACTGATATTAAATAGATGAAATTGTGAAGACAAGTTTAAATATTTTCTTAAGATATGTGCAAACATCTAACTTCATGTAATGAAAGAAATGACACACCTTGGGTGCAAACATGTCTTGTATGCAAGATGAGTGAAGGACTTGAAAGAAAAGGAAGTAATATTACTTCCTTTTCTTTCAAGTCCTTCACTCATCTTGCATACAAGACACGTTTGTGCCCAAGGTGTGTCATTTCTTTCATTACATGAAGTTAGATGTTTGCACATATCTTAAGAAAATATTTAAACTTGTCTTCACAATTTCATCTATTTAATATCAGTGTAATTTGAGAAAACATGATCACTGATCTGGGAGAATTGGTGAGAATGTATTTGCACTTATGTAAATTTTATCGAGATCAAGCTGTGCATAAAACATTAGTTGACAGGGAAAGAGGCAAAATGATTTGGAGCATGCTATTGAGTTTGCGTTGGAGATTACTGTGTTATTGTTGCAAAAGCAATTACAGGATCAGTTTACAAATATCACTTCAATTCTGTGTGTGTTTTGGTTTGGTTTCTTTTAATGGCATATCAACCTTTGTGGGTTATCTAATTCTAAAGCTATCCTTGTAGAAGAACAGTAGTGGTACTATTTAACCTGTAGTTAGGGAGATGAGGGAGTTCATACCTTTCCCAAGAGTATTAGTCTGAAAGCCAACATAATAGCACAACTGGATTTTGAACTTGTTTATCATGATGTTGCACTCAAGCCAGTTAACCACGGGATTGTCCCTACCCCAAGTATGTGTGTGAGTTTGTAGATGATCAAGAGGGATAAGACAAACAGGAATAATTTGTTGGAAGTGCTTTTTATTTCTCTGAATTTTTTAGATGAGGTTTGATAATTTGTATTATTTGTATTATTCAGATTATTGTCCTTATCTTTATTGTAATCTGTACGACGTTTTGGCCAATGTGCCCTCTGGCCCTCTTCAGGTATTTCCTGTCATTTTTTTTAGATGAGAATTGATAATTTGTATTATTCGGACTATTGTCCTCATCTTTATTGTTATCTACACAATGTTTCAGCCAATGTGCCTTCTTCAGGTATTTCTTCTTGAACTTTGGAACTGAAGAAGGCTGGAGAGCACATCGGTTGAAACATTGTGTAGATAACAATAAAGATGAGGACAATAATCTGATTAATCCAAATAATACAATTGCTTTTTAATTCTTAATTGTACTCAACAAGTTTCGACCTTAGGTCATTGTCAGTAGAAAAAACTCTTTGAATACTTTTTTTAAAAAGTGTTTATATGTCACAAAAAAAACAAAAAACAAAGAGTGATGAAAAATCAATGTGTAGGGCCAGTTTAATTCAGTCGGAAGAGCATCTGCCTGGGAACCACAAGGTTCCTAGTTCAATACCAGCCCTCGCCAATTCAACACACAGGGATCTGTGCGGCAAAGTGAGGAACTGATGGTAGGTGTGGTAGCCCACCTCAGACACTTAAAAAATATATATATATATAAGGTAAAGGTAAGGTAAAGTCGACGGGACAGCCTAAAGTCGGTATCAGCCAGTCAGCGAGGGAGTCTATCCCCTTCTCAATAGCGCTAGACCAAGGAGATTGTTTTTTTTTAGCATCTGAGGTGGAGCGCCACACCTAACATCAGCTTCTTACTTTACTGCACAGGTCCCTGTGCTACTCATACGCTGAGTTGGCAAGGGCCTGTATCGAACTAGGAACCTTGTGGTTTCTAGCTGAACGCTCTACCGACTGAGCTAACCCGACCTGTATATATATATATATATATATATATATATGTAAAAATGGAAAAGGAATTGAATCCGACAATATGAGGAAAAATGAGTAAAGAAAAGTAAATGGATATCGATTAAATTCATTTACTTTTCTTTTCTTTACTCATTTTTCCTCATATATATATATATATATATATATATATATATATAATGGCACGGTGTATACATTTAATGTTAAAAATTAAAAGTGTTGAAAATATATAATGTACTTACAATTAAAGGCTGTTTGTGTGTGTGTACGTGAAATAATTTAACATTACACTCACATTGAATAAATATATATTTTGTGCCTGTAACGTTTAAATTATTTTTGTTAAATAGAATTTACAGAACTTAATATTTCTGGATTTACAGAAACCCTATTTAAAAAAAACTTCAATCTTTTTTTCTCTTTCCACCAAGATGCATTATTAGTAATAAAAATTAAATAGCTTATTTGCAATGTTACTCCTCAGAAACTAAAAGTAAAAAAAAAGGAGGTGCTACTATACATAGATTTTGGCCATACATATTTAATAGGGTTTGACTAATCTCCTTGGTCTGGCGTCAGTGAAAAGGAATAGACTCCCTTGCTATCTGGTTAATAACCGAATTTAGGCCACCCAGGCGACTTTACTTACAGTAGTATATCCATTTGTTAAATAAGGATCTTTTTTTTAGAATCCAAATGTCTTAAACTGTTTTACCATGATCACCTGATATTCTGCCTAACTCTATAATCAGCCCTATTGGTGGGGCTTTAGAATGCACCAACTGTACTTCTGCAGAGGTGTAAGACCCCCCCCCCAATGGAACCACCTGTTGGCTGTGGGTGGTAAAGGATGAAACCATTGTGGATGAGCAGTTCATGACATGCAACCCCCCACTTTAGCTCTTACTTAGGCTAGACGGGCGGTGGGAGAGATCCCTTCTGATCAATCGGTTGGCCATGTCAAGCCCTAGCACCTATATGATTATCCCAACCCTATTTCCCTTATGCCAGCCCCCAACCCTTTTTATCATATGTGCTAGAAGGCAGTGGCTGGGGGTCTTCATGTCCTGAGTATGACGCTAAACTCTATGGTGAAGTTCCAGTTCTAGGGCTCTGGGGAATGTGGAGTACCCCCAGGTCCACTCTGAGTGATAGTACCTGTTAGGGTCCATGTTAAATAGAAAAAAAATTGAGTTTGAAAGAATGATTTTGAAAAAAAATATCTTCAATATAAAATAATCCGAGAAGGGTTGACATACCATAAAAACCAACCAACTCTATATTATAACACTAAATGTAAGTATATGTATATATTTACCAACCCCTCCGCACGAGCAGGATGTGACACAAGGTCAATTTCTTAACCGAAGTTCAACAGGTTTGAATTCAGAGTTTTCCTTCTCCTAGACTGGTTACCTAGCCATGGTTAAAGAACCCAGTCTGTCCTGCTATTTACCCATAGCTGGAGGGAGAGTAGGATTCATACCTTTCCCAAGGGTATTAGCGCTAAGTGAAATGCAATTACCACATCCAGGATTTGAACTCGGGGCGACGAGTCCATTTCCCATGACTTTAACCATTACACCACACGCTTCCTTGTAATGTAAATATAGGAGGAGTCTTATTGTTATTATTATCTGCTATCATATGTTGAAATTATAATTGACAATTTACTGGGGAATATTTGCTAGATAAATAGTTTTAATGCTTAATCTTTAAAAGAACATTTGTGTTCATTTTCAGTTTGATAGATTGCAAGGAATGCTGGAATTAAAAAAAAAATATGTATCTTATTTATACAGACAATTTTAGTTATTGATTTAATCTAAATAGGAAATACAAAAGAGATAAAAAATAGAAATTTTAGAACGATAAAAATAAAAAACGTATGAAAGAAATCTGAAGCTAAAAAGTGGGCGAATAAATAGTTGTGTGTAAATAATAGGCACAACAATTCTATTAATAATGGAGATTTGGTCTCTATTTGTCTGTAACTGAAACTATGTCACTGCTTACGTCACAGTCATTTCAGGAATTAAGTTAATCCAAAAGTATTTAATTTATAGTCAAAATCGTTAATTAATACATAGAATAAATCCTATTTTATTAATGATGTCTATGAAAATCTGAGTTAGATTTGCCTTAAAACATCCTATGTTATTAGTATGTGTAAAATCCTGCAATGTGTCTTATATATCACTAAGAAATAAAGGTTTACATAATATATGGTGTGGTTAATTTGTATAAAGGTTTTAACAAAACTGGGTTTAATAAATAATTACTTGGTGTTCTTGATCTCTAATATTATTGTTTTATTGTCCAACGTATTAAAATCAATCCTATGAATGATTTTATATAGAAACCAATTGAAAAATATAATTAAAATAAGTGTAATCATTTTTATATGCGTTCTTATTTAATTTCATTAGTCTTTTTAATTTAGTATATTTCATTACATTAAAACTTAAATACGTACATCCGGAGGGTGCATATTCTTGCTAGTTCAGATAAAATATTTACATGTTTATTTATGACATGAGGCTTGATTGCAGTCAGGGAATTCTGGGAGATTTTTTAAAATGCATTTTATTTACTAAGATAATGTCAGTACTTGATTTAATCTAAATAGGAAGTACAAAAGAGATAAAAAGATTTTACATTTTACTTGAAACCTTTTTTAAAAAAAATGAACATTAAAGGTTGCTGTGGAAACATCTTATTATAATGGAGATTGTGTGTTTGTCTGTAACTGAAATCACAAGACATTTTTTCTTGATCAAGATTTATCCCTCTAGCCCATGTTCTTCCGGGGAGTTAACAACCCCAGCATGTGCTCTCTGCTTCAATCTGAGGTTGAAACTAAAATCTAAACTACCCAAATCACGTGAAGTGCGAGATTCGCGCCTCTGGGGTCAGGAAGCTATAACCGTTACTGGTATTTTTCCACTCCCTAATCTGGAAGCGAATGGACCCCTTGAATTCTTGCTACAGGGTCTGTTAACAATTTATGCTACCACATAGTTTATGTAACACACAAGACGCTTGAACAAATTTAAGGTATTTGGTATTATAACAGAAATAGATATCTCTCTTGATTCACAAATTTTACTAACTCAATACATCCACTCACCAAGAAAACAAATTTAAAAAACAAAACACTTCAGATCAGAATCTAAGATATTAAGAAATGTAACATCAAACGGATGTTCACCCGACAGTAGCTTTAACCAAAATGAACAAAACAAGTTTTCTGCACATAAGGCTCCACGCAAGGTTCTGGGTGAGAAAACAAATTTACAAACAATTAAAAAAAGTCCCCTTTTCAATTTTTTTTCAACCAATCATAAAACTTCCCCCCTAAACTTTTCAAAGCGAATCTCAAGCCTATCCATAGTTATAAAAGCGTCCGCCTGAAGGCAGTTGACTCCAACACTGGTACACATCGTCACTCTTTTGGGCAAAATCAAAGACAGCCGAACTGACACCCATGCTACATCACCTTGCCACACACAACCGTGTCAACCGGCCAAGAAACCCACTCACCTCCCCACACTTCACTGAGTGAAAGAAGGACAGTATCTATTCACTTCAACACACACAATCAAGTGAGCCGACAAAAGAACAGACTTTCACGCCCTCAACTTCTTTCACTTCACTGACTGTAAGAAAGACTTTATCACCTTTGCATTTTCCAACTTTTGTTTATCTATACATATATAAAGGGCAGTTTGTGTGTATGTATGTCTGGAGGAAACTACGAAAATAAAACAATTGATAACAAAGTAAATCTATATACACATTCACTATCACCAGAGCTTGGTTTTTGGGAAAAAATAATGAAGATTTTATTCATATTCGTGAAGATATTTAAAAATTAGAATTTGAATAGAATGAGAAAGGAAAGTCATTGATGATATTCGTGTTTGAAACAAAAACAAATCAATTACGAAGACCGAAACAATCAATAGATCTGCAAGACTAAATTTTTATCCCCACCCCCTCTACAAAAGCAATGCCGGGTAACTACTTCTAGTTTTTAAATAAACAAAATTAATCTAATTTTTTTCGTCCATTTTCTTTTGCTACCATACGCTTTCTTGTGATATAACAGCACCTACTGAATCCTTCACTCCTTCTTAAATAGAAGCATTAATATCATCAAGGACAGCCGTTAACTCTGAAATGCTAATTCAGAATCCTTCACTCCTTCCTAAATAGAAGCATCAGTATCATCAGGGAGAGCCGTTAACTCTGAAATGCTAATTTAGAATCCTTCACTCCTTCCTGAATAGAAGCATCAATATCATCAGGGAGAGCCGTTAACTCTGAAATGCTAATTTAGAATCCTTCACTCCTTCCTAAATAGAAGCATCAGTATCATCAGGGAGAGCCGTTAACTCTGAAATGCTAATTTAGAATCCTTCACTCCTTCCTGAATAGAAGCATCAATATCATCAGGGAGAGCCGTTAACTCTGAAATGCTAATTTAGAATCCTTCACTCCTTCCTAAATAGAAGCATCAGTATCATCAGGGACAGATGTTAACTCTGAAATGCTAATTCAGAATCCTTCACTCCTTCCTGAATAGAAGCATCAATATCATCAGGGAGAGCCGTTAACTCTGAAATGCTAATTTAGAATCCTTCACTCCTTCCTAAATAGAAGCATCAGTATCATCAGGGACAGATGTTAACTCTGAAATGCTAATTTAGAATCCTCCACTCCTTCCTAAATAGAAGCATCAATATCATTAGGGACAGCCGTTAACTCTGAAATGCTAATTTAGAATCCTTCACTCCTTCCTAAATAGAAGCATCAGTATCATCAGGGACAGATGTTAACTCTGAAATGCTAATTCAGAATCCTCCACTCCTTCCTAAATAGAAGCATCAATATCATTAGGGACAGCCGTTAACTCTGAAATGCTAATTTAGAATCCTCCACTCCTTCCTAAATAGAAGCATCAATATCATTAGGGACAGCCGTTAACTCTGAAATGCTAATTTAGAATCCTCCACTCCTTCCTAAATAGAAGCATCAATATCATTAGGGACAGCCGTTAACTCTGAAATGCTAATTCAGAATCCTCCACTCCTTCCTAAATAGAAGCATCAATATCATTAGGGACAGCCGTTAACTCTGAAATGCTAATTTAGAATCCTCCACTCCTTCCTAAATAGAAGCATCAATATCATTAGGGACAGCCGTTAACTCTGAAATGCTAATTTAGAATCCTCCACTCCTTCCTAAATAGAAGCATCAATATCATTAGGGACAGCCGTTAACTCTGAAATGCTAATTTAGAATCCTTCACTCCTTCCTGAATAGAAGCATCAATATCATCAGGGAGAGCCGTTAACTCTGAAATGCTAATTTAGAATCCTTCACTCCTTCCTAAATAGAAGCATCAGTATCATCAGGGACAGATGTTAACTCTGAAATGCTAATTCAGAATCCTTCACTCCTTCCTGAATAGAAGCATCAATATCATCAGGGAGAGCCGTTAACTCTGAAATGCTAATTTAGAATCCTCCACTCCTTCCTAAATAGAAGCATCAATATCATTAGGGACAGCCGTTAACTCTGAAATGCTAATTTAGAATCCTTCATTCCTTCCTAAATAGAAGCACCTATATCATCCGGGACAGCCGTTAACTCTGAAATGCTAATTTAGAATTCTTCACTCCTTCCTAAATAGAAGTACCTATATCATCAGGGAGAGCTGTTAACTCTGAAATGCTAATTTAGAATCCTTCACTCCTTCCTAAATAGAAGCATCAATATCATCAGGGAGAGCCGTTAACTCTGAAATGCTAATTAGCATCCGTCACTCCTTTTTAAATAGAAGCTTCAATATCATCATGGACTGTTGATACAACAGGAACACAAAAGGTTCTAATTAAACTGGAATTTCAATGGGTTTAGCAAGTGCAGTAAAAACTGATAGTAGGTTGGATTGTAGTTGTGATTGTAGTGGTGTATTTTAAACTGGTGATCAAATGTTTGGAGTCCTGATGGGGGGTGGGGGTTAGGATTTTCAGTGCTGACTTTCGGAACAGCCAGGACCTCTACACTTTGGTTGGATTTTATGACATGTTAACCCATTGTGTCATTTTATGCTGAAGACGTTTTTTTAAACACATTGTTTTTAAAAACTCATTTTTTTTCTATTTAACCAATAGATAGGACCTAGTCATCTGGTCCTCTAAAGGTGGCGAATAAACGTTAACCTCTTGACAACGTTTATTAAATAGTAGGTTCTCTTAAAAAACATCATCCGGTGTTATGAGCTTAAAATCCTTCCAGTAAGATACGTTTCTAAGCTACTACTACTACTACTAATAATAATAATAATAAATGGTAATGAAAGACGTTTTTGTCTAGGATCAAGTGTCAGAGTGGACCTTTGTTTAATGGCATATT
>CM042160.1:58410262-58412762 GCA_023376005.1 Doryteuthis pealeii | reverse complement strand
GTAGGTGTGAACAACACAGATATTTTATAAACAATAAGTTACATAAACTTAGGACTAATTTATAATAATAAGTAGTTACCAAAAACACAGCAGTAAACCTATCAAATATCGGACATATGTGCTTCTCTAAAAATCAAATAAAATTTCCATCGCTCTGAGAATAGAGTACACAGCACTTGAGTTCAGAAACACGATTGTTGTCGCAGTACCGTCTACATATATAGGTATGTACAATCTATACATTGTATGTAAACCAGCTCTATATTTATTTGGTTGAGAAGATTTTTAATGTAAGTTTAAATAAATTTCAAGAAAAAAAAATAACAAAACATTTAATTCTTTATTTTATTAGTGATTTAAAATAAAAGTGCTTTTGCACTACTTTCTGCGTTAAATAGGTATGGGTATATAATATTCTTTTCGAGAATATTTTCTTGCATTTGAAACAGTCTCTATCAACTCGAACATGGATTTATACATTACACGCATGAACCCAATATGGTCATGTGATACTGTTCATTGCTCACAAATAATATAGATATTTTAAAAACCCTTTATATATTTACTTATGTGATGACTCTATAATAACAGCTCTATTTTATAGTTGAGCTACTCTACCCTCAATTAATTACAGCGGCTTGGCATGCCATAACACTTTACCGCTCCGAACTAAAGTGTCCTGACCCAGATGAAACCCATCCCCACCACCCAAAAGTAATTTAGATATATTTATATTAACATTAATACCTTATTAATCACATATATATATTAGTGTAATCCTTGTAATTAATATCATCCTATATTATCCCTACTACTGCAGTAATAATTAAATAAGTATAAATCACTTAATCCTTTTTAATAGCTATCTAAATGATACTATTTCGTAGTCTGCTGAAAGATTTTCAAATAATGATTAAGATTGTTCTCTCATTTCAATTTACCGATCATACTCATAAGTGAGCACATTCGACTATTTATAACAAAGAAAGGAAGCAAGGTTTTTATTATGCAAGGCCCCCCCCCCGATGCTTTTTTCGTTGTCTCTCGCTACATAACCTGAATCTCTCCAATGTAATTGGTTTCACGTCCAACTTGATTTATTTTATTAGGATGTAAGGTCATCTATCAGTTGTCTTAGAAGCCTCAACAATAAGAGAGAGAAGAATGTTTATGAATTTTGTTGTTTCTTTTGGTAGTGTAGTGGGATACTTGTGCATATATGCAATAATCCACAATTATGCTATATTGATTTCTCTCCTTAATATTTAATTTTTCCTCCTTAGCGGAACAAGAAAAACATAAAAGTGGTATTAAAAAAAGAAAGAAAAGAACAAAAAAGAAACTCAAGTTAAGTAGGTTGAATTTCTAATATAATGTGTGTAGTTATAGACTAATTGGTGAAGGGCTGAGAGTAAGTCTAAGTGCTCGGTAATCTTGATTAATAAACATCATTGTAAATATCTCCTATCACTCACATAATAAAAGAAAAGAAAAAGAGAAACAAATCGTTATAGTATATATATATATATAAAATTGTTGTATTTTGCGTCTTTATCTCAGTCTGCCGTGTTTCTTTCTCTTCTATCCATTTATCTATCTATGGCCTCTATCTTATCTATCTGCTGTCATATCTATCCTTTCTGTTTCTATCATCTCTATCTCTATCTCTCTCTGCTATCCAGGTGGTTTACTATCCTTACTCTGCTCCCTGGAGTTTCATATGAGTGCCTCTTTCATGTTTTGTATCGGTTATCTCTAGTCATGTTTCTGAATCTATCTATACACTGCTCATATGTTCGATATCCTATCACTCATATACTCACGAGATCTGTTTCTACTGCTATCAATCTCATGTGTTCAATACTGAGTGCTGGTTAATATCTTATATAATGCTCTGTTCTGTTCTATCTATCTTATTTCTGTCCTCGTTTTCTATTCTAGTCTATCTCTTCTGTTTCTATCTGATCTATTTCTCTGTTTGCTCTGATCTGTTTCTATCTATAGATCCAGTTATCTGTCTGTTTCTATCATATCTATGTGTAGATACTCATGGTGCATGTTTTCTATCTTATTTCTCAGTCTGTATTTCGTAATCTATGCGAGAAAATCATACAGTCTGTTAAGGGTCTATCTATCTATCTCAGCTCTGTTTCTATCTATTACTATCTCTGTCTGTTTCTATCTATCTATCTCTGTCTGTTCTATCTATCTAGGCTATCTACTTCGTCTGTTTCTATCATATCTTATCTCTGCTTTCTATCTAATCATATCTATCTCTGTTTACTAATTATCATCTTATCTATCTCTGTTTCTATCTGTTTCTATCTATCTCTGTCTGTTATCTATCTTATTCTATCTATCTATCCCTCATATCCTGTGTGTATATTAATGACGCATCGAGTGCATAGGGTTTTTATCTAGAGCAATATGGCTTAAAAATTGCTCTGAAAATAAATCTTATTTATAGTCAATTTACAAGCTAAATCTATAGACTTTGCGA
>CM042160.1:58408411-58410162 GCA_023376005.1 Doryteuthis pealeii | reverse complement strand
AAAAACAGAGAGGATACTCCTTCCTAAAAGAAGACCTATATCATCCGGGACAGCCGTAACATCTGGAAAATGCTAATTTAGAATCCTCACTCCTTCCTAAATAGAAGCACCTATATCATCGGACAGCCGTTAACCTCTGAAATGCTAATTTAGAATCCTTCACTCCTTCCTAAATAGAAGCACCTATATCATCGGGACAGCGTTAACTCTGAAATGCTAATTTAGAATCCTTCACTCCTTCCTAATAGAAGACCTATATCATCCGGACAGCCGTTAACTCTGAAATGCTAATTTTAGAATCCTTCACTCCTTCCTAAATAGAAGCACCTATATCATCCGGGACAGCCGTTAACTCTGAAATGCTAATTTAGAATCCTTCACTCCTTCCTAAATAGAAGCACCTATATCATCCGGGACGCCGTTAACTCTGAAATGCTAATTTAGAATCCTTCACTCCTTCTAAATAGAAGTACTATATCATCAGGGAGAGCTGTTAATCTGAAATGCTAATTTAGAATCCTTCACTCCTTCCTAAATAGAAGCATCAATATCATCAGGGAGAGCCGTTAACTCTGAAATGCTAATTAGCATCCGTCACTCCTTTTTAAATAGAAGCTTCAATATCATCATGGACTGTTGATACACAGGAACACAAAAGGTTCTAATTAAACTGGAATTTCAATGGGTTTAGCAAGTGCAGTAAAAACTGATAGTAGGTTGGATTGTAGTTGTGATTGTAGTGGTGTATTTTAAACTGGTGATCAAATGTTTGGAGTCCCGATGGGGGGTGGGGGTTAGGATTTTCAGTGCTGATTTTCGGAACAGCCAGGACCTCTACACTTTGGTTGGATTTTATGACATGTTAACCCATTGTGTCATTTTATGCTGAAGACGTTTTTTTAAACACATTGTTTTTAAAAACTCATTTTTTTTCTATTTAACCAATAGATAGGACCTAGTCATCTGGTCCTCTAAAGGTGGCGAATAAACGTTAACCTCTTGACAACGTTTATTAAATAGTAGGTTCTCTTAAAAAACATCATCTGGTGTTATGAGCTTAAAATCCTTCCAGTAAGATATGTTTCTAAGGGACTACTACTACTACTAATAATAATAATAAATGGTAATGAAAGACGTTTTTGTCTAGGATCAAGTGTCAAGTGTCAGAGTGGACCTTTGTTTAATGGCATATTAACTTTAGAGTAAGGATATAACAGAAGAGTGCTACAAAATGACAAATGAAGAGTAAGGCTATAACAGAAGAGTGCTACAAAATGACAAATGAAGGGTAAGGCTATTACAGAAGAGTGCTACAAAATGACAAATGAAGGTAAGGCTATTACAGAAGAGTGCTACAAAATGACAAATGAAGAGTAAGGCTATAACAGAAGAGTGCTACAAAATGACAAATGAAGGGTAAGGCTATTACAGAAGAGTGCTACAAAATGACAAATGAAGGGTAAGGCTATAAAAGAAGAGTGCTACAAAATGACAAATGAAGGGTAAGGATATAAAAGAACAGTGCTACAAAATGACAAATGAAGAGTAAGGCTATAACAGAAGAGTGCTACAAATGACAAATGAAGGGTAAGGCTATTACAGAAGAGTGCTACAAAATGACAAATGAAGGTAAGGATATAAAAGAAGAGTGCTACAAAATGACAAATGAAGGGTAAGGCTATAAAAGAAGAGTGCTACAAATGACAAATGAAGGGTAAGGATATAAAAGAAGAGTGCTACAAAATGACAAA
>CM042160.1:58328411-58405911 GCA_023376005.1 Doryteuthis pealeii | reverse complement strand
CTATATATTTGTATGTACAATCTATATATTTGTATGTACAGTCTATATATATGTATGTACAGTCTATATATATGTATGTAATGTCTATATATTTGTATGTAGCATCTATATATATGTATGTAGCGTCTATATATTTGTATGTACAGTCTATATATATGTATGTAGCGTCTATATATTTGTATGTAGCGTCTATATATTTGTATGTAGCTTCTATATATTTGTATGTAGCTTCTATATATTTGTATGTATCGTCTATATATTTGTATGTACCATCTATATATTTATGTATGTACCATCTATATATTTGTATGTACATGTATCGTATATATTTGTATGTATCGTCTATATATTTGTATGTACAGTCTATATATATGTATGCGTATGTAGCGTCTATATATTTGTATGTACTCTATATATTTGTATGTATCATCTATATATTTGTATGTAATAATATTTGTATGTAGTATGTATATATATTGTATGTACAATCTATATATGTGTATGTATCGTCTATATATTTGTATGTATCGTCTATATATTTGTATGTACAATCTATATGTATGTATCGTCTATATATTTGTATGTATCGTCTATATATTTGTATGTACAATCTATATATTTGTATGTATCTATATATTTGTATGTATCGTCTATATATTTGTATGTAGCTTCTATATATTTGTATGTAGCTTCTATATATTTGTATGTACAATCTATATATTTTTATGTATAGTCTATATATATGTATGTAGCGTCTATATATTTGTATGTACAATCTATATATTTGTATGTACCGTCTATATATTTGTATGTACAGTCTATATATTTGTATGTACAGTCTATATATTTGTATGTACAGTCTATATATTTGTATGTACAGTCTATATATAGTTTAGCTTACTGCGTAGGTGGGATCTCTGAGATAACAAAGTAATAAATGCCCAATTTTACCTGGCCAATAGTTCACCTTCAGCATGCCATACCTGCAGATTTCAAAACATGATTTTACACCTTTAATCACAAGTGACCTGTAATTAACCCTCCCCCCATTTAACCCACGTAACAGTAAAGATATGAGCAATGCCAAAACAAAGTAGAAACGTGGCCCCCTATTTTTAAAGCCCTTAAAGAATTTTCTATAGAAATTTTGGGGAAAGAAAAACAAATCCTTAATTACAGGAAAAAAAAAAGGACAGAAAAGGAAAGAGAAATTTTGAAGGCTAAATCTAGGTTATCTCACAAAAAGAAAAGAAAAAGAGAAACAAAATCGTGGGAGTGAGTCCCCGAGAGGCTTGAGTTGAGAAAAAAAACAACAACAATAACAAACAAACAGAAGATTAAGTGCTGTTGCCCTCAGGTTGAGAGACAGGTGAGAAGAGATGAGAGAAAAAAAAGGGGCTCACGTAACTGACAATAATTACCAGGTAGATGATGTCAGTTTAAAGGGGAATTAGCACCTCTAATATGAATAACAATACTTTCTAATGTATCTCAATAGCAGTGTAAAAAAAAAAAACACAACAATGCTGTAGGGAAGTTGTAAACACTGTGAGAAAAAAAAAATACAAAGTGAAAGTCCTCGGGTCTGTACCTACGTGCAAAATCTAAAATTTTCAATTCTGCCCTGCATGCTTCTTTATATGAGTGATGCTGGTAGCTTTTTAATTTAGTGTGTCCTGGGACGCATGTATTTGATTTGAATGAGTCCCCGAGAAATTTGATGGGTCCCAACTAAAGTTTTTAAATAAATTGTAAAGTTTTTATCTATCAACAACTAAAGCCATCTAACCCCTACCTTCTAACCCATCATGTGTACTTGACATGAGACTTTGATGAGTTGTGGTGCACTGTACACAATAAATTTCATTATTATTATTATCATGTATAATTTGTTTCCAAGAAACTATTGAAATGTATTTACAGTTAGCTGGAAATGGTGGGGGAAGAAAAAAACACTGGGAAACATGGATACAATTATGTGTCAGAGACACAGGACAAGTAGCTATCAACATCTCTGTGTGTATATATATATATATACATATATACCAACCCCTCCAGATCAGCAGGTTGTGACACAAGATCAATTTTTAAGTGGAGTTTAACAGGTTTGAAATCAAAGTTTTCCTTCTCCTAGACTGGTCATCTAACCAAGGTTAAAGAGCCCAGTCTGCCTACTATTTACCCATAGCTGGAGGGAGAGTATGTGGATTCATACTTTTCCCAAGGGTATTAGCACTATTTGAAATGCAAACAGCCTCATCCAGGATTTGAACTCATGTTGACGAGTTCATTTCCTATGACTAACCATTACACCACAAACCTCTTTCTTTATATAACACTGTGAGTAGATATTACATCGAAACTTTTAAGGCAAATCTATAGTATTTATATTCATTATTATTTCATAATGTAATATAAAATATATATATATATATATATATATATATATATATATATATATATATAAAAATATATAAAATATTAAATAATATATATTTCAAATATACTGAATATATATATTATATATATATATATACAAAATATATCAAATAATATATATTTCAAATATACTGAATATATATTTATATATATATATAAAAATATATAAATATTAAATACAAATATTTAAAAATATTTAATTATAATTAGATATCATAATGTAAAATAAATATCTCATTATTACTTCCTGTTATTCATTACTTATTAAGTATTTATTGATTCAGTCTTTGTAGTTATTTACTCAACCAGTTCACTAGGGGTAGGTTGCGACACAAGATCACAAGCATAGGACATCCAGCAAGGATCGAACTCACTTTTCAGTAGTAATGGATCTGTGAAACTAGCTTGCTAACTATTAAACCACGATGGGACATCTATAATTCAGTCTTTGTATGTACATAACTGAACTAGCAAAAACAGCACAGGATTTTTATTAGGTTTGGTTTGGTTTCTTTGTTTAATGACATATCAATCTTTATGGGTTATTTAATGATTTGGTTTGTTTTGTTTTACGGCATATGAACCTCGGTGGGTCATTTAATGCTGATAAAGTTTTGAAATAAATCAATTATTAATGGATAATACAATTTTGTTTATCAACTCATGTTTTTCTATTTAACCCATAGATGGGACCCTAACAGGTGCTACCACTCCAGGTCAGAGTGGACCAGGGAGTAATGGTGATGAAGAAGTGCTCCACATTCCCCAAACCTCCAAAACTGAAACCTCACTATCAGATAGAGTTTAACATCATTACCAGGACATGTAGACATTAGTCACCGCTTTCTAGCACCCATATGATAAAAAGGGGTTGGGAAAATCATATAGGTGCTAGGGTTGACGTGACCAGCCGATTGATCGAGGGGGGGGGCTCTCTCTGACCGCCTGTCTAGCCCAATATAGGGCCAAAGTGGAGTACTGCAAGTCATGAACTGCTCATCCACCTGGGTTCTATCCTTAAGCATCACAAGTCGCCACCCACGGCCAACAGGTGGCCTTATTGAGGGAGTCTTACTCCTCTGTAGAGGTGCAGTTGGTGCATTCTAACGCCCCACCGATAGGGCGGTATCCTTGTAGAAGAACAGTAACTAAAAAGCAAAGTAGGCAGAGTGGCCTAATGTCGGTATCAGCTGGTCAGCAAGGGAATCTATTCCTTTTTTGCTAGCGCTAGACCAGGGAGATTGTTTTCGCATCTTAGGTGGAGTGCCACACCTACCATCAGCTCTACATTTTACAGCACAGATTCAAGCTGTGCTACTCATGTGCTGAATTGGTGAGGACTGGTATTGAACCAGGAACCTTGTGATGGATGTAGGTGGATGCCCTACAAACTGAGTTAAACTGGCCCATAAAATATAGTCACTGAGGGCAGGATTCAAACCTGTGCAAGTAAGTAAAGTAGTGGTACTATTTAACCCATAGCTGGAGGGATGAGAGGGTTTATACCAGGGCTTGACATTAACCCTGTCCCGTCGTTGATAAAAATTACATCTGGAACGATCAATATGTCATCCGGGACGATCAATACGTCATCCGGGACAGTTTGCCGGGGATGGTAAAAATTTTTCATAAAAGTTAGTACTACATTCCAATATTGGCCGTCCAGTGATTGCCTGAATGCTGACCTCAAAATGAGGCTACGGCACCGCAGGTCTATTCTCAAAATTTTGTAATAAATAATGGTGGAGGGAGATAGTTTAAAAGGACCGAATTATGTACTACTAACCCTACTCAGGGTAACTTAAAAGTATTTTTTTTTAGCTCAAAACACACTAGGAAATGAAATTTTTTGTCCAAATATCCAGAATTATCACTGCTTCAGCTTTTCTTAATGTTTTATTACATGTTATTATGCTACTGATGACTGACAAGTATTGATGATGCTAATGAATTAAACAAAAATATTTTGATTTCAGGACGGTCCAAACCCCATTCGGGATGGTTGATAATTTTTGTTCTGGACGGTCATGAAAAAAGTTAGTGTCGGGGCCTGGTTTATACCTTTCCCAACGGTATTAGTCTGAAAGTAAATATAATGGAGTTATGACGCACTTACTAGATGTTGCATTTTAGTCACTACGCCACGGGGACTCTCTAGGAATTTTATTTTTTAACTTAAACTTAAGTCTATATATTATTAAAAAACAGCAGTACATGCCCTCCCACCCCTCAAGAAAATGGGTTGCAAGATTTTCATTAAAAAATAAAAGAGTTGCTTAGATAATTATTCTTATTTAAAAACAACATTTTTATTGTTTATCTACGGCTTGGAACCACAAGGTTCCAGGTTCAATACCGGCCCTCGCTAACTCAACACATGAGTAGTACAGGGATCTGTGCAGTAAAGTGGGGAGCTGATGGTAGGTGTGACACTCCATCTCAGATGCAAAAACAATTTCCCCTGTTTAGCGCTAGTGAAAAGGGGATAGACTCCCTTGCTGTCTGGCTGATACCGACATTAGGCTACTCTGTCGATTATACTTATATCTACATAGTATATTAGTAATACTTAAAGATAATTATTCTTACTAGCAAGAATATGTACCCTCCACCGGGCATAAGTATTAAAGTTTTAATGTAATGAAATATATTGAATTAGAAAGACTAATGAAATTAAATAAGAATGCATATAAAAAGATTACACTTATTTTAATTATATTTTAATTGGTTTCTATATAAAAATATTCAAAGCATTGATTTTGATACGTTGGAGAATAAGAAAATAATATTAGAGATCAATAACACCAGGTAATTATTCATTAAACCCAGTTTTGTTAAACCAGTATGCAAATTAGCCACACCATATATTATGTAAACCTTTATTTCTTAGTGATATGTTAGGTACATTGCAGGGTTTTAAATGCTCTAATAACATGGGCCCTTCAGGGCTGTGGGTCTGGTGCCTTCAGCTACTGGACTATTAGTGAAAACTAACGGCATGATCCCATGGGGCTATCCCCCCAGTCAACATCTCCCCCTTGATTTAAAGGGGCAGGGCTGAGTTTATTGCCCATTGCCTGAGGTGCTCTCCATGAGGGGGAATGCCGATGGGTTCGACGCATTTTTGGCACCCGCCATTTAATAAGCTTCGGTTCGTGAGTGGTCCCACATTAATACGACCTCATGTCATACCTGCATGAGTGTGGTGTGAGGCAAATACCCTAATAACACGGTCTGTTTTGAGGAAAATCCAACTTAGGTTTTCATAGACATTGTAGACAAATAAGATTTATTCTATGTACTAATGATTTTGACTATGAATTAAATACTCATTGATAAACTTACGCCATTCCTGGGAGTATTGTGATGCAAACAGTGACATAGTTTTGGCTACAGACAGCCAGACATCGAATCTCCATTATAATAAGATTTAAAAAGGACATTTTATTTGTTTTTTTATTGTTTATTTACTATGGGTTACTATCCGCCCTGTTGGCTGGGGCCACCTGTTGGTCGTGGGTGGCAACCCATGATGCTTAAGGACAAAGTCTTGGTGGATGAGCAGTCCATGACCTGCAACACTCCACTTAGAACCTTACTTAGGCTAGACGGGTGGTCGGAGAGACCCCCTCCGATCAATTGGCTGGCCATGTCAAGCCCTAGCACCTATATGATTGCCCCAACCCTATTGCCCTTATGGCAACCCTCAATCCTTCTCATCATATGGGTGCTAGAAGGTGGTGGCTGAGGTTCTACATGTTCTGAGAATGATATTAAACTATCTGACGGTGAGGTTCCAGTTCTGGAGGTTTGGGGAATGTGGAACACCCCTTCATCACCATTGCTTCCTGGGCCACTAACCTGGAGTGGTAGTACCTGTTAGGGTCCCATCTATGGGTTGAATAGAAAAAAATGAGTTTATAAACAAAATTGTATTATGCATTAAGAATGAACTTATTTCACAACTTTGTCGGCATTAAATGACCCACCAAGTTTGATATGCCGTAAACAAAAACAAAACAAACTATGGGTTACTGTGTTGTTTACATTGTGCATGGAGTCCAGAAGAATTCAGGCTGGTTGGAATATCATCATGGTATGTTGACAGCATCGATTCCTTTGATCAGTCCCTATTGGCCATCGCCCTTGTGAAGATCTCTAGACAGTATCCAGTAGTAGCACAGAGTGGCTGAAAATAACTTTTTGTTGGTTGGCCAACACTGGTATGTCCATGTGTAGGAGTCCATAAAGAGAATGTTACTTATATTTGTTCTTATTTCTCCAGTAGTGCTCTACCCTATCAGTTAACGCTGTAGAATATACAAACTGCATTAGTGGCAACCCCTTCTTGCTTGGTAGTTGTTTGAACCTATTACAAATTCCAGGGATTTTTCTGCAGGTATTTCTTCGGACATCCATAGTACATAACCAGGTGGCAATGACAATTTTATCAGACTGAGTTGTCTTGATATAAAAAAAGATTTTTTTTTCATTTCTTTTTAAGAAAAGAAAGTAAATAACATTATATAAATAGATTTGATAAACTTAGAGAAAAGTGTTCCATTCACTATAAATATACTTATATCCTTTTTTTTTTTGTATTGGTGACCTGTCTATAGATTCTTTCAATATAACATTTTTTTACAGTGTTATTAGAGCATAGAATATTTGTTTTGTTTTTTTTACAAGGTCATCATGTAGTGAAGTAGAAAACTGTGACAAAATAAATAAAACTCATTGGTGATTATTATATAGAGGTTAATGCACTGCAAATGAGAAAGGGAGGTATTGTCTGGGGTCAGGAATTAAAGCAGGCATGACTGAAAGAATAGGGATACGCAAGCAAAATTTATGGCTTAAACTTTTTCTATTGGTTGGGTTTTATTTTTTTGGCACACCTGAAACACATTGGCCCTATCTAAAAAATAAAAAAAATTAAAAAAAATTAAAAAATTTCTCTTGACTAATTTTTGTTGCTTTTAGTTTTCCATACTTTTTGTATTCAGAAGATCCTCTTCTGTGGCAATTTGTTAGATTTTAAAAATATTAACTTTCTTATGGTTTCAGCCATTTGCAATATAAATACAATGTTGACACTATCTCTGATTTTCTGACATCCAAGTAAAAGAGTTATCTTTTCCTCGTTTTTATTAATATATCAAATACTTGTGTTCCTTAATTGTATGACTGTTGTCCTATTGCAAAACCCCCTGGTTAAAAATGAGACCGTCTAAAGAGTCCAAGATGAAACGACAAAAATGTAAATTTTGATTATCTGGTGTTGCTTATCTGCCGAATTCTTATTTCTTATTAGTTTTGTTACCTCAGTTAAATAATGGACCCTGCCGTTTTTATTATAAAGAAAGGGAAGAAAAAAGAAATGCTACACAGAAAAATATAATAATAAAGAAAGAAAGACAGAAAAGAGCAGGGGAAGAGAAAGAGAGAGAACAAGCGGAAATGATAATGCCAATCTGTTTCAATCGAACATAATGAAAAAATGAAAAGAAATTTTAAAAAAAGAGTGAGTTAAATCAAGATTATTATATTTCTTATATATTGAACTATTGCAATAGCTCTTAAGTAAACATATCAAATGTAATAATTGAATTATCATACTGTGGTATATGCACAGGTCCTGCTAGTAAATAATCAATACTCGTGTTCCTTATTGTACAAATATGGTTAAAAATGAAACTGTCCAAATTTTCCAAGATGAAATGCATAAATGTAAATCCTGATTATCTGGTGTTGTTTATTCACCGAATTTTTATTCATTATGAGTGTTGTCACCTCAGCTAAATAATGGACCATTTCGTTTTTTATTAGAAAGAAAGAAAGGGAAGAAAAAACAGAAAAGTTGGGTATAGCTGACCATATATGGAAAGAAAAGAGAAACCATCTATCGTTGTGGGATAAAGATAAAATAATAGTTAGGGAAGGACATTGGAAAAGAAGATGCCACAAACAAGCAGTTCATATATTGAGCTATAGTGACCTCTTGAGTTGACCAAGTATAGAAATAACTATAATATGGGAACCAATCATTGAAAAGGTTAAATCAAATTGTTTTTTAAAGTAAATTACTTTAAAAATTAAAAAAAATATATAAAAATGACGGATATCATTGGATTTTACGCCTTGAACCAGGATTGTCAAGGATTTGAACTTGTGTCGCCAAGTCCATTTCCTATGATGATAACCATTGCACCACACGTCTCTATATTTGGTATATTTGTTAAACATTGTAGATCGATTTAAAGTTAAATTGCGAATGACTAAGTAAATAATCAAGCAAGAGAATAGAAAAAAAATAATTGATTTACAATAAACAGAGTTGCAAAACAGCAGGATTATAAGTTTCAGTTGTTCAACCAGATGTAATAGATAAAAAAAAAAATTAAAAAAATAAATAGATAAATGACTTATTTTCAAAGTGTACCTTGTAACATTTGTGTCAGAAAATTATGTCAATTTTTATTCATTTCTACGGTTGGTTGGTTGGTGTAGTGTAATGGTATTTGCCTGCTCATCCCACTTATGAGGGCTGGACACAAGGTCTCGTTTTTACGTGGGCACATAAAAATTGCAAGGATCTGGGGGGGGGGGCATGGCCCCCTTGGATCGATGCTATTAATTGAACTTTACCGGTCCAGAGGCCGAAGCACACTGGACCCCCAGCCGAGGCCGGGTATAGAAGGCAAGTGTCAAAGCACAGAATCTGGAACAGATACTACACTTTGATCCTCCAAGAGGTAAAGCTGGGAAGGTAAGTCTCAAAGCACAGAATCTGGAACAGATACTACACTTTGATCCTCCAAGAGGTAAAGCTGGGAAGGTAAGTCTCAAAGCACAGAATCTGGAACAGACACTACACTTTGATCCTCTCTTCTGGTTGGTGTAGTGTAATTATTATGGACTACGAAGAATTTGGGGATTGAAAGGAGAAAGAAGAGAAAAAGAAATAAGAACAATCAAAGATTAAAATTTCGAAGAGTAAACATTAAGCGGGGTGCCAGTAATTTGACCGAAGAATAACCTCAGAAATAGATTTAAAAATAAAAACGGAAGTTCTGGGTTTTGACCGAAAAACGGATGTGATGCTGGAACGAGAAATGGGAGAGGAGAAAATCTGTCTCTTTTTGCCTTGACTGTAGTGAGAGTCAGACGTACGTTGGTCCCGGTCCCCTGTATGGGTGTTGGACAGCAGTACAGAACATGATACTATGTTAGAAGATAGAATAATTTGACGATACCCTCTCTTTTTCTCTGTCTTTCCTTCTCTCTGAAAAAGAACCCACGAGCCAAGAAATAAATACAAAGCTCCTTGTGACTATACAACTTGCGTGTATGTTGTTTCTGAACTAACGACTACTACTAACGACGACTACTACTACAACTTGAGTTGGCCTATGCAACATATACCGTTCTGGTATTGGGATCATCGTTCTGTTACAGTTGGATTTAACGGCAAGCTTGTTTTTTTTATTTTATTTTTTTTGTTTGTTTTTACAGAGTATTTACCACATTGTATGAAGCCATTGTATGGCAGGCATCTGCCATATTCTGAATGTCTTGCTGCCCTGGGAATGGATTCATTGAAACTCTGCATATGGCAACTGACCTGGTAAACGCTCATAAGGTCATTAATCATCTTAACAACAGCAACCTTGAGCACCTTTTTGATCTCCATGTTTCTAACACACAAGGGCATGCCTACAAAGTCAGAAAACAGCATAGCTCACATGACTTTTGGAAACATTTTTTCACGCTCAGAGTTGCCGAGGCATGGAATAAACTGCCTGCATCCGTTGTAGGCTGCTGAAACACTGCATCTTTCAAAGCCTCCATGCTTCCTGTAATCTGCCAACACTATACCTGATACCCCCTGCGCACACATACATGTATATTATTACTGTACACTATCCGTGTTCCTGACACTAATACATTATTCTATGTACTATACATGAGACTTTGATGAGTTGTGATGCACCTGAGCACTGTACACAATAAATTTTATTATTATTATAAAATGTATTATGATTATTTAATCAATTGCTTTGTGATCAACTTTGTTTTTTTTTCTCAGGGGAGATAACTCATGTGCATTAATCTGCAGAGTAATATTAAAGGTTAATTGGATTTTACGGCATGCCAACCTTTGTTGGATTATTTTATGCCAAAAACATTTTATTTTATTCATTCTTGATGGTATTCAAAATTTTCTCTTTCAAACTCAATTTTTACAAAAAAGTTTTTTTAAACTCATTTTTTTTCTATTCAACCCTAACTAGCACAGCGTATTTTAGGGCAGGAGGCCGGGATGACAGCATCTGAAAATTACAGAGTTTTTTTTTTTAATCTAATCAAATTTTAACTTTTTGGGGGTAAATCTAGAAAGTTAAAAAAAATATATATCTAAACTATTTCTCAATTTTAAATCTGAAGCCAGCAATCCAGGTTCAAATCCCACTGGGACCGTGAAAAAAGAACTCTCATACTTGGGTTGTCCGACCGCTCGCCAGTGTACCCAGCTGGAAACAGGTACTTAGCCCTTACAGCAGTGCTAGAAACCAGAGAAACCAATCCGACTTAAGGCATACTAAAATGGACATCAGGTGGACATCCGGGAGTCATGACTTGGATATGGCCCGACCTCCTGAGAATGTCAGGAATTAAGGGCCAAAACACTTGCTTAAAGGGTACCTCTCCTCTAAGGACCACCTGCTGTTATGCTCTCCCCAAGTTTCTTTCCACTTACATAAATCATGTTTGTATGTAATAGTAAAAGTAAGTAAAGTCGATGGGGTGGCCTAATGTCGGTATCAGCCAGACAGTGAAGGAGTCTATCCCTTTTCACTAGCTCTAGACCAAGGAGATTGTTTACGCATCTGAGGTAGAGCGCCACACCTACCATTAGTGCCCTACTTTACTGCACAGATCCCTGTGCTACTCCTACGCCAAGTTGGCGAGGGCCGGTATCGAACCAAGAACCTTGTGGTTCCTAGCCAAGTGCTCTACCGACTGAGCTAAACCGACCTTAGCCAAAAAAAATTTTTTTTTTTTTAAATGGCACATTGCAGCAAGATTTTTGTAAGAGCAATACACTGAGTACTCTTAGAGAATAAAAAAGTCCACAATTCCATTGAAGAAGAACTGGAAGAGAGACAACTGTTCTAAGAGTCGTACAAAAAATCATATTTATTGGTTAATGAAAATATTTCAATATAAAACTAGATATTATGATAAAAAAATCTACATATTAACACTCGTGCTCCTTAAGTGTTCAACCATTACCATCTTGCAATACCCTCTGGTTAAAAATGAGACTGTCCAAATCTTCCAAGATGAAATGCCAAAATGTAAATCCTGATTATCTGGTGTTGCTTATCTGCCGAATTCTTATTAGTGTCACCACCTCATCTAAATAATAGACCATTCCGTTTTTATTATAAGGGAAGAGTCATGCTACACAGGAAAATATAATAAGAAAGAAAGAAAGGCGAAAGCTAGTGAGGGGTGAGCGCGCGGAAGTGATAACGCTAATCTGTTTCAATCATAATGAAAAGATGAAAAGAAGGAACGAAAGAAAAAAAGAGCGAGATGTTATTATACTTTTTTATATATTGAAATATTTCGCAATAGTTCTTAAGTAAACATATCAAACGTAATAATTAAATCATCATACTGTGGTATATCCACAGGTCTTGCTAGTATAATATTAAGGAGAAAAATAAGTTTCGTATTTTTATTTTCAGTGGTGAGCGTGGGGAAGTGATAACGCTAATCTGTTTCAATCATAATGAAAAGATGAAAAGAAAGAAAGAAAGAAAAGAGTGAGATGTTATTATACTTTTTATATATTGAAGTATTTCACGTATTTTCACTTTTAACGTATACACATGATGCAATGACAATGGCATGTAAATCCTTTTAAGGTGTGTGTTAACATGACAGATACAATTGTGTTTTTTTTATTTATATGACATTGGTCTATTTAAAGCAATTATATGGTGACATGAGTGTATCGCTGATAATCTCTAGGTGTATTGTTAAATTAAGTTAAATAATTTATATATATACTAGCAAATATATGCACCCTCCGGGTGCAAGTATTTAAGTTTTGATATAATAAAATATCATATTAAATTAGAAAGGCTAATGAAACTGAATAAGAATGCAGATAAAAAGATCTGCAACAGAGGGGGTATAATCGAAAAATAGAACAACTTTGAAACTAACTATTCCATCATTTTCCATTACTCCCCTCTTTCATTGGTAAATTTTCCTAGTTTAACTATTTAGTTAAAATAGGAAGTAAAGGATAATATTACTGTTATTTCTTCTTGTAAATAAATTTTCTTTAAGATTTATCCACGAGATTTTTGTTTATATTTCTTAAGATAAAACCAAACAATTAGAAATCAATAATACCAAGCACATATTTATTAAAATAAAATTTTAAATATCAATATGCAAATTAGCCTTCTCGTTCAAACTGTAAACCGCTATTTTGTTGTATATATAAATACAATTGCATATTATTAGTACGTAGATATGGTCAACAGTATTAATAATGTAAAACAATTTTTATTAATAACTGAAGGTTTAAAAGAATGAAATCCTGGAGAATTTGACGTAAATAATTAAGGGAATTGTGACTTGAGTAGTAATATAGTTTCGGTTACAGAGAGAAAAACACACAATCTCCATTATAATAAGATAGTATATAAATAATTTATTTTTATATATATAGTATATAAAATAATTAAACTGTATATTAATTATATACAGTTTAATTATTTTGGCTTAACGATGCAAGCTCATTGGAAAATAATGTTTTATTTAAAAGAAAAAAAATGGTCAAAATAACGTATGCAAGACTATCAATTAAAAATTGTTATTTTATTATGAAATTATTAATTCGTTTTTACAATGTTTATTTTTTAAAAACAATTCTATGATTTTTCAAGATATTCTATTACTAGATATAATCTTTAAAAAAATACTTTAAATTATTTAGATATTTATAGTAATATAATACTTTCAAAAATTATATCCATTATTCAAGCTAAATATAAATATCATTTAAAAAAAATATTTCATTACTATAAATATTTTAAAGAAATATTTAATTACTGAATATTATAAATATGATTTTTAAGAATATTTCCTAACTAAATATAGGTATAATTTAAAAAAAATATCTTATTAATAAATTATGAATTGAATTAAACTTTTAATCAATATTGAAATATTTTAAAATAAAATGAGACATTTTCCCTAGTCAAAATTGTGACTTATTCGATTTTTTTTTTTACAAAATGATTAATAAATGAATAAAATAATAAATAATTAATAAAATAAAAATAATAAATAATAAATAAATATATTGTATTGCTATTGTTGTTCGTGAATATCTGAATCACCATTTTCCTGTGAGATGGATGGGTAGAAGTAGTCTGCATGAATGTCCAGCCAGAAGCTCTGATTTAACAGCCTGCAACATTTTCTTTGGGGTTGGTCGATGGAGTAAAGTCTACTCTTCGAAACCAACAGATAAATAATAAAATTAATAAATAGATGATAAAAATTTTTTTTTAAATGATTACATTTTTGTTTAACTTCATAAAACAAGGGCATCTTTTCGTCAAAATGGTAGAATTTGAAATAATCTTTCTTTGGTTAGAGACAATATGATGATTGGAATATGAAATTAATGAAAGTTAAAACAATATGTAGGGGTGACAAGACTTTCGGACCACCCTGTATATTAATTATTAAAACAAAAAAATAATGAAAGTGAAAACAATATGTAGGGGTGTCAAAACTTTCGGACCATCCTGTATAATAATTTGAAAATGCCTTTATTCAAACTTTTTTCTTATGATTAAATTTTCGTCTTCAGAAGCATGGAATACAGAAAAGACCCAAGAAGAACAATAGCATATTGATCTTTGAAGAAAGAAATGCCAATGTTAAAAAAAAAAACAACCCCACAAAAAATAACCCCAACATTAATCCCCCCTCCCTTGATCAAATTTAATTTTTCCTAAATTTGATTTAAAAGATGGAGCACTAACCATAATATATATTTAAGTGAGTATTATATAAGACAGTCCTGCAGGAAGAAAGAATGAAATTTATTGCGTAGTGCTCAGGTGCACCACATTAGCGCAAACAAATTTTTAAAAACTTATTTCAGTTGTTCTGTTTATTAAAAAGAAAATCAAAGATAAAAAAAACCTTCAATTATTAGTTTAATAATTCAAGGTTGTTTTTTTTTTTTTTTTAACTAATCAAGTTAAAGGACTGACCGCCCGCCCCTAAAAAAAAAACAAACTAAAAAAACGATTTATTTCTTTGAATAAAAATGACAAAACATGATTAAAATTAAAATTATATCTAGACCACACCAGACTCTATATTAAATATTATGCTAACCAATTTTTAAAAAACAAAAGGAAAACATCAAATATTCTATTTTGTAATATGTGATGTGAGTTCAAGTCCAGTTCTAGACAATTTCTTTGTTCCAAATTCCTTTAATTTAATTTATACAACACCCCGGAAAGAAAAACAAACAACTCTCAAATAACATGCACGTAACATTTTAATTATTGAGGTCAGATTTTTTTTTTTTTTGAAACCTCACCAAACAGGTGTAATTGAAAATTTAATGCCTACTTTCCAAGACCAATAAGTAGTTTAACCCTGACAGTGATTTATTTTCACTAGATTTTAAAAGCTGTTTATTAAAAAAAGGTAGCAAACGGGTGACAACGTGTTTATTGGAGAAACTAAACTACATTAGTCATGGGAAAGTAATAGTAAGGGCAGACAAATATTTAAATTTTTTCTCTTTCATTTCATTCATACACCAGTAGAATCAGTTGTTTTGCAAGAAATGAAAAGAAGAAAACAAAGATACGTGATCCGGGTCAAGTTAACGAATATTTTCTAACAATTGAAATAAGTCAAATAGGGAAAGGATAATAATACTTAAGAATTATTACGTGACATCGTGAAAGAAAGGAAGAAAGAAAGCGCTACCTTCAGCGTCTAATCTAATAAGGACAAACATCTTGAGAATAAAACGCAACCCATATATAAAAGTAAATAAGTAAAGTCGACGGGGCGGCCTAAAGTCGTTATCAGCCAGTCAGCGAGGGAGTCTATCCCCTTTTCAATAGCGCTAGACCATATAATATATATATAGGTGGATGATATCAAGTGTTTTCTTGATATGATTCAACCAAAATCGAGAACTCAAACGTACATATAAAGATTTGCGTTATGTCAATGTCATACTAAGTATATACGCAAGTATGATAAATAAATTTTATGTCTACAATCTACATCAAGGTATATAGAGGGTGATTGAAAAGTAGCTCCCTATTTTAAACTATTTATAATTTTTTTAATATGCAGCTAATTTTCTCAATACTTTAACATATCTTCCTTAATATATGGCAATTAAATCTGTGTTGTTGTTGGTGTACCTCCACATTTTGCTATTGTTCGTGAATGGCTGAATCACCATTTTCCTGGGAGATGGATGGGTAGACGTGGTCCGCATGAGTGGTTGGCCAGAACCATTGATTTAAAACCCTGCGACTTTTTTTCTTTGGGGTTGATCGAAGGAGCAAGTCTACTCTTAGAAACCAACGACTTTGGAAGAACTTGAAGGACGAATACGAGAATTTCTTTCTTTTATTCCACAAGACTTCCTGGGAAGATCAGTTGATGCGATTCCCGAGCGGCTTGAGAGGCTGGAGGCGAATGCTGCCCTTATAGAATTTTAAATAAAACTCCATGTTATGTGTGTTCTTTTCTTATTATTATTTATTTTGAAAAAAAAAAATTAAAAAATAGATAAGATTTTTAAAATAGGGGAGGGAATTACTTTACAATCAATCACCTTGTATAAAAATATGATAAAGAATACGTTACTTACCTGTATGATATATTTAGAATTAGGTGTTGCATTCGCTTCATCAATAACATTTGTTTCTGTAATTTTGGCCCCTTTAATTTCTCCGGGTTTTTTCCCAACATGGGTTTTGCAATATACTTCTTTATCTCCGTTTCCATTATTATTATTACTGTTGGTGTTTGGGTTACAGAAAAAGGTTTGTTGCGTGAGGGGCATGCCGCAAATTCGACATCGGAAACATTGTTTATGGAAAAGCTTGTCGGGTCCGACAAGGATCCTTTTATCATCTTCGGGTGGGACGGTTTTGTTGCACCTGAGACAGGGATCAACTTCATCAGGCTCGGCCTGCCTCTCAAACTTGTATTCGTAAAGGGTGGCCCGTTCATAGGCAAAACTGTATTTAAAGGACGGTTTTTCTTTAGTACTACTGGTCTCGTCGATATCCGACGAGTTACTACCAATATTTGCCGATTGTACACTCATGATTAACTAGAACGAAGACGTTACAAAAACGAATATTAGGGCGTACATATGCCGGTTTTAAAAGGGTTGTGTTTTGTCAAGTGATACGAATTTAAAACATCCGGAAGCTTGTTTTAAATACTCAAATGTGCGTGTGTGGTTTTTAGTCTCCCTTTGTTTCAAAATTGATCTTCGCTACATTCTTGCTTGATCCGAAATAAAAAAAAAAATAAAAAAATTATAATCCAGTGATTGAATTAACAAACGAAACAGCAAGATGTACGAGTTAGTCAGGTAAAAAATGGCCAGGTATGTGAGTAAGAGTCGATAGCTACTTAAAGTTTGCTACAAAAGTTGTTGTTATATTTTTAGTGTGCCCACCTAACGTGACCTACTTAAAAGCATACCTGAATGACGCTAACTTTTTCTTTCTTTCTTTTTCTTTCTTTTTTGTTTTCTTTTTCACCTGTAGTTGCAATCCGGAATTTATTGATATAGTCAGGAAAATGGATTGCCACTTCTTAATGACTACCGACTACCGTATTGTCATAGTCTGTGTGTGTGTGTGTGTGTGTTAGGGGGTAGACTGTGAATTGAGGGGCGTAATTTTTTACCACAGTCTACCGGACAGATGTTAGTGGAATATGAAATGAAGTCCAGTGTATATATCTTTAATTTCTCAACTTGTATTAAATTTTTAATAAAAATCAAACTCTAAGGAAAACATGATTTAATATGTTAATTCATTTATAAATTTAAAAAAAAATTAAACGACAGCATTAAAGTGTATAAGAACTGAATCAGTACGCAACAACTTTAAATCTATTCGACATCAATTAATGCTGTCCTCTAATTAAAAACAAACAAACTTACAAATGAATTAACGTATTAAGTTATGTTTTCTTTAGAGTTTGTATTTTTATTATTAAAAGTATGAATCCCAGTTGATAAATTTAAAATATATACATTGGACTTCATTTCACATTCCACTAACATCTGTCCGGTAGACTAGTAAGAATTTACGCACCTCAATTCACAGTCTACCTGTGTGTGTGTGTGTGTGTGTGTGTGTGTCCTTCACGGGTCTTATTTCTTAGTCTACTACTAATTTTTTTAAAACAAAGAGTGACAGCTGAAAAAGAAAAGTGCACTATAAAAACAAATTAAACCTTGTCTGAAATATCGATTTTTATGAATATTTATTTTCATTTATCGGATATACTCCTGTATTGTTGCATACCTTTCTTCACTACACTGGATCGTCTATCTTCTAATGGTCTGGTCTTTCTTGTGGACTTCGGGTCTGGTTTCTGTTGGGGATCACTGCTTATCAGAAGCCCTGTGCTATTGTTAGTTTTTGGTAATAAACACAAGACTTCGATTTGCTTTTGATGTTACTTTATTCATAAACCCCCAGACCAGACAATGCGCGCGGATCCTTACATCTTGCTAGCTCGGCTTCTAAGTTCTAACTCTAATTACGTTGCTTACACCTTAAACCGGAAGGGCCTTCTATCGGGGTTCCCGGTTCTCACGGTTTATCCCGCAAGGCAAGGTCAGAGTGAGGTCAAGCATTGTCACTCACCCTCAAGGCCATCAGCTGCACTAATATGATTTCTACACTATTGTCATAATCATTAGGTATCCAATGATTATGTAACAGTATAAGTCAAGTTTGTCCGACCTAATTTTTAGCTACCCTGTCGGTGGGGCTGTAGAATACGCTGACTGCACCTCTGTAGAGGGGTAAGACCCCCACCACCACCAGTGGACCACCTGTTGGCCGTGGGTGGCGACTTGTGATGGTTAAGGACAGAATCCTCATGTAAGCAGCATGCAACACTCCACTTAGGCCCTTACTTAGCCTAGACAGGCAGTCAGAGAGGCCCTTTCCAATCAACCAGCTGGTCATGTCAAGCCCTAGCACCTATATGATTGTCCCAGTCCCAACCCTATTGCCCTTATGGCAAATTCCAACCCTTTTTATACATGTGATAGAAGGTGGTGGCTGTGGGTCTTATTGTCCTGGGTGTAACATTAAAATCTGATGGTGAAGTTTCAATTCTTGAGCTCTGGGGAATGTGGAGTATCCCTTCATCACCATTACTCATAGGATCACTCTGACCCGGAGTGGTAGTACCTGTTAGGATTCCATCAATGGGTTAAATAGAAAAAATGAGTTTGCAAATATGTGTTTTAAAAAAATTGAGTACCCATGAATAAAACAGTCTTAGGCATAAAATGACCCAATAGGTTGACATGCCGTAAAATCCAACCAACCAACCAACCAACCCATCAAGAATAAATAAAACAAAAACGTCTTCGGCATAAAATGACCCAATGGGTTGACATGCCGTAAATCCAACCAACCAACAACCCCATCAAGAATAAATAAAACAAAAACATCTTCGGCATAAAATGACCCAAATGGTTGACATGCCGTAAACCAATCAACCAACCAACCAACCAACCCATCAAGAATAAATAAAACAAAAACGTCTTCGGCATAAAATGACCCAATGGGTTGACATGCCGTAAACCAACCAACCAACCAACCAACCCATCAAGAATAAATAAAACAAAAACATCTTCGGCATAAAATGACCCAAATGGGTTGACATGCCGTAAACCAACCAACCAACCAACCCATCAAGAATAAATAAAACAAAACATCTTCGGCATAAAATGACCCAAATGGGTTGACATGCCGTAAACCAACCAACCAACCAACCAACCAACCAACCATCTAATTTTTAGGAAAAAAATGCTATCAACTGACCCAAGTTGTGAGCCGGATTGACATAAGGTCAATTTTTAAGTGAAATATGGCTGGTTTTGAATTAAGAGATTTGCTTTTCCTAGACCGGTTGCCATACAAATACTAAAAAAAACAAATCTGTGTTCACCCAAATTGCACCTAGTTATAGACATAATTTTAGGATTTAAATGACCAGTGAAAAAAAAAATTAAGCAAATGATATAAAATCAGTCTTATGTGAATTGTAGACATAAGTATTATACTTGTGTAGGGATACAAAAAATAATTATCTACCTTAGATAATTTGTATGTGTAATAGGGGGTCACATGATGGTTCCAAAAACCCATTCTAGATCTATTTTTACTTCTGGCCTTTGAACAGTAGAGAAGTTGTCTCTGGTCTTGTTTATCCTTCTGTTGTGTTCAGTGTTAATATATCACAGATATACTAATATTGGTTCTTGGAGAGGGTGGACTTGACTAAAAATGAATACCTCTTCATCGTCATTACTCCCTAGTCCACTCTTACCTGGAGTGGTAGTACCTGTTAGGATCCCATCTTTGGGTTGAATAGAAAATATTTCTTTAAAATGTGTTTAAAAAAATTGAGTTTAAAAAAATCGAGTACCTATCAAAACTAAAATATCTTCAGGATAAAATAACCCAGCAAGGTTTGACATGCCTTAAAATTCAACCAACCAACCAACCAGCCAAACCAAATCACTAAGACGGTGTCCATATCAGACAGGCTCTCAGGAAGGATTAGGTTTTAAATTTGTATTGGCTTGCTTAAAATGAATGAGTAAATAAGAATAATGGCTTAACTGTTAAAGTTACAGAAAACTATGTCATGTTTATTTATGAAGAAAAAAGAAGAAAAAAAAAACACCACTACTACTACCACCACCACCACCTCTACCAGCCATTTAAACTTTCAATAACAACAATAACAAAATCAAAATTTGAATTTTCCAATAAAGAGTGAGAGAGAGATCTGCCATCGTTAATAATCTCAGCAAGACTTCTCTTAAATTTTCACTGCCAGTTTAGCTCAGTTGGTAGATAATTTGCCTAGTAATTGCAAGGTTCCAGGTTCAATACCGGTTGGTTGGTTGGCTTTTACAGCATGTCAACCCTTGTTGGGTTATTTTATGCCGAAATATTGTTTTAGTATTATCTGCGTTATTCGGACTATTGTCCCCATCTTCATTGTTATTTGTACAACGTTTCGGCCGATATACCCTCCGGCCTTCTTCAGGTATTTCTTGTCGGACTAGGGAACCTTCTCAGACTCGGGAACCTTTTTTTCGAACACGGGAACTTTCTTGTCGTATTCGGGAGCCATCACGGAACAAAAGAGTGAGAGAGAAAGAGACAAATGTCAAAAGAGAGAGAGAGAAAGAGAGACAAAAGTATATCGGCCGAAACGTTGTACAAATAACAATGAAGATGGGGACAATAGTCCGAATAACGCAGATAATACTAATCTTCAAGCCTCATCTCAAACATTCAGAGAAATATATTGCTTTATTCATACTTGATGGGTAATGAAAAATTATTTTATCTAAACTCAATTTTTTAAAACTCATTTTTTTCTATTTAGGACGGATATCAAAGTGTCTTGGTTATGATGTTAAACTGCATCCAATGATGAAGTTACAATTCTGGAGCTCTGGGGAGTGTCATTACTCCCAGGTCCACTCTGACCCGGAGTGGTAGTACCTGTTAGGGTCCCATCTATGGGTTAAATAGAAAAATGTATTTGTAAAAAAATTGTATTATCCATTAAGAATTGATTTATTTCAAAACTTTATCAGCATTAAATTACCCACTGAGGTTGATATGCCGTTAAACAAACCAAACCAAAACCTCTAGTTCGTCAATAAGCCAAACTTGGTAAGTCAATCTTCCTGCGTCTTTCTTCAGACGAAAGGTTCTTTAAATCATTAAATTACCTTAGCAGACATGCTGATTGGTACGTGTTAGAGTCCCATCTATGAGTTAAATAGAAAAAAAATGAGTTTAACAAATGTGTTAAAATTTAAGTTTAAAAAAAAAAAGAAATTGAGTACCCATCAAGAATGAATATCACAAAACGTCTTTGGCATAAAATAACCCAACAAGGGTTGACATGCCGTAAAATCTAACCAACCAACCAAACATTTTCTTTTCTTTTTTTTTCTTCTTCTTTCATCAAATTTATATACAAGATCAAAAAGAAAAAAGAACAAAAAAAAGGAAAAAGAAATGAAAGAAATGAAGTTCATGTTAAGTGGATTGTGTTTTTGAATAATTGGTCTCACCAACAATCAGTGCTGATTTCTTACATTCTGATTTATTGCCTTTAATAAAAGATCAACAGCAGTCTACAACCATCCCCCCCACCCAATCAACGTTCATTCTTCTTATATGGAGCAAGAGAGAAAGACTGTGACACACACATACACATAGACACACACACACACACAAAGCAACTAATAAGTAGAAGAAAGGAGAGAGAGAGAGAGAGAGAGAGAGAGAGGAGAGAGAGAGAGGAGAGAGAGAGAGAGAGAGAGAGAGAGAGAGTGAGGAGAGAGAAAGAGAGAGAGAGTGAGGAGAGAGAAAGAAGAGTGAGGAGAGAGAGAGAAGAGAGGAGAGAGAGAGGAGAGAGAGAGAGAGAGAGAGAGAGAGAGGAGAGAGAGAGAGAGAGAGATATGGGGAAGAAGAATCAGTACAATTAACAATCACTGGTCAATCTGAAAAGGAAGTGGACAAAAAAGTCATCTAATATCAAATTGGCTGATCAAACAACTTCACAAATTATAATCATTATAAATTTCTTTCTTTTATGGAAGTCAAAACTTGATCCTGGTTTCCTAAATTTGGACTATCTATATATTTAAAAAGGGCAGTTGTGTGTATGTATATCCGGAGGAAACTATGAAAATAAAACAATTAACGCCAAAATAAATATGTATACACATTCACTATCATCAGATCTTGCTTTTTGAGCAAATTTTGAGATAATTAAAAAATAAAATTAAAATAGTACAAACATGGAATTTTTTTTTCGCATTTAATATTTTAAATAGGAGACATTAATTTTTCTTTTCAGAGTGTCTGCACTTTTTTTTCTATTGCCCACCAGGTCGGATCAACACAAGGTCATTTCTATGTAGGGATTTTAATAGGGTATCCTGCGAGGATCCAACTCATGATTCAGTTATAATGGATCTGCAAGACTAATTCCCCCCCCCCCCCAGGTAATACCGGGTTGTTACTTCTAGTATTCGATAAGGGTAAAAATGTTTTTTTTTTTATTTTCTCTCTTGCAATCATCTATATTTTCTGAGTTACCTCCCTTGTTAGATCAGATTGATTGATTTTAATGGCATGTCAACCTGCCCAGAGTTTGAATAAGAAGTTTTCCTTCTCCTAGACTGGTTGCCGTATATCAAAGCCAAAGAACCTAAGCTATATTTACTCAATCCCTCCACCACGGACAGGATGTGACAGAAGAGCAATTTATTAGTAGAGTACAGCTAGTTTGAATTAAGAGATTTCCTTCTCCTAGACTGGTTGCTGTACCAAGGTGAAAGAACCCAATCTGTATTTACTCAACCCTTCCACCAAGGGCAGGATGTGACTCAGGGTCAATTTATAAGCAGAGTACAGCTGATTTGAATCCAGAGATTTCCTTCTCCTAGATTGGTTGTCATGCTTACACCAAAGAACTTACTATACTTACTCAACTCCTTTGCAACAGACAACTCTGCGTATAAATTGATCTTGTGTCACAACACAAGGTCAATTTATACGCAGATTACAGCTGGTTTGAATTCAGAGATTTCTTTCTTCTAGATTGGTTGTCGCACCTAGGCCAAAGAACCCAATCTGAATTCACTCACCTCCCCCCCTGCCATGGACAGGAAGTGACATAAGGTCAATTTATAAGGAGAATACAACTGGTTTTGAATTCAGTTTTCCTTCTCCTAGATTGGTTTCTTTTATGGATGTGGATTAGTTCAAGAAACTTGATCCTACTTTCTTAAATTTGAACTTGCAAACTCGCTGCATTTTCTGAACTGTCTCTCTTGTTAGATCAGATTACGGTGGAACCTTAGTTTGATCTTTGAACCGATTTGTTCAAAAACTGAAACAATATTTCTCATAAGAAATAGTGTAAAGTGGATTTATGAATTCTTGAAGGTGGAACCTTAGTTTGATCTTTGAACCGATTTGTTCAAAAACTGAAACAATATTTCTCATAAGAAATAGTGTAAAGTGGATTTATGAATTCTTGAAGGTGGAACCTTAGTTTGATCTTTGAACCGATTTGTTCAAAAACTGAAACAATATTTCTCATAAGAAATAGTGTAAAGTGGATTTATGAATTCTTGAAGGTGGAACCTTAGTTTGATCTTTGAACTGATTTGTTCAAAAACTGAAACAATATTTCTCATAAGAAATAGTGTAAAGTGGATTTATGAATTCTTGAAGGTGGAACCTTAGTTTGATCTTTGAACCGATTTGTTCAAAAACTGAAACAATATTTTTCATAAGAAATAGTGTAAAGTGGATTTATGAATTCTTGAAGGTGGAACCTTAGTTTGATCTTTGAACCGATTTGTTCAAAAACTGAAACAATATTTTCATAAGAAATAGTGTAAAGTGGATTTATGAATTCTTGAAGGTGGAACCTTAGTTTGATCTTTGAACCGATTTGTTCAAAAACTGAAACAATATTTCTCATAAGAAATAGTGTAAAGTGGATTTATGAATTCTTGAAGGTGGAACCTTAGTTTGATCTTTGAACCGATTTGTTCAAAAACTGAAACAATATTTCTCATAAGAAATAGTGTAAAGTGGATTTATGAATTTTTGTCCATCAGATTGAATGCCTATTTATGTGCCTACAGTTTTTGGAATTGATGACATTTTTTTAATAACGTTTTTTCTCTTTCTTTTTTTTTCTCTCTGTTGAACTAGAAAGAATATGCACCCTCTGGTGATAAATATTTAAGTTTTAATGTAATGAAATATATTAGATTAGAAAAAGTACCAAAATTAAATAAGAATGCATATAAAAAGATTACACTTATTTTGATTATATTTTAGTTGGTTTCTATAAAAAATAATTCATAGGATTGATTTTAATGTGTTGAAGAATAAAACAATAATATTAAAGATCAATGACACCAAGTAATTATTTATTAAACCTGGTTTTATTAAAACCAGTATGCAAATTAACCACACCATATATTATGTAAACCTTTATTTCTTAGTGATATATAATACACATTGCAGGATCTTAAACTCACTAATAACATGGGCCTTTCGAGGTCTGTGTTTATTAATGTAAATTAACAGCGTTGATCCCAGGGGGCTATCCCTTCAGGCAACACCTGCCCCCTCGATTTAAAGAGACAGGGCTGGGTTTATTGCCCAGCGCCTGAGGCGCCCTCCTTGAGAAGGAATACCGACGGGATCAACACATTTTCTGTGCCTACTACCCATGAGCTTCGGCTTGTGGGTGGGCCCACATAAAAATGTCCTTGTGTCACGCCCTCATAAGTGGGATGAGAGGCAAATACCATAACATGGGCTATTTTGAGGCAAATTTTCATAGAGGCCTTGTTAATAAATAATATTTATTCTATGTATTAATGATTTTGACTATAGATTAAATACTCATTGATAAACTTACACAATTTCTGAGGGTATTGTGACATAAGCAGTGATATAGTTTCGGTTACTGACAGACACTAAATCTCCATTATAATAAGATATCTTTGTTTTTATAATGTTCTCATTTACCTGTAATCGTACCTGTAATGTCATAGAGGATATACTCAAAGATATGAAAAATTTAAACTGGGTCATGTAATTGGATCGACTATTAAATCACATTAAGTTATGTATAAAAAAAAGAAGAAAAAAGATAAATAAAATGTCTTATCAGATAATAAATATTGATTTAGTTTAAGAGGCAAGAATTAACATAAAGATGAGTGTTTATAGCTAAAATCTACTGTTGTTAACACTTACCCCCCCCCCCTTGAGGCGGGGGGCACCTGTTGGTTGCAGGTGGCAACCCGTAATGCTTAAGTATGGAACCCAGGTGGTTGAGCCATCCATTAAATGCAACACTCCACTTTGGCTCTTATTTAGGCTAGACGGGCGGTCAGAAAGAGGCTCTCAGATCAATTGGTTAATCATGTCAAGCCCTAGCATCTACATGATGGTCCCATCCTAATTGCCCTTATGGCAACCCCACAATTTTATGGTTCATCAGTGTGACCAGACAAGGCAGGCTGCTTCTAGCTGGGATTGAAACTCAACCAATTTGTAGTCAGTCAGAGTTTTTACCTCCATGTCATTTGCATACTCACTTTTTACAAAGGGAATTTACTGATATGAACATATTATGCCAATAGGATTGTTCTATCCGTTTTAAGTATATATATATATATATATATATATATATATATATATGAGGGTAAGTAAACAAACAAATGTGTTTATTTTATATGGCTTTTAGCCGACAATTTTTGGAGGATATGTGCTTAATTGAAGTCATACCTAATTTTTGAAAATTAATTAGTTAATAATTAATGAATTTAGGCGGGCATATATGTTCAAATGTAAAGCTAAACAAATCGAGAAAATGTCAATCCCTGAATGTACATTTCGACCTATTGCTGATGAGACCTAATAGGTCAAAATGTACATTCAGGGATTGACATTTTCTCAATTTGTTTAGCCTTACATTTGAACATATATGCCCACCTAAATTCATTAATTATTAACTAATTAATTTTCAAAAATTAGGTATGACTTGTCTGTTAATCTGTCCTTTCCAGTGAGTAATTTTAAGACAATTTATCAACGCCTTTAAATAGTAAATTAAATACTTTTGGGTGTTTTTGACTGGCTGATTCAGCCACTGCTGTTTTGGAACAGTCTATAAATATAAGTTGTGGTCTTTAGCATACCTTATACCCTAAAATACTTCAATAGGATTGATCAGTATAGTACTAGAAGTGGCTACCCGGCATCGCCTGGGTATAGGGGATTTTAAAAAGTTAGTCTCGCAGATCCATTATTACTTATCAAGAAGTTAGATCCTCACTGGATGTCCAATAAAATCCCCACGTAAACATATAATAATATAGTAGGAAATTTTAATTCAATAATTTACAATTTAAAAAAAAATACAATATAAATGAGGTGATTAATTCAATCAATCAACATCATATTTCAATTACCTTCTGTTACTATACGAATTTTAATTTTTAAATATCTTCCCAAATATAAATAAAATCTTCATTATTTTTACTCAAAAACCAAGCCCTGGTGATATTTAATGTGTATATATATTTACTTTGTTGTTAATTGTTTTATTTTCGAAGTTTCCTCCGAACATACATATTACTGCCCTTTATATATGTATAAATAGATAGATAAGATTTTTATAGTTTGTTTAAAGCATTGTGTGTATAATTGCGAAGGAAAAAAAGGTAATGAGTATGTTGTCCATTTACCTGTATAGATAAATAGATAGATAAATAGATAGATAGTTGGAGGGGCATGGTGTAATAGAGTCGTAGGAAGTGGACTTGTTGACCCGAGTTAAAATCCTGGATGAGGCAGTTTGCATTTCACATAGGGCTAATAGCATTTGAAAAGTTGTGAATCCAACTACTCTCCCTCCAGTTATGAGTAAATAGTAGGGCAGACGGGGCTCTTTAACCATGGCTAGGTAACCAGTCTAGGAGAAGGAAATCTTTAAATTCAAACCTGTTCAACATTGTTTAAGAAATTGACCTTGTGTCTCATCCTGCTTATGCGGAGGGTTTGGTAAATATATATATATATATATATATATATATATATATATATATATATATATATATATATATATATATATATATATATATATATAGTATATATATATATATATATAGTATGTACATTCTATTTTTTCCCTGGCAAACAGAAAGAGGTGGTGAGAACTAATTTGCATATGATTAGCATATTATATGTGGCTCGTTATACTAATTTTAGAATGAGAGTGAAACTTTAACTTTAACAAAGTAAGATGTTGATGGTAATTTTTTTTATTTGTACTTTGGTAATTCTTGATAATTGAAATTTCATAAATTAAAGTGACTACCAAAAATATGCACCCTCCGGGCATAAGCATTTAAGTTTTAATGCAATGAAATGCATTAAATTACAAAGACTAACAAAATCAAATAAGAATGCATATAAAAAGATAGCACTTATTTTAATTATATTTCAATTGGTTTTATTATAAAATCATTCATAGGATTGATTTTAATACATTAGAGAATAAAACAATAATATTAGAGATCAATAACACCAAGTAATTATTTATTAAACCCGGTTGTGTTAAAACCAGTATGCAAATTAACCACACCATATATTATGTAAACCTTTATTTCTTAATGATATATTAGACACATTGCAGGATTTTAAATGCACTAATAACATGGGCTGTTTTGAGGCAAATCTAACTCAGATTTTCATTGAGACATTGCTTATAAATAAGATTTATTCTATGTATGAATGATTTTGAGTATAAATTAGATATTCATTGATAAACTTACACAATTCCTAAGGGTATTGTGACATAAGCAATGACATAGTTTCGGTTACAGACAGACACCAAATCTCCATTATAATAAGATTAAAAAGAAAGGATTATTGATGAGTGAATCTAAAAATTACTGACTGACATAGTTGTATTTTAGCTAACACTTTTATTTCCTATTTGGTCAGGGCCAGGGCTAGAAATTTGGGGGTCTGGACAACTTGGTTTGTTGAGAGGCGCTCTCTAACATCTAGGGAGATTTTTTTTATTGCATGTCAGTAGAAATTCCAACACACGTGGGCATGCCTACAAAGTCAGAAAACAGCACTGCTCACGTGACTTTCGGAAACATTTTTTCACACTCAGAATTGTGGAGACATGGAATAAACTGCCCGCGTCTGTTGTAGGCTGCCGAAGCACTGTGTCTTTCAAAGCCTCCATGCTTCCTGTGGTCCGCCGACACTATACCTGATGCCGCTCTACACATACATGCATATTACTACTGTAAACTGTTCATGTTCCTGACACTACATTATTCTGTGTACTTGACATGAGACTTTGATGAGTTGTGTTGCACCTGAGCACTGTACACAATAAATTTCATTATTATTAAATACAATTGATGAACTACTTTTTATAAAATGTTAGAATATCTCTGTTCATTGTGAACCAGGTGGTTGGGTTTCAAATAAGCTCCAATCCTTTCACTCCAACCAGTACTCCAAAGGATTCATATCTACTTCTGTTATTTTTAGAATTCTGAATAAGCCAAAAAAAAAAAAAAGTCTAAATCAGTCAGAAGAGATTATCTCTGCTTTTAGCTTGTCTATCCCATTCATTTTTTATAGTTTGATGATGGTCACCATTTATAGACATGTGTCTTTTTTTTTTTTATGAACTCATTGCACATTCGGTTTTCCGGTTAACACCGGGGTCCAGCGAGCTTCGGCAGATAGACTCATCGAGAGTTTAATAATAGCGTCGATTCCTGAGGCGCCCCTCTTGTGGGGGAATGTCGAAGGGATCGACGCAATTTTTGTTCTTTCCCACCCATGAGCTTTGGCTTGTGGGTGGGCCCACGTTAAAACGAGGCCTTGTGCCCAGTCCATACAAGTGGGGTATGAGACAAATACCCATTTATAGACATGTGTCATGCCTCTTAATCATGAATCGAATCAAAAAAAAAAAAAAAAAGAAAGAAAAAAAAGTTATTTTATAGACTGATGATCTGTAATTATCATAATGAGTTGTTCACTGTTACTCCTCACTCATCTGAATTGTCAAAATACAGATTTTCAAACTATAAGTACATTGTGACGCATATATATATATATATATATATATATATATATACATACACGTTGGTTGTCAAATCATGTACAAGTAAGACCATTTCCTGTTCTTTCTTATTTTTTTTTTGCAAGCATATGTAAATATATATTGTTTTTATATATATTCATTTTAAAAACGAATTAAATTTAATCAAATTGACTATTTAAGGTCAAATTTTTGTCTAAGTTGAAAGGTTGTAACATAAGTAAAAAAAGTAAAAAAAGCAAAATAATATTGTACATGTAATTTATCTTTAATACATTTTAAACTATTATTTCGGGCAATTTTGCACAAATATATCTTAAACATGACCGCCAAAGATGACGTAAAATCCGTATTTTATAATTTTTTAGTTGTTATTTCTAAACTCTGAGAACATAAAAAAAACTCTCGGATTTATAGTCTGTAATTACACAATACAAACTTTTGACTGGAGAAAAAAAAAAATTATAAAAAAAGAAAAGACCAAATCAGATGCACCTCCTGAAAATAATAAGTTGATTAACTGATTAAAAAAAATACTGCAAGAGATGCTTAAGTTAAATATACTAAAGTGCTCAATACAATAAATAGAGCCAATGAATAATATCATTACTTATTCAGAATTATCCTGATTATCCGTTAGGAGAAACCTAGGTAGATATTTTCTGACTCATTAGGCTTACTTTATCATATATATGAACGCAGACATCGGAATTCTCCGTTATTATAAATATTTCACAGATGCTGCCACTGTTGATAACAACAGAGACAAGGAAGCCGTTAAACAGTAATAACATTCATTTGATTAAGGGTATCTAATGAACCTGAAAATTTATGACAAAAAATAATAAAAAAATAAGTGAATCCAATACTCCATAATATCAAGTTCATTTATTTATATATTTTTAATGCTTCGTAATAACGCCCAACTTTTAAAAAAACATTTAAAAAAAAAAAAAAATATATATATATATATATATTTAGAATTAAACAAAAGACACATCTCCTGTTTAACAATTTTATTTTTGATCTTTTCGAGTTTTCTGGCCAACTTTTTAATTTTTGGGTGGAATTCATGGATAAGTCCACCAAAGTTCAGGTCCCGAGTACTTTCGACACTTCGAAGTGCCATCATCAGGGGTGATGTGTTCCAGTTTTTTAAAAATTATACTAATGTGAAGGCTGGAAGGAGAAGAATTGATGAGAAAGGTGTTATAGGCATTTTAAAATGTGTGTACTGCATTGGAAATTAATTTTGTTTAAGGATGGTTTGTATTGTTTTATGTATAGAGCTTCTAGTATTTGGAGTTTTTGTTTATTTTTTTCTTTGTATATTTTCCATTAGAATATTTTTGTAATTAGAGTGGGGGCATGAATGTAATTTTAGGTGTTATGAAATGGAGCTATTATCTGTTAAATGGAGGGTTAGACGACATGACAATGTGGTTGAGGTGAATCGGATTATTTTTTTTTATTATTAGTTGAGGTCAATTAGATTATTTTACCAATATATATATATATATATATATATATATATATATATATATATATTGGTAAAATAATCCAATTGACTGGTAAGTAGGGGATGATTATATTTGGGTCATCAAAATCTCACTGTACATCCACAATGTATGCTCATGTAGGGGCAAACTTATAGATTCATACAAGGATTTTTATAAATCCCCTAAGAGAGCTCAAGGTATAATAACTAATGAATTATATACAGAGGAATATTGAACTTTCAAAGAAGGAAAAACTTAATAAACCGTTAATTGGCTATAATAAATTCATTTCGACCAGAAACTCAAAATGAGTTGTCTCATCAGATAGGGTCTAAGTAAATACTATCTGATGAGATTAGACTCATATTGAGTTTCTGGTCGAAGTAAGTTTATATATATATATATATATATATAAGTGTCAGATCTTAGCCCTGAAGAGCATTAAGCGAAACTTTTAGTAGGTTTATCTGACTCATTAGATTTATCTTTATTATTTGCTCTACTTAGGTATTGAGCACTTTTTACTTATTAGCTTTAGTTTCCTGGCAGTTTTGTATGAATATATATATCTTATATATATATATACATATAAATTGTTTTTTCTTTTGGCCAAATATTGTACCAATAGATTATTTTTGGTTGGTACGATTATCTTGGTCTTTTCTTTTTTCCAAAAATTTTTTTCTCCCCGGGTAATGTTTGGTAGTATATTTTTACAATCAAACTATTTGCTGGGTTTTTTTCTCACCGCGAGGACTTATCAACAAGTTTGGTATATTATATATATATATATATATATAAAAGGTAAGCTTTGTAAATAAGTATATTGACACATGCTGGTCCCCTCACGTGGTGTAACAGCTAGCAAGCTAGATTAGCGGATCATTGTTAGTGAGTTTGATTGTCACTGAGTGCCCTATACTTTTGGCTTTGTCCCAGATCTAAGTTAAGCTTAGTAAATAGATATATTGACATATGCTAGGCACCTCACGTTGTGTAATGGTTAGCAAGCTATACTAACAGCGAGTTTGATTCTCACTGGGCACCCCATACTACTGACCTAACATTTTACAGAAATGGTATTTATATAAAATCTAATATGTAATTCTTCTTATACAAAATATCCACACCATATATTATGTAAACATTAACATGCATTGCAGTATTTTAAATACATTAATAATAAGTGGCAAATCTATTTCAGATATACCTTAATAGAGATATTGTTAATAAGTCGTCGGGGTGGCCTAAAGTTGGTATCAGCCAATCAGTGAGGGAGTCTATCCCCTTAGTAAAGGTGTCCAGTGTTATCGTCAATTCAGTTGTTGTTGTTGTTGTGCTGTTTCCATTATTCGGTTTCCATCCACCTACTGCGAGCAGAGAGAGACAGGGGAGTGTCTGAAATCCCATTTCCCTTTTATTTAATACCACCTATTTTATAACTGGAACCTATTTTGTATATTTTTGCTTTTTTTTATTGTTGCTTGTTGCGCGCGCGTGCTGGTCGATCCCAACGAGTGCGCGGGTGTAACACAGCAAGACAGTGAGGGAGTCTATCTCTTCTTCACTAGCGCTAGACCAACATGATTGTTTTTTTTTGCTTCTGAGGTGGAGCGTCACACCTACCATCAGCTCCTTACTTTACCGCACAGATCCCTGTGCTACTCACATGCTGAGTTGGCGAAGGCCGGTATCGAACTAGAAACCTTTTGGTTTCAAGCTGAATGCTCTACTGACTGAGCTAAATGATGTTGAATAATGATTATTCAATAACCATTAAGAATATAACGTAAATAACTAGGGGAATTGTGACTTTGGTGGTGACAGTTTCAGTTAAATAGACAGACTGCCACACTATCTCCATTATAATAAGATTTATTATAAAAAAAAGACGCACATTTTTTTGACACTTGACATTGGGAAACATTGATCAAACACTTCTGGCCTCAGGCGTTGTTCCAATACATGACCAGGCACAACTATTTTCAGCAATATATAACCAACAATTGTTAGTAAGCCCACAGTAACGAGCAGGATGTAGCACAAGGTTAATTTTAAAGTGGAGTATAGATTAAAAAAAAAAAAGTAGTCGGGGTGGCCTAATGTTGGTATCAGACAGCAGGGGAGTCTATCCCCTTTTCACTAGCGCTAGATCAAGGAGATTTTTTTTTGCATCTGTGGTGGAGCGCCATACCTACCATCAGATCCTCACTTTACCACACATATCCCTGTGCTACTCATACATTGAGTTGGTGAGAACTGGTATTGAACCAGGAACCTTATGGTTCCTAGTCAGACACTCTACCAACTCGTATCCTACCCACGAACTATGTAATATTTGAACTCTGATCACAGAGTTCATTTACTATGATTATAGCCGTTATGTCAAGAGCACCTCCTGTTCATAAGAGATATATAAAGTAAAGTAAAGTCATCGGGACGGTCTAAAGTCAGTATAAGCCAATCAGCGAGGGAGTCTATCCCCTTTTCACTTGCGCTAGACTAAGGATATTGTTTTAGCATCTGAGGTGGAGCGCCACACCTACCATCAGCTCCTTACTTTACCGCACAGATCCCTGTGCTACTCATACGCTGAGTTAGCGAGAGGCCGGTATCGAACTAGGAACCTTGTGGTTTCTAGCCGAACGCTCTACCGACTGAGCTAACCCGGCCCCCTATAAATACTGTCAATTATGTACATTCTTTAATGTATTTACCCAACCCCTCTCACACTGTCAGCTGGGGCTGTAGAATACGCTGAATGCATCAATGGGACTACCTGTTGGCCATGGGTTGTAACCTGTGGTGCTTAAGGACGGAATCCTGGTGGCTGAGCAGTCCATGACATGCAACACTCCATTTTGGCCCTTACTTGTGCTAGACGGGTGATTGGAGAAACCCCATCTGATCAATCGGCTGGTCACGTCAAGCCCTAGTACCTATATGATTGTCCTGACCCTATTACACTTATGGAAAACCCCCAACCCTTTTTATCATATATGTGCTAGAAGGTGCTGGCTGAAGGTCTTAGTATCTTGACTATGGCATTAAACTGCATCTAGTGGTGAGGTTCCAATTCAGGATATCTGAGGAGGGTGGAGTACCCTTTCATTGCCATTATTCCCAGATCCACCTTGACCTAGAGTAGTAGTACATATCAGGGTCTCATCTATGGGTAGATTTTATGGCATGTCAACCCTTGGTGGATTATTCAATGCCAAAGACATTTTTGTTTTATTGATTCTTGATGGGTATTTAAATTTGTTTTAAATAATTTTTTTTTTAACTAATATTTTGATCTAAATAGATATGCCGTAAAATCTACCCAACCAACCAACCCCTCGGTACGAGCATGATGTGACACAAAGGCTATTTTTAAGTGGGGTTCAACAGGTTTGAATTCTGAGTTTTTCTTCTCCTAGACTGGTTACCATACCAAGTTTAAAGAGGCTAGTCTGCCTTACTATGTACCCATAGCTAGAGGGAGAATAGTTGGATGCATACCTCTCCCATGGGTATTAGTGCTATGTGAAATGCAAACAGCCTCATCCAGGATTTGAATTCAGGCCACAAAGTCCATTTCCTACAATGATAACCATTACACCACGGGTGCCTCCCTTTCTTTAAGATTGTTAGGGAATCATGTTGATTGTATGTTCATATTTACATTTTTTTTAATGTAGTTTTATCTGCGTTATTCAGACTATTGTCCCATCTTCATTGTTATTTTGTACAATGTTTCGGCCGATATGCCCTTTGGCCTTCTTCAGGTATTTACTGTGTAAATTATTCAAGAAATATAATTTATTTTCTTGCAAGTTTCATTGTGTTAAATATAGGGGGCTAAATTTCACAGTGTAAAATTGTGGTATCTATTGTACATACATATTATAGCGCCAAGTTTGCTCAGTCGTGTAGAGCATCTGTCTGTGAACCACAAGATTCCTGGTTGATACCAGCCCTAGCCAACTCACATATGAGTAGCACAGGGATTTGTACAGTAAAGTAAAGAGCTGATGGTGGTTTTCCACCCCAGACACAAAGTGCAATCTCCTTGGTTTAGTGCATGGAAAAGGGATAGACTTCCTCACTGTCTGGCTGATACTGACTTTAGGCCCCCCAACAACTTTACTTTTTTACATATTGAACTATTTAGCAATAGCTCTTAAGTAAACATATCAGACGTAATAACTCAATTATCATTCTGTGGTATATCCACAAGTCCTGCTAGTATATTTCTAAATGTTTGTGTATTAGAAGGTGTTGAATGTGTATCTTGTCTTGTTGGTTTATCCTATCATCATCATCATCATCATCATCTGCACCACTATAGTGACCAGCACTTATATCAAGAAATGCATGGAGGCACATGGTCAAATGGTAGATTCATAGAAAATGGACTCGTCAACCTGAGTTCAATTCCTGGACGAAGCTGTTTGCATTTCACATGGCGCTAATACCCTTGAGAAAGGTATGAATCCAATTCTCCTTCCGCTATGGGCAATTAGCAGGGTAGACTGCGCTCTTTAACCACGGCTAGGTAACCAGTCTAGGAGAAGGAAAACTCTGAATTCAAACTTTTAAACTCTGCTTAAGAAATTGACCTGTGTCACATCCTGCTCGTGCAGAGGGGTTGGTAAATATATATCAAGAAATGTAACTGACCTATCTTAATGATGTTATTCAAGGGTCATTAGGTGTGTGGTGTCTTACAACATCATACACCTTCACTTTGGAGACCCAACTGATGTTGATCAACTACAAGATTATGTTCAGGTAACACGATCTCAAACCGCAAATGAAACTAAGATGGCCAACCTTGAGCATAACCTCCAGTACAATGCCTCTCCAAGTTATCTCCCTTGCATAAGAAAGGATGAATCCAAGCAGATGGTTTCCTCCGGTAATTTTCACCTTTTAGTTGTTAAAATTCCTAGCATAAAATTGTGCGTGTGCATTATCTGAAATGAACTTAATTGTCATTAAGAACACATTTTATGATGTTTTTGTGTTAAAGCATGCAGTTGTATTGTTTCGAATCTAAGATTGTATATTTCACACGGACCCATTCAATATGGCTACTGTCTTGTTTCAAAGTGAAAGTCAGTTGGCAAAATTCCTAGCATAAAATTATCTGAAATGAACTTAATTGTTATTAAGAACACATTTTATGATATTTTTGTGTTAAAGCATGCAGTTGTATGTTTTTCGAAAAAGTTTCTAAGATTTGTTTATTTCGCATGGACGCATTCAAAATAGCTACCGGCTTAGTTCAAAGTGAAAGTCAAGGGAGGTTACTCTAATTGCCTTATTTGCTAGGAATTAATAACTAAAGGTGAAAATTACCTTCCCTCCTCCTCCTCTAGAAAAACCCAGAAATGCACTTTGAAGATCAGAATGGATTAGCACACAGGTAAGTTTTAATGTCTTTAAAAGAAAAAAAATATCCAAGAATACAATCCAAATATTGCACACCACCCCCTTAAAAAAAAAAATGAAACCATCTACTTAAATGATAATCTTAAAATCTTGACAAAAAATTTGTTTCCTGGATATATTATAATAAATGAATAAAAAATCCTTGTCACCTGCAACAATCTTTTCTAGCAGTCCTTTGCCAAAGCTCACTTGCCTCTTCTTCCTTGTCGTACATCAGTGCCCTCGTCAGCAAGATTGGAACGCAACTATCCCAGTGTTTCAGGCAGGTCTTAAATAATCATACTAAAATCCCACATCCGGGTCAATTGCACAGTGTAGTAATTTACATGCGCACCAACAAACAAGGTAGTCCGACGTCAACCCATGACTCACGATCAGGAGGATGTGAGTTCAATCTCCCTAATCGTCTGCTACACTCCCCCCCTGATCTCATTTTTCATGCCAGACATATCCGTGCACGCTTTGACCTACCACATGCGTGATTTCTTTCGCCACAGATATTAAACTGCATCTAATGGTGAAGTTCCGATTCTGGAACTTTGGAGAGAATGAATTACTCCTTCATTGCCATTACTCCCAATTCCACTATGATACGGAACGGTAGTACCTGTTAGGGTCCCATCTATGGGTAAATAGATCAAAAAGTAAGTATAAAAAGTGTTTGAAAAAAATTGAGTTTGAAAAAAAAAAAAAGATGAATACACAACAAGAATGAAATAAAAATATCTTATGTTAAAAATAACCCACCAAAGGTTGACATGCCTTAAAATCCAATCAACTAACAATGGAATTTACTGAGAGGAAAAAAATCAATGGTTATTTATTCATGAGCTTATTGATAAATTATATTTTAAGAATATGTCAGTGAGGCTTAGAATACACTCACTGTATCTCTGACAGGGGGAGGCGGGGGGCGCCTATGAGACTGTGGAGTACACCTTCATTGCCATTACTCCCAGGTCCACTCTGAACTGAGTGGTAACACTTGTTAGGCTATGTATGTTAAAAAATTATTCATATTCAATAGGGCTGTATGCAAAAAATACAACCTTAAAAAAAAACTACACTCACTGTATCTCCGGCAGAAGAAAAAAAAATGAGGGAGGCACCTGGTATGATACTAAATGTGAAAGTGTGGAGTACACCTTCATTGCCATTACTCCCAGGTCCACTCTGAACTGGAGTGGTTAGTACCTGCTAGGATCCCATCTAAAGTAAGTAAAGTTGGTGGGGCATCTAATGTCAGTATAGACCAGACAGCGAAGGAGTCTATCCCATTTTCACTAGCACTAGACTAAGGAGATTATTTTAGCATCTTGAGGTGGAGCACCACACCTACCATCAGCTCTTTACTTTACCGCACAGATCCCCGTGCTACTCATGTGCTGAGGTGATGAGGGACGGTATTGAACCATGAGCATTGTGATTCCTATTCAGACACTACTGACTGAGCTAACCGGCCGGTCCCATCTAGATCTGTTTCTGTTTAAAGATTATTCATATTCGATAGAGACGTGTGCAAAAAAAAATAAGAAAAAAAAAACAACTACATAAAATTTCTCTGAATGTTTGAGATGAGGCTTGATGATTAGTATTATCTGCGTTATTCGACTATTGTCTTCATCTTCATTGTTATTTGTACAACATAGAAAAATAATTAACACAACTCTACCCCAGCTATGGTTAGCGGAATGAGAACAGATACCCCCGTGGAATAAATAAAGGGTTAGGTTCAAAGTTCCGTGATGGCTCCCGATTACGACAAGAAAGTTCCCGAGTTCAAAAAGAAGGTTCCCGAGTCCAACAAGAAATACANAGAAGATGAGATGGTTCTTACTGAGAGTTGGTCATTTCTTCTATGACATTCTTATATATGGTGTTAAGTTTTACCTCTGTTAGGGTCGGTCAACCCCCATCTCTATGGGTATTCAGCACATAGACGAAATAGAAACACATGTTTTCAGACTTGGAGAGCAAAATTTAATGTAGATAATATATTTATATAGTCGAATAAGATTTGCATCAAATATTTCATGGAACTCGTACATTGTTGTCACCATACTAGGTTAGTATCTTGGTTGATGTATGTGGACGGAATTCTGGTGGCTGAGCAGTCCATGACATGCAACACTCCACTTTGGCCCTTACTTGTGCTAGACGGGTGGTTGGAGAAACCCCATCTGATCAATCGGCTGGTCACATCAAGCCCTAGCACCTATATGATTGTCCTGACCCTATTACCCTTATGGAAAACCCCCAACCCTTTTTATCATATATGTGCTAGAAGGTGCTGGCTGAAGGTCTTAGTATCTTGACTATGGCATTAAACTGCGTCTAGTGGTGAGGTTCCAATTCTGGATATCTGAGGAGGATGGAGTACCCCTTCATTGCCATTACTCCCAGATCCACCTTGACCCATAGTAGTAGTACACATTAGGGTCTCATCTATGGGTTAAATAGATCAAAATATTAGTTTTAAAAAAAATGATTTAAAAAAAATTTAAATGCCAATAAAAAATCAATAAAACAAAAATGTCTTTGGCATTGAATAACCCACCAAGGGTTGACATGCCGTAAAATCTACCCAACCAACCCCTCTGTATGAGCACGATGTGACACAAAGGCTATTTTTAAGTGGGGTTCAACAGGTTTGAATTCTGAGTTTTTCTTCTCCTAGACTGGTTACCATACCAAGTTTAAAGAGGCTAGTCTGCCTTACTATGTACCCATAGCTAGAGGGAGAATAGTTGGATGCATACCTCTCCCATGGGTATTAGTGCTATGTGAAATGCAAACAGCCTCATCCAGGATTTGAACTCAGGCCACAAAGTCCATTTCCTACAATGATAACCATTACACCACGGGTGCCTCCCTTTCTTTAAGATTGTTAGGAAATCACGTTGATTGTATGTTCATATTTAAATTTTTATTTATGTAGTATTATCTGCATTATTCGGACTATTGTCCCCATCTTCATTGTTATTTGTACAACGTTTCGGCCGATATGCCCTTCGGCCTTCTTCAGGTATTTCTGTTCTCATTCCGCTAACCATAGCTGGGGTAGGAGTTGTGTTAATTATTTTTCTATGTTGTACAAATAACAATAAAGATGAGGACAATAGTCCAAATAACGCAGATAATACTAATCATCAAGCCTCATCTCAAACATTCAGAGAAATTTTATGTAGTTGTTTCTTTTTTTCTTATTTTTTTTTATACACGTCTCTATCGAATATGAATAATCTTTAAACAGAAACAGATCTAGATGGGACCTGCCGGTTTAGCTCAGTCAGTAGAGTGTCTGAATAGGAACCACAATGCTCATGGTTCGATACCGTCCCTCACCACCTGAGTAGCACAGGGATCTGTGCGGTAAAGTAAAGAGCTGATGGTAGGTGTGGTGCTCCACCTCAGATGCTAAAATAATCTCCTTAGTCTAGTGCTAGTGAAAATGGGATAGACTCCTTCGCTGTCTGGTCTATACCGACATTAGGACGCCACACCAACTTTACTTACTTTAGATGGGATCCTAACAGGTACTACCACTCCAGTTCAGAGTGGACCTGGGAGTAATGGCAATGAAGGTGTACTCCACACTTTCATGTTTGGTATCATACCCAGGTGCACTCCCTCATTTTTTTCTTCTGCCGGAGATACAGTGAGTGTAGTTATTTTTTAAGATTGTCTTTTTTGCATACAGCCCTATTGAATATGAATAATTTTTTAACAGATGTAACCCTAACAGATGTTACCACTCTAGTTCAGAGTGGACCTGGGAGTAATGGCAATGAAGGTGTACTCCACAGTCTCATAGGCCCCCCTCTGTCAGAGATACAGTGAGTGTATTCTAAGCCTCACTGACATATTCTTAAAATATAATTTTATCAATAAGCTCATGAATAAATAACCATTGATTTTTTTCCTCTCAGTAAATTCCATTGTTAGTTGATTGGATTTTATGGCATGTCAACCTTTGGTGGGTTATTTTTAACATAAGATATTTTTATTTCATTCTTGTTGTGTATTCATCTTTTTTTTTTTCAAACTCATCTTAATACTTACTTTTCGATCTATTTACCCCATAGATGGGACCCTAACAGGTACTACCGTTCCGTATCATAGTGGAATTGGGAGTAATGGCAATGAAGGAGTAATTCATTCTCTACAAAATTCCAGAATCGGAACTTCACCATTAGATGCAGTTTAATATCTGTGGCAAAATAAATCACGGACATGGTAGGTCAAAGCGTGCACGGATATGTCTGGCGTGAAAAATGAGATCAGGGGGGGAGTGTAGCAGACGATTAGGGAGATTGAACTCACATCCTCCTGATTGTGAGTCATGGGTTGACGTCGGACTACCTTGTTTGTTGGTGCGCATGTAAATTACTACACTGTGCAATTGACCCGGATGTGGGATTTTAGTATGATTATTTAAGACCTGCCTGAACACACTGGGATAGTTGCGTTCCAATCTTGCAGACGAGGGCACTGATGTACGACAAGGAAGAAGAGGCGAGTGAGCTTTGGCAAAGGACTGCTAGAAAAGATTGTTGTAGGTGACAAGGATTTTTTATTCATTTATTATAATATATCCAGGAAACAAATTTTTTGTCAAGATTTTAAGATATCATTTAAGTAGATGGTTTCATTTTTTTTTTAAGGGGGTGGTGGTGCAATATTTGGTATTGTATTCTTGGATATTTTTTTTCTTTTAAAGACATTAAAACTTACCTGTGAGCTAATCCATTCTGATCTTCAAAGTGCATTTCTGGGTTTTTCTAGAGGAGGAGGAGGGAAGGTAATTTTCACCTTTAATTATTAAAATTCCTAGCAAATAAGGCAATTAGAGTAACCTCCCTTGACTTTCACTTTGAACTAAGCCGGTAGCTATTTTGAATGCGTCCATGCGAAATAAACAAATCTTAGAAACTTTTTCGAAAAACAATACAACTGCATGCTTTAACACAAAAATATCATAAAATGTGTTCTTAATAACAATTAAGTTCATTTCAGATAATTTTATGCTAGGAATTTTGCCAACTGACTTTCACTTTGAAACAAGACGGTAGCCATATTGAATGGGTCCGTGCGAAATATACAAATCTTAGAATCGTTTCGAAAACAATACAACTGCATGCTTTAACACAAAAATATCATAAAATGTGTTCTTAATAACAATTAAGTTCATTTCAGATAATGAACACGCACAGTTTTATGCTAGGAATTTTAACAACTAAAGGTGAAAATTACCGGAGGTAAACCATCTGCTTGGATTCATCCTTTCTTATGCAAGGGAGATAACTTGGAGAGGCATTGTACTGGAGGTTATGCCTCAGGTTGGCCATCTGAGTTTCATTTGCGGTTTGAGATCGTGTTACCTGAACATAATCTTGTGGTTGATCAACATCAGTTGGGTCTCCTAAGTGAAGGTGTATGATGTTGTAAGACCCAAAACACCTAATGACCCTTGAATAACATCATTGTCAGTTACATTTCTTGATATATATATATTTACCAACCCCTCCGCATGAGCAGGATGTGACACAAGGTCAATTTCTTAAGCAGAGTTTAACAGTTTGAATTCAGAGTTTTCCTTCTCCTAGACTGGTTACCTAGCCGTGGTTAAAGAGCGCAGTCTACCCTGCTAATTGCCCATAGCTGGAAGGAGAATTGGATTCATACCTTTCCAAAGGGTATTAGCGCCATGTGAAATGCAAACAGCTTCGTCCAGGAATTGAACTCAGGTTGACGAGTCCATTTTCTATGACTCTAACCATTTGACCATGTGCCTCCATGCATTTCTTGATATAAGTGCATGGTCACTATAGTGGTGCAGATGATGATGATGATGATGATGATGATAGGAAGCAAACCAACAAGACAAGATACACATTCAACACCTTCCATATACACAAACATTTATAAATATACTAGCAGGACTTGTGGATATACCACAGAATGATAATTGAGTTATTACGTCTGATATGTTTACTTAAGAGCTATTGTTAAATAGTTCAATATGTAAAAAAGTAAAGTTGTTGGGGCGGCCTAAAGTCAGTATCAGCCAGACAGTGAGGGAGTCTATCCCCTTTTCACTGCACTAAACCAAGGAGATTGCTTTTATGTCTGGGGTGGAAAACCACACCTACCATCAGCTCTTTACTTTACTGTACAAATCCCTGTGCTACTCATACGTTGAGTTGGCTAGGGCTGGTATCAAACCAGGAATCTTGTGGTTCACAGACAGATGCTCTACCGACTGAGCAAACTTGGCGCTATAATATGTATGTACAATAGGTACCACCAATTTTACCCTGTGAAATTTACCCCCCTATATTTAACACAATGAAACTTGCAGAAAAATTAATATTTTCTTGAAAATTTTTTTTCCATTCGAAAGAAAAAACATTAAACAAACTCCTAATGATTTAAAAAAAAAATTTTTCAGCTTACGGAAATAATGAAAATTATGATTGAAAAACAATGTTTCATTTTTGCACTGTTAAATCACTGAAATTTAATGAAGCTAAAAACAAGTTACTATAAAAGGTTTTTAAAAAAAATTCTATGAAAAATCAATTAATAGTCTGATTTTCATGAAAATTTCCATAAATGTTTACATTTGGATGTAAATATATCTGAAAGAGTTTTTTTCCTAAAATATATTAGGGGAAATATTTTTTTTTACAAGGTCTATCCCCCCACCTATTTTATTTCATGAGAAAAAAAAAAAAAAAAAGAACCGTCAGAAAACTTTTTTACATAAAGATAAGAGTCTGAATAACTATATCAAAAAAATTGTATAACAACGCAGTAGTTTTTTTAGGAAAAATTAATGAAATCGGAAATAAAAAGTGCAAAAAAATGTCAATATTATTATTTGAAAATTTTTTTTTTCTTTTTTAATTGGTATGTACTATATTCTATTAAATTGTCAAAAAAAATAAAAAAATTCTTTTTTAAGAAATTAATTTTTAAGAGATTTTCAATCTTTTGTTTGCTTAAATATTTTTTTTCTGCGTGAAAAAAATCAAATTTTTCATGGATATTTAAATATATGAATTTTAGAATTCAGGTGAACTAAAAATTGGTCTGATCCACGCTATATTAATATTTTAAAAAGAATTTGTAATTTTTATTGTTGAATAGTAATGTATGGTTCTTAGAATATACGGAAGAGCAAAGCTGACATATGTTTTGTTTTTATGCAAAGAGACGAGACGCTTCTCAGTAACTATTGTTTGTTTTTCTTAGCATAAAAAATTATTTTTCAACTTTTTTTACCTATTAGAATAAAAAAATTTATATGATTATTTTATCAGTTTTTCTCTTAGAAAAAAATATTCAAATTTTCATTTCATTTCATTTTCGATTTTAAAAATTAATACCAAAACTGAAGACATTTTTTTTCAAAAGTCAATTTCACTGTGAAATTTTAATATTACATTTTTTCAAGTTTTTATTCATCTTAATAGTAAATTTTAATATTAAAGTTTTTAAAGATTTTATTCATTTTAATAGTAAATTTTGGCTAAAAAAAAGTATGTCCGTTACAACCAGCCATATGTAGATATATAATCGTAAGAGGGTAATAATATGTAATTTTTTCTGTCTAAATTGCGGCCTGAAAATTACCCTTTCGCATGTAATATGGATAGGTTTATTTATTTTTTAAGATAACAATGTAATTTTTCCCAATCAGATAATTTGATCTTTGAATTAACTGTTTTTCTTTGTAACAACCTGTATGATATTTAATTGTTTTTTTACAAGATTTTTTATAAACAAAGTTCGGAAATATTTATTTCCGTTTTATTCAAGATGGCCTAAACTGATCACGTGACCTTTTTTGTGATACCTAATGTACAATATGTAAAAAATATAATAATCTTGATTTAACTCTCCCTCACTCTTTTTTTCTTTCTTTCCTTCTTTTCGATTGAAATAGATTAGCATTATTGCTTCCACGTGCTCATCCCCTCTCTCCATCTTTTCCCTACTCTTTCTTTCTTTCATCAGCTTTGGGTTACTCTTACCGCACTTTTAACCTGGACTAATATCAATTCATGGTAATAGCTAATACCAATTTTATTTTTAGTGATTCAACTTACAACCAAGAGGAGACTAATTTCCTCATTTCGCACAAAACAAGCAACAATGGAAATAAGATAGAAAAAAAAAGGTGTTATTTGCAGAATTGTGTCCCGGCCTCCTGCCTTAAAAAACGCTAGGTGGTGATAGCTGAAAAAACAACCCTCTCTATGAATGAAGTCCCTAGTTGAAGTCGTGCCTATTGTACAATTGCGATACTATAAAATAAAAGATTTTTTTTTTTTTAAATTAAAAATGACCTGACTTTTTTAAAAACTAAAATATAAAAATAATATCTAAATATTCAGATTTTTATCGGATTGAAGGTGTTTTTATCAACAAATTATTTTTTTTAGTGGTTTGAAGGCGTTAAAAGTAAGCCATATTTTTATCAACAAGTAAACGTAAATATTTTACCCCTTAAAATATTCTAAAGAAGGGGAGGGTTAAAATATTTACATTTACTTGTCAAAAAAAAAGACTGGAAGGGGTAAAATATTGCATTAACTTTTCGTGGAAAAATGCCTTAAGCGCTTGTTGTTTTTTTCAGCAGGCACTCCATTCGTAGAGCGGGTTGTTTTTTCAGCTATCACCACCAAGCGTTTTTTAAGGTAGGAGGCCGGGACACAATTCTGCGAATAGCACACAAAAAAAAAAAAATTTTTTTTTAAAAGTCGACAATAGAACAACCTCAAAGTCATCATCAGGTCACACTTACCAGCCCAGATACCCATAACTCTCATCAACCATCCTTATTTGTCATCGCCCCTAGTAGGTCTTCCACTTAGCATCCGGAATCTGCAGAGAGCTGATTGATGTAGGTCTTTGCTGGTCAGCCTACGCTGGTGTGTCCGTGTGCAGGTGTCCACTGGAGAACGTCCCTTATGAGTTCATCCTGGTTTCTCCAGAATGTCTTATACATTTTACTTGGATGGTCTGTATGATAGGAGGCAAGTGGCTGCACAGCTACTTTTTCGTGGAGTGCTGCTTCCAGGATTTTTTTCCAGAGCAGCATGCAGCATTATTGTGTAGCTTCCATCTAGCTTATTTTCCAATCATTTTGTTAGAGTCCAAGCACTGACATGGACTATGCTTGGAAGAATTCTCGCTTTATCTTCTAAGAGATTTCAGATTTCCATATGGTTGATAACCTGTCTATAGTAGTCCATGCATTTCCTATATGTATATTGACATCGCTTTCTGTAGAGGAGATATTACCGGAGGCATATCATCCAGGGGAATGAGGGTCAAAGCTTAATGAAAAATTGTGATATTGTGGAAAGTAGCTGGTACCTATTATTTAAACATAACATTTATTATCTAGATGTAGATACGATATAAGTAATTTATTTATATATCTAGATAAAGAATCAAAATAATTTATAATTAACTATTTTAATTTTCTTAAATTCATGTCACAATGTCATTGTTTCTATCAACTTTTTTTTAACTTAATTAATCAAGTCATTTTATAATTTGATAAAAGATATACAGCTCATTCAACTGTGGCATATGGAAATCTAATAGATTCCAATGGAGTTATCAGAATAATAATTGATTAGAATAATTTTATTTATTTTGTTATTGTCTAAAAAGAACTACAATGGTTAAATTACAAAAAATACTAATAGTACTATGTACTTGCTTGGTTACCTCATTTTAGGAACGAAGCTAACTTTTTTGAGGTACCAGATACTTTTTACAATATCACAATTTTTTTTTTAAGGGGACCGCCTTTTCAGTGTACATGTCCAGTACCTAAACTTTGATCCCCTCCCCCCGTACCATCCAGTGTGGAGATGCCTTCATCTTGTTTAAAAAAAAAAAGAAAAAAAAAGCCATTGATGGTATTTTGATTTCTTTATTTTGGTGCCATGGTAATAACAATTTTTAAAATAAGTAAATAGCCTAGTAAATGAAATAAAGAGTTTTATCCAGCTAAAATAATTATTTTAGTTTTGCAAAGAGTGTCTTACTGGCCTGAAAAGAAAAGAAAAAAGAAAAATTAATAATATTGGAAAAAAAAAAAAAAAAAAAAAAATTTCATTCATACATGGCTACTCACCGCCACCTGGGTAGGGGGTGGGGGAGAAAATACAAAAACCCCCAAAAAACAAACTAGTGTATTGATTTATCTACTTTTGAGATTTACAAATGCTGGACATTTTTAAGTAGAATTTCAATGCTATTTCTATGTATATTTTAATTTTTAAAAATTTTTGAATATAAATCAAATCGTTTTTTTAATTTTTGCACAAAAAGCAAGAACTGATGATATTTAATGTGTATATATATTTACTTTATCATTAATTGTTTTATTTTTGTAGTTTCATCCAGACATACATACAGAATAACGGCCCTTTATATATGAATAGATTAAATAGTCTTTAATTATAATAGTAATCCTTATATCTACTAGCAAATAGATCAAATCAGATTTCAGAGTTTAATGTCATACCCAGGACATGAAGACCCTCAGCCACCGCCTTCTAGCACATATATGATAAAAAGGGTATGAGGTTGGCATAAGAGCAATAGGGTCGGGACAATCATATAGGTGCTAAGGGTAAGGCTATAACAGAAGAATGCTAAAAAATGACAAATGAAGGGTAAGGCTATAACAGAAGAGTGCTACAAAACGACAAATGAAGGTAAGGATATAACAGAAGAGTGCTACAAACGACAAATGAAGGGTAAGGATATAACAGAAGAGTGCTACAAAACGACAAATGAAGGGTAAGGATATAACAGAAGAGTGCTACAAAACGACAAATGAAGGGTAAGGATATAACAGAAGAGTGCTACAAAACGACAAATGAAGGGTAAGGATATAACAGAAGAGTGCTACAAAACGACAAATGAAGGTTAAGGATATAACAGAAGAGTGCTACAAAACGACAAATGAAGGGTAAGGATATAACAGAAGAGTGCTACAAAACGACAAATGAAGGGTAAGGATATAACAGAAGAGTGCTACAAAACGACAAATGAAGGGTAAGGATATAACAGAAGAGTGCTACAAAACGACAAATGAAGGGTAAGGATATACAGAAGAGTGCTACAAAACGACAAATGAAGTATAACAGAAGAGTGCTACAAAACGACAAATGAAGGGTAAGATATATAACAGAAGAGTACAGAAGAGTACTACAAAACGACAAATGAAGGGTAAGGATATAACAGAAGAGTGCTACAAAACGACAAATGAAGGTAAGGATATATGACAAATGATACTACAAATGACAAATGAAGGGTAAGGATACAACTGAAGAGTGCTACAAAATGACAAATGAAGGGTAAGGCTATAACATCCAAACTAAGACAAGACATCTATTAATTGTAGACTTGAAATATCTAAAGTTGGAAATGGAAGAGAAATGTTCAGTGGGGAGTTTGATCCACAATACATATATTCTATTTGAAACAAATCTTTTTGAATGGAATGCCTGACTGGCATGGAGAGTATTTAGGGAGAACAGATACTGTTTGCCAGAGATAGCAAAATTACACTTTTTTTGAACTTTGATTCCGGTTTTACAGTGAAGATCTTTGATTCAGGGTGGTGTTCTATGCAAGACAGTAGCCCACCTCCCCCATCTAACAAGGCAAATGTCAGGTTCATTGGCTGATGCTTGAGGCACTGCATAAAGTGGAAGAATACCAATGGAGTCAAACAATTTTTAGCACTGTCCTTAAATGTGCATCTATGTACCGATTTGACCTTGTGTAGCACATCCAGCTCAAGGTGGAATGGTTAGGGAAAGATTGTTTATTACTTGAAACATTTTAAACAGGTGGAACCAATGAACAGAACTCATTTGGATATCTTTTATAAGAGAAGTGAAAGAAGATGAACAGAATGGCTACATAATGGTAATGGTAAAGTGGTTGAAGGGATAAGAAGTGATCCTCTCCCGGAAGGTTACACAATCCATACCCTTATCCAAAGTAGATGAAGTGATCCTCTCCTGGAAGGTTACACAATCCATACCCTTATCCAAAGTAGATAAAATAAGCCAAGAGGAAACTGCCCAGATATGAGAACAGTATTCCATTCTTGGCAAAATCTGTTTTTTTTTTGTAGAGACAGAACGCAGCATCAAATGTTAGATACTTTCTGGTTGGTTGGTTTTTGTTTTACGGCACATCAACCATTTTCGGGTCATTTAATTCTGAATCAAGTCATTTTGATATTCAGTTACCTACAGTACCTGCTGTTACCTAAATGGTTACCAATCTAAGTACTAAACAGGCTCATCATTGTTTAACTTTGATGATCTAGCGTGAACCAGTGCTTTCAATGTAACTTGACTGTAAGTTGATACTTTCTGGAGTGATTGAATTGCCCTATCATTTTTGCCACATCCTTTGCAATCAATGTAATATAAGTGTCCCCGTTGGAATATTTTTTGATACAAGGTGTCCTGCAATACACCACCTAAATTTATAGACTGGGCAAGGTCACATCGTTTATTCCTCTGCCAATCAACAACCATAATGTGTGGCTGATTCACTACTTAAACACTGATACTTGCCATGGTTCATTTGCAACCAATGAGGAGGAACTTACAATACTAAGGATTCTTTATGAAAGGATTATCAAGGATTTCCGCTGGACAAGCGCTCTTGCTTGAAGACTAAAGGATAGCCCATAAAAACGTAACAGCCCCCCCCCCACACACACACTTCAAATCAGGAGTAAAGTAGAGACCTGAGAGATTCTCAAAGGAGTTGATCTCTTTCAAATGAGTTCTGTCCATTAGAATAAGGAGGGTGAGAGGGAGAGAAAAAGAGTTATATTTTTTTTTATAACTGCAGCCAGTGTTGATAAAATTGTTATAAAATTTTCTCATTGTTTGGAATGTAAATATTTGGATAGTGTCGTAATCTTCAGCATTATCATGTCATACCAGCAACATGGATATCCATGACAATCTCTCGTCAACAATCATTGATTGTCCCTGGGAGGTCCTCAGCATAAGTGAAGATAAAACATCTTTAATAATTGATTGGGAATAAATTTCTAACATTGGGGGAGTTTTTCCTGATGGTGATGGAAAGGAAACAGTTTAGTCTTGATATTGACTATACAATCCAATATGGCAGCTGACTCTTATTATTACTTAAACATATAAAAAGAATAACAAATCAAGAGTGTCATAAAAATCAAATATATATTGTATTTCCTGAGAGGGTTCTATTTATATGTATTAAGGTCAATTTCTATGTGTGTTACATTTGTGGGTAGCCTACGAATTATGATTGTAAGTGCAGTTAGATTTTGAATTGAAGTTTGTTGAAGATTCAAAATTGGAGGGAGTTATATTATTGATAGGTAATGGCCTTTACGTGACCCCCTCCCCCCACGACCTCTGCCAACGGGAAGACGTGAGAACAGAAATTAGGTTTAGTTAGTCAGATTCTGGCGGTTAGTTAAGGGAAGAAGACATTAGGATCGTTTGCTCCCAAAAGATGCCAGTTTCTCACCACAGTAGAAAACCCTTTTGGGCTGTGGTTTTTTTTAATAAAGAATATGAGAAACAAATAAGTCTTGCTTAATTATTCCATCAAAGAAATTAGCAGACACTTAGCTCAGAAGAAGAAAGAATCAGCCCATAGGAAGATGGCCAATGATGAAGTAAGAACAGTTGGTTGGTTGGTTGTTTTGTTTTACGGCATATCAACCTCAGTGGGTCATTTAATGCAGACAATGTTTTGAAATGAATTCATTCTTAATAGATAATTAATTTTGCTTATAAACATGTTTTTCTATTTAACCCATAGATGGGACCCTAACAAGTACTACCATTCCAGTAAGAACAGTAAGAGCCCATCTCATCATCTCTTCATTCAGCAGATAAACGGATATATAACAAGACGAGTTTAACAGATTTTGATTCAGAGTTTTCCTTCTCCTAGATTGGTTGTCTAACCAAGGTTAAAGAGCCCAGTCTGCCATACTATTTATCCATAGCTGGAGCAAGAATAGTTGGATTCATACCTTTACCAAGAGTATTATGTGAAACACAAACAGCCTTGTCTAGGATTTGAACTCCATTTGCCATATACATTTCCTATGATGATAACCATTACACCAGGGTGTCTCCACTTGCTTATAAGACAATTCCCTTATAAAATGATGCTCTTATGGCATTAAAATAGTGTCATATCAAATGCTTGTAGTTCTTTAAAATTAGTAAATTAATTTAATGATAGTACAATGATTGCATATTAATATTTTAATTGTGAAAATAGAATCAAATAATCATAATTTACAATGATAAAATATTCATGATGTGTAAATATCACACTAATATATATATTTTCCCAAAAATTCTCGGCTATTGCCATCTCAAACAGACTGTTCACTTTCATACTGTCGTGCAGTAAGTCACACAAAATATGTAGTATATATCAGTTTAAAAACAAACCAGAAATGTGGAAAACCAGCTAGTGTAATGGTTAGAATCCCGCCTGTCAGTTAGGGTTTGAATCACACACAAAACAGTTTCCTGTCTATAATTCTGCTGATAAGGCATAATATGCCGAAATGTACATACAGAGATCAACTTTTTCTCGATTTGTTTACACTTTACATTTGAACAGATATATTTGCCTAATTCATTAATTTTCATATATATATACACACACACACACACACACACACACACACACACAATTTCTCTGAATTTTTTAGATGAAGCTTGATAATTTGTATTATTTGGACTATTGCCCTCATCTTTATTGTTATCTGTACAATCGAACACATGGCGTAGTGGATATAAGCATTGTTTAAGACAGTTCTAAGTGACAGTTATCTCTAGGCTGCAGGTTCAATCCTAGTCAAGGCCTAAAGTAACATAGAATAATAATTAACACAGCTTAACACTTGTACCTAGTCATGGTTAGTGGAATGAGAACAGTATACCACTGTGGATTGAATAAAGGGTGAGTTCAGAGTTCCATGAAGGCTCCCAATTACAAGAAGATTCCCGAGTCAGACAAGAAATACCTGAAGAAAGCCAGAGGGCACATCGGCCGAAACATTGTACGGATAACAAGATGAGGGCAATAGTCAGAATAATCCAAATAATATAGATATATATATATATATACTTACACAACCATCAACACAATGGAAAAGGTCCATCAATTCCTCCACACACTGTTCAGTTGTACTACTGCGGCTGCTAACCCGATCGTTGCATGTATCCAATTTTTCTTGGTAACTCATGCAACGAGCTTCCTTGCATTTTGTTCTTAAAGTGTCCAAAGGGTCCTAAGAAAAAAACAAAAAAAACATCATTTTAAGATTAATAACATTTAAAAATAAACAAACAAAAAAACAAAATAAAAATCCCCAAACCAAACAAACAATAATTTAACCATGACTGATTATTATATATATATATATATATATATATATATATATACACACACACATTTCTTTTATATACTCATTTTTTCATATATATATATACACATACTCATATATATATATATACACATACTCATAATATATATATATATATATATATATATATATATATATATATATATATACACAACTGAAGAGACGTGATACATAACACAGTATCTGTGAATGACTATATATGCTCCCCAGCCCCTGGTGGATTGAACACTTTGGAGGCAGATTTCGTTGATGACCACCAAATAAGCTTAAAAGCAGCGCTTTTCTATAAAACAGATAGAGCACTCTCTGGTGGCCTTTACATATATACATATGTATGTATTTATCAGTTAAAATTCTCTTTGCAGTCTGTAGGTGCTGATGATAGCCAAGCTGTTAAGAAGCTTGACTGATGATAAATCAATCGGGTTTCCATGCCAGCTGGAGGCAGCCTGCAAATATCTAGCCACACTGAAGAGACATGATATGTCAAAACAGTGTCTGACACACACAAAAAATGTTCCATTATTTTTTTTCAATATACAAGGTATGTCAAAAGGTACAAAAAATATTGATACTTTTTTGATACACCTTGTGTGTGTTTATATATATATATATATATATATATATATATATTTCTTAATTATTCTTTAGGAAAAATACAACAGCTTAATTTATGCTTTCGTTTCTTTTTCTTTTGTTATCAATCATTAAAAAATCTTAATTTTCGAATATCATTTGTAGATATCTGAATTGTGTGTGTGTGTGTGTGTGTGTCAATATATATATATATATATATATATATATATATATATATATATATTGACACACACACACACAATTCAGATATCTACAAATGATATTCGAAAATTAAGATTTTTTAATGATTGATAACAAAAGAAAAAAGAAACGAAAGCATAAATTAAGCTGTTGTATTTTTCCTAAAGAATAATTAAGAAATATCTACTAAATCTTGTGAGTAAAATCTAATGTAATAAATTAGAACAAACAATACTGATTGTGGTTTTCATTCTCAATACGTGGGTATCACAAAAATATCAGATGGGTTTAAAAAATTTCAAGATATGAATTGATTGATAAAATTTTAAATTAATATCTTATTATAATGACGATTATGTATATGTCTGTTTCTAACTATGTCACCATCGACATCACAATTCGTTTAGATATTCATTATATTCTCAATTAAATAGTCATTATGTAATCTTAATTAACATCTTATCTATTAACCTTGTCTTTATTAAAGTCTACCTCAAAACAGCCCATATTATTAACAAGTTTAGAATCCTGCAAAGTGTGTTGTATATCATAAAGAAATAATTTGCAACATCCTATGGTTAAAAATGAGACCAAATTGTCTAAGATGAAATACAAAAATGTAAATCCTGCTTATTCGCTGAATTCTTATTTCTAACGAGTGCTGTCACCTCAGCTAAATAATGGACCATTCTGTTTTTATTATAAAGAAAGAAAAAGAAAAAAAAAAGGACAGAAAGAAAGAAATCAGCTCTCTGTGGACACTGGATGCCATGCAGAAGACTTGCCAGGAGCAATGAACAATAGGGACAGTTTATTTTTTACTTACATAGAAAAATATAATGATAAAGAAAGGGGGTGAGAGCATGGAAGTGATAATGCTAATCTGTTTTAATTGAACATAATGAAAAGTAGAAAAGAAAGAAAAAAAAGTGAGAAAGAGAGTTAAATCAAGATTATTATACTTTTTACATATTGGACTATTATGTAATAGCTCTTAAGTGAACATATCAAATGTAGTAATTAAAATTATCATACTGTTGTATATCCACAGGTCCACAAGTCAATAATAAGAATTATTCATCAAGGTGAATGCTATTTGTAAGAATGCATAAAGATGAGAGTAAAAACAATGAAATTCACTGAAGATTAAGAGAAAATGTGATATTTGTAAATTCGTAAAATACATATACATTCCTATGTACTTAATATAGTTTAAAAACACCAGTCCCTGCATCAGCTGTCAGTGGGCGAGGGGATAAGATATCGGACTACCATGCGGTGAGTCTGAGTTCAACCTTAGCCTAAGGATAGTTGTGTCTAGCCACACTGAAGAGGCGTGAAACGCCGAAACACGTGTCTGTGGATGACTTATTAATATATATATATATATATATATATATTTTTACTTGATCAGTGGGAAACATTAAAATCATCATAGTGTTAATTTGAAATGGGCAATATATTCATTTTGTTAAAAAATTGCAAAAAAATTAAATTTTTAATAACTATTGTCCATCCTCCAATTATTTTCTGATTTTGTACATTAGTGGTGTTAATTTGTTATCATACACAGGCAATGCCGAGTATCCCTGCAAGTTAAAATCTAAACTTTTAACTTACAATTAAATCTTCTTCATCTTCCTCCTCTTCTTCTTCTCCTCCTCTTCTTCAGCTTCTTCTTCTGCTGCTTCTGCTTCTTCTTCTGCTGGTTCTTCCTCTGGTTCTTCGTCTTCTGGTTCCTACAAGAAAAAATAAAATAAAATAAAATAAAATAAATAAATAAAAATGATTTTTTTCTTTTGGTTAAAACTCAAAACGTTTCTGCAAAAGGAAATTTTCTTAGAAAATAAATGTTTTAACAGAAACATACAGAACATATCAATATCGTCCGTCTATAGGACCAGTTTAGCTCAGACGGTTGAGCGTCTGGCTAGGAACCATAAAGTTTCTGGTTCGATACCAGCCCCAGCCAACTCAGTGTATTTGCCGCAAATTTTCCACCGATGTAGTGACAAGTACACCAAAAGCCGTTGATTCCTGACGATAATGGAACCACCCTTTGTATATACACCAAAGCCCCTTTAGCCGGGCTGTGGCCTTCATAAAGTCCAAACACCCCCTCACCGTGCAGGGTAGTGACAATATGGTTGTGTCAGAGCTATGCTGTCTGGAACTCAAGTTCGTGATAGGGCCTCCAAAGGCGGATTGGTCTGTCACCCAGTTGTCAATAATTGCCTGAGGGTCAAAATGTTTGATTAATTATGTCAACCTGTCAAGGGTTATTTTATGCCAAGAGGTTAGGGAATTGCATTCATTGCACATTTATATTTACATTTTTTGTGTAATTGTTTCTTAAGATTTTTTTTTTTAACACACTTTATGGATTCAAGTATTTCTATATCAATCATATGAAAATCGGATCTCACAAATAAAATAAAGTGAAAATTCTTCCAAGCCATAGCCATATCAGTGCTATTGTACAGAGATGCACCACTTTGATGCTCATATAGTGCTTAGAGAAAAGCAAGATGGGAGCTACATAAGGATGCTGTGTGCTATCTTGAACAAATCTTGGAAGCAGTACCCCACAAGAAAGCAGCTGTATGGCCACTTACTCCCTATCACACAAACCATTAGAGTAAGATGAACAATACATACTGGACACTGCTGGAGAAGTAAGGATGAAGTCATAAGTGACGTTCTCATGTAGACACCTATACATGGATACACTAGTGTTGGCTGACTAGCAAAAACCTATATCAATCAGCTTTGTGTAGATTCCTGATGCTGCGCAGAGGACCTCTCAGGGGCGATGACCAATAGGGATGGAGAGTGAGAGTTATGGATATCAGTGTTGTCAATGCAACCTGATGATATGGTTTCAAATAACTATTCCTATTTAATAATAATCATTATTTTTTACACACAGTTATATGGTTTCTAGTAACTAATAATCCTTAGGTTTCAAGTTTTCCTAACATTAACTCTTAACATCCTATACCGCTCATTCCACCCGGCTGGAAGTCACATTCATTTTCCTAATCTACCCCAAACAATAGCCTTTGTTTAAATGTAATATTAAACATATTTAGAAGTCTTTGATTTACGGGAAATAACAGGTAACTTTAGATGGAAAGCTCATTTTTAGCCATTTTTAAAAATATATTCTTATAGGAATGCTCTGGACTTAGAAAATTCTAAACAGGATTTTAAGAGTTAATAATTCTATTTAATAATACTCATTTATTTTCAAACAGTTATATGGTTTTATGTATTCTAGTACTAATAATTTTCAAACAGATATATTTAACCCATATATGTGACCCTAAAAGGTCAGAGAGGACCAGGATGTAATGGCAATAAAGGTAGTAGACTCCACACTCCCCAGAGCTCCAGAATTGGAACCTCATCACAAGATGCAGTTTAACATCATACCCAGGCAATAAAAGGAATAACTCCACACTCCCCTAAAACTGGAGTCTCACTACTGGATACAAGATAGTGTTATACCAAGGACACAACCTTTTTTTTCTTTGAGGGGATGAAAGAGAGGGTTCTTACCTCTCTGCAGATGATACAGTGAGTGTATTCTAAGTTTCACTGACAAAGCAGTGGTGATAAAAAGGGACCCAATAAAGGGGTCAAAAGCTGATATTAAGAAATAGAAATAAACTGATTACTTTTGTCATGTAATAGATTGGTGGGTGTGACTGTTATTAAATGCAGGTCAGGGGTTGCACCTACAGCAAACTGGGAAAGTGTTGTTTACTGGAACATAGAAAGTTTCAGTATACTAGTACATCTTATAATTCAGATTGTGTGCGTCTGTCTGTAACTGAAACTATATCAGTAGTCAAATCACAATTCCCTTAGTTATTTACGTCACATTTTCTATGATTTTATTTTCATTTAAATCTCAATTATTATAAAATTATTTTACATTAATAATACTGTTGGCCTTATCTACATACTAATAACATGCAATTGCATTTATATATGCAACAAAATAGCAGTTTACGGTGCTAACGAGAACGCTAATTTGCATATTCATATTAAAAATTTGATTTTAATAAATATGTGCTTGGTATTATTGATTTCTAATTATTTGGTTTTATTTTAATAAATATAAGCTAAAATCTCAGGGATAAATCTTAAAAGAAATCCATTAACAAAAAGAAATATCTGTAATTTTATTCTTTACTTCCTATTTTAACAATTCACTTAAATTAGGAAAATTTACAAATTAATTGTTTGGTGGTTCTTCTTCATCGGTCTGTCTCTCTCTGCATTCCGAGTTCCATTTTGGTCCTTATTATGAATTCAACAACACTGAGGCATATTTTGTGTGCACAGTTTTATTCAATTCCCTAATACCATAACTTGCATGTTAGGAAAATCAGTTAAGCACAGACAAAAGATGTCTCGCCCCTATGGATGCTGGCTTGATGCTAAGTTTATCTTCATCCAATCGTATGATCCTCTAAGTCAATCAGAGAGGCCCACTTCAGGTGACCCTGTAGTCAAGGCTTGTCAATAAATCTATGAACTTTTCCATTAACATTAAATCTAAATCTAACTACACTTCATACCAAAATTATAGGCAATGCCTATTCATTATTTAACACAGGAATCCTTGAAAATCATGTGATCTAACCAAGCTATGACAACCAAACAGAAAGAAAAGTTTGTAAAGTTGTCAGTTGTGTTCCCATTGATTGAACAGGGTCACATGATAAGGAAAAAAAAAATCAGTTTTCTCTCAGAGACACAGATTTCAGTTGGGGGTCTTGGTTTGGTTTGATTTGTTTTACAGCATATCAACCTCTGTGGGTCATTTAATACCAACAAAGTTTTGAAATAAATTCATTTTTAATGGATAGTCAATTCAAAACAATTTTTCTATTTAACCTATAGATGGGACCCTAACAGGCACAACCACTCTGGGTCAGAGTGGACCAGGGAGCAATAGTGATGAAGGGGTGCTCCACATTTCCAGAACTGGAACCTCACCATCAGATAGTTTAATGTCATAACCAAGACATAAAGACCTTCAGCCACCGCCTTCTAGCACATATATGATAAAAAAGGTTGGGGCTTGCCATAAGGGTAATAGGCTCGGACAATCATATAGGTGCGAGGGCTTGATGGGCACCTGCCCGTCTAGCCTAAGGGGTCTAAATGTAGTGTTGCATGTCATGGACTGCTCATCCACTAGGATTCTGTCCTTAAGCATCATGGGTCGCCACCCACGGCTAACAGGTGGTCCCATTGGGGGCCTTGGTGTTACATAATTGATAGGTAGCCTATTAATTATGTACAGATGTGTAGTGTAGATTTTAAAATAACGGTTAATAGAAAGATACAGAAAGATGATTGACACTTGTTAACCCTGTGTTGATTTATCAGGTTCACCAGTACAAATGTGGGAAGTTAGCTAGAGAAAATCAGTCTTTGGTTGACCGCTAATGGAGATTGACCGTAATAGCATCTCTCATTCAATTAGCCAAATTCTCACACGCGTGTTTGTAATCAGGGATTTTAAACAAATGAAATGAGCTCAAAACAAAGCAAAGTGTTGTGTCATCACTAAGAACAAACAAACATCACAAATACAGAAGATCCAGCTTTTATAAAGATACAACTACAAGACAGACAGATCCAGAATAACAGAAGATCCAGACTACAAGACAGACAGATCCAGAATAACAGAAGATCCAACTACAAGACAGACAGATCCAGAATAACAGAAGGTCCAAATAAGAAGATACCAACCCAAGCTAAGATGGAAGACAGCAAGATAGAAGAAACACAAGTATCCAAGCAAAGAAGAGAAGTACACCTGTGTATAATCACAGGTATACATGTATACTCTACAGAATAAGATAAGTACACATCAATTTTAAGTTACTATGCAATATTGATTCCTGTCAGACTGGGCCCCAAAACACAATACAAGTCAGTGTGGATATAAAGGGAATATAATTTCTAGGCAACAAAATTCCTCTGGAAGCTAAAATGATGACAGAAAAACTGACACACACCATAAAAGCAGGCTTTGGTTGTTTGTCATCTCCCTTCCCTAATGACATGAATTTTAATGATGACCATGGGGTCATATAGTACCTAAACAATGAGAATGGAATCCTCTGTTTTTCCTATAAATAATGTATGATGAAACTTCTGAAGAGAGAAACGGTGAGGTTTCACTCAACTTGTTAATTCAACCTACCAATTGTTAATTACTGTTCACCTTATATCTCTGCTTAGTGAACTTTTTTTCCTATCCTTAATACTCTTGTTTCTTCCTATCATCTTTCTGTTAATTGATACTGGAGTTACAACACATGGCTTTTGGCAAAAATTCTTCCAGACCATAGCTATGTCATTACTACTGTATAGCTGCACCACTTGGACTAATGAAATGTTTAGAGAAAAAGCGAGGTGAGAATTACACATGGATGTTGTGTGTTGTCTTCAACAAATCCTGAAAGCAACACCCCCATAAAAAAGCAGCTATACAGCCACTTGCCTCCTATCACACAAACCATCCGAGTAAGACAAACAAGACATTCTGGACACAGCTGGAGAAGTAAGGATGAACTCATAAGTGACAGTCTCCTGTGGACACCTACATATGAACACACCAGTGTAGGCTGACCAGCAAAAACCTACATCAATCAGTTTTCTGCGGATACTGGATGCCACGTGGAAGATTTGCCAGGAGCAATGAACAATAGGGATGGTTGGTAAGAAAGAGTCATGGGTATCCAGGCTGTCAGCACAACTTGATAATGATTATGGGATCAAGCGACAACACAACCTGGCTATACCACACTCTACTTGTATAGTTCTATCTTAAGAGGTTTTATTTTTCTCACAATCTGATTAAATACATAACAATTTTTAAATAAATTTCACTCAGTGTTGTATAGTGGGGCTCGGTCAAATTCCCGGCAACCTGTTGTGTGTCCATTACTCCTTTTTTTTTATCCTTTACTTTCTCTTATTTCTTCTTCCTCACTTTCTATAGCAGTCCACCCAAAACTCCGGACCTTCATAATCACATTACAATAGTTAGGTCCTAACAGGTATTATCACTCGATCTGAGAGTAATGACAATGAAGGAGGTACTCCATACTTTCCTGAAAATCTCTGAAAATCTGTATATTAAATGTGGAGGGGCATAGTGTAATGGTTACCATCATAAGAAATGGACATGATGAGACGAGTTCAAATCCTAGACGTAGCTGTTTGCATTTTACACAGCACTGATACCCTCCAACTATGAGTAAATAGTAGGGCAGACTGGACTCTTTAACCTTGGTATGGCAACCAGTCTAAGAAAAGGAAAACTGAATTCAAACCAAAAAGGGTCTCTCTTCTTGTTAGTCAAAACCACTTTGAGACCACATTAATATACGCGAGATTAAATATAATCATCTTGCTGATCGGGCAAGGTCGATTAGAGATTCTATGAAGCTAGTTGAAAATATTTGGTAACCCCTGATCTTGAGACAATAAAGATACAAGATTCGGTTATTTCCTATAAGTCTAACATAAACAAAGGGGAACCACTCTTGACTGATAAATTATTTATTCATTTATTGATCTATTAGGAAAAAAGAAGACAGAGTTAGGGTTTAGGGTTAATTTAATGGGAAAATAAATAATTTATCAGTCAAGAGTGGTTCTCCTTTATTTATGTTGGACTTATAGGAAATAACCAAAGATTCATCAAGCTTGCAATTTCACAGATCCTTTTAATCAATTTAAGTATTCATATTTCGTATGAAGAAAGATTTAGGAAGACTGATTTACCAAGTTTGGTTCATCAACCAGGAGATATGATTGAAGTCTATAAATATACCCATGGATTTTATTCAACGAACTTTAATCTATTGAATAGTGTTAAAAAAAAAATCAATATCAGGGGTCATAAATTAAAACTCTTAAAAATTTTTTGCAAAACAAATGCAAGGTAAAATTATTTTAGTAACAGAGTGGTGAATATGTGGAATGAACTACCATCTCTAAACTCCTTTAAGGCAAGGTTGGATAATCTGTGGAAAGTTTATAAATATTCTGTGGAAATAAGATGACTGTTTGGAATATAAGGAACAGCTGACAGGTCCTAATATACTAGCTGAAAAACATTATTATTATATGTACTAGCAAATATATGCACCCTCCGGGTGCAAGTATTTAAGTTTTAATGTAATGAAATATCATATTAAATTAGAGGCAGACAAAAAGATATGTAACAGAGTGGGGGTATAATAGAAAAATAGAAATGAAACTTACTCTTCCATCACTGCCGTCTTTCATTGCTGAATTTTACTTATTTAACAATTTAGTTAAATTAGGAAATAAAGAATAAAATGACAGTTATTTTTTCTTGTTAATGGATTTCATTTAAGATTCATTGAAGAGATTTTTGCTTATATTCATTAAAATGAAACCAAACAGTTAGAAATCAATGATACTAAGCACATATTTAATAAAATCACATTTTTAATATCAATATGCAAATTAGCCTTCCCATTCACACTGCAAACCGCTATTTTTTGTATATATAAATACAATAGCATGTTATTTGTAAGTAGATATGGACAACACTAATAAAAAGGTGAAGAAATTTTATTAATAATTGAGGTTTAAATATAAATAAAATCATGGAGAATGTGATGTAAATAACTATGTTAATTGTGACTCGATTAGTAATATAGTTTCGGTTACAGACAGAAAAACACACAATCTCCATTATAATAAGATTTCACATAGCGCTAATACCCTTGGGAAAGGTCTGAATCCAATCCTCCCTCCAGCTATGGGTAAATAGTAAGTCAGACTGGGCTCTTTAACAATGTCTAGGTAACCAGTCTAGGAGAAGGAAAACTCTGAATTCAAACCTGTTAAACTCCGCTAAAGAAATTGACCTTGTGTCGCATCTTGCTCGTGCGGAGGGTTGGTAAATATATTTTTTAAAATTTCCCCTTACTCTTGTTTACACACATCGAGTATGATAGTAATCCAGCATAAAACTGGACAGAACGTCCTCGGATCTCACATCATACCAATTTAAACAGTGTCCTGGTTCTATTTATGTAACAAGGTATCTTGGTCGTAATAATTTAATTAAATATCCTTTAGTTAATAGACGATTTTCTTTTAAAAGCAGCTAAGAGGAAATCGAAGAAAAACAAAAAGTTGCTAATCAAGGGAGACAACTCCAGTTCATTAGAGATCTTTTTATAAAAGAGGTTATTTCTTGACCTTGCTTTAACTAGGATCTTTTGAATAACACTGGGGAAAGGACTTTAAATAAAACTATGAGCAATTTAAATTACTAAACAAACACATTCTAAAGTATTTTATAAGTATACGAGTATATATTTATTTTGGGGCAAGGCTACGAAAGACAATGATAAGCTATTCTTAGCTAAAAGCTTCAATAAAAAAAGGGAGGGATTTTAAATAATGTAGAAAGAAGTAAACACGAGATTTTGAAGGACAACAGAATTTTCTTTTTTTTTCTTTTTTCTTTTTTATCTTTTAATTAAATTTTTTATTTTGAGGACCGATTAATTTAAAAAGATAAGAGTTGCAAGGTCTTATACATTTGTAATTTCCAGTCGACATTAAAAGACAATAGGATTGCTCGGCGGAATAAGTAGTAAACTTTGTTTACGAGAAAATAGATGAAAAAAACTTTAAAAAAAGAAAGAAACGTGACAAATCTTTCTATTATTATATCGATTAGATAAAAAGGTTTCGATACTGAAAAAAATCTTTCAGGAATTTTAAAATTGATATAATTAAAATTATTTAAAAAAGAAGTTGTACGTGACGATCGCTTCACAAATTAAATTTGAGACACCCACTCAAACTTTATCGATAAAAAAAGAAAACAAAAAAGTGTTACAAATAAAAAAACTATTTTTTTTTCTTAATTATAAAAAAAATTGTAAGTAATATATAAATATAAGGTGAATAAATAAATAAATATCGAAAAACTGTCGATGTGATTACATAGGAAAAATAAATGAAAGAAGAAATTCGAGTCAAGGTGTAAAAGGACATATCGCATTTTTTGTTGAGACTATTGTTCTACCTTTAAAAAACCTAATTAACAATCAACTGGACAAAACAGGTCCTTAAAGATTTGTATGAAAACATTAAAAACAAAATACTTACATCAGACGCGTGTAAACTTGTGATAAACTTCATTTTGAGTAGGATCAGCGTGGACAAGAAACGAAAAGTCAAGGATTGAATGACACGAAAAAGACCCGGATGTTTCCGAAGGGAGATAACTCGGTATTAACCTCGCGTGCCTGCTAACCGTTATGCCATGGCAATGCTGATCACGTATCAAGGTCTGCCAAAATGTCGTCTGCTATTCATTTTAAAAACGAATTAAAATGAATCATATCGATTATCTAAGGTCAAATTTTTGTCTAAGTCAAAAAGTAGTAACATAATAAGCATAAGCAAAAATAAAAGCAAAATAATATTACACAAGTAATTTATTTTTAATTATTTAAACTATTTTTTGGTCAATTTTGGTAAAATATATCGTAAACATGACTGCCAAGATGACGTAAAATCCGTATTTTACAAAATAAATTTTAAACCCACCCCAATTGACCCCCCAAAAAAAATCAGGATATTGTTCCGATTTTAATGAAATTTTCAGTGTTTGTTTATCAATCAATGAATTTTATAATGCATTAGTTATTTGATTTCAAAACTTTCTGACTTAATTAGGTATTTCTGCCCTGGTAATTTAATGTATAAAAAAAATAATTCAAAATATGAAACGCTTAATTTCAAGTTTAAAATTTCATATTTTCAGATTCTAAAAACATAATTATTTAATTATTATTGTAATCGAATAATTTTTGTAGAAAAAATATTTATTGAAAATTTAGTCTCCCTTATTTACAACAGAAAAAATATCGATAATAATTTTTTATTTTATAAGATAATAGCCAATTAAACAATTATCAAAAAGTATAAGAAAAGATCTCCAAAAATTATTTTTTTTTTATTTTAAATTTATTTTCCAATTTTTGGTACGTATTTTCTATCAGGATATCTCCCTTAAATTTTTTTCTTATTGACACCTTCAGTCTTTTGTCTTTTTATTTATACTGCAATTAGTTTCGAAAATAGATAACCCCACCGATATTTTGCGTCCCCAAAATATGGGGGGAGGGTTAAAGTTAAGGAAAAAAATCAAAAAGTTTTTAAATAATAACTGATGCATTATAAAATTAATTCATCAACTCTGAAAATTCTATAAAAATCCCTGATTTTTTGTAATTTTTTTCTCTCAAAGGTGTGTGTGTGTGTGTGTGTGTGTGTGTAAATTTATTTTGTAAAATACGAATTTTGCGGCAACTTTGGCAGTGCCTATATATAACTTATAAAATGCGTGATATATTTATTTTTGCAACACTTTTACTTACTTATCATGTCAGAAGAATAAGCACAAGGATAATTTTCATTTACTTTTATATTATGAAAAAAAGCACAAGGACATATTTTTTTGTTTACCCATGTTCATTTTAGTAAGAAATGGAAATAAATACAACAGTATGAGGGAAAAAAAATTGAAAAATTGTTATGAAGATGATTAATTTATATTTGAAAATTTAGCCAACATTTTAAACTTTTCAATATATATATTATATATATATATATATATATATATATATGTGTGTGTGTACATACACACATGCTCACACATTAATGCACATACATACACACACACATATATGTATATATATACATATATATATATATATATATAATATATATCTTTAATATATATATATATATATCTAATATATATATATATATATATATATATAATATATATGTGTATACATATATATACAGAATATATATGTTCAACATATATATATACATCTAGTATGTGATAATGAAGATTATATGTATTAAATATATATTTAATAATCAAAACATTTTAAACATAGACTAATTTTTTAAACATTGATAAATCATTTTCATAACTCTTATTTTTCCCATTCATTTATCATTTTTTCCACACCCATATTTATATAACTGTTTCAAAATATGATATATTTGAAAAGTCATAAAAGATCAATATTTTCCTTTGTTAATGCTCTCAATGGAATTTTCATAATAATCTACTCAACTGACACAAACAATCTTTTTTTATTGACACCGAAGAAACCTGTTTAACCTAGGACTACAATTTGCCCTACATTACTCAAAAGATTATTTTTTTGAAAACTACCAACATTTCAATGACAAAAAGTAATCCCAGTCACATTGTTTGGTAACCAAGAAATCTCCTCCCCAGAACGAGACCGAGACCGCACATTCTATTGAACTTTAATCCTCTATCTACCACTACCATCTGCAATAGCCATACCCAAAATGGTTGACAAGCTAGTATCGAATCACTGATTCTTTGCTACTGAATAGAAATGTATTCATTTAATTAATTTCTCTCTCACTCTCTTTTTTAAATTTTTTTTAAAACTCTAAACCATTTTCTATTGGAATAACCAGTGATTAATTATCTGCCTTTGGCACCAAGGGGCTAATCAGCCAATACCGTAGATTGGTGCCAAATTGATTACCTGTCTAGTATCACTTGTAGTGTTGAGGATCCCGGCAGCAAGACATCTAAATCCAGTCTCTTTCAGAACTTAAAGCAGATAAGTCTGGCAGCAAACGACATTAAGTTTGCAAATTGTATTTTTATGAATATATGTTTTCATCTTCATTTGTTTGTTGAGTCTTCTACATCCGAATTTAATTGCCTACCTTTTAATGTAGGAAAATACACGTATATGGAGCCCAGCAAAAAAGATCATAAGACTGAACATTCTATTGAACTTTAAAGAAGTTTCTTTTGAGCAATTCGTTTGACGTACTGCCCTGCCCTGTTGACTGGGGCTTTAGAATACAGTGTATTTTAAAACCTGGGTCGACAGAGTTGTAGTCAGTGTATTCAATACATATCTGAAGCCGCAAGGAATATTTCTACATCTGAGAATAACATTATCAGTGACTAAATATAATGATGCGGGTTTAAGAAATTTGCAAATGGAGTCTCATTTTCAGAAAGTCTGGAGAGAATTTGTGTTAAATAATAGATTAGCTGAATCTATTATTGGAGTGTTAGTGTAGGATTTGAAAAAGGGAATTAGAAATTGTACATCAGAGACATTAGGTCAACTAAGTGTGAGTGACAGGTGATGACCCAGGATCAATTTGAGAACTTGGCTGTGATTGGATAATCTCAGTTAGGTGACCAAGGGGTTTTAGAATTTAGAAAAATAGAGTTGAAATTTAATCAGTTGGTTCTGTAAAGTTGAGGACCACATATGTGTAAAGATGGTTTGCACATATTTTTCCATCCATTTAACAAAAGAGCCAACTCCTTATGGTGATATGTAAGTAGAAAATGAATGTTTATAGTTAAGTAATTGATATAAGATGCCTTTGTGTTTGAACATCACATCAAAACAACATAAGACCTGCAATAAAAGAAAGTAGGCCATTGAAAAGAACAAAATGTGGAGGTTGAAACGACCATCATTGGAAGAAGATGAACAAAAAAAGAGATCCGGATCTACAATATTTGGTCCAAACTATCAACCAATTATGAAGGTTTGATACCTCAAGTTCAATATGGATTGAGATCCGGATCTACAATATTTGGTCCAAACTATCAACCAATTATGAATGTTTGATACCTCAAGTTCAATATGGATTGAGATCCGGATCTACAATGTTTGGTCCAAACTATCAACCAATTATGAAGGTTTGATACCTCAAGTTCAATATGGATTTCCACAATGCCCACTATTATATACGGCCTCACATGTCACATAAGCAGGTAAATTTTCTAACAGGCTGATTTTTTTTTAATCAAAAATGTCTGTTTTGTCTGAAAAATGTTAAAACTACAAAAATACACAAACTGGTTGGTTTTTTTCTTCAGAATCAAATAATAAAAGATTGCAAACAAACAAAAAAAAAATAGTTATTAAATTCATGCAGTACAAAATAAATACTAGTAAAATAAAAAATGCTCAAACAAACTCCATTTGGTGAAATGGAACCATAAGTCCTCATAGAGAAATATTGCTTCTCTGTAGCATAATCACTATCGTTACCTTTCTGATAATTCCCTACTTATGACATAAAAACAAAATGGCCCACTATTATATACGGCGTCACATAACAGGCAGATTTCTAACAGGTTGATTTTTTATAATCAATCTATGTCGGTTTAGTTTGAAATTGTTAAAACTACAAAAATACAGAAACTGGTTGTTTTTTCTTTTTCTTCAGAAATGTAATAATAAAAGATTTCAAACAAATAAACTAAACAAAAAAAACCCCACATGGCCTAGTGGATAAAGGAGTTAGGTTAAGACAGTTCTAAGTGACAGTTATCTCTGGACTGCAGGTTCAATCCTGACCAGGGGCAGCAGTAACATAGAATCATAATTAACACAGCTTAACACCTTACCCAAGCTATGGTTAGCGGAATGAGAACAGAATACCCCTGTGGATTGAATAAAGGGTTAGGTTCAAAGTTCTGTGATGGCTCCCAATTAAGACAAGAAGGTTCCCAATTATGACAAGAAGGTTCCTGAGTTTGAAAAGAAGGTTCCCGAGCCCAACAAGAAATACCTGAAGAAGGCAGGAGGGTACATTGAAACGTTGTACAGATAACAATGAAGATGAGGACAATATTCCGAATAATACAGATAATGCTAAAAAAAAAAGTTATTAAAAAATTATGCAATAACACAAAAACAAATACTACAAGGGAAGACATTGCTACACACTTTTCACAAGTTTATTCTCTGTATTACAGTTTGATATGTTACACAATTAAACAATTATCATCTGAAAATTGATATGGGGAGGTAGGTATTTTTTTTTTGCTATTGCCCCAAAATCTTACTATCAATTGTGATTTAAATCTGCATGTTGGGTTTGTTTATTTATTTGTTTTGTTTTACGGCATATAACCTCAGTGGGTCATTAATTACCTTGAATGTTTTTTATTAGTGCTTCTCGCCTCATGGTGAGCTATGTCTTATGTATCCTGCTTCTTAAAAACATTTAATAAAACATTATCCTGCTTCTTAAAAACATTTAATAAAACATTATCCTGCTTCTTAAAAACATTTAATAAAACATTATTAATGATTAACTTGTTTATCTTTCAAACAAATACTACAAGGAAAGACATTGCTACACACTTTACACAAGTTTATTCTCTGTATTACAGTTTGATATGTTACTCTATTAAACAATTGTCATCTGAAAATTGATATGGGGAGGTAGGTGATCTTTTTTTTTTCAATTGCAAACAAAAATCTTACTATTGTAAGAAGAGTAACACGAATTGACCGTCTCATACAATGTACGAAGTCCAGAATGCAAATGGTGGCGCCCACCGGTCATTAAGTATAGACTTACCGACGACCTGCCACTAATATTTGCATAACACCACGAACGTCACTCTAAGTTAACTATCAATAAAGGGAGGTTACTCTAACCTACCCACATAACTATCAATTGTGATTTAAGTCTACATGTTGGGTTTGTTTATTTGTTTGTTTTGTTTTAAGCATATCAACCTCGGTGGGTCATTTAATTACCTTGAATGTTTTTTATTAGTGCATCTCGCCTCATGGTGAGCTATGTCTTATGTATCCTGCTTCTTAAAAACATTTAATAAAACATTATTAATGATTAACTAGTTTATCTTTCATCTTATTTTTGTTGCCTTTTATTGCTTAGCTCGTTTTTTTTATTTAACAATCAAAATGACTATTGTGTCTTAAATTAATAATAATAATAATGAAATTTATTGCATACAGTGCTCAGGTGCACAACAATTCATCAAAGTCTCATGTATAGCACAAAGAATAATGTACTAATGTCAGTAACATGAATATATATATATATATATGAGGAAAAAATGAGTAAAGAAAAGAAATGTAGATGGATAAGAATGAATTTTATCGATATCACTTTTGATCGATATCACTTACACATGTGTTTCGGTCTGTTTATCAAAATGTATATGGATTTACGTTATTATTATTATTAAAAATAATCAGATGGAGTTGAAATGATGATGATAATAATAATAGGAAAAATGCATAAAATAAGATTTCATTTTTATCCATCTACATTTCTTTTCTTTACTCATTTTTTCCTCATATTGTCGGATTCATTTCCCATTCTCACATATATATATATATATATATATATATGAAATAAAATGGAACTTAATCCGACATTGTGAATTTGATATATTGAAAAAACAAGGGATGTTTACAAATGCATGGGATCATCAGGAGAGGTTTGCACATTCTCAAATCACATATCAAATTCACATATATATATATATATATATATATATATATATGCCACTTAAAATGACCTTGAATCATATCCTTTTCAGAGCGGGAGAGGGGGTAGCTAAATGCAGACATAGTATTGTATGTGTCAGATTCTGTATTTTCTATTGGTATTAATTAGTGCTTTAGCCGTGACAATCAAAGGGAGATAATTATGTGCTGTTCACTACAGCAGTCAAAGTGTGTATTGAGCAAACTAGCAAAAGTATGTATGCCCTGGGTGCAAGCATTTAAATTTTAATGTAATAAAATATTATATTAAATTAGAAAGACTAACAAAACTAAATAAAAACGAATATAAAAATGTTACACTTGTCTTAATGTTATTTTAATTGATTTCTATATGGATAATTCCATGACAAATCATCCAGGCCATGTCACCCACCCCCTTCTATTTTTCTGAAATTTTGTACATGTGTGGACTATGTTAGAGTTAGACAATCCCCAAAATTTGTGCTTCCAATTCCAAGAACTGGCAGAGTTATGTCGAGTTTTAGCTCTCCAAATTTGAGGGGATCATGAAAAATGGCGACTTTTTGTAATCTATTTTTGTCTGTAAAATGAGTTCTAGCGCTTTTGCCCGAAAAAGTCTTAAAGTCAACCAATTTTAAGTTATTGATGATTTCTGCTTTTTTCATAGCAAGATCAATATCCCAATATGGCATTGAGTCTATGACAAAGATTTTTTCTATTATTATTTTATATCTATTGAACATTATTTGTACCAAAGAGATAGTACATTGGATCATTTGACATGGAATTGCCCATATAGAATTATATGAAGAGTAACAGATTTGGGTAAAATCCAATAAAATAAGATTGAAAATTGAGGAATAACAGATAAAACACAAACAACTTCATTCAATTGATATTTCGCCTTTAGTATGTTAACTCTGACGAAGCCTGTTGAGAAATTCCAGTATATAAGGTGTGTGCTAGATCGTCGCACATACTTATAGACTAGGCGAGATCATGTGATCTATTTCTTGGACAATCACTGGCAGTACTCTGAGGCTGATACAATACTTAACCGACCCTACTGATCATAATTACTACAGCGTTCTTTGATGACAGACATAGGATTAAATCACTGGACCTTTACCAATACGGAGGATAGGACTTATACGATCACCAAAGGATTCCATAACACAGGACTTTCTTTAAGCCCTTTTCAACTGGCCAAGGATGGCATTTAAAAACTTTACATACTGAAGTTAAATATCAATTGAATGAAGTTGGTTGTATTTTATCTGTTATTTCTCAATTTTTAATCACATAGAATTATATATAGGATTGCTTTTAATATGGTTGTTAATAACATGATAGTATTAGAAATCAGTATCAGCAAATAATTATTAAACCCAATTTTGTTAAAATCATTATGCAAATTATTCCTACCATATACTATGTAAATCTTTATTTCTTAGTGATATATAACATATATTCAGGATTTTAAATGCTTTAATGATATGGACCTTTCAGGGGCCTGTGTCTGTTAATGAAATCAGGGGGCCTTCCCCGAGGCAACACCTTCACCTTTAATTTAAAGGGGCAGGGTTTATTGCCCAGTGCCTGAGGCGCCCCCTTGAGGGGCAATGCCGAGGGAATACACACATTTTTTGTGCCTGCCATCCCATGAGCTTTGGTTCGTGGGTGGTCCCACATTAATAGGGCTTTGTGCATGATCCACATAAGTGGGATAAATGACACATTGATAATATAGGTAGTTTTGCAGCAAATCTAACTCAGACTTTAGACTCAGCTAGACTTTAATAGAGACATCATTAATAAATAAGATGCTAATTAAGATTAAATAATGACTATTTCATAATTGTTGAGAATATAACTTGAATAGATTAGGAAATCGTAATGTCATAATATCCATTTGTTACATAATTATTAGATACCTAATATTTATGTGCAATAGTGTAGAAATAAAAATGGCGGTTATAAGTTACAGCCCACAGCCTTGAAGGATGAGTGACAAGGCTTGACCTCAGTTCTAACCTTCTGGTGGATACCGTGAGAATCGGTGGAGGAGACCCTCTTCCGGTTTAGATTAGAAATAGATTTTAGTCAGTCGGCGAGAAACCACGACAGTGGTGAGTAGTGTTATACACGCTCCGACTCACTCTGCGCAGGTAGTCTGGTGGGGGATTTCGAGAATAAAATATGATCAAAGTAAATCGGAGTCTTGTGTTATTACCTCTAAAAACTAACAATGACACAGGGCTTCTGATAAAGAGAAATCCCCAATGGAAGACCAGACACGAAGTCCCCAAGAAAGTCCAGACCTTAGAAGATTCCAGACCAAGACAAGATGTTATAAGATTCCAAAGACGGACAGAAGAATAAGTAAGAAAGAAGTAAGTAAAGAAGTAATGAGTGGGTATGCAACACATTATAATAAGATTTGTGGTGATAAAAATCAACAATAATAAAATGAAGTAAGTCTAATAATGACAAGATTATAGTAAAAATGCTCTAAGAATTAAAGAAATAATTGATTTTTGTGAACCATATGATCTTTAGGCACCCCTTTTGCGATCTCAATTCGTAAGGACATTTTTTTATTTACACCGTCAAAATCCGGTTGTTTGTTAGGGGTTAGGGTTAGGGTTAGGGGTTAGTTTTATAATTAAAAAAAAACTCTAAAAATCGTCTGTTAACAAACAACAGGAATTTGACAGTGTAAATGAAAAAAATGTCCTTATGGATCGAGATCGCAAAAGGGGTGCCTAAAGGTCATATGGTCCATTTTTGTTTCATTCATTCCCCCCAACCCAACTCAACCATGACCAGAATTTGTTGCGTCACCAGATGCACAATACGCCCTGTTGGCTAGGGCTGTAGAATGCACCTCTGCAGAGGGGTAAGCACCCTTCACTAATGAGATCACCAGAGGACAGGATTGTGGTGGCTGAATGATCTGTGATCTGCTTACGAAGTGGTTCTATGAGATGCAACACTAACCCTGACTTAGGGAAGCCCCATCTGATCAGTTGGCTGGTCTTGTCAATCTATAGCAACTATGTGATTGTCCGGCCATATTCTTCAAATTGCTCTTAGGGTAAACACCCTACCTTTTCCTCATATAGTTTCTAGAAAGCGGTAGCGGAGGGTCAACCACCAGTATTTATTTATACACATGAAGTTAATGAAAGTTATCTATTAAACTAATTATATATATATGTGGGATGGCCAGCTAGTGTAACGGTTAGAACTTCGCCTGTCAGCTTGACAGTCGAGGTTTCGAGTCACACACGGAGCAGTCTCCCATGTCTATAACCTTGGTGATAAGACCTAATAGGTCGAAATGTACATTCAGGGATTGACATTTTCTCGACTTGTTTAGCCTTACATTTGAACATATATGCCCGCCTAAATTCATTAATTATTAACTAATTAATTTTCAAAAATTAGGTATGACTTCAATTAAGCATATATCCTCCAAAAATTGTCGAGTTGCTGAGGGATGGAATAAACTGCCTGCATCCGTTACTGGCTGCTGAAACACTGCATCTTTCAAAACCTTCATTCAAAATTATTTTTTGAGTTTTTTTTTATTCATTATTTTATTTTCAGTCTTTAAATGGACTACTTGCTTTATTTTTTATTTCTATTTTTTGCAACGTTTAGATTGTGAATTCTCTCGTCTTCTATTCAAAAATTAGAAAAAAAAAAAAAAAAGAAAAAAAAAGAAAAAAAAAAAAGAAAGAAAAAAAAAAGCCTTTCTGCAAAGCCCTTATCTATCCTTTTCCTCTACATAGTCCTATCTATGACCGAACCTAGTGTGTAAGGAATATACACATATCCATAGCTACACATATCCATGTGCAAAAAAAAGAAACACCTACACAAAAGACGTAAGTATGAATGTACAATGAATACAATTCCCTAACCTCAAGGCATAAAATAATCCAAGAGGTTGACATCAATCAATACTTGAATCATATTTGAGGTGTCTTTTGTCATATTCAACCTTCAGCCCCTGATCTGGTATAATTAACAGAAAAGTATTAATGATTCTTAAATAAACCTAAAAGTTTTTAAAAATTTCCTTTGCATTAACTTGATAGAAGACCAACTAAAAATGAGTGAAGCGATAATGTTAATCTGCTTCAATCAAACATAATGAAAAAACGAAAGAAAAAAAAAAAGGAGTGATAGTGAGTTAAATCAAGATTATTAGACTTTAAAGTAAACCTATTAAATGTTGTAGTAATTAATCATACTGTGGTATATCCACAGGTCCTGCTAGTGATAAATAAGTAAATCTATATCGATTTTGAGTAACGAATAGCTAGCAATATACGGTTATTTCCTATAAGTCTAACATGATCAAAGGGGAACCACTTTGACTGATAAATTATTTATTTATTTTCCCATTAAACTAATGCTAACCTAACCCTAACCCTAAACCTTAAACCCTAACCCTAACCCCGTCTTCTTTTTTCCTAGTAGATCAATAAATAAATAAATAATTTATCAGTCAATAGTGATTCCCCTTTGATCATATTATACTTATAGGAAATAACTAGTGATACAGAGTTGGGCACCTCACATGTGTTGCATAAATGTATGTGGCATGGGTTTTTGACAAGCCCTGTAGCGAGAATTCTAAGGGTCATTGTTTTTCAGATCAGGGGATGGAGAAATGCCAGTAAACGGGTATGGCCCCAACTGACCCAGAGGCAGGAATCTCGCAAGTCACGTGATAGAGTTAGTTAGGTAATCAGTTCTCAACCAGAGATGAAGCAGAATAGACGTGCTCAGCTGAGGTTGTAACTCAGACCGCGCAGTGAATCGGGGCAATGCAGTAATCAAATCTTTGATCAAAGAAAAACAAAGTCTTGTAGTTAATTAATGCATGACTTGAACAGAGGCCCTTAGAAAATGAAGCAGCAAGAAGTTAGACGACTAGACACAGTGACCGGCCAAAGAAGAAGGTGTAGAGGCGACCAATATTATTGTTAATGACGGAGAATAAATTTGTATGTATTTAACAACAATGTGAAAGTTCCAAGAGAGAGTCAAGGTTGCGTGAAACTACTCCACAAATAATGTTTAAATGACGAAAAATAATATGACACAGTTTAGGTAGAAAATACGGAGAAATGATAAAACAAATGCATATGATTAGATGGTAACAAATAAATTTGCAATAATCAACAAAATTGAATGTTCAAAAGAAATAGTGTAGATATGATGTGGAAAGGTTTGCTAAGAAATGTGTAATGTAAAATGTAAAATGTTTATGTAGTCGAAAAGTTCGAACAGACGTGTGCTAGAAATGAAAATTAAGTTTGTATATACGACCTGCTGAAACGGATTTCTGATGTTGAACGAAGTGGTATGAATGAATGTTAGTAGTAAAATTGTTGTTGTGTTGAGGCAGTGAAATCATTCGTTCGGACATCTGTTTCTTGGTCGTGTTCTATCTGACGGCGAGAAGTGATCTATCCGGTGTGGAGATCGTAACTGTCTGACAGCAAGACGACCTCTGTGTAATGGTTGATTTCTTCTCTGTCTTTTATAATCACCAGGTGGATCAAAAAGTAATTTTTTTTTTGAGCGCGAATGCCCGGACGTAGTAAAGAACAATGCTAACCTAGCCAATCGATTCTGATTTTTATGTAAACATTTGTTTTAATCACTTTTCCTGAAGTTTAGGAAAAGGATTGTGTTCGTGTGTTTGTTTTAATCTCTTTCCTTAAGTTTGGGAAAAGGACTGTGTTGTGTGTTTGTTTTAATTTCTTTTCCTTAAGTTTGGGAAAAGAAATGTGTACGCGTGTTTATTCTTATTTTGATATAACATATAGAATTGCATTCTATAAAGGAAACGAAAACATGGCGACTAGACAAAGAAGATAGAAAGGAGAAATGGAAGCAAGTAAGTCACACAGTCTTAACTCTATCTATCTGTCTGTCTGTCTCTCTCTCTCTGTCATTGAGTTATAATATCATCATCATGGTAAAAAAGAACAGTTTTCTCGTTTATTCCTACCATAAAATAAACTGAGCCCTCATTTTATGTCCGTGTTTTTGCAATAAATGTTTTACTTTTCTTGCACCGGTTATTTTACAATACTAAATATATTTTCTTTATTTATTTTAATATTCACTTCAATGTGTATATTCTAAAAGTTTTTATTTCATGAGAATGCTTAGTTTTAAAGTGGGGGCTCGTTTTTACACTTCAACGTTTTACTCGTAAATTCCTACCATAAAATGCCCAAGCCTAATTTTATAGTAGGAATTTACGAGTAAAAAGTTGAAGATTACCTTTTGTTGTTATTTCTTTTCTTTTGGTTTTACTCTAAAATAAAAACGTCAGATTTTAATCATCGTCAACGAAAAAACAAAATTACGATCATAAAGGAGGATCCAATTTATGCCTAAATTGTAAAACGAGCCTTTAAAACTAAACCATTCTCACAAAATAAAAACTTTTAGAATATACACATTGAAGTGAATATTAAAATAAAGAAAATATATTTAGTATTGTAAAATAACGGGTGCAAGAAAAATAAAACATTTATTGCAAAAAACACGGACATAAAATGAGGGTTCAGTTTATTTTATGGTAGGAAATAAACGAGAAAACTGTTCTTTTTTACCAGTATCATTATATTTTGGTAATTTTGGTAGGATTTATATGTAATGAAATTGCAAATCATCGTTTTAGGGTTAATTAGCTCCTCTTGAATTTTGTTTCGTTTCGTGGAAATTCCACGGGTCCTGCTAGTAAATAAAATAACACAAATGTGCAAAACAGAACAGGAGTAAATACATCAATGATTGTAAATCTTTTATATGGGGGGGGGGAAATGGGGGGGGGAGAAGGAACTGCAAATCCTGGTACCATTCACTTTTTTTTCTCAGGCGGTTAATTATAGGATAGCGTTCTTTGTTGATAGTGGCTCCCTCTTTAGGGCTTAGTGAGTTTGATTACTGACAACTGTCTTGGTTAGATTAATTGTCATAATGTTTAATCCTTGTAGGACAATGGACTGATTATAGGTTTCATTTAGTAATTAGAGGTTCGTGTCGGAAGTCATTTTGGAGTGGCGGGGATTTTTGGTATAACTGGGATTGGTAGGAACTATTTTTTTTTCTTCTTAATCACATTTTGATTCGTTCTTGACTAGTTCCTGTTGAAGAAAAAAAATATGGAATACAAATTAAAATAAATACAGTTTACAATATATATATATATATATATATATATATATTATATATATATTATATGTTGTGTTATGTATAAACTTTGTTCTTGTGAACATTGTTTTTTTTTTGTTATTTTTGTATTTTTGTATTTTTTGTATTTTTTTTTGGTATTTTGAAGCATGTGGAATTAAAAAAAAATGAACAAAAAACAAAAAAGACCCAGAAACAAAAACAGAATTTTGTAATATATTCAATGTTGTTCTGTCCCTTGGTTCTGGAATAGAGTTAATAATATACAACACACACCTACCACACACACACCCATCACACACATTACATAATATAAGAATTTTATCCATATACCTCTTATTTCTCAACTGATTGAACAAGAAAAAAAAATAAATAATATATATATAGTATATATATATAATATAAATAATAAGGAAAAATAAGTGAATAAGAGCATAGTAAGTAATAATATAATAATTAATTAAGGAGGAAATCGCATTTATAGGAGGATGGACCGACCAATAAATTTAAATACCTAATTATAAGTGGTTTGTTATATATAGAAGAATGCGTACTACTGTGGTCTAGAGATGGATTTATATGTTTTTTTTTTTTTTAATTTAATTTATATTTTCCCTTTCTTTATTTGCTGACCACATGATTCAGGTATATTCTGATATCTTTCTCCAAGCCATTTAATAATATGTAGTTATATATAATTATAAGTGTTTATCTTGAACGAATAAAGTCAGATAGTCAAAACAGATCTCGAAACACGCCTATTCAGCTAGAATGTTAAAATAATAATAAAATTAAAAAAAATTCATAATCCATTTGTTGTATCCCCTTCGGTTACTGTTTTTTAATACATCACACACACATACCCCCACAACGCACAGCCACACACACACATCCATTTCAGTATATTATTAGTACTTGACTCTAGACAACTATAGCCTATATATATGATGACTCCCTTTTATAGTAATGATAGGTATTTCAGACTCGTATAGGATTATAACTGTTGACTATACAAATAGGGCCATTTTAGTGGGAGAAGGTGATGAAATTATTCAACTATTCTTCCGTGCCAGCCATGTGGTAAATAGTTAGGGATCAGGACCTTGGCTCTCCCTGAG